>JASMMZ010000008.1:909903-1539808 GCA_038502455.1 Anisogramma anomala | reverse complement strand
CAGAACCCCGACCCCGGAACGCCAGACACCCCCTGAAGTCATACTGTGTTATTTGCACAGTACTTATTCATCACATCCCAAGGTACGATATACTCGGTAAATCTGCACAGTGTTATAGACTCAGGCTACTAGCCATTGAGTCTATAGGTTACGTGGCTATGCACGTAATAGAAGGTACACGTGCAGCATCCGGCCCGGGCGCTGTTTGCAGTTGTTATGTGGGAGGGGTAGTACCCGGCCCGGGCGCGGTCTGGGCGCGGTCCGGGCGCGGTTCGTAGAGGTTACGTGAAAGAGTACGTAACGGGCCATGCATATAAGTTCTGCGTAAAGGACCATTACATACCTTTTTAATTTTTAATACCTTAAATGTTGATATCATTCGGTACTTATTTAGTATACCTATACAGATAAGATTATAATATATATTTGATGTTTTCTTCATTTTTTTAAAAGGATATTCCTTATAATGGATGAATCGATAGTTAATATTAATAATTCTACGTTATACTTTGGCGTTATTAGGGAAAATAAGTTATCGGCGAATACCTAGTTTCTTACTTTTATGGATATACCCTTTACTCTTTCAGAGTTAATTTAGGACGATATATTTTGCTTTTAAGATATTATAAGTTATATTGTATTCACGTTAAAATCATTGTAACAACTACCCTTTTTAGCGTTTTAATTAACTTTTGCTTTGAACCTAGCGGTTTCCTACCTTTTTACGTCCGATTTTGCTTCAATTATCATTAAGATTTAGTAATTCGAAGCTGATTTGGCGGATATTTATGTTGGATTTCCCGTATTTAAAAGCGGCTAGAAACAATACGATTAATTATAATTCGATGGATTTACTTTTGTTTAGGTGGTAAGGCATTAAATGATTAATTTTATATTAGAAGCGGATAAAATTTGCATTAGGAAAGGATGGTATACCTTTTTTATGTGTATGAATATTATATTTCGATTGTTAAATAGGTTATTATGGCTTATTATAAAGTCGTGGAATACGAGGGAATATATAACGTATATTATTTTTTCGATCATATCAAGGTTATTTATAACAACTTTTAACGTTTATTATGTGAAAAAGGTTTTGGTTGAGTTGAAGGGATTGTTTATAAGTAATGAAGATTTATAGGTGTCATTTGTTATTAAATTTGGGATGTTATTAGTTTAGGTGGGCGATTTGGATTAATTTTCGGCCTTTTAGTGTAATTACTTCTACTTTCGTATTTTCTTACGTATTTTGAACAAATTTTTATGATAGGTGTTAATCGTATTAATTATATCGTTATTTTGACAAAATACTGAGAATTCGTTAACGAGTTGTAGTTTTTGGGTTTAAAATGGTGTTATATACAATGGTCATTGGGTTCTGTGTAAGTATCGCGACAAAATAGGGATTCGGTTATAACGGGAATTTATATCGTTTAGATATTTTTATTAAAAAGTCGTATCGATTACGCTCAATTACTTTCATAATTTCATTTAACTTAAATTTCCAGCCGATTATCGGTTTGTTATGCTGAAAGTTAAAATCATGAAGGCGAGTGATATAAATGGTAAAAAAAGAACGTTAGGTTAGGTAAGTTGCGTGATATTATTTATATTGTAACTTTTCGAATTACTTTTAATGAGGTTCTAAGTTTAATTCAGTCATTTCTCCAATATATGTTTATGCGGTTTAAATTAAGGAGGTTATTGTAATTTTTCTATTGTTGGCGACGAGAGAAGCCTAACTTTTAGACGTAGTTTATTTTATAAGTTATATAGCTTTACCGAAGTACTTTCAGAATCAAATATAAGGGAGTTTAATTTGTTTAAAATTATTCTGAATAACAATTTATTTTTCCGTCTTTGTATTTGAATAATATTTATTTTTTTGGATATTAAGGTTTATTTTGGCTGTAACTGTTATTATATCATATAAGAAGCTTTGGTATAAAGGTTAAAGTTAAAGTAAGTTTAGTTATTATATTTTCGAAATTTAGATATAGTATCATAGGTACAACAGAGTATATATATTACTTATATAGTAAAGTTTTACGTAGATATTGATAGATAGTTGAACACGATATTCATAAATATTATTTCTGTTGAAATAGTACTACCTGCAGTGCAGTAGGTCAACTTTACTGTAAGTAAAGTTGACTATATTGACTGTAAGTTGAGTGTATTATTCTGTGAAGACTTACTGTATTGAGTGTAAGTCGAGTACAGTATACTACACTTCACACTAGGGTAAGAGCCAAGCAATTAGCCATACAAATTACTGTGTAGACCGGCTAGCGGTTTGTCAAACCTAAAATAATACATCCACTACTTGACCACACAATACTACTATTACTTCAACCAATCAAATCGACAATGTTGCAACGTTTAAAGCCCTACCAACACTGATTGGTGTTTATTAGGTTAAGAACAGATTGGCTAAGTAGAAGAAGAAACTACTTTCTAGTTATTACGCTTTTCGTTATTATTAGGGTAGAGGAAAGATTTTTCCGAAGGGCCTTTACTACTGTGTCAGTTGTTACAGCAGTACGTAAAGAAGACCTTTAACCTACGCCAGTCTTTACGTTAGACCAAATGTAGAGACGGTATCGTTATTAAAAACACTAAGAAATCTTTACGAATCTTCTTTAAAGACGTTAAGATTAACTGTTAGAAGTCTTAAAGTTCGGCAAGTTGGTAAACAGCTAAATTAGTATTATTACGGATGTTATTACTGTCACAAAAAAGAACAAGTCACAAGGTTAAAATAATAAACAAACTTCGACTTTTACTTATAATAATAAACAACCTTAGACTTTATTCTTTATACCAAACCCTTGCCCTTATATCGTTTTTCACTTTTTTTACGTCAATTTAATCATCAAGTTCGCTACCCTAAGCGAAAACACCAAGATCCGCCAAGTCGTGCCAATAAAGCTACGCTGCGCGACCCAATACCAAGTTAGCAAGTTCTCACGCGACTTCACGCCAAAACACCAAGCCTTTACGCCCAAAAATTACCAAGTCTCTCGCCCTACATAAGCTAGCACGTTAAGATGGCTAATGTCAGCGCTTACTTTAAAACAATCACCGACCCTACTAGCAAAGAAGTAATTAAGACCCTCAGACACCTCTTTATTAAGCATTACAATCACAATCTTTGGGAATAGGAAGTTAATATCGGTAAGGTCTCAAGCCTATAATATTCACGTGAACATAAGGTCTTTGAAGAGTAATCAGAGTGATTGGTAGTTTTAGTATAAAGGAAGATGTAAACGTCAAAAAGAAGCATCCAGAGGTGCACGCCACAAGTGAGGGCTTATAAGCCCTCACCTAGAATGTACCACTCTGGAATACCTTCTTTTACACCGCTCCACACATGAGAGTGTAATCTGCAGCGTGTTACGTTATCATATACTTTACAAGAGTACAACCTGTAATATAACACGTGATTATATCATGTTACAGGACTGTATCTTACAGCATGATGTATTGCCACCTAAATATACTATCTATAAAGGTATATAATTATATCCACATAGGCAATCTTTTTTTTTTTGTGCGTTTCGTATTTAGTAATAACAATATAACTTTGGTTCGTATCCGTAATCCAGTAGTGATAGTATTGTTATAATGCAGTCAGTATTAGTTGTTTAGTAGTGATATTCTTAATTAATAATGAAAGTGAGTAATATTCCGGATTTAGTAATAATAGTGGTGTATACCATCGTTTTAGGAAAAACTTCTTTCTTTTTTTCGTTCTTTTGCTTATAGTACAGCATTAATGTTGCGAATTAGGTCACGTAACCTTCCTCGTAACATCAATAGTCATAAAAAATATCAAAAATATTATATATGTTTTGAATACGTACGTTAAAGCGTTGTACGTGGGTGGAAGTGGTGGAATACTATTGTAGATAGCTTGTTTTCGTAGGTAGATAGCTTGTTTTTGTAGGTAGGTAACTTGTTTCTGTGGTAACAGGAATGCTTTTTTTTTTGTAGGAGCCTAGTTGCGTATAAAGCATCTGACTACTTCTTTTCCTAAAGTATCGGCTTGGATTGGTGTGGTACAGAAGATTTTTCTAAAGCGATTAGCGTAAATGTTGTAATTGTGGCCGATTTTAAAATAAGTGAGCAGTGTGTTTGTTATATTTATGGTAAATATTGTGATTCGTAGTCGGTTGAAAGTTGTATTTGTAGTAGATATTGTGATTTGTGGTCGGTTAGAAACTGCGTGTGTGGTAGATCTGGCTATTCTTCCTTCTATAGCCTTTTTTCTTTTCCTCCTTATAGCTGCGGCCCAGACTATGTATCTAGGCCTTCTTTCGCCTCCTTCTTTTTCAGCTCTTCTTCTTTTTGAAGTTGTGGCCTGGACTGTATATTCAGATCTTCCTTCGCCTCCTTTTTTTTCCAGCCCCCCTTCTTCTTGTTGCTATAACTCGGACTTTGTACTTGGCCCTCCCTTCTCTTAAGGTCGTGGCTAAGAATGTGTAGCCAGCCCTTCCTTTTTTTTAAAAGCGTGTGAGGGTAATCTTTTCTTTCCTTTCCTTTTTCTAAAGATATGGTTTAGGTTGCACACATAAGCCTTCCTTCTCTTATAACCCTTCTTACGGCCCAAACTATGTATTTAGGCCTTCCTCTTTTTCCTCTCGCAACCCTTCTTCGTCTTAAGGCTGTGGTTTGGACTTTACATACAGGTCTTTCTTCCCTGGAAGTTCTTTTCATTTTTGTAGCCTATATATGCCTTTATTCCCTGGCAGTTCTTTTCCTTCTTGTAGCCTACATAGGCCTTCCTTTCCTGGCAATTCTTTTCCCTCTTGAAAATGTGGTCGTTTTTCCTCCTTGTAGTCCCTTCTTTTGGCCTAGGGTATAGGTATAAAACTAAGTCGTCTTACGCCTCGTTCCCCTCGTTTTAATAACAGTCTTTTTTTGTTTCGTCAGGTAACACTCCTTTACAAAGTCAATAAGGTACAAATCTTTATCCTCCCAGTCTGGAAAATAGAAAAGTTATGTTGTTTCGAATAGGGTTTTTATTAAGCGACTATTCCTACCCCTTGGGGTATTAATGCCTCCTTTTCGTAAGCGAATTCGTAAGGTTTGGGCAATAGAAAAGTTTACTATTTGCCCCATGCCTAGCGTCCAGTTCGAAAATCTTTTATGGAAATTATCCAACATATTATGTCCTTGGAATTCCTTATCCCAGTAGCGAAATATGGCGGCCAAAATACATGTGTTGGCGATATAGGGTTTAAGTTCCTTAACTAGTGAATCGATGGTGTTGTTCCAAAGGCCTAGGTCGATTTCGTGTATTATAGCCTTCCTGATTTCTACGTGTGCGACCAGAAGGTCAAAGTAAACGCTAGCCTTCTTCGGTGTTGTTGGTCTTGAGATCATAGTGAACGTCTCAAATTAGTAACGCTTAGTAGCATTACATTATCTAAGCGGTTAGAAAAACTCAAATAAGCTTAGAACAAATAGGGAAAACGAAACCAAAAAAAAGCGAACATAAAAAGGTTTTTTTAGCGCGTAGTAGCGCTATACTAGCCAAGCGACTAAAAAAAAACTTAAATAAACTTAAAACAAATGGAGCAAACGAAATTAAAAAGAAAGAGAACGTAGGAAAGTTTTGTTAGCGCGTAGTAGCGACACATTAGCTAAGCGGCTAGGAAAACTCAAATAAACTTAGAAAAAGTAGGGCAAACGAGACAAAAAAAACAAGGCGAACGCGGGAAGGTTTTACTAGTGCTTAGTGGCGCTATACTAGCCAAGTGGCTAGGAAAACTCAAATAAACTTAGAATAAGTAAGGAAAACGAAACTAAAAACAAAAGCGAACGTGGGTAAGGTGGGTAGGGTAAAAGGAATATAGATAGGATAAAGTGTGTGTATATGTAAGGAGGCGTAGTATGTGATCCGGTGTGTGGGTCGTTTGTCCGTATTGGCATACTGTAACCGAATTTGGTGGAGGGATCGGTTGGTTGCTTAGTGTGTAATCGATCCTGGTGGGGCGGTTAGGTTATTTATTTGTGTGTAACCGATCGTAGCTTTAGCTTGCGTGACCTAGTATCCGGTAGATCCTAATAAAAGGTTGCGAAAAAAAAAAAAAACCTAGTGATTTTTGGCTTGCGTGGCCTAGTGTATGATAGGACGCTCTCCAAGAAATGCACGGGTACTTCAGAGCGCCAAATAAGGGTTGATGGTAGCGTAATGGAGCTTTTAGCAGATAGAGTGCCAAACAAGGGTTGATAATATCGTGTTAAAGTTTTCCTTTTTTAAGTTATTTAGTCTTTACAGTCTTTGTACACTTCGGCGTATAAATCTTGTAAAAACGAAAGGTTAAAGCATAAACAGTTGATACCGCTACAACATCCCACTATAGATATTTAACGTATATCTGTCTTTTCTTCCTGAGATGTTTGTAGTCGACCGAGTCAGCTACTGATTAGTGTCGGTAAGGTCTTAAGCCTATAATATTCACGTGAATATAAGGTCTTTGAAGAGTAATCAAAGTAATTAGTAGTTGTAGTATAAAGTAAGATGTAGATGTCAAGAAGAAGCATTCAGAGGTATACGCCACAGGTGAGAGCTTATAAGCCCTCACCTAAAACGTACCACTTTGGAATACCTGGTTTTAGACCGCTCCACGCATAAGAGTGTAATCTATAGCGTATCACGTTATCATATACTTTGCAAGAGTACAGTCTGTAATATGACGCATGATTGTGTTATGTTATATGACTGTACCTTATAGCATGATGTACTGCTACCTAAATATACTATCTATGAAAGTATATAATTATATCCACAGTTAATGAAGATTTAACCAAAAAATATTCAACTAACTTCGTCGGCTACTATATCATTGAACATAGTAATAGTAACGATCTTGACTACACTTTTTTCAATTTTCGTAATCTCTTTTATAACTGGACTATTAATATATAGATTGTAACCCTAAAAGGGGTTAAGTTAAGACTTAAATTCGAATTCAAGTAGTAAGGGATTTATATACTAACATATGGCATTATACAGCTAGTATAAGAAATTTTCGACCTAACTTTACTGAAGGAATGCCCTTAAAATTTACGCCCTAAAGGAAAGCATACTAAAAACCTCTAGTGCCACTATATACGTTTTATAAAACCTTCCCTTCAACCTTAGTTAAGTTAAGCTTTTTCATACGCTGACGATAAGGAACCTATCAATCTGTTCGACAGTCTAGCACCTTTATGCGGAAGCGCAGAGTACGCCCTTAACGGCGGTAGGGCACGTAAAGTAGCAGCCGTCTACATGGCTAGAAGTATTGACGTTGGCGCTTTACACCAGGTAATTAAATAGGATCTTTAAGCTTCTAAAAACCTTTAAGTTCTTCTTACTCCTTAACACTTCATTTAAAATCGGTAAACCCCTTAAGAACCTTTCCATGGCAGGTTTACCTATAGGAGAGAGCCCACTATAAGTCCTATTATAGGAATTTACCCCTCGGGTCAAGCGACTGGCAATTACCCTTAACACCGTATTTACCAAGCTCTAAAGCTTAACTTGTAAGGAAATATCACCAATAAAGACTAGGATAACTATCTCGACTTGCTCTCAGAGCCTGTTAGGATAATCAATATTAATTACAAACTTTTTACGGACTTCTCCAAGATTTGAAACGATGTAGAAAAGTATGACGGAAAGCCTTATAACTACCTCGACACGAAGATAATATCTTTTTCAACATTTGCAAGTGGATGAAGGTTTTTCCTTCTGGTTTTTACTCACTATTTCCCGAAATTTTTAAAGGGCATGCTAGGGACTATTACCTAACTTTCCTACCTCGAATAATTACGTTTCGCGAAATTTATAACAGCATAAAGGGCTACTTCGAATACGATGTCCACCTTACGTATTATTATACAAATTAGAATACTACGAAGTAGGTAATAATAATAGTTAAAAAGGAAGAGGAGGAAACACCGATAGATATGCTTAACCAGATAATTAACAAGTTAATGCTATATTAAAGAATAATGGGGAAAGCCTACGCTGGCGAAGCCACACTCTGTAAACAGGTATAGGCAGTAGTTATAGGTGTTAATGGGTTTAAATACGCCTTACAACGCCTAAATACCACCTACGAAAACTTTTTTAACCAGTTACATTCCTCGTTTAAAATTTGAATAACGCGTATACCAAACTCACTTAATATATACCCTTAAACCGGAAACTTTCTTAACGTAAATGAAAAAAACCATATAATAGCTAGTTACGTCGACAGCCAATACGGCTACTAGCGTTCTTAACGATTAAAGTCTGGCCTACCAACTACAAACTAAAGGCAAAAATTACTCCGGCGCTAATAGAGCCAAAATACAAACGGACCTGCTAACCGTAAGTACTATCATTTTAATAATAGCAAGAAATGTTAAATTTATGGTAAGTTTAATTATTAGTTAACTCGGTGCCACCTAGCCGAATAAAACAACAGAAAGGTAATATATTACATCTAATACCCTACCATTTTTAAAGAGATTACTTGAATGAATCAGTAGATTTCAAGGGCTATGAGCTGTTTAACGGTCATAATTCCCTTAAGTAAATTATGTAATATAAAGATATTAATTTTAAAGAGACTTAGTAATTAGCTAACTATGTTTTCCTATACCGTTTAAGTGGTGAAGACCCTTACCTTTGCCCTAATTAAGCCTCTAACTAATTATATACCTTTTACTTTCGTAATAGTTATACGGATTACACATTTTAAAGTATTATACCAGATATAGAGGTAGTAAGGTATTTAACAGGAGTTTATTCATAATATGTAGTATTACTAAAGGAAAGTACTACATTTATTACAATTAATCGTCACGATATTGGCAAAGTTAAAGTTAGTTTCGGATTAGGTGAATAACTATCTTTATTAGAGATAATTTTAATTTAAACTATAAGTAATAATAGTAAACTTAAATAAGTAGAAAATACGTTAATTACACCAGAGTTTTCACTACCCATCCGTTAATAAGCTATATAAAGTCATAAAGTTTATAGGGTATAAAGATATGAAATATTTGGCCTTAGAAGCTATTAAAGGGCTTTACCACTACTTCTAAATGTATACTTAAGCCCCCCGAATATTTTAATTTATATTAAAAAACGACAAGGATTTTGATTACATGGTTTTTATCGATAGATTTTATTTGAATAATAAGCCTGTTTTTCACATAGTTAATTCCATAACCTTTCTTTTACAAATATCACTTTCTCAAGTCACTTTCCGTAAAATATATAAGGGAAATACTAAAGATATTATAGATTAACATTTACTAGTCCTACCTAACGTTGTTGTTTACAATGTCAGCATTAACTTCATGGTGACGGAGTTTCAAGAAGATGCCAAAATAATGGGTATTCAGTGTAAATAGGTGTCTGTAGAGGTCGATTGAAGTATTAGAAAGATTAAAATGGCATACGCCTTACTTCGCCGAGCGTATAATATCCTTACGTTAGAAATTAAAAACTTTACAGACCTGAGGATACACCTTTAAATAGCGGTAAAGGGTTTAAACAATATTATAGGCTTTAACGGCCTAATACTAACATTATTGGTCTTTAAAGCGTACCTATGCCTGATGAGTGAATTTCCGCTATTAGCGAGTACTTAAAAGCGAGTTATAGCTTATGGAAAAACTTTAAAGGAACTACGGAAATAATCGGCACGCCGTTAAGTTAAAGATACCCCTAAAACTAGAAACGGCACTTTAATAATAGACAAATTTACTTTGCCGTTATGAAGCATAGTCCTTGTATAACGGGAGCCGGGTAAATGAGAAGGCCTATATAAAACCTTAAGTATCGTTAGCTTTAAATTAATTGTCAAAACTGGTAACGGTCTTGTATTTTTTCGAATTACTCAAGTTAAACTTTACATTACAGTTATTAACGATAAACATCTTCGAATTAAACGACGGAGCTAATACAAGCCTCCTTTACTTATTATCGACAATCCAATAAAACGCCGCCAGCACAAAAGACCACTGAAAAATAGAAACGTTAAAGAGAAGAAATATATACCGAGTCGTATTTACAATACTACTTAGATAAGTAGGAAAAAAAGAATAATGAAGACTTAGCATTAAATCTCCGAGTATAAGTTATTATTAAAACCTTTGACAAACCTTTCTAAAAAAGTAACAAGGTTGAAATTAACGACTTATTAACTCTAGGGGTTGTACAATTTATGATGAAAGTTAATTTTAAACTTTAAGACTCAAATATTACTATTTTGAAGTCGAAAATTATCTACGAGGTTAAGGGTAAAAGTACGGAGCGGCCGTATAAAAAGCTACGTTTAATCGCTGAAAGATAAGGAGATAAAAGTAAAGATTGAATCTTTACGTAATTTTTAACGATTTAAAGGATGAATTAGCGTCTGATGGTCGTTTCAATAGTAAGTTTATTGGTAAAAAATAAAGGCAAGTTTACGTTTCATGGTCGTAATATAACGTAAGCCCATACGTAATTAACAACGGATTTATAGCAGAACGCATTACTAAAGTTTTTATAGGGATTACGTGTTATTTACCTTTTAGGAACGGTAATACGATATATTGAGCTACTATAAGGACTAGTTAAAGCAGACGTTTATTAGTTTTCATGTTATTACTCGTATTTTTAATTACGGCTAGGTATAAAGTTTTTAATATACAACCCGTATTTATTCGTAACTTAAGAAAAGGATTTTGGCATAATAGATATGTAAATTAACGACATTCTCTTCATTGAAACAGTTAGCTTTATGGTATTGGAATAGCAAATGATTAAAAACTTCAAGTTTTGGAATTATAAGCCGGTTACAACGTTAGCGAAAGGTAGTTAACTTAATTTAATTGATTGTTAATACGTATACTTGATGTTAATACCGACTTTAGTTTTTGCCAAAAGAGTTAGAGCACTAATTTGGCTATAATTAGTAAGATTGACGTGGCTAAAACCCTATGGTACCTTAAATAATGTGCCTGTGGCAATTACATTGCCATCTTATGTTAACTGAAGGTATCGTACGACCTATTTATCGCGGTATAAATAAAAATTCTAATAGATAAATACTTTGATCGATTAAATAGAAGACCCGAGTAATAAATACGAAACCTAAACCGAATAATTAATATGATTTCAATCGACTTGTTAAGGATTAAGTTAATAATCTTTATGGATAGGGTTTTCGCAAATAAAACCGACCTATCTTGATGAATCGGATTCCCAATAAGTTTCTTTAACGAAGATAAGATGGAAGATTAGTTTAGTATTATCGGTAACCTAATTTAATAAACCTTTATTAAGTGTAAAAGGATTATACGAAACGTGTTGGCTTCGGAGGATCACGGTATAATGGCAGACTTCAATGCAGGTATGACATTATAGAAAACCATGAACCTTATTACCAGGTAGCTAAAGATTCCTCCTATCCCGGTGGTAATTTATACTGATTCGAGGAACCTATTCGAATGCCTTTCGAAGCTCTAAATTATTGATGAAAATCGCCTGATAATCGATATAATAGTACTTCGTAAAGCCTAAAAAGGGAGAAAGGTAAAGGAGTTCTAGTATATTAACGGGAAGGACGATTCTGCTAACGTTATGACGAAGGTATTTCCGAATAAGGCTCTGGAAAGGTTTGCGGATAGCAATAAGTTAACCATACGTATCAAGAGCTACGTTGATAAGCCGCTCAAAAAACCCAGATCACGTGGAAGCGGTTAGGAATGTGTTAGAGAATTGGAATACTGCTAGAGAACTAAAGATAACGACTTATTTAATTGGCACGGATAAAGTGGAGGTTTGCAAAGGCCTATGGCGGAAGAACTTTTTGTGGAAGTAAATGTTTGTGAAGACCTGTAGCGGAAGAACTTTTTGAGGGAGTTGATGAACTCAGACCTCGGAGCCACGGAGCGATTAAGGTTAAATAGGGTTAAATTAAGTACAATTGGATATAATTTGATGTGAAAGTCAACTGGAATTGACAGAGGTTTGGCTAGTTGATTAGAGGGTAATTCGGCGGTAACCGGAAAAGTTTGGTTAACCATACTGGCGTGCGCGAATAAACTTAAAAGCCGCCAGTGTTGGAATAGTACTACCTGCAGTGAAGTAGGTTAACTTTACTGTAAGTAAAAATGACTATACTGACTATAAGTTAAGTGTATTATTTTGTGTGGGCTTACTGTATTGGATGTAAGTCAATTACAGTATGTCACACTTCACATTAGGGCACGGGCCAAGTAATTGGCTATAAAAATCACTATGTGGACCGGCTAGCGGTCTGCCAAACCTAGAACAATACATCCACCACTTGACCACGTAATACTATTGTTACTTCGACCAATCGAATCGACAATGTTGCAACATCTAAAGCTCTACCAACAATTTCCGGAATAACATGGGATATAATTTTAGGTATATTGTCGATATAATAATAATATGTGATTTTAAACGTCGGCAGAAATTGTTTAGTAGTTAAAAGTTAGAAAGGGTTGGTGGTTAATATGATGATATTGCGTCTTAGGTTAAAGGATAGTTGTAGTGTTATAAGAGTTATTTTTATTGGATTTGTGACCCGGATTTAACAGATAGCTAAGTATATTAGAAACTAATCGCAAATAGCTTTTTGTTGTATTGTGAAGGGGGTGCTTGTGCTTGTACTGCTTGTGTACAAGCCTAGTCGTTGTTGGCGTATGCCTTCTTACGAGACTGCCTACTCATGAGTGCGCCTTCTTTTCTCATAAGTCATCCTTCTTATGAGTACTTATTATTATGCATTCTCTGGTAGATTCCTTTTTACTTAGTCTTCAACTTCAAATAAAAACCGGAATACTACTATACGTTCGTACGTACACACAGCACTACACTTTCATTGTAAGGTTTTATAAAAGAACGCGGATTTTTTAGTTGATAACGCCAATAGTTTTAAAAAGAGATGAAAATTAATTTCGCTTTCCGTCCGAATTAGCGAAGTTTCGCGATCTGTATAATCAGGGAAAGGCAACGTCTTTGTCTTTGTATAGGGGGAAATTTAATTATTATATCTCTATTAAATTAAACGAAAACAAATTTTTACCGATTAAATTATAAGAGTTGTTATATTAGATATTAACAACTTAATTATTTGGGTTTCGGTATTGAATTAACAAGTTGATAAATAAAGGTTAGGTACGAGTAAGCTTTAAATTATCTATAGTGTTAGTATGATGAATTTTTAAACCAGGGGAGTAGCGATCTTATATAGATTACCGGGTTTAAAATAAAATCACTGATTGAAATCTTTTTCCTTTACATTGGATTAATAAAACATTATACGCTTTTTTTAAGTCGACATAATTGATGCAATTAGATATTTAGGTGTGTTTTATCGTATTCGTGTTGTATTCAAATAGGAAAAATTAACGTTTTTTTGTACTTGTTTTAGCTTGTTTAGATAGTTAGTTGCCTCTTTTAGGTTAACGGTGGTGTTAACGACATCTTAACGCAATATTAATTATATAATGGCGGATGTTTTGGATAATTTTGTTATAGTTCATTTAAACAATCTTTGAAGTATTTTTTCGGTTTTAAATAAGATTATATAGCGAAGGTTTGCGAGGTTTCAAGGCGTTTTTGCGAAATCAGGTCAAATTTGAATTCAAATACATGTAGTGTTATAGTATGAAAGATCACATATCTTGGTTGTATCATAACAGCGGACGTGTATATTCGGGTCGATTCCGAAAAAGGTTGAGTCATCCGCGAATTGGAGGTTTTTTCATATTATTTGAAAGGTGAAAGGTTTCTCAAGGTTTATGAAATTTTATGGAGACTTTGTTAGCAACTTTTCAAAATTGACTAATGATTTTATTTAATTTACAAAATAGAGAAATTGATAAGTTTAGACGGATCGCGAGATTTTTTTTTTTTTCAAACGGTAATAAGTTCTTATTGCGATTTTAATGTTAGTGTATTGAAATTCCTATTGACTAATAATAATGAAAACTGATTATTTAAATATAGTTATCAAAGAATGCCTTTTGTAAAGGGATGAAAATGGTATCTTCAAGCCGATTATTTATTATTTGGTAAGATCATCGGATGAGAAACGTAATTATACTATTTACGATAGAATTATCCTCGCGGTAATATTTTATCTAAATACGTGGTAATCGGAATTGAGTAATATCTGTACCTTTTGTACTATTTTGACGGATTATAAAGAATTAAATTATTTTTAACCCAATTGATCTAGGAACTTTAGGCCCGTTAGACGCAAACGTTTTCATCATTCTATTATTATTTGTGTTACCTGTTCGTAGTTCAAGGAGTTCGCCCTAATATATTGATTTGTAGGTTACAGGATAAGCCCTAAGTTAAAAAACGTCGCGCGCGAGTTTTGCAGCTTATTTATATATTTATATTGAATGAAACAGCGATAAACGCCTATATTAAAAAAAATATGGCGCTAAATCATATGGATTAATTAATCGAAACCGAGGTAAGTTATTAAATTACGATAATTATGTTCAAAAATACTCCGGAGGATAATAATATATCGATGATTATAATAACGTAACGGGTGCGGTTCGCGCCCGCGCCTTCGACCTAATTAACGTTGGGCGGTTGCTTTATTCCTAAGTCGGTGATTTTGGCAGAGTTATGGGATTAAAGTGTAATTAACGACCCATTACATATCATCCGGTTATTAATGGTTACTAAAAGAGTTTTTGGATTTCCGGTTAAAGTTAGTTATTCGGTATAAATTACGAATTGTAATATTCTTCCTATTAGTATATTACGTTATTGCAGTAGCCCGAAATTATTTGATGAGGCATCATTAACGATGAAAATTGTTTAATAAATTTATGATTCATTTATTATAGGGTATCTTAGTGAAAATATTTCATTCCGAGGGCTTTTAATGAAATTACTATTAATAGAGGATAGTTGATGATATTCGGCGATTATATCGAATATGTATATAGTGTAATGCTATAAAGCTTTATTATACTTTTCGATAAAGACTTTTTAAACTTTTTTTCATTTTAAATCGTTATTTTCCCTATATTTTAGTAGACTTCATAATGTATCTACCTATTATCTATAGCGGTCCGTAGTATTTACTAGTTTTTACAAGTCGATTTTTCAAGTTTTTATAGTTGGAAATAATGTTTTTTATAGCTATCAAGGCATATGTGGAGTGTTTTCGGGATGTATAGTGACTATTTTATGAATTTTCCTCATTTATTATTAATGATCGCGGCTTAGATTAGGTGGGTGTTTTCTAAGTGATTTTATTTTTTTAGTAAAAGTCAAATTTTTTTGTCGATGGTATATTACCCTTGTACAAATGGAGGTATCGAATGGGTAAATAGAAAAGTTCGAAAGTAATTGTGAATTATCTTCCCCATTTGGTAATTTAATTAGTTATTTTATTTTTAATGTGTTCATTCGTATCAAATAACCGAAGATCGGAGTTAACCGAGATTTATATAAATTATTCAATTAATAAATACGAAACATCTCTTGTTCCCAATGTAAACGGAAATACAAAGTTTATAATTAGTTCAGATAAACAAGTTACTACGTTTTTAGCATACTTATATAAGGGTACAGAATTAGTTCAAGCAGTTATAATATACGTTTAATATTAAATTAATATAGCCATAAATATTCGGTAACGTTCGGCGGAACTATATCAGGTAAGCAATTAGATTTAATTTAATTTACGTAATATTTAGATGAATCGTCTGGGTAAAAAGTTTGATTTACTTTATAATTCATATCGTATAATAAACGTTTTCAATCCGTTTAATATTGTTTTGAATATTTTTCGTAAATATTTTGTATTTGATGTAAATTTGGTCAAATATACGTTTACGGACCCTTTTTTCTTATAGGTTCTATCCGAAACCTGTTTGAACCGGATCCTCATCGTTAATAATGTAGGAAATTGTACAATGAAATTTGAATTGTAAGACATTTTGATGGTGAATACAGAAAGGGATAGAATCCGTTATATATTGGTTAATTGATAGTGGTATTATAAATTTAAGCGTAAATTATTCGAAAATCGTAAATATATTAAGGTTTGAGATAAATTGGAACCGGAATAGGGAGTCCTACGATTTTATAATGGCTTTGCGTTTCAATATCGACGCCAGCTATATTTTAGAAAGTTCATATCGGATTTATTGGTTTTTTATTATGATTAGTATAATTATGATAATAAGGGGAGAATTTTATGATTATTATTTTGTTATACTATAGGTAGAGCCGTGTATATAATACCCGGCGTTTTCGGATAGTATATCGACCGCAAGGAAACTCCTATTAAAATCCACTAAACTTTATTTATAAGTTATTTTTATTATATTTTGACTTCGGGTAGCGGGATTACCGACGGTGTTGAGAACCTCATTATTTCTGGTGTCGGGCATCGGGGAACGCCGACCAGCGGGGACGATGTGAGGCGAATCGGAAGGGGCGTTCTTCTAAATGGGCGACGAGAAATAGTAACATATTTGTTTACGTTTGGGTTACGCATTCGGTGTTAGCGTAATCGTCGGCGCATTTTTTTGTCGATCTGATCGGCCCGTTTTTATGTTGAATTAGCGAATAAAATTTAAATAGAAATAGTAGGGTTTTACGGTTACATTTTATATATCGTTTGCTACACTTTAAAAATTATAGATAATATTAGTTATAAAGGATAAGATTTAGACGTTAATATTGTCTTGACCGTATTGACGCCGTTATAAGCAGGTTTGTAGCGGATATTGGTAACGATCAGGACGAATATATTACGAGTTAAAGCCTAGTTGTACAAGGGTATACGATCTTTATTAATGGAGGAAGGAAACGGAAATATAATAGGCGATAACGGTATTAGAGAAAGGGTGGTTCGAGGGCGTATAAATTAGGGTGTCTCCATCTATACTGCCGCAATAATAAGTCCTTTTAAATTTGGGCAATATTATGTAAAGCAGCGAATTCTTTTAATAAATACGTAGAGGCAACGGTAAAAATAAATTTACGGTTCATGATATCTTTATTACGTTTATGTACTGGGAATGAAATATAGTCAACGCTTTATAAATAGATGACGAATTAATGTAATAAGGCGCGTAAGCTTAATAAAACTATAAGTAAATACGTTTTTTAAATTTATTATAGAGGTGATTAATATATATTTTGAATTTTTATGAGACTTTTTTCAGATTTACTTCATCATGAGTTTTTAAAAAAACGCAGTACGTTTTAGCGCCATATATCCGTACATAAATTGAAAATATATCTAAATTTAATAATGGATTTAAGTAAAACGTAGAGGTATTTTAGGCTTATATTAAAGCAAGTTGTTGTTCCATTGTTATCATCCCTTAAAATCAATAGGTCTAATATTACATAAAGAGGCTGTATTGAGTTGTTATCGGTAAAGGGTTAGCATGGGGATGGATAACCTACCTTACGGGGCGGTTAGTGGTTGCTAACAAGCGTACCAACAGCAACGTAACTTATATTAAATTCATCAAAGGCGACGGTTATATTATAATGAGGGTTAGATAAAAGGTAAGAAAAATATACTGTAAGTAAGACTAGAGCTAATAAAGATTATGGTTTAGGTAGAATAAGGGTAGATGACGGTTATACTATTAAATGAAAACTTAAAGGAAGTTAAGTTAGAGGAGGGCGGATTGAAAATGGAAGAAGGGAAAGTTGGAAGGATTGCGGGCTATACTAGGGGTCATTTTTATATACAAGCGTTTCGCGATCGGTACATATAATGTTTATCTATAATATTATACGTATTGTACCCGGTTCGTAATCAGCGAACGTATAATTAAACTAAAATATTATACGTCTTTAAGTTATAACGTAATACGCTCCGCATTCGATCCGCGCTCCAATCGAATACAATTTATACTTAACTTTTAACAAGCGATAGAGGAATATAAGTATAATCAATTTAAGGTTAACTTATAATATAATACGCCTTGTATTATGTTTGTACTCGTTTTAAGCATGATTTGGATGTGTTATAACGGCGTATCTTTCTCCTATTACAAAGGGGAGGGGGTATTTTATAGATCTAAGTTAATAGCTATTGAGTTTATAGGTTACGTGGCTATATATTTAATAGAAGGTATACATATAGTATCCGGCCTAGGCGCGGTTTGTAGTTATTATATGGGAAGGGTAGTACCTGGCTCGGACGCGGTCCGGGAGCGGTCTAGGCGTGGTTTGCAGACGTTACGTGAAAGGGTAAGTGACAGGCCATGTACATAAGTCCTGCGTAAAAGACCATTGTATATCTCTCTAGTTTTTCTTGGTACCTCAAATGTTAATACTATTTAGCACCTACTTGGCATACCTTTATAGTTAGGACCATAACACACAGTATAATCACTTGTAGGATAGGCAGTAGTAAGATATTCTTTCTGGCATCACTCGCCAAGCACTTACAACTGTTAGTGCTGCAATCAACTTAAAGTTAGCCACCTTAACCGGAAAAAAATCCAATGGCTCCAGCCGTAGCCTTACCAGCCACTGGAGTTAGCAAGACTTAGAGCGCAACTAGCGTAACTACGAAAGAACTGGCCCGTATTTAGCATTGGGTCACTGGTTCGCCTCCAGAGGAGAAAAATGCTTTTTTACACGTATCCAACTCTTTAGTGTAAAGAACTTTGATTTTTTTAGACATTTAAAAGTACAAGCTCGTCGTATATAAAAGCTTCCTTATCGTATACATTGTGAAAGAATTAAGCTAAAGCTATTGCTTAAGATGGTTAAATACTATCTATAATCCTCAATAGAAAGTGACAAAGAAAGGATGTTTTTGTTACGGAATAGATATAAGTACAAATGATATGTAGTCAATAGGCTATATATCTCGCAATTATAAACAAATATAGTATATACTTATGAGTTGAGACGAATTCGGTAATGAATATAAGCCGAATATTGGAGCTAATATGCTAGGGCTAGCTCTATAGCAGGAACTAGACAAGTATTAATCTATGACATCACTTCTAACTTACTCGTTGTTGACGCCAGTCTGCTTGTAGTTGCCTACCAGCACCGGTTATAATATTACCCACGGACTAGTTGTTGTTAACGTTGGTTGGTTTGTAATTTCCGACTGGCGCTGGTGCTGGAGGCGGCTAAACGCTAGTATAAATACACTTTCAATGCAATACACTAGTCATTTCAACCAAGATTCAAATAGACTATTTTGAAACAATAAAGGTCTACCAATAAATGACTTATTAATATCAGAAATATTGATGAATGAGATTGAATAATAGATTGAATAGCTTATCGAAAGTATATTAAATTCGCAGAATAAATATATTTAAACGGATTAACAGCGAAAACAATCCGATTAATGCTATAACAAAAGCTATAATTTGTCACGCTCTGACAATTAGCTAATATATAGAAGGATTTCGATACCTCTTTAGGACCAGCCCTATGACAGAAATCCACAAAGAGGTTATAATAAATATTTTAAAATACTAATTCCTTAAAAATATATCTAGGTTTTACGAGTAACATATTAACTATCAGAACGTTTGTTAGTTACTAGCAATTTCATTTGACTTTCTTTCTTGTATGAAAATTATGATTTTTCTTTCTGAATCATTCAAAATGATATCTAAACTCGAAATATTAAAAGGCGTGGTTATTTGTAAAGCTTATAACAAGATTATAATTTTATCAATTAATATATCATTGTCTTGAGTTTATGATATCAACTTTAAATAACGTTTCCCAAAATGGAAGCGAACCATCTACTCATTCTATAATAATGGGTTTTATAAACAAATATACCAGTAAAAACTAAAAGGGTGAAAAAGGTAACTGAACCTAAGAAAACATCAAAATAATGTACATTTATCCACGTAATTAAAACAATTCTAGTAAAGAATTATAATATGGAACTTTTATGGTTACTATCTTAAAGGGTGACAATAATAAGGCTACATCGATGAATAGTAATACCGTTAATTTTTTTGCTTAAATTTGTCAAAAAAATGTATAAAGTTTTGAAGTTTAAAAAATTCCAAATGTTATTACTCAATCACTTATTCAGACTCTTTTGAAGGTAAATAAAGAAAATATTCATTCAATACAAATCTTAATATAGATGTTTTTGAAATGAGAAATTGGGAAATTTTTGACTTAAAGCCCTTAAATAAATCAAAGTCAAAGTTCATATTATCTAAACTAATTACATTGCGTAACAATTCCAAGCCTCAAAGATTCATTTAAAAATATTTACTTAGAGGTCTTTAGAAACTTGGCAAATAACTAAATAAAGTTTCTATAGGCATATAACTTTTTTTCCACTAAAGCTTAACTATTTCTAGGCTTTTATCGTTGCAATATAGTCGATTCGAATCTCTGGTTGAAGTAACCGGTGTATTTTATTAGAAGTAGTGATGTGTTGTTCTAAGTTTGGCAGGCCG
This sequence comes from Anisogramma anomala, assembly GCA_038502455.1. Taxonomy (NCBI): domain Eukaryota; kingdom Fungi; phylum Ascomycota; class Sordariomycetes; order Diaporthales; family Gnomoniaceae; genus Anisogramma; species Anisogramma anomala. Next base: position 1,519,342 of record JASMMZ010000008.1, on the reverse strand, counting down.
CAAGCCGGTTTGTATATTAGTTTCTATAGGTAACTGTTTGGCATGTGCATCACATTACATTGATTACTAGACTAAAATTAACTTGTAATTGATAAAATCGAGTTGAAGTCAATATAATCAACTTGCAGTTAATACAATCAACTTGACTGTACTGAAATTAACTGCTGTTTAAACACTAGCCACTTTTTTTTTGTACATACGCGTTAGTGTAGTCTTTTACTCATTCATAATAACTCCAGAATTTCATCTCATCCCTTCAGACATTACTTTATTATTCCAATTTAGTTTTATACCCATATCCTGATCTAATTTCAGGCGTCCAACTTATAATTTCAAGAATTAACTGCCTACTTTCTCGCACGTAAATCTTCATAAACTTGTGCGTTAATAATCTCATACCTTTTTCCAGTAGCTTTAAATAGGATTTTCATACGTATTATCTTAGCATTTCTTTTATTCTCCAAGGTATTCTTATTTATTTTCATTATTTTCCAATTGGTATTTGTATTCTTTACTACTAATAATTGGTTTATTTCCATTTTTAAACCTTTTCAAGAAGCCTTTTGGTGTGATCTTAGCTATAAAGTTGTTGGTGTTGTCTTTGCCGTTAATTAATTTAAACTGGTCAATCTTTCGAGCTTTATATACCTCCTTCAATGTCATCACGTTTATTATTAAAAAATTTGAATTAGTTATTTTAATCCTAGAAAAACACCGGTAAATGCTATAGTAGTAAATATCAAAAACTATAAAAATGTAAGGTATTACTAACTGATTATTAATAATCTTTAATACACCATCGGGTACTATGTCGATATTGAATCCTATTATTACACCATAAATTTCAGATACTTACACGTTTCGTATTATATATTAACATTTGATGTATTTTTAGAAAATGAGATTACTAGTAATGATAAACTGTCTATTGAACTTATTTTTGTTCACTAATATGATGATAAATCTTATCTTACAAGACAAGTCTGCGTGTTTAGTAAAGAAGCTGCCCGTAAAAATTATAAATTTTACTATCGTTAAATTTACTAACATTGAGATAATACCTTTATCCAAGTTATCTTTTTATTACTATAATTTTTTTTTCAATTATTTAAGTTGTTATGTAATGAAATTTAGACTAATTATATACTTAATAAATCTTATAACTCTTTAAGTCGGTAAAACATTACAATTCAAGTGACACAAACCTTTTGCTTGAAGTAACGTCACGATTTTACTTTATTAGTCTTATCGATTTTTTCTAGGTTATTAACGCATCCTTTTTAACATAGATTTAAGTACGTCAAATCGCCGTTAATATTATGGATATGGATTAACTATCTGTTAACGTAGATTTATATACCCCTAATGGATATTTAAATCGGTTTACACTTTTACAGGCCTGAATTATTAACCACAAGTTATTTTCTTTTTATAAAGTTAGGGGTATCTAGTAAGTACTTACTTTTCATTTATACACCAATCATTTCAAAATAATCAACCTTCTAATTTTTTAAAAGAATATGTTAAACTTGAATAAATTTCCATTTATTTTGGGTTCGAAATGTGTTAGGTACGTTAAAAATCAATGAACGACTGTTAAGGTTGGTCCGTAAAAACATTAATGCAACGTATAACCGTTCGAATATAAAATCAATCCCGTAACTTCTTTAGTAACTTTTATAGTAAAGTTCGTTCAATATCACTGTAATATTACGCATACGTTCACATAATATCGCGGTTGTTGAGGGTGAATTCACCGTTTATAACAGCAGTTAAATCAATAGAAATTACGACGATTAGGCTCTGACTGATATTTTTAATTATGAACGATAACGTAAAAATTTAGTTTTGTGTTTATTATCGTAACTTTAAACGATGAAAATCAATTTTTATACGGTCGATTTATGGGTTTGACTTTAAACTCAAGGATCATCCTCGATTTAAAAATCGTCACGTTTGTTCCTTTGAATTATACCTGTAGCGTATACTGAACCACTCCGCAAGTAAATAGACTATTAATCTCAATGCAGTCGCTTTCCTTCAATATCTGACTTGTCTCATCAATAATACCTTTAATGAGTAATTGAACGACTAAATAGTAACTAAACTTAACATTTTATGATACTCAAACCATACTACAAACCCGTCCTAGCTTATAATATTTATCTTTATCCTATTGTTTATTTTTTATCTTCCTTCATATAGTTATCCGCGACGCCGTCGCTTTATAAGCACTTTCACAATAGGTTTGCGTATATCATACTAACTAATTCTCTCGGATTAAATAATCTGAATTTAAGTATTCTTACTCTTGAAGAGTTTTTTATGCGGTTTAACCTGTAAAATACGAAAATTTACAGGACTGTTGGCGGTTTCAAGCATTAATTTTGGATTTTTGATACTTAATATTCTGCAAGGTCCATTCTATTAGCCCAGTTTTTTCCAAGTAATGACTTTATTTTATAACGGCGAAAATAGTACCTCCATTGTTGATGATTAGTTTATTGGGTTGAAAAAAAGGTGTATCTGGCGTTTTGTAGATTTATCCCTGAATTCATCTTAATATTTGCTATATGATACAACGTTATTTTGGGTTTTCAATAATACAAATAATTCATTTATTATACTTGTGTACGCGCCAAAAACTAAAAGTGTTGGTATTAAGCCGTTAGAACTTACTTTATAGTTGAGATCTCTTACTTCTATCTCTAATCTTGCCTTTAAGTTTGTGAAAATATCAATTTTTAACGTGATGACATCGGAATTTTTTCGCAAAAGCTTGTATACCTTTTGAACCTTACGAATATACTAGTAAGCTTTAATGAGCACTTGTTGATATTAAATTAATATCAACTTGGCATTCGTTCTGAAACTTTGCTATACCAATATTGGTATTAATACTGTTCAATAACGAATTTTGAGCTTATAAACACCGGTTAATCCATAAAATATAGATTGTATCCAAAATTTACTTCGCCGTCATAGTCCTAAGAGAATCAACACCATAAAACGTTATTGCCAAATTGATATCGTAAAATACAGTTACTGTGGATATTATTATATATTTTCATAAATAGTGTATTTAGGTAGCAGTAGATTATGCTGTAAGGTACATTCCTGAAGCATAACACGATTACGTGTTATTCTATAGGCTATACTCTTGCAGAGTATATGATCACATGTCATATTACAGGCTATCCTCTTACAGAGTATATGATAACGTAATACGCTACAGATTATCTCTCATGCGTGGAGTAGTCTAGAAGCAGGTATTCCAGAGTGGTACGCTTTAGGCGAGGGCTTATAAGCCCTCACCTGTAACGTATACCTCTGGATGCTTCTTCTTAAACAGAACTATCTTGACTTACTTTACTACAATACCAATCATCTTTTGATTACTCTTCTACTTGCTTTGTTTCACGTGAACAAGTACTTAGACCCTACCGACAGTTACACTATCTAAGTAAACCACGTTAACGAAAACCTCAAAGTTAGTCTTAATCTTTCTTGAATGAAAACTTGAATTTGAAGTGTGTTATAAGATACGTTTGGCAATAGTAACAAAGTTTCTCGATCACTTTGAATACTAACAAGTCCACAACTACGTAGCTAACTAATTTAAAGACTTTGTATAATACTTTAGTCGTAGAGTATTCAAACTTTCGGTTTAATTAATAAATTTTCGATTTTTTGAAGTTTTATATCGTTGCCTCTGCTTTTTAAAGATAAAATCACAATTGTTCATATTTAAAACTACATAGAAACTTTTAGCCGTTATCTTTAACCAATTCGTTCGTTTGGAAGTTAACGTTAACGCTAAAGTTTTTCTTGTCTTTTCAGAAAAAAAGGAAGGGAGTAAAATATTTCAAAATATGGAAAATGACAGATCCAACGACAATGATTATAATAGTTGACCTAGATAAAGAAAGTTCTTTCCCAAACCTAAATTCAAATCTAGCCTTACTATTGAAGTTACTACACAAGAAGATATTGTGCAGGCTTATAGATTCAAGTATTGTAGAATCTATATAGAGGACTTGGTATATAATAAAGTGTATCCTCATAGAGATCTCGATTAAAGATCGAGACTTTATACTAGTTCATACTAGTGTATACTAGTAAACACTATTTTCTATATGCTAGTAAGTACTAACTCAAGCAGCATCTCCGTGCTGATCCTCCGTACTAGTCAATACTAGTACTTACACTAGTAAACACTAATGCCCCTTGGAGATATTTATATTTCTGGTGAATTCCTTATTCTTTGGTATTAAGAGGTTTAATACGTGAATTTTGTACCAAGTACTGACTGGCGCTATTATCCCTGTTGATAAGTATTGGTTAAGTAATTATACCTATTATATATTTCAATATATTCCCTCAAAAGGTATCGTCCACTCAAAAAAAAAAAAAAAAAAAAAAAAAAAAAAAAAAAAAAAAGCAAGTAAAATTAAAAAATTAATAGCAAATTAAAGAAAGTATAGTACGGGGGGAAAATCCATAAATGAAAGAAGTAAAAAACCTTGCGTAATTCGATTGAACCGATGATCTTTTCAATATCTCTTTTGTTAATCATTCCAAAATTTATACTTAAACCACTCTACCATTCCACATTTGCAATACTATAAGTTAACTTAAAGTACAAATATTTGTAAACCATTAATTTAATCTAAATTCAGATTGACCAAGTCGAGCCGCTACATCATTACTTCGTATTTTTCTTTCGGTAATAGCTTCGTTAACCTATCGGCGAGTTATTTTCCATAGGAACCAATTTAATTTTTATGGTATTAAGTTTTACTTCATCCCTTAAAAAGTGTTTTAAGGGGTATATATTAAGTTTTTTAGTAATAATTAAGGTTTAGAGACAACTTAATAGCTCCCTTCTTACTATAGTATATCGTAACAATAATAGGAATACGTAGCTTTATAAACAAGTTCCTTATCCATAGAGTGTTTGAAGTAACCTTCATTACTGCTAAGCTTTTAGCATTTATAAAAGAGAGGTATACTTTGAATTCTCGTTTGGATACCTAGTTAACCGTACTGTTAACGATCTGAATTTTGTATCCATAGGTAGAATTTTTAATGTCTTTGTCCACCTTTAAGTCGAAATCGTAGCAGCTGTTAATTTGAAGCTTGTGGGTATTTTTATAGTGATATTAGCTGATAGGTTTTTATAATTTACTTATAGTCCATGGTTTTTGTACTATTTGAAGTTTCTGAAGGCGTAATCAACAAGTGTGATGTTTTCATGTAAAGAATTATAGTAGAAACGTAAAAGTATTGATATAAGGAAGGCGATATCCGGCCTAATCTGGTATATCACATAGTCAAAAGCCCCTATATTTAACTAATACTTTTTAGTTTATGATATATTAATCTGGTCTCTATGTCTTATAACCTAGACGAGTAATTCGAAAGTAATAGGGATATAAGCTGGACGTTTGCTTAGATTTTTTCCCTTAAAGTCCAAGACCATTTGGATGTACTTATCTTGTGTTAATATGATTGTATATGTATTATTATTTCTCAAGAGACGTACTTTTAAAAAGCGTTTAACCTCTCTTAGATCCTTATACATGAACTGTTTACCAATATACATCATAAAAGTTTTGATAGCATTTGGACCAGAGACTATTATTAAAGAGCTATTAACATAAATATATATAATAATTTAATGGTGATAATTAATGTATATTACGTTAGAGATTAACTTTTTGAAATTGAAGGTATTGAATATTCTTCTTAATCTTTTTAACTGTTATTTTGAAGCTTGTTTAAGCCCGTAAAGTAAAGCCAGTGGTTGGAAGACTTGGTTAGTTATAAGATTGAAACCCAAAATATTTTTATCTGTATACTTTAAAGAAGGTCCTCAATAGTATCCAGAATCTCTATTAATACCAACCGAATCGCTATAGATTTGGTCGATATAATATCTATAAGGAGCAGTAAACGTAATGAATATCCTTTAAGTGTAAGACTTTTTTGTGGAAGTAAAGTTTTTCGTATAATTAACATCATAACTTACTTAAACCTTCCTATTACGATTTTGACGTTATAACTTTAGATTTAACCTTTGAAATTAATTTTAACTTGAGTGAATTTTTTCGGGTTAGATTCTGATTCTTGATATCCCTTTTAATAAATTTAAAGACTTTAAGATATGTAGGCTCAGTATTTCACTATAGAGGGCCTTTTTCTAGTGTTCAGCATTTGTACCCTTTAATGCTTTCTTTATAGTCAGCTGTTTCTTTCATTTGCTGACTGAGAGCACAAACTAAACCATGTCTTTATTAACAACAGCATTTGCTAACAAACTTAACAACAGACTGTTTACTATCTTTTATGATGTTTAGCGAATACTCCTTTTTAGCTTAAAATTTGGAGCTGTTATTGTAGTATTATAAGGGATATTAACCACGATGGTTTTAATATCTTATTTTTTATAATGAAGTTACGAGGTCCCGTGATAGTTTTTTTTTTAAAAGAAATATTGGGTTAGAAGTGGTAACGATTCTCTTTATCTAGTTCCCTAGTTGGTTTGGTAAGTGAACTTTGACATTGTATTACGGCTTTGTGATATTGGAAAATCGCGATGAAAGAAAGATTCACATTTCTTTTTTAAAATTAGTTTTTTGATTTTTCACTAGTTTTGTAAAGGGTATGTGAACAATGATAGTAAAGCCGAAAGTAAAGGTGAACTTAACGTTAGGTTTGTAACACCTATATCCTTTCACTTTATTATAAAGACCCTTATAAGGTGGTGTGTATTGGATTTTTCTTTTGTTGTTAACCGTTAAATTGGCTATTATAATAGTTGTTTGGAACAGGTAGAGCTATGTCACAGGCTATTGCCTAGCTAGTATTTACCAGGGATCTAACCCTGGTAGTTGTTCACATTCTTACAATGGTCTAGAGCCGCTTGGAAGCTGTATGAGAACACGATCCCACACGTCACGTGACCGGGTTAAACCATCTTTTATAGCTCCGTAGTAGCTCCTTAACAAGTGTTTTTCCTCTCTTTTTTATCTAGGTTTATAAACAAAATCCGATTACCTTAAATGACAGCTCTAGCCTTCATCCTTTTATATATAAACCTCGAATCCTTTTTCGACGGTGTCTAAGCTGTTTGTTAACAGTTATAACCTAGGGTTATATTATCCTCCTCTGATCTTCCGAATCCAAATCCCTAGGCTTTAAAGCGATTCCTTGATATACGTGTTCAAATAGCTTTGAAGAGTTTTAACGACCTAATACGATTGTTTTATGACTTAATACAAACTTTTTACCGACTCTTTACATGTAAAGTTTATTGAACGGGATTAAGCCGCTTGGTAGTATGCTCCACACTTAAAATAACGGAATACAGACGTATTAAACACGTTAATGAATATGATCTAATAATTCGAAGTTACCGACACGTTTTCGTTTTCGAAACGATATTTCCTTTAAGAGGTTTTTCCCACGTAAGTTACGTAAAAATCAGAAATTTATCGGTATTAAAAAATTACCTTTACTCTATTTTTTAACAATTAAAATGTTTTATCAATACCGTTATAAAAAGTTATTATACTCGTAGCAACTACGGCAGCACTAACGACTCTAATACCTTTATAGTTATATTTCGAATTTATCATCACGATATTAACGTAGTTAAAGCCATTATCTTTTGGTTTACGAGTATAAAGTCAGGAGTTTACGAGCAGTTTTACGTCTTTTTTAACGCCTGGGAGGCCTTATTCGCGGAAGCTAACGGCGTAGCCTAGGAATTCGTCGCTAAGTTCGTTATCTTAAAGGGAGCTTTTAACGACATGTTAAATAATACGTTACTTCTCTTCGACATACCCGCGGATTACAACGAATAGGTAGTTCGCGTGTAATTATCGATAAGCTCCTTTACAACCTTCGCATTCGCTACGGCAGTATTAACGTTATTGCTAGAAGTATTCTACGTAGAAGGAATAATAGTAGTAATATGTCCGTTCGCGGTAACTAAGGTAATGTTATTATAACTAACGTAAATACTTTTCGAATCGTTCCCAAACGGCGCGTTACTTAGGTTAATTATACGGAAATTTACCGTCGTAAGGACCTTAGGTTATATTTACGGTACAGCGCGGACGGTTATCGTATTAGTAACTGCCTATTAAACCCAGAGTAACGCGCGAAGGGATTTAATACTAAAGCTATTATAGGAATTTACCTTATTTTAGCCGAAATTTTAATTAACTTTTAAGAGGGAAAAGCGCACATCCTGTATATAGTTGTGTATAAAAGTTAAAATAACTTTAATTCGGCCTCATAATTTTTTCACTGATCTTAAATAACTTTTCGTTTATAAATAATTTATTTTTTATTTTTCAGCTTCAATAAATATAGGTTATAAATATGACAACGCCGCGAATAAGTAGCTCATTAACCGTTTAAGTTACTCCATATTGGAATAGTACTATATGCAATGCAGTAGGTTAACTTTACTGTTGGTAAAGTTAACTATACTGCAAGTTGAGTGTATTGATTTGTGTGGACTTACCGAATTGGGTGTAAGTCGAGTGCAGTATGCTACACTTCACTCTAGGGTATGGGCCAAGCAATTGGCCATACAAATTACAGTGTAGACCGGCTAGCGGTCTGCCAAACCTAGAAAGAGACATCCACCACTTGACCAATGAAATACTACTGTTACTTCGAAAACCAATCGAATCGACAACGTTGCAACGTCTAAGGCCTACCAACACTATACATCTTTATCCTTCCCTAACAACTCAGTAAAGTTACATAACATATACCTGGCTCCGCTTTACGCCTTATTTCTTTTACAAACTTTTTGAATATCGACTTTAATAATTACCGATATCGGATATAGGCTTATATAGTCCTTAATTTATAACATAACGTTATTTTAGGTAAATTTTCAATAAAATACCTGTAAATAAGTTACGTTATTTCGGAATATATATTACTTTTGGAACGAGCGGGTAATTATCGCGCTTAGGAACGGGTGTTCGCGTTTATATAAACAACGTTTAAAGGGGTCGATGCCGCTATATTTTTTATTATTTCACGAAAAGCTTACAGGGAGCGAGTCGCTACTATACGGTTTACCGCTATCTATATTGAAAATATTAACAAAACACTCACCCCGAAGCTACCTGTTTTCGTTAACGATAAATTTTCCGGCGCTTTTAAAAGGTTCTCTCTTTTAGTAGATAAGGCCTTTGAAGACAAGCTATCTCATTGCCGCTTCCAAATAAATTACGAAATCGTTCTTTATACCAATAGTTAAGTCTAGCCCTTAGAGGTTCCGTGGGACCCGCTATACGGTATATCGCGAAAAGAGCTCCTTATATTACGAAAGACGTTAACTAAGCTACTCGATTAGGGATATATCTGAAGGAATAGCTTTTTAACGGGTACCCCCGTACCTTTCATTAAAAAGCCCAGGGGTAACTTATGTTTTTTTATCCATTACCGTCGACTTAACGTTATTACGAAAGCAAATGTGTACCCGTTTTTATTTATTAAGAAAACGTTTGTAAATATATTTTAAGTTAAGTGGTTTACAAATTTCAATATCAAAGTCTCTTCTTATAAGCTTTATATTAAAAGGGGAAACGAGTGAAAAATCGCGTTTTGTATACGTTATAGACTTTTCGAATAATTTATTACCTCTTTTGACCTTTTCAATACGCCGGTTACCTTTTAACGATATATCAATAATTTGTTGTATCCCTTTTTTATATCTTTCATTTCGCTTACTTTGACGATATTTATATATATTCAAACGGTACCCTTAATGATTGTAATGTAAAAGTTCAACAGGTTTTTAACGTCTTATACACCGCTAACCTTAACCTTGATATATTCAAATGTAAATTCGACGTTTAAAAAACCAAATACGTAGGATTAGTTATTGAGGTCGATGTCGACATCCGTATAAATCTAATAAAAAACTACGCGTTATCCGGAAATGAATAACTCCTACGTTGGTTTTAAAAGTAATGGTTTTTTTTTCATTCATTGACTTTTACCGGTATTTCATTCGCGATTATTTTATGATTATTAAGCGGTTATTCCGGCTAATCGGTAAAGTTACCCATTTTCGTTAGGGACCCGAGGAGGAAGCCCATTTCAAACGGTTTAAATTAAGCCTGTTTTTCGAACCCGTATTCGCTTAATGGAATCCCGATCTTAACACCTTTTTAAAACCTGATTGTTTTAGTTAGGCTTTGGGTGGCTATTTTTTTAACGCGACGACCACGCTAACCTACGCTTGGTAACTTACTATTTTCTTCGTTTATCGCCTATGGAATATAATTACGAAATTTACAGGAAAATATTATTCGGGTTTATAAGATATTTAAAGATATAAAACGTAAAGTTCCGTAGTACGTCACGTCTATTTACGATTTTAGCCGATTATAAAAATTTGAAATACTTTATAATTATACGAAGGCTTTCCAAGCGACAAATCCTTTAGCTTAAACGATTTTCCCAATTTCGTTTTTGATTAGTTTATAATAAAAGGGTAAATTATATATTACCTGATACTTCATTACAGAGAGATTAGGATATTTTAAAAAAGGTTTTTCATTTACGCCCTTTGAGTAGAAAACTTTGATTATTAAACTTTAAGTAGGCCGTATTTAAGTCGTCTATATATATATATATGTTTCCTAGTTAACCGTTACCGGCGAAAATATTCCAGAAGGTCGAGAGACTTTTACTAATATCGATTTTGAAATTTATTGAAACGCCTTTATTACCCGTGATACCACTCATCCTCGACTAATTTGTATCGTGTATATAAATAACCGAAGTTTTCCTACGGACATTCGTACCAATAACAATTAGGTATTAAAATTTTATATTTAGAAATGCTTAGTAAATGAAAATATGGTTTTATAGTTGCGCGACCGTATTTAAGTACCTCTTAATAAATCGCTTATTACCTTGTTAATTTAAATTACCTACAATTTAAGTTTTATTAACTACTCAGACCGTAAAATTAATATTACTATCTTTTCCAGAACGTATTTTTAGCTCGTCTTATACCATGTAATTCGCCTCTTTTACTGTAATTTCGATGTTTATAAGCGTATAAACTATTATATGTACCGCTAAAAAGTATTTTTCAGACTTCTTTCGGGTTTTAAGTAGCTTTGGAACGAGCTTTTGATTAAATTTATAGTTGACTTACCTTGGAAACGTACCAGAAACCCACGTTACCTTATAGTTATCATAAGCCGTTTAAGCAAAGCTGTTACCTTCGAAGTTATGATTATTAGAAAAGTTGAAGCTTACGTAAAACAGGTTTCAAGTTATTATTAGCGATTTTACGTATTTCCTTATACATTCGTTAATAACCGAAGGTTAACTTGGACCAACGGGTTTTAAAAACGCCTTTACGACTTAAAGGGGATAGAGTAACGCCTAAACACCGTCTTTTACCCCCAAATCAACAGCGTAACCAAGTATTCCAATTAAAAATTAATAACGTATTTAAGATTTTTTATCATTTATATTCAACTGAATTCATTCCATTCATTACCTGGGTATCAATAATCATTAAATAATAAAAATATTATTACTATTAGTATTAGCCTATTTTTTATAATCTATGGCTATTGTATCGACTTCATATAACTTGTGTAACGTTTTTTTCGTTTTAGTTACGAAGTTATACGTAAAGGCCGAAGAATTCGTCCAACGTATTCGCAATATTACAAAATTTATATAAGCTGTAATAATAGCTAAGTAATAATGTAGGGGAAAAGCCGCTAATAAGCGGCGTCCACCCTCCAAACGTTTTTAAATCAATAATGACGTTTACCTACCTTTTCAAAATTACAAGTCGGATAAGGTTTTTTAAAAATTGAGTAAACTTTACAACAAATATCATATAACACGTGTAGTCGATTTCTATATTATCGAATTTGATATTTCGGAAAGAAAATACCTTTGGTTTTACATAAACTAACTTATTCGAGCCGTTTCAAACTCGCTTATAAATGGATAAACCCGCGATTTCCAACCATAAGCTATGGATATTATCGGCGACGACGACGAGAAGAAACCAAAATATCACGTTAAAAGTATTTTACAAGTTCGAAATAAACCTTAAGTCAGCCGCTTCCAACGTAACAACCTACTGAAATGTTACGTTTAAATTAAATAGGTAAATTACATATACCTAATATAGGAACCGCTTTTAAACTTTTCTAATATCGTAGCACTTGACGTTTTCGAATTTCGTTATAAATCGGCCGAAAATAACGACGGGCCTTTATGCCTAGCCTGTAGGCAGGTTTAAAACGTTATACTTTGCGTCAAAAACTGATATGAGGGCTGTTATTTTACGTGTTTCGAATATAAACGTAATATAACATTAACTGAAACTAAAATTATGGTAAACTACTCAAACGTATCCTCGAAGTTATCTTCCTTATTTTTACCTAAAAGTTTTCGACCTATTTTAACCAATTTACTGTTTTTTTTGTTAATACGGCCTATTTTTCCATCAATACGTTTGAACAATTCGATAAGTTTTTTAATCATCTGGAGTTATATTTTCTATCCGTTCATTAACGATAATTTTTAAGCTTACTTTAAACACATAAAACTACTTGAAAATCACGGTTTTTATTTCAAAGCTATATAATTTATAGGCCGTCGAAACGAATAAGAGTGGAAGACATAAAGCCCGCCCCTCCACAAGTATTTACCTTTCTCTACGTAACATGTCGAGCCATTTTGCCTTTTTCATGGCGACGACCTACGTTTATATGAATTTTTACCGCTTTTTAATATTTAGGAAACGATTCAAGAGCATTTCGACTTACTTCAGTTTTAAACATTAAGCGTCAAGTACGTTTTAAATAGTTTTTCCAATGCCTAATTTATATTAGGATTCAAGTTCAAAAGCGTATACGAGGAACCAAAATTACGGCTTATGGTATTAATAAAGTAAAAACTATATCGAGAGTTAATATTTAACCGTTTATTAACAGTCTTTTTACTGTTATAAGGGCCTAACTTACCTTCCGTTTTTTAATAGAATTTTCGAGAATCATATATTATATGGTATATGTATTCGAAGCATATTTACTTGCGGGTCCTATTAGGATAAATATTTGTGGTTTGTAGGGACGGGATTTATATTTTTATTAGTAAGGACCAAATGGCTTCCAAACGGGGCCTATTTACATTTCTAACGGCTTTATTAATTTTTACAGCTAATTGGAGATTTATTTTTAAAATGGGGACAGGACGACGACAAGAGGAAAAATAGATGTAAAGACTTATTCAATTAGTTCCTAACGTCAGGTCTTGTTATAATGCTAATAGTTAGTTATGAGAGGAAGATTTCAAATTTCTCAAGGAGGGGGGAGCGGTTTACAGAACTATTTATAGGGGAGGAGGGCGCCGGAGCGCCTTTCACGTAATGTGAAATCGTTCGGCCTGGAATTTTCCATACGATACTACAACATTTCAACCCGCTCCGGAGCGATCGTTTAGTACTTTCCGCCCACCAGAACCTTCCCCACATTATACACCGCCGTATAGGAAAGAAGGAAGAGGGGGCAGGAGGAGGGGAGGAGGGGGTTAAAGGGTTTTTTAGGCATTCCGTTTGCTTTTAAGCAATTACTCTTTTTTTCCCCTACCTAACCGGTTTCGTGGTTTCGTGGTTAAGGCACCTGCGTTCCATAGTAAGGGTCTTGGGTTCAATTCCTGTTGTAACTTTTTGATAGAGCGGTGACTAGTGTAGTTTTATTTAGTGGATCTTTTTTTTAAAAGGGTATACCGTGAGTTAATATTATAGGCTTGTGCCTGGCTAGTATTTACCAAGGATCCAACCATAGTAGTTATCTACATTTTTATAATGCTCTGAAACCGCTCGAAATCTGCATGGGAACACGCTGCCATACGTCAAGTGACTAGGTTACACTATCTTTCATAGCTTTGTAGCATCTCCATAGCAGGGGTTTCTAATCTCTTCTTTATCGAGGTTTATAAAAAAAATCCGACCACCTTGAGCGACAGCTCCAGCCTCAGTCCCTTTACAAGCTACATGTAATGCGGTACCTTTCTAACAACGATCCAGGTCCTTATTTCTTCCAAGATTTCTTTGTTAAAGAGTTCGAAAATTCCGTTCCTTTTATGGGTGTATGTTGAAGAAAAATCAAGGGAAGAAGCGTAGTTAATATACATCTTTCTAACTGAATGGTCAATAAGCTCGTTGCCTTCATCGCGAATGAGGTAGTTTAAAATATATCTAATACGTTCAATTATCCCGTTTAGTATACAATAAACGGATTTTAGTCCTTTACTAAGATATATAATGATTGTATTATAAACTTGAAAGCTATACTTGATTTTAGTAGCCATTAGGTTACGGCGTTCGCCTTTTAGGTTAGTAGTTGTTTCCAGCAAGTTATTAAGGGTTTATATAAACCTTTATATTTTTAGGATACCGTATTGAAAGCTTTGTCGTTATCGATTATTTTTGGAAAGATTATAGGGAGTATAAATGAAGTTGAAACGCTTTTTTTCCTGTTTTTTCAAGGTTATTCAATAAGTGAAGTAATTCCTTTACTTATTTTAGATTGGTGTAATCAAACCTAATATGCTAAAGAGAAGTATCAAAGAATTATGAGGGAGTTGTAACCATAGGATTGTAATGGAATTGTTATGTAGCTATAGTAATGGTATAATCTTTAGTTATGATATTGATGATTTGTTTAGTCTGTACATTAATTGAAGATAAGTTTTTGACGTTGATGCCGAAGTTGAAAAAGTTTGATAAGTGAATTAGGTTTATAATAAAGTTAGCATAATAAAAATAATTGTAAAAAGTGAGGGTATAGTAACTGTGACCTTTTCTGAACTTGAAATTTATATGCTACTGGTTAAGTGTTGGAACACTAGTAATTGCAGTGCAGTCAGTCAACGTAAGTTGACTGTACTTACTGTAAATTGAGTTTATTGTTTTGTGGGTTAACTGTACTAACTGTAAAGTTAAGTACAGTATGTGCCTAATTTATACTAGGGAAAGGGACAAACAATTAGCCATACAAATTAGTGTGCAGACCGGCTAGCGGTCTGCCAATCTTAGAAGTAACACATTATTACTTTCAATATAGCACCAGTTAATTCAACCAGAGATTCGAATCGCCTACGTTGCAACAATAAAGGCCTACCAATACTAACCAGTGCTTATTAGGTTAAATACAGATAAGCTAAGTAGAAAAAGAAGCTACTTTCTGGTTACGATTTGTTTAGATAAGGTAGAGGAAATATTTTTTCGAAATTCCCTTATAATATTTTATTAGTTTTCATCACAATGTAGGAGCGGCGACTGTATCGTTATCGAAAAAAAAAAAAATCTGTACTGAACCAGTTTTAGAAGCGTTAAAATCGACCGTTAAAGGTTTTAAAGATCGTTAAGTTGTCAAGTTGTCAAACAGCTAAGTCCCTACTACTTTTACGGGTACTACTATTGCAAATTCCAAATCGTAAAACCGACTAAGTCCTATAATCTTTAATTATAAGATATAATTTTGACAGCATATAACCCATGACTTTCCCTCTTATATTAAAATTTTCATCCTATATTACTTTGAAACTTTACTTCACCTTTTAATCGTAAAAATGAATATCGAAAAAGTCAAAATGAATATCGTTAAAGACCCCTCCAAGAAGAAAGCAATTTAAAGCCTCGGATTTACGTTCATGGAATACTTTAGCAACAATTTCTAGTATACGGATGCCAATGATTTTTTTTGCTCGAATATTTCATCAATGCAATCAAACGTTTTATCTTTATTTTGGACTTTAACTGATTTTATAAACGATGTAACGCACTTGATGACTTTTGAAATCAGTTTTAAGACCGGACTTTAGATATATGGAAAAGGATAGACAAACAAGTAAAAATTAGGGCTTGAAAAGAAACCCAGCTACCTCGCCCCAACGGTCTTTCAGGAGCTTCCACGCCGCAGTCGAGTCTCACCTGAACTGTATTATATTGAAATGGAGGTCAGGGCACATTGGCAACTATGGGAACGAGACTGCGGATAAGATTGCGAGTATTAGCGTTATATCTTCCACTTATCTTGAAGATGATAATTACCATTTTGTTAGCGGCATGAAGGCTTATATTAAAGCACTCTCAAAGGCAAAGGAAAGGGAGAGTTACAATTAAGTCAAATCCAAGTTATCTCATTAATATAAAAACTGGGGTTTTACGTATTAAACCAAATACGGACCGAAGTATTACAAATCTAGACATTTATGCCCTTCCCTACCTTTACCACTGTTATCCTAACCATCATTATATCGATTTTTAACGATGAAACACAGTTACAGGAATTTTACATTATATTATCGGTGTTCTTAGCTTGAAAATACGGACGAACTTTGCGTTAAGTACGACAAAAAGCGAAACGTTACTTACATGATTTATTATTCCACCTTGTTAAAATTTGGAAATTACAAGTACAACTTTCTAGAAACCTCCTAAATAGGTAAGTAAGCGAAACCCATATACGTAAAGGTTTTTTAAACCTTAAAAATTCTAGGTATTCATATATATCACAGATTCTTTTTCGAAAGTAGATAAGAATTATAATTTTAACCTATAAAAGCCTACGTTTTACTCTTACTAACGATATTTACTTTTCAAACTCGTCGGCTTACACTACATACAATGACTGACTAAAAGATTTATCTGTTTAATAACTTTATTATCGTCGTTACCAAAGCCTTTATAACCATTACTCGTCGGATACGTTTTTTTTTACTGGAAAGGGTAAAATCCGGAGACGGATTGGAGGCGGAAACGGAACAGGCGGCGAAAAGGGTGGTAGGGGCGGAGATAGAAACAGTGGGTACGGGCTTATTTGCAATGAAGTCCGTTTCCCCTCCGCTGCTAATGTCGTTTTCTTCGCCTTTAATCTTTCCCCCGGCGTTGGTAAAGCCTCGCTGACCTATTAACGTTGCAGCTTCGACTTAGGCCGCGCGATCTTTCGCTACCTTAACGGCGATGCGAAGTGGTTATCATAAAACATTTAGGTGCCCGAAGGATGCCTTTACGGCGATAGCGACGCGGTAATTAGCTAAAGGCCTCGCGGCATTAACATCTATAGGTATATACCCGCCTTTACATTTAATTATTATTACCTATTAACATCTAACTTATTTTGTATTTTTCCTGAAACAAAAAAAAACATTTATGAATAAAAAAAAGTATCTGATACCAAACTTTTCCCCTGTGATATAAACCCTGCTACCAGATATTAATAAAAGACACTTTATTTAACCCATAAAAAATTATACCCCGTAGGATGGTATAAAAAGTGTAAAAATTGCGGAGAGAGAAGCGGAGAAGGAGAAGAGGAGGGAGGAGAAAATGTGGTCGGTACGGGCGCGAAAGGATATTTTCGGCGAAATAAGCTATTTGAAAGCGGCTTGGCAATGCGCGCAATAGCGTGCGACTTGTAAGGGTTCGTTTTTGCAAAATAGGGCTATTATATACGTTGATTAAGAGATCTTAGTAACGAAGAATCGAATTACAAGGATTAAAAGCGTCGAATATAAGGTGTAAATGTTGGAACGGTAGTAATTACAGTGCAGTAAGTCAATTTTACTTACAGTAAAGTTGACTATACTAACTAAAAGTTGAGTGTATTGTTTTATGAGTCTACCGTATTAACTGCAAGTCAAGTACAGTATATGCCCACTTCATACTAGGGAATAAGCCAAGCAATTAAACATATAAATTAGTGTGTAGACTGGATGAGAGTTTGCTTAACCTAGAACAATATATCTACCATTTGACCATTGCAATACTACTGTTACTTCAACCAATAGAATCGGCAATATTTCAGCGTTTAAAGCCTTACTAATACTTATTAGTGGTTATTATATTAAGCACATATAAGATAGGTAAAAGAAAAAGCTATTTTCCAGTTACGCTTTACGTTAAACGATAGGGTAGAGAAATGATTCTTGCGAAGGGCCTCTATTAGTACTACCTTAGTCTATAACGGTAGAAAATAGAGAAAAATTTTGGGTTATGTTAGTTTACAATGGCAATTTGGAAGTAAGAGATGGTATAGTTATTTGAAAACACTGAGAAATCTTTATTGTGTTTTTTTTAAAAAAAATAAAAACTTTAAGATTAATAGTTAAAAGTCTTAAATATTAAATTGGCAAACGGCTGAGGTAATTTTATTGTTGGTATTATTACAGTAAAAATGACTACGTTCCATAGCTTTACAACTTTTAACATTTAACCATCAATAACAAATGACCTTCAATCTTACCCATAAACCAAACTTTCTCTTTAACACCAAATTTTTTATTTAATTTACTATTTTACCTCACCCTACGCCACTTTAATCGTTAAGATCGATATAACGAGATAAATCGTCAAGTCGCATTAAAAAGTTATATTGCGTGATTTTATATTGAATCACCAAGTACCTACGCTCTCGAATCGCTCGAAATAATAAGTCTCACGTTAGGTAGAACGTCAATATGGCCATTATAAGCGTTTATTTTAAAGTTATCATCGACCCTATAAGAAATGAGGTAATTGATGATTTTAAGTGTATCTCGACTAAAATTTCAATGATAATTTGCGGGAAATGAATGCTAATAAATATTTAAGCGAGAGAATTTAACCGATTTCATCGTTTACTACATTTTGAAGTAAGATAGCAGCTAAAAGATTAACCGTAACGTTTAGTTTTTCCGTAAGTATTGTAGTTTTTCGACGATTGGACTATTAATATATCAAAATTAATTTAGAAAGGGGTTAAATTTAATTTAAAATCGGAACTTAAACGGGAAAGTATTTAAGTACCAGAAAAAAACTCAATAAAGCTTGATCAATCCCTTTTCGCATTGGTATAACTTAAGGAATACATTTAAGGTTCTTACTCTTAAAATATTATAGGTAATAGTAAAGGCATTAAGAACTTTTAACGCTCTTATACACGTTTTAGGAGACCTCTTTTTAATTTTTAGTTAAGTAAACCCTTGAATCTTAATGAAATGAAATTTTCACACGCTGAAGATAAAAAACCTATTGATTTGTTCGATAGCTTAGAACCTCTACGTAATAGTGCGGAGTACGATTTTAGCGGCAGCAGAAAGCGTGAAGTAGAAGTTTCTAACGTGGTAAGAGGAATTGATGTTGGCGTTATTTGTTAAATTGAGTAAGATTATCATGTTATTTAAAACCTTTCCTATAGCTAAGTACCTTTTACCTTTTTAAGATTTCCTTATAATCGTTAAGTTTTTTAAGGCGAAGCTTTTCACAGAAAGTAAGAATATACATGAGAATCTACCATAGGTTTTACTACATAACTTTACCCCTTAGGTTAGATAACTGGTAATTAACTTGTACATCGCTACTTTAAAGGACTAAGACTTGAATTTATAGGAAATACTATCGACAATTGGAATAATTATCACGATCTTCTGCCTAGACCTATTAAAATGGTTAATATTAATCACAAACTTCGTATATACTTCGTGAAGATCTGGAATGATGTAGAGAAATATAAAGGGAAGTCTTATAATACTTTCGACACGAAGATGATGCTCTTTTTGAATATTTGCAAGTGAATAGAGGTGTCTTTTTCTGGGTTTTACTTCCTATTTTTTGAAGTCTCTATTAACTATATCAGTGATTATTATTTAACATTTCTAATGGGATTAAAAGCTTTTCACGAGACTTATAACGGTATAAATAGTTACTTCGAGTACGATGTTCACTTAAGGTAATATTATACGGATTGGGTTACGACGAAGTGGACAACGATAATGATTAAGAAGAAAGAGAGAGAAAATCGATAAATATACTTAATGAAATACTTAACCAGTGGATGTTATGTTAACAAGTAATGAGGAAAGCTTATATTGGCGATTCTATACTCCGCGAACAAGTACGAGTATTAGTTACGGGCGTAAACGAGTTCAAATATGTTTTACAGCATTTATATGTCGCCTGTAGGGTTTTTTTTTTTTTTCAAATTAGTTACGGTCTTTGTTTACGACCATGATAACAAGTATGTCGAACTCGTTTAGTATATATCCCTAAGTTAATGACTTTCGCTATATAAATAAATAAAACCAAGCGATAGTATATTATATCGATCATAAGTACTGACGACCTTAACGTTCAAAATTCGGTTTGAAGTCTTTAGACCAGAAGCTACAATTACATTAACATTCACGAGGGTAATATTTAAGCATATCTTCTTATTGTGAAAACTATTGTTGTTATGGTGGTAAAATGTATTGAATTTGTAGTAACTCCTGTTATTAGTTAACTAGTTACCTTTAGGTTGAGCTTTAAAAATAACAGGTAATGCATTACATTCAGTACCTCATTGATTTTAGGTAAGATTACTTGGATTTTATCTTCGATTGTAAAGGTAAAGAGGATATTAACGATAACGATATACCTAAGAAAGTTACATAATATAAAGATGTTGCTTTTGACGTGGTTTAGTGATTAACTAACCACGCTTTTTTATACCGTTTGAGTAGCGAAGACCCTTACCTTTGCCTTAAGTAAGTATTTAACCTATCAAATATTTTAACTTGCGTGATCATTATGCGGATTATCCATTTTAAGGTATCATGCCAGACATAAGAAAAGAAAAGTACTTCATAGTAGGCTATTATTAACACGTGGTATTACAAAGGGAATGTGTTACTATTACAGAGATTAATTGTTAAAAGTATTGGTAAGATTAAAGTTGGTTTTGGCTTGGGAGAATGATTATTGTCATTAGGAACGACAATTTTTTAAATTATTATTAAGCCGATTACGTTTTATATTCTAAAATCCTATATCCCAATTTTTTTTTTTGGAAGATATAAATATCTTTGGAGTTAAAGTCGACGTCAAAGTTGATAAATTGGTTAAAAACGGCTAAAGGTTTTCTTTCGCTTTTAAGTGGAGGTACTCGTAGTTTTATCCATAGGGTTCAAAGGTAACAGTATTAAGACTGAAGAAGTCAGAAATTCAACAATTCTACCAGAGTTATAATTGCCTAATTGTATATAAGCTACATAATTTCCTTAAATCTGCAGGGCATAAATATGTAGGATATTTTGACCTGGACGTTATTAATAATATTGGTTATGATTGCTAAATATGTGCCGAAGTGTTTAAAAAAATTAAATTTACATCAGAAGACGATAATGAATTTAATTACAACATTTTTATCGATGTATTTCATTTGGATAATAAGCCCATTTTATATGTTGTCAATTCTGTAACCACTTTTCAAGCAGCCAAATTACTTAAGTCTCTTTCAGTAAAAGATATATGGAAAACTTTAAGGATATTGTGAATTAATATGTATTTGAACCTACCTAACGTCATTATCTACAATACCGGTATCAACTTAATAACGGCGGAGTTTTAGGCAAACGGTAAGATAATGTGTATCCAGTGTAAATAGTTGCCTGTTAAGATTTATGGGAGAATTGGGAAGGCTAAGAGGGTATACGCGTTACTTTATAAAGCGTACGATATTCTTATGCTCGAGATTAAAAGATTTACAGATTGGGAGGAACGTTTTTAAATAAAGGTAAATGGCCTGAATGATATTTTGGGCTTTGAGAGCCCAGTATTGACATGAAGAGTTTTTAAAATATATTCTCGTTTAACGAATAAAATTTCGTTATAAATATGTACCTAAAAGGGGCTATAGTGTACAGTAAAACTTTGAAGAAATTACGGAAAGAATTGGTATAGCGTTTAGTTAACAGTACCCTTAGCATTAGCAATAGCTTTACAACAATAGACGTATTTACTTTGCTGTTATAAATTAAAGTTTTCGTGTAAAGGGAGTTACGTAAATGGGATGGTGGAATAGCAGTCAAATGAAGTAAATTTAAGTCAACTAAACTGTCAGTTTAGTTGGTTGTACTTACTGCAAATTAACTACAGTTTGTGGGACTGCACTTCAAGTACAGTGCAGTAGGTGCCTACTTCAAGTTGGGGCACAGGAAAAAGCGTTTGGCCATACAAATTAGTGTGCAGACCAGCTAGAGGTCTGCCAAACTTAGAACTTACAACTAAACTACAACCAATTTCAAGGCAGCACCAGTTACTTAGACTATAGTAATTCTAATCGACTACATTACAACAATAAAAGCCTACCGAAAAATGGGATATTTAAGATTTTAAGCATCGTTAACTTTAAATTAGTTGTTAAAATTGTTAACGATTTTGCAACGTTTTGAATAATCCAGGTTAAGCTTTATTTTGGGGTAAACGATCACAATGAAAACGATGAAAATCCGTAATTTGAACAAACAAATTAATATAACCCCTTTCCCCCCATAATAAATAAGGCGATAAAACGTTGATGGAGCAGTCGATTATTAAAGAGGAGGAATATTGAGGATAAGGAATACGTATAGGGTCGTATTTATAATATTGTTTGGATTAGTATACAAATAAGTATAATTAATAATTAGTTGTGAAGTTTCGTGTACAAGGAGTTATTATGACCTTCGGAAAATCTTTGAAGGAAAACGATAGGATTGGGAGTAATAAATTCCTCATTCGAGGAATTGTATAATTTATGTTTAAAGGTTACTTTAACTTTTCAATCCAAAATATTAACATTTTCAAATCGAGTATTATATAAGAGATTAAAGGTGAAACGATGGGGCGGCCGTACGAAAAGTTACGTTTCATAATTTAAGGATACGAAGATAAAAATAAAACAGGGAATATTTACGTAGTTTTTAACGATTTAGGAAATCAATTGATATTTAATAGTCATTTTGGTAACAAGTTTATTAGTTAAAACTAATATAAAGTTTATTTTGAATGTTTATGATATAACTTATACGTATATACAATCGGTAATTGATATATAGAGTATCATTTTACTGTAAATACAGTAAGAATTACGTGATAAATATCTTTCGGGGACTGTTATGCGATGTATTAAGTTATTATAAAGACTAGTTAAAGCAATCCTTTGGGGGGTTATAACTTATTAGTTGTACGTTAATTCGAGGTTATATATGAAATTTTGAACTTATAACCCGTGTTTATTGGCTACAAGATAAAGATCTCAGTTTGCTTAGTATGTAAATTGAAGATACCCTTTTCGTTGGAATTCCTATCTTTATGGTATAAAAATAGTAAGAGATTAAGGATTGAAAGTTTTGGCATTGTAAGCCGGTTACGACTTTTACGAAGAGCAATTAATTTGACTTTAACGGATATTTAATTCGTATATTTGGTATTAACGATACTTTCCTTAGGTTTTGTTAAAAGGGCTGGGGCGTTGACTTGTCTATAATTGATAAGATTAAAGTGGTTAAGGTTTAACGGTATTTGGAATCACGCGTTCGAGGTAGTTACATTGCCACTTTATGCTAATTGAAAACCTTTTACAATTTATCGATTGCGGTACAAGTATAAGACTTGATGGATAAAGACTTTGAATGATGAAACAAAATATTGTCATGGTAGATAGTGAATTTGGACCGGGGGATTAATATATTTACAATTGTTTTGTTGAGAGCCAAGTTAATGATTTTCAGGAATAGAATTCCTATAAATGATGTATATTTGTCGTGGTAAATCGGATTCTTTGTAACTCTCGTAAGTAAAAATAGGTAAGAATAATGGTTTGGAATTATCAAAAACTTGATTTAGTAGATTTACGTTACATATAAAAGGAGTATACGAAGTATATTAGCTTTAAAGGTTTATGGTATAATAGTTAACTTTGATATAAGTATAGAGATATGAAAAACCTTCAATATAGTTACCAAATAGCTAAGGATTTCTCTTATCACGGTAGTAATTCGAATCGATTCGAGGAACTTGTTCGAATACATTTCGAAATTCGGAATTACTAACGCAGAAAGTTTGATAATCGATAAAATCACACTCCGGAAAACTTATGAAGGAAAGGATATTAATGAAGTCCGATAGATTAATGGTAAAACTAATAATGTAAACGCCATAACAGAATCTTAACCAAATTAAGTCTTGAAGAGGGTTATAAATAATAATAGGCTGATTATAATTATTAAGAGTAATGTGAACAGGCCACCTGGCAAGGTTAAGTTACGTATCGGCGAACAAAAATGTCTTGACAAAATATAAAATTGTTAGGGGAATAAAGCCGGCGATGGTAACTTATTTGATTTGTATGGTTAAGTTTGAGGTTTATAAAAGTTTGTGGCGAAAAACTTGTTTGTAAAAAATAATAAAGTCGAAAATCAGAACCGTGCGGTAAATGGAGGCAATTAGGGTTAATTTAGCTGTGGAATTGGTAGAGGTCTAGCTAGTTGACGAAGAGGTAATTTAGTTGTAACCGGAAACGATTGGTCGAATACACTAGTGTAGGCGTATAAAATAAAAAGCTGCTAGTGTTGGAACACTAACAATGGCAGTGCAATAAGTCAACTTTATTCATGTTAAAGTTGATTATACTAACTGTAAGTTAAGTGTATTGCTTTGTAGTTTTATTGTATTACTTGCAAGTTAAGTACAGTATGCACCTACTTTATACTAAAGTATAAGCCAAGAAATTGACCATATAAAATAGTGTGTAAACCGGCTAGTGGTCTGCCAAACCTAGAATAATGCATCCACCACCTGACTATTGCAATACTACTATTACTTCGAACAATCGAATCAACAACGTTGCAATCTCTAAAAGCCTACCAACAGTAAATGTATTTTAAATATATGAAAACCTTTTTCATTATCTAGAAAATGATTTAAAGTTAACGATTATTTAAATAATGGTCCATTTTTATTTGTTTTAAAACTTAATGCACGATTTACCCTACGAATAGAGTTCCCTTTTCGACGTGTTTTAAAAATACGTTATAACGCATAGATGCAGACGCATACATATACACACGTATATACGCGACTTAACGGGTTTTACACGTTTCACTTCCACCTTTTACATGGTTTTTTCATTTGCTATTATACTTTTCAAAGCTCTACTTTTAAGGGTTTACACAGTTATTTCCCCGGCATGATTGAACGTTGGGTGGAGACTAAAAAGGCCGTATTTCGTTGCCAGAATAGGGTTGTAATCTATACGCTTACGGGTCTCTAGATTACTGGGCACCTTAAGGTTTTAATTGGAGAGATGGCGCGGGTTCCCGTAGGCTTATATGGGTTCCAGAAGAGCCCGCGTTATGATCCCTCTCGAAGGTATCTACAGGACGCTTTCGTAGCAGCCAGTGTAGCTTTTGTATTTGTCAATGCCCGGTGATAGTCAATTACCAAAAAAATAAAAATAAGGTTTAACATTAAGTTATCCAATCTAGTTATTGAACTCCCTATAAAAAAAGGAGAAAAGGTAACCTAGTAAACGTATTCTACGAATGTATAACAAATGAAAACCCCTATTAGATTGAGGCCAAGAACAAAGGTATCGATGATGATAGAATTCCTCAGCGCTCTGTCACGCGTTCGCAAGATCCTTCTCAAGTATAAATAAGTTTTTCAAACTCCTTTGCCTAAATTCTTCAACGGATTAGTGTCGTTAGTTGAAAGGAATGAATTGACGCACGCGTAATAAGTCTTTAAGCCTACGGCGAACCTCAAATTTACCAATCAATCGAATAAAAACCTCGAAACCCCCTTCAATACTATTAATAATATCGTCAAATACCTTACAAATATTTTCAAATTCCTTACGACAACCCCTAAACCCCTTAGCACATTTTGTTTCAGTATACCAATTAAAGAAGGAACGGCTTTATGTACGAGTCTACTATGGGTACAACTATTCGCTTTATTCCCCCAAGCTTGGCTCAAGGTAGCTTTCCTGCCAATCAATACCGAAATTCACCCTCATACCACCGGTTGAAAAATCCAAAAAGTCTCGACGACCAATACATTATTTTCCCCCTCGAAAGGTTCCTGTAATGGATATGAATTATACGGTAATTATGACTTTTGGTAAGATATGTGAAGAAAAAAAAAGTATAACGGTAATTTATATAATCTTTTCAATGCTAATTTGCGCTCTTTCTTCAATATTTGCCTCTAGATGCGAATTAAACTACCAGACTTTCACTTGTTGTTCCTTAATATCTTCACCAGTTAAGCCGAGGATTACTACCTTTGGTACTAAATGAATTTCTCGTTGTTTTGAGAGATTTATAATGGTTTCAAAGGTCATTTTAAATACAATATTAACTTCGCCTAATACTATACGAATTTGAATATCATCAAGTTATCTGATATACTAAATCATAAGAAATATTCGGAAGGTAAGATAGATATCCATAATTAGATGCTTGGTAGGCTCATGTTTTGCTAATAAGTAATAGGGAATATGGGATTTTCCGAAGGCATATTACGCTAGCAAATTCGCCAAGCTATTACAAGTTATAAAAAGTTCGAATGCACCTTATAATACTCTAAAGATATTTGTAAAGTCATTTTTAACTAGTTACGATCCTCTTTTACAACCGTTATGATATGGGTACCATACTCAACTAAATATATACCTCTAAACTCCCAAATTAAGCAATAATAATAAAAAGCCCTCCCATACATATTATATTAACTGCAAATACAGTAAGCCTAGGTAAGACGGTTAACAGAAAGTCAACTGGAAGTTTAACTACTGAGATACGCAAGGAGGGGAATATTCGTTTTTTTTAGGTTCCACAAGTCAGCTATACATATTACCTTAAAATAATAAAAAAATGTTGGATTTATGGCAAACTAGGCAATCAGTTAACACTTTATATTATTGCCGAAAGCGAAACGAAAAAGGTAAGATACTATATATAATTTTCCTCCACATTTAATTTGGAATACATTGAATACGTTGTAAAATTCAAAGGCACGGAGGTAAAAGATAAAGAAAACATAACTAAGGTTATCGACTGGTATAAAGATACTGGAATTAGCTCGGAAATAACGCAATAACTGGCTGACTACATCTTCTTAGGCCGCCTGATAAGTAAAAACCCTTATAGTTGTTATAATGAAGATAAAAATCCTAGCCCTATAAATTGTTCTACTATTTTCGATCGTTATGCGGAGCAAAAATTTCAAGGTATTATACTACATACGGGGGTATCACGGCACAAAATAGGAAACTATGCGTGATACATGGTGGTGCGAAAGGATATTAATACTGTTACGGAATTTAACCACACGGATGCTGGTAGAACTAAAGTTATTTTTAACCTTAGAAACCCTTTTTTTGCTGGGATCGAAGACTGTTCCTACAGTCGCTAAACCTATTGTTTTTTACATCTTGGAATCCAAAATCCCCTTTTTTTACTTTGCCTTGGAGATATAAAGAACTTTGGCGTCAATGTCGATATTCAAATTAACGAATTGGTAAAGGCTAAGGATAGCTAACGGTTTCAACTTTATTTAAAATAAAAATACTTATGATTTTACCTTTAAAGGCTAAAAACGTTAATATCAAATTTAACGAAACCATCACTTCGTTAACTATATCCACGATTTGATCACTCGGCCACCATCTAGTTATATAAAGTCTTGAATGCGGTTAACAATAAATATATGGACTTGACAGCATTAAATGTAATTATATATCATTGCTATCATTGCTATATATGTTTTTAAAAACTCCTATAATTTAAGTTTACGTTGAAAAAGTATTGAAATTTCAACCTTAAAGTTTTCGTCAATATATTTCACTTAGATAAAAAGTCTATACTTCACGTTATTAATTCGGTAACGGCGTTTCATGGAGTTAAGTTCCTTAAAACAATCACAGTGAAGTAAACACAGGACGTATTATATACTTTGTGAATTGACATGTACTCAGTACCTCTAAATGTATTAGTTGATAATACTAGTACTAAATTTACTACGATGGAGTTTCAAATTAATACCAAGTCGACAGGTATTAAATGTAAATAAATTCCCATTAAGACATATTCTAGTATTAGTCAAGTTGAAAGGGCTCACGTACTTTGAAGAAGGGTTTACGATATTTATACCTTTCTTTTTTTACCATCACCGCGGAGTATCGACTGCCAGAGTAGCACTAGCAGCTACGAAATATTGCTGTAGACACCGGCGGGAGGGATTGTAACACAGGCTCTATTAAGGCTCGTACGGGCTCACGGGATCCTACGCCACCCCTCCAATCAAAACCTTAGGGTACCCCGCAGTCCAGAGACCCGTAAGCGTGTGGAATGAAATCATGGTATGGTAACGTAGCGTTGCCGTTTTAGTCTTCGCCTAACATTTATTTAAGCCAGGGATATAACTGTATAGGCTTTTGAAAATAAGGCTTTGTAAAGTTTTGGTGACGAAAGCAAAGCTTGTGTAATGATGAGCGAAAGTAAAACGCGTAAAGGCATGTAAAGAACTATATGCTTATACATATAAACGCATATATATAAGGGTTGTGGTTTATTATTATTGATATACGTCGTGGAAAAACTCTTATATGCGGAATATCCCGTACATTAGGTTCTAACATAGAAAAGGTAACTTTTATTTAAACCTCCCTAAGTTTGAAACCTTTCTTTATATGAAAATAAAATTACTTATATATTAGTAAGTACCCTTACACCTTATACTTAAAGTTTTAGGACCTTATATCGCGCTCGCCCGTTATATAGGACCTTGTACTGACGTATATAGTAGTATATTTTTGTAAAAACCGCTCCTAGCGTGTCGCGCGTTGGCGTACGCGCCCTCAACCCATTTTAAAGTAGCCTGTCTGCCTAAAGCGGGCCTTTCGCGCCCGTAACCGTTTCTTCCCCCCTCTTTTCTTCTTTTCTTTACTCCACCCCTTCGTAATCTTTACCCTCTTTTTATAGTCGCTCGAAGTATAATCTTATATAGTTTATATTAGGTTTTTCCAATAAAAGTCAATAACAGAATTTGTATTAATGGGGAATGGTCGGCATTTAAATATATTCGTCACGTTTTCAAGGGTTTTGACGTTATAGGAAAATTGTAAAAAAGGGTTGAATATTAATCGATAATAGTAATTAATCGTAAAAGAGGGAGTATCTTAATTGATATTGGCGTTGTATGACCTTTGTCTAATTACTACACCGCGGTCACCGTAAAGGCGTTTTTAAAATGACTAATCGTTTTGCGGCGACCATTTTACGTCATCGTTAAAACGGCGGAAGGTAACGCGACCCAAGCCGCAGTTGCGTCGTTAATGGGTCGTTGAGGTACTATTACAGCCGGGGGAAAAGCAAATAACCAAAACTACGACTTTAGTAGCGGCGGGAAAACGGGTTTTATCGTTAATAAGCCCGTACCCGCCGCCTTTACCCCTGCACCCGTTTCCCCCTTCGTCGCTAGGTCCGCCCCTGTTTTCGGTGTATCCCCGGACTTTACCATTTTTGGTAGATAGGGACGCGGCCAACGGGTAACGAACGTAAAGGCTTTGGTAATGGCGGTAGTAGAATTGTTAAATAAATGAAGTTTTCTGTCGGATAACGTATATGGGGTGGGTTAATGAGCTGAATCGGTAAATATTGCCGGTGGGCGTGAAAAGTACTCGTTATCGGCGGGCGGAAACGCGGGCTTGAACAGGCTAAAATTTTAAAATAAAGATTATTTTCGACAAATGATCCGTAATATATATGAATACCCGGAAATCTTTAGCGTTCGCACAATCTTCATTTCATAACTTCAACAAATTTATCTATTTGGAAGCTTTTTAAAAGGTCGTGGTTATAATTTTGAAATCTTTAAAAAGGCTATATAATAAATCAGGTAGGAAGCACTATGTTCTCAGTTGTATCGAGTATGAAATCTTTATAATCGAATTTCACTATTAAAATAATAATTTCAAGGTCAGAATAAAAGTGGTAAAGATAAAGAAAAATTTAAGGGTCAAGAATTATAATATTCTAGACCGGGTTTAGTCGAATACTTAAAGCTGTAACTCTTATATTATAGGAATAATTCAACTTTATTCTTATTATACTATTTCTATTTATCGCTATTAAACGGATTTTAATGTCGAATTTAATGTTATGAACGGAAGGTTGGATGTTATTATTAAGGCTAATAAAAAACCAAACATCAATATTTCCGAGCTTATCCGCAACTTCGTTTTTGTCGATACTTATAAAATTTCAATACTATTTCATCGTAATAAAGTTTAAATAAAATTAGATTACGACGTAGAAGCTTTTAAAAGTTTATGGAAATAAGCCAACCGGTTCCCCTTTTACATATTATATCATAATGATATTATTGACATACGCTTTAATTTTATTCAATATAATATGGGCAGCTGTTTTCATGTTTCGGAGCGCGTTGATAACCTTTATTTCAAAAACGTATATAATATGATAAAGTTCGACAGATACTTTTACCATTATACGACCGTTATGGAAAATTACTTATTTGTACCGGACTTGACTTTATTGATCATAAAGTAGTTCGAACCCGTTAATAAATATTATAATATAGTTTTCGTCGAAGTTAAAGTTTTTTTTTCTTTTTTTTCAAAAGTCGTGATAACGATATTTTTCGTTAACCCGTTTAAAAGAGATTCGATGAATCCGTAAAAATATCGTAAAGTTAGTAAGATAAGTCGCAGAAAATTGGAAAACTTTCCGTTTCTTATAAATAGGCGTAGTTGAAATCCAGATATTAGGTAACGTTATTGTGGATAAGAAAGGTCCCCGAGATTTGCGGAGACGTCGTATAAAGTTAACGTTAGTCGAAGCCTTGTAGAGCGCTAGGAGACCGTTATAGTGTAATAGGTTGCTTATTTATCGATTGGCGTAACGGCTGGAATTTGGGACGCGATTGTTAACGTCGAAGCGGTAGCCGTGGTGTTAATATATTATGTAGGGGGTCATCTGACGTTAAGGATCTTTAAACGATAGGGGAAACGATAGTGTTATTGTTTAAAAGTAATTTTGCCAGAGGGTAACCCGAAGACCTTAATAGTAACGACGTTAATTGAAGTTTTTTATGACGCGATAATAGCCTTTACTATAACGATTAACGGTACCGTAATTAATTTCTCGAGGTTTTTTTTATTTAAACCTATAGTGCCAACTTTTAGCGTAATATATAAGTATAAGGATAACCGCGGTAACGGCGGCAGTATGTAAAAAATGCAATAGGGGTCTATACCTTGTACGTAAGAGTCCCTTATAGTGACATACGACTTTGAACGTTTTCGTTACGCGTTTTCTGACATAAACCCATCCTAACAAAGCTTTATCGACTTAAAAACCGAAATATTATATATTGAAAAACTTGGCATTAAACTTGAATTTGTGATCCGATATATTGATCAGGTGATAGGAATAACGTAAAGGTCATTTTTTTTATAAGTACGCTAGAAACTTAACGTTTAATAATGTATAGTAATTTAAACTTTTCTGGAGAGAAAGGACACCTATCATTACCCACCTATTAGTCCGCCTCTTTTGAATAGGCTTTAAATTACTTTACGTTTAGTACTCAAACATTTGAAATTCACAAAAAAAGGGCGTTATTGGCGTAAATAAAAATACGGTAAAAACGAAACTTAGCAAAATTTAATATATGAATTATGTAAAGGGACGGGAAAGGCGTGAAACTTGATAGGGTATCGTAATGAAAAATAAAAAAACCTATAATGGCAGTTTAATAACGAGCCCTTATTACCCTACCTATTAGAAACTTTTGAACAAAAGTAAGGAGGTTTCTATAAATATTTAGCCGTTTTATTTTTTAAATCAAACGGTTGTAAAGTAGGCTGTCTAAAGCGTTTTATACGTTACGTTGAAGGATTTATACAACTTTGCCTTCGGTTAGATCGGATTTGACATCGTATGTAAAGAACGTAATCAGGTTTAAAACGGACCGCTTCAACATCCTTTCTCCATGCTAGAGTCTAATAGGACCTTACGTCATAAAAGAAAAATATATTTTCCTGGTAACAATATATATTAAACCTTTCCAAAAAAAATAAAAAAAATCGGAATCAATATAATAGAGTTTTATACCCGTGGTTTAAAAAGGTTTCGATCGCCGAGTTTTGGTATTATTAATACCTCCGATTGTCGTTACCTTTGTGGAAAAAACCGTAATCATAAATTTTTATTATAAAACGTATGTAAAGGCCCTGTAATACCACCCTAATATGTTTTAAGTAGGCGTACAGTAATATCGTTCAAACCGGCCGATATATTCCATACATTAATAGTGTTATGACGAAATTTTTCATCGGAAATATCGGATTCCTAAGGAATTATATACTTGAGTTCGTTCTAATCATTCACGGGGTTGTTATTAACGTTGTTGGCGATTAAAAACCGGTTAAAATATTGTTTCGTAAGATTTAGGCCAGTTTACGAGCGTCGAAAACGAATTAATTACTTATTTAGAGTGAAGGAGCTCCAAGCGGAAATGCAGATCATTGTTAACTGATGATTGCGTACACCTTCGCGAGGTCGGCAATTTAATCGAATTTAGCTTTTTACAAATTAATTCATATCTGTTATAATTCGATTGATTTTTTTTTTCGCTTGATGGACCTTGTACCATACGACCGCACCACGTTTTCCTTCTTTATACAATCGCGAAGCCGTTCTAATTTATGTATCCACTACTCCGCAGCCTTTATAAAAGTTGTAATGAACCTACCAACCGTGTACAAAGTATCTGCATCTAGCCGGGTAATGGCCCCAGACTACTCGCATATTACCGCTTTATTTTTAATATTGATAATACGTGATAAAAAGGTTATATCTATGGAGATTAAGTTAATGAACTTAGGTAATCTGGTTTACGGTACCTTAATACGCGGGATTAATTGTATATAGGATTCTCGTATTAAAAGGGTTATTAATAAAATATGATATTCACCACCGTTATCGAGTTTGTATCGGATGACTATAATAATACCAGTGTTATTAGTAAGGATAAGGTTTCAAATGTATTTGAAATAATACGTGGAAACTCATACTTCACCGTTAAAATATATACTTCATTATAAAAACCTAGGTTTTTAAAGCACGTTCCCCGCGAATATCACTTAAATTAGGGTTCGTTAAGCTGTATATGAAGTTGAAATACTTACCGATAATACTCTGAACCTAGGTAACCAGTCATCAATATCCGTTAATATTTTATTAGTGAATTAATCCCGATCTATATTAATTATATCTATGGCGTTAACATATATGTATAAGTAGTTACTCCCGGAATTCAGGAGTGATTATATGGTGGTGATGGAGGCCCTTTTCCGAACGTAAGACAAGGCTTAAAGCCGAGTTACCAAAAGTAATTCACGCCAGCCTCTTTATATAGGAGCGGATTTCCCTCAGTTATGGATGGATGAAAATAGTTCGTAAGCCGGGTAACGTTACGTGGAACCCAAATCGTTATCTTTTTTGCAATATTAGGTTATCTATACGTTAATAATATTAATGCTCTTATCCATATAATCTATAAAAATGGCTTGGTATATAGTTATTAATTTTCTTACGTTTTCCTAAGTGATCATAAACCCTATATTTGTTTTCGGTATTCAGTAACACCTCATCGTTTGATATGTACTCGATGTAAACATACGTAATATTGCGAATAGTTAACGTTAATTGAATCTATAAGGACTGTAGGGTCCTTACTTACTACTTTACTCCAATTTATAAACTTAATTATAATTTATCATTCTGAAAATGCGTTTGGGATTAAAAATAACTTGGATTAAGATATAAATATAGAAAAAATTCATTATTGAAAATTTTCATTACGGGAGGTTTTCATTAGGGTTATCAAAACAGATTAAGTTTCTGTTATCTAAGGTTTTAAAAATCTAGACTTGACTTTTGTAACTTAAAAGGATCTTGGTTTAGTTGTGATCGATTTATGCCTAATGGCCGGCCTATTAACTGGACGAGAGCCGGCTTTTCCCGATGTGGTAGAACCTTTCTATATCGCGGAAAATATGGACCTTATGGCGGAGGGGGCGGAGTATTCGTCGTAGAAGTTCCGTGTAACTACCTCCCCTCAGGTAACGATAATTCTGGCTACTTCGTGTAAAACAGGGTCTGGGAGAGGGGGTTTACGTGATGGGGCTTTATTAATATGTAAGACTATATAACCTTCGAAACTAAAGGTATATGTAAGAAACGCGGGTCGGGCCGCCTCATTTCCAGCAAAGTATTAGCGAATATTGATATAAAAAGGCCTTGCCTCGCGGCCCCTTTTTACTAGATGAATAAACGGTTTACTAGACTTGGTAGTAATGGTTTTTTTAGCCAAATCCTCTTCCTCTACTTTCCTATTATAATGAATCCTGCCGAAAAGCTAAAACTTTTTTAACCTTTACCTCAAAACGAGGATATATTTCCTACCTTTGCGTTTAAAAACTGCCGGGTAATTTTCGTAAGCCGAAAAAAAGGATACATAAGAGTTGAAACATTAAGGAGCCTCCGTATGCAGTTTAAAGACCTAATCTCCTACTGTAACCATATAGTTAAATTAACGGGTCTGTTGAACGTGACGTGTATTAATATATTATTATAAATACCCGTTGTTGTGAAACGATAGCAAGTAACGCTTATTTATTTCCCTCAACTATTCATCATAATGGAGAACGCGTAAAATTTAACCGGTTTGAAAAACAAAACGATTTAAGTCGTTAAGCTCATTTAAATATTTAATCATATATCGATAAATAAGTATTGATCGATACGATCATAGCCTAAATGGCAATTGTTTACTTGATTATCTTTGGGACTTCGATGGTATTTTTTTAAAAAAAAAAAGTATAAATAGATTGAAGGACCATTTTTACCATATATGTATATTAGGACTTGTAAAGCGCAACGAAAGTTCCTTTGATACAAAAAGTAATATAGGTATTATTTCCTTAAAAAAAAGCTTATTCCTCATCCCAAAATCGGAATAACGTATAACGTACTAGGTAAGGTTTTATTTATCAATTCGATGATGAATTGATTCAGTTTTACCTGTTCCATAAAAATGTATCAGAGAGAAACCTTTGAATATTACGTTGAAAACCCTGAAAAACTTTAACAAAAACTTATAAGTATTATTATCCGTTGCTCTTTAAGGTATAATATGTTATATAAAATGATATTTCGGGTGGTCGTAAATAAAGAGCTAATGGATTTTGGTATGCGTAAGGGTATTTTATGACGTTAGAAGGACCGGCGTTCTGTAACAGCCTATTATTATAATATACGTAGTATTTGGGTTCGGAAGAATAGAAGGTTTCGTGCTTTTATTCACCGAAACGGCTGGTAATGTCGAAGTTATCGTGTAAGCAGCGGGGGAAGGCATACGAAAAGCTTTTCGGGAGGGTTTTTCGTACCTATTCGCTTTATGTAAAGAAGGAAGGGAGAGAAGGTACGGGTTTATGTATTGGTACGGGCCCACTTATTTGTATCCTTTAAGTCCTTATTTGTGAGGTGATTGGTAACATACGCTTCGATACACAATGCTAACATACGATACTTAATAAAGCCGGGTCCTTAAAACGTACGACAAGGGTATTGATAACTTTTTTTTAGGCTTTATATATAAAGTTTCGAACTTCAAAATCGCGCCTTTACGCGTTAAAAGCCCTTTAAATGGACTCGATACCAAAGCGTTGGGTTCGGTAATCAGTAGCATCCTTTTCCGCCAGAGGCGCTCCAGTTACCTGTCGTTTTACTAAAGCGCTTGAATACTTTGCAAAGGTCGAGCTGCCTTTATAGGCGCATTGAGGGCGCGCGTAGTCGATTTGGCCCCTCCGGCGTTAGCTATGGAAGGAACCATTAAGAATTCTTTTTCTGGCAATGTTGAGGAATCGTATGTATGTCTAGTGGCAGCCCTAGCAAATGTGGGAGTTGACCATGAATGTGTCCGGAAGGACGTATATTTTTACTTTGGAAATTAAAAGAGTTTGAAAGCTAAAAAATACGGTTACCAATAGCAGTAGAAAGCTTCGAAGATATTATTAGCCCTAAGGGTCTATATCAACTTTTTGGGTATTTGAAACCTACCTACGTATAACGACTTCATATATAATATTTCTAAACACCTAGAAGCGGGTTATGGTATATAAAACAACAATCGAGGAACTCAGCAAGGTACCGGCACGTCTCCAGATTAATAATACCCTGAATAACAGAAAAATATCATCAATAATAAACGTGTTATACCTACCTCTTTAAAATAAAGTTTTTACATAAGGGGAGCAAGGCTGATAGGATAAAACTTGCAGGATATTAAGTATCTTCAACTCAAATGTAGTGGTTGAAAGCGCTAACGGTATCGTTACTTATTATACCATATAGGTCAAGCTATATAAAAAAAAACTCTGAGATTCTATGAAGATTTTTATACATAAGATATTAGAGTTGAGTAAATGAATTAATATAATACTTCCGAGCTGATTGTTAACAAATCGACGAAAAGTAAACAGCGTAAAAGACTAGTTAGAAAGGAGATATATTGAAAAGAAGGACGGTAATAAGTATCACAAGCCTAGGAACGAATATACAATGGCATAGGTATTTTAAGAAACAAAATATAATAGAGACCTCGCTCTTGATTTGAAAGTTGAAAGTATTATTGATATATCGGGTAAGAATTTTTAAAAAAAAAGCGACCGATTGGAGATCGACGATTTACTTATACAAGGGATTGTTTAATTCGTGAAGTTGGCGTAATTTCAACGGAAAAAGGTTACAATTTCTCCATTGAAGATAATCTACAAAATCAATAGTAAAACAACAAATCGATCGTACGAAATGTTAAGGTTAATCGTTTAAGGATACTGTAATAAAAATAAAGATTGGATCCTGACTTAATCGCTCAAGATTAAGAAAATTAGCTAGCGTTTAATCGTCGTAATTGCTACCAGTTCAAATGCTGGCTAAGGCGGTGAGTTTACCCTTGATATTTGTGAAATTCCATGAGCTTACACGAAATTTGTTACGAATTTTCAACGGATTATATTATTGAAATTGCCGTAGGAGTGAGGAGACAAATTTCCTGTTGGAACGGTTATGCGATACGTTAAATCTTTATAAGAACTAGCCGAGCGGGTGTTTATTTGTTTTTGATGTTCCAAACGTACTTTAGAAATAAGATATGTTTGTAGAGTTTAACTTTTTACTCGTACTTGTTAATTACGTAGGGGGTAAACTTTAGTATGGTTATCATAAGTATTAACTCTACCATTTTCCTCTAAGAAGTTAGGTTTATAGTAACAAAATTACATTTTATCGACAAGTCAGGGTTTTAAAGTTATGAACCAATTAAAATATTAACTAAAGGCATATAAATTTACTTTAATCTACCGTTAATCCGTATTTATAGTATTGACGATATCTGTGGTACGTACCTTAGCCTACGCTAAAAAGGGCAAGCCATAAGCCCGGCGAAAATTAGAAAATCCGATGAGGTAAAATCAAAACGATACCTAGAGTAAAGGGCTCGAATAGGCTACATCGCCACGTTATGTTAACCAGAGGCATCTTACGATCTGTCTATTACGATACGAGTTTGAAATCTATAAGATAACGACTTTAATAAGTTAAATAAGAGGATGTAGTAATAAATCAATAATTTAGATAAAGGTATTAATATAATATTGTCAAACTTAACAACGGCGAGGTTGATAATTTTTATGGACGGCATTTTCAAAAATAATATTAACCTTACATCGTGAATTGTATTTCTTATAATACTTGTCAACTAGAATAAGTTTGATGGTAAATTTACAAATACCGTTAACCTTGGATATTACATATTCGTTAAGTGTAAATATGTAATATGAAAAGTATTAATATTAATGATTTACGATATAATAACAGGTTTTAAAACAGGAATAGTAATCAACGGTACGTTAAATATTATTACCAAATAGTAAGGATTGTTTTCAATACTTATAACTGCATATATGAACTTCCAGATTTTTCATAAGTGTTTGTTGAGGTTGGGTATAAAGAATGAAAAACGTTTAATAACCAACGAAATAACTTTAAGAAAGACCTAAAAATCCCGGTAAATCGATAGTTTCCGGTGAATTAACGGTAAAAACAAACCCGTTAACTCTATAACCAAAACTATATCTAATAACATACTGTAAAGGTTTATGGATAACAATATATTAACCGTACGAATCTAGGGTTACTTAAACCTCCCCGAACCTGACGTAAAGAAATAGTGATGTCCTGATAAACTGGAGAACTGCCAGGATAATGGTGGTAATAATAATATATAAGAAAAGTATGTTTGGACCTACTGGTAAAGGTTACGTAATTAGTGGCGTACAGGTTTGTAATACGCATAAGTCTATAGCGAAAACCTTTTATACGGGATTTAAAAAACGCGAGATTCGTGACTGTGAGGCAAAGGGCTGTAATTAGAGTTAGTTTCAGTATAAATTAACTGGAATTAGAGGGGGTTCGGTATGAGGATTGAGAAGTGAGTTTAGGGCCTATAGCAAAAATGTAATTGGCTATAATAGAGTATGTTGACACGAAACTTAAAAGCCTCTGGTGTTGGAATAACAGCCAATTGCAATACAAACAAGTGAACTTTACTTACAATAAGTTGATTATACTAAGTGTAAATTGATCGTAGTTTGTGGGATTTAACTTTATTAACTGCAAGTCAATTACAATAGGTGCCTACTTTTGGTTGGAGAACGGGCCAAGAAATTAGGCATAAAAATTAGTGTACAGACGAGCTAGCGGTCTGCCAAACTTATAAGTAACCCATCACCACTTTCAATGCAGCACTAGTTACTTCAACCAGAGATTCGAATCGATTACATTGCAACAATAAAGACCTACCAATAGAAACATGAATTATTGGTTTTCAATGCACTAAACGCACTTTGTAGTAAATTGAGTATAAAAATATTCATATTAAATCCATAAGTAATGATTATGTAATATAGAAACTTTGGTATCATTGGTATGTAGGTTAATAATACACTTGTCCTCGAAAATACTAAGCCTGGTGTGGTTCAACAACGTGTTATCGATTATTTAAACCATGAAAAATACAAACCAATTGAAAAATCAGTTCAAGGTATACAATTAAATTTTGAAAGATAGTTAATCTGCATATATAATATGATTGATTTCCGTGGAACGTATCTTAGCTTATACTGAGACGAGTAAGCTACAGGTTTAGCAAAAACATATAAAATGAACGAAATAAAACTGCAACGGTACCTTGGGTAAAAATTTCAAACGGCTAATATAGTCACGTTATATCAATCAAAGGCATTTTTACACTCTATTTATTACGTCACAAGTCGAAAATCCGCAACATAAAAACTTCAATAGGTTAAATAAACTTAATTAATAACAAATATATAATTCTAAGGAAGGCATTAGTATGGTATTAATAAAATTAGCAAAGAAGAAGTTAACAATGTTTACGGATAGCCTCTTCACAAATAACACTGACCCTAACTTTTATATCAGATTTCTTATAATATTCGTTAGCAAAGATAGTGTCTGATAGGCAATTTACGATCATCAAAAACCCCCTACATCAAAAATCCAGTAACTGTAAACGTATTATACGAAACCTGTTGAAATTAAAGGTTTACGATATAGTAGCAAGCTTTAAAATTGGTATAATAACCAACGGCATGATAAGAATTATTACCAAATAATAAAAACTGCTTTCGATACCTATAGTCATATATAATAACTCTGGGAACCTTT
Organism: Anisogramma anomala; assembly: GCA_038502455.1. Taxonomy (NCBI): domain Eukaryota; kingdom Fungi; phylum Ascomycota; class Sordariomycetes; order Diaporthales; family Gnomoniaceae; genus Anisogramma; species Anisogramma anomala. The sequence goes on along the minus strand of JASMMZ010000008.1, from coordinate 1,479,634 downwards.
ACGAATATCTATTTAAGTTTGTTGAGACAAATGTAATACATCTGATAATAAACGTGATAATTTTAACAAAGTTACAAAACGCCTAGAAAATTTACTATTTTGGGTAAACTAATGGCAAAAACCACCCCGGCGACGTTATAACGAAAGCCACGCCTAAAGACGCCCTGAAAAGGTTTGTAAATAGCAACAGACTAACTGTACAGATTAAAGGTTACGTAAACCAGACATTACACGACACGGCGGAACAGGGATATCCTAGCTAACAAAAAGACTACCAAAGTAATAGTACATAAAAATAGCAGGCCTAAACCTATTAAAAAAAGGTATGAAATCAATAGCGCACAAATTTGTGAAGAAAAACTTGTGTACGAAAGTCGAGGAAGTTAATGTCTAAAAATTTAGGGTGGAGGAGTGCAATTAAAGTGAATTAAGCGCCGAAAAAAACTGGAATTAATAATTGTTTTTCTGATGGGGATGAGAGAAACTTTAGAAATTGTTTCAAATGAGTGATTAGATATGTTGGAGCGTACATACAAAAACAAAATGTCGCCAGTATCAGAGTAGTAGTCAATTTCAATATGAACAATTCATTTATATTAATTATAAGTTGATTATATTGACTAAAAGTTGACTACACTGTTTATAAATCAATTCTAAAAAATACAGATAAAGTATTGAATGTACCCAATGAAAACTAGTATATTGCCCAAGAAATAGCTCATATTAACTAGTATTTAGACCGGTGAGTGGGCTGCCAAACTGAGAAGTAACATATTACCACTTTTAATGCGATATACCAGTTACTTCAACCAATATTCGAATCGACTACGTTGTAACAATAAAGTTCTACCAATATTGAATTTTGTAAACTTAATGGATACAGAGTTTGAATTGATAACAAATACATAAAAAAATGTTCGTAATTATCCATGATTTTGAATAACGATTATACGATATAAAGGATTCAAATAACCCAATTATAGTTTTTTTTCTTCATATTATATTGACTTGATTTTTTTCGAAACTATAATTTATATCTTCGTTTAGGTTTAATGTTGAAATCAATTAAAATACCTAGGAACGAAACCACGAAAATAACTCGTCGCATCGTCTGGGATATCTTTGGGTGAAAACAGATTCATTTTTGCTTAATTTCTTCAACTATTCAGTTAAATTCTTCAATGAAAAGATACAATATATTTCAATAAAAGCAACCTAAATTCCGTTAAAAAATAGGTTGTTTGATTACTTTGAAGAAGTTTTGTATACACAAGTTTCCATGTATAAAGTATATGAAGAAATTCAAAAGACTTTTTACTAATTGACTTATATTTGGCATAATTTAAAGGAGTGTTTTAATATTGTGGAGTATCGTTTTAAAAGATTCATTGAGTATTTGGTAATAATATTTAATGTGTAATTATTCCCACTTCTATCTTTTATTATTTAATTTATGAAGTCGGATGAAGTGTGGATTGTATAACTCAATGTATTGTAGCAAAGTTTGAAAGGTTTTATAATATATATCACATTTTGAATTTGAATGGCTACATTGAAAACGTTTCTTTCACTGCCGTTAGCTTATATGTTTCGCAATCAAATTAAATTTATGTTAAGAAATATTACGTGCGTTATTTTATTATTTAATAGGAGTTTATTATGGTAATTTAGGAATAAATCAAATTATTAATGAATTGTTTTATTAGGAAACGGTGATGAAGATTCAATGGGATTGCATTGAAGCTTGTTCATTAATATTCCTTGAAATCTGTGGTATTACGGAGAAATATATTTTAATTTTATGAAATATTGCCTATTTATGAACGAAGTATATATTCTATTATTTAAACTTTTCCATTATATGAAGAAAAACGAATTCTTATTATAGATTCAGTAAGTTTAAAGCGTGTTTAGAAAGTAGTTTTTTTTCTCGGTTGCTGAAAAGATTAATGTTCTGGTAATAAATCGACTTGTTTTATTTGAAAATTAAACGTATGTTAGATATACCTGACGAAATCAATTCGGATCAAAAATTAATTTGTGGAACTACGTTTTTAATAACATCAACAAAACAACTCTAAAGATCAAATTTTCCATTGCGTTTTGATTATAGGTGAATGGTAAAACAAAATCAATTACTCAATTGTTGGAGTTTTTTTCCTCCAAGGTTTATCAATATTATAATAACGAAGAAATTTTCATTGCCATCCACAGCTTATTGTATAGGATATTGTTAAGCAATGAAGATGGTTAAATTAAAGGTTTGAATATTTTTGGGGGTTACTAGCCATTTTCCCTCATGATTTCAGATGATAACCCCGAACATAATTTAGATAAGCTGCGAATTTAACTAGAAGGGAAAGAATTTTTTTCGTGGACAACTGTCTTCAATTTTTTTAAGTTACTAAAATAAGGTTTAAATTGAAAGTGAGAAAAAGTTTCAATACGTATTGAATATTATTATTATAATAAACAACAACAAATGAATTCCGTATCAATTAATAAATGTTTTCATAATTGGAAGAAGGACATATGAAAATATTCTAGAAATTATACGTAAAATACATTTTAATATTCTAAATCATTGTAAGAAGTGAAAAAAAATCTTAAATGTGACTTACTCATTTAATATATCAAGATGTATGATTCTTTATACATGATTAAATCGAAACCTTTTAAGATTGGTCTATTTCTTATTTTTCCACTAGATTTTAAATACAACTATATTTAAAAGTCAAATTTATGGATATGGAATCGATGAATTTAATTATATGATGAAATTGAATAGATAAACATATAATATGGTAGCTTGACAAAGCTAATTATTGGAATATATTAGATGGATTATTCAAAACGATTTGGACAATGTATTCGAAATGATTGTAAAATAAGGGTAGAGATATAATGAATAAAACAAAAGATTGCGATTAGAAGTCAACAGATCCCTGACTTTATTAAGTAAACATGAACCAACATATTTTCAAAATATAAAAAACATTGAGTTTATCAACATAGTAACATTAAATATATTTAGTGGTAATAATAGCAAGGGAAAAAGGGTTGAAGAAAACCAAAATAAAATAACAATTTAAAATTTCTTGTGAGAGTTTATTCTTAAGTAGTATTACTCAGTTAGTTACAGTTAGGTAAAAGTTTTACTCAACAATTACGATATAAAATCCTCAAAATATGGGTTATACCCACTTTGTCTTTTTTCATTTATAATAAGTGATTGAAAACTTCAGCTTGATAAAACGTAAGGCATACCCTAAAAGCTGTTGGCGCTAAAAACGTTCTAGTGAATTTCAAAATAGTATTGTTATTCTCCCTATATGAATTTAAAAATGAAGAATTTTTTAATTTATATAATAGCGTTACTATCGATAATGATGTTGACTGTAGGTTTTTCTTTGATACATTTTTTTCAATCATTGACATTGAAAATGAATAATACTGGAAAAATGATAAATATACCGGTATCTAGAATGGAAAAACACGTTTGAAAAAATCCTGGGATCAAAAAATATAGTCTGGTGGAGCAGCGCGAAACAAAAATCTAAGAAAGGCGCAAGACGGGCATAATGTTTATCTTCACGTTCATTTTAAGCCTCTAACTCGGTGATACGCATTATAAAACCCTAATTATTCTGAAGAACTTCGAAAATATAATTCATTTACGCGTCTGAAAGCTTTCTTGCCTCCCTTTATTCATTGATAGCGATAAATGTTTTATTAAAATGGTATGCGGTGATTAAACAGCGTTATGCAACTCGATATTCCTTGTACTTAACCTATGGAGTAAAGTCTAAGATATGAAACTGGTCAACAAAAACAGACATAATAAAAGAAAACACAATCAGAAAAACATCATCAATATCAAGATATTTGAAATGGAATATATGTTATGTAAGGAATTTTTTTTTTGAATACATATGTAATTTAAGACAATGAAAACCAAACGAATATATATAGAACGAAAGGTTTACAATGTACAGAATGAAAAAATATTAAAGACTAAGGAAACAACAGATAAAAAAGACTGTGTAATTCGTTAATTCTCACTATACGATTGATAATTTAGAGGTCAATCTATATTATTGATTCAAGTCTTGCATAATATATCAAGAAGAAGTAACTAACTATACGATTTTTTTTTTCATTGTACTATCACCGGGCAATGCCCACCGCGAAGCGACGCAATAGCTACTACAAAATATCCCTATAGATACCAGCGGGAGGGGTTGTAACGCGCGCTAGTACAGCTGCAGAAAGCTGTTGACATCCTACGCCACCCCTACAATTAAGACCTTGCAGTTTAGAGACCCATAAGCGTGTAAACTGTAGCCCTAGTCAAGCTACGTAGCGTAGCCATCTTAGTCTCCGCCCAACATCTAATCGCGTCGGGGATACGATTAGTCCTGATCCCTTAAAGAATGGACCCTATAAAGTTAAAAAGAGCGTGTTAAAAGCCTCCAAAGAGGGCAACTATAAAAAACGCGTACAAGTATGCGTACGTTTCAAAGAAAGTTCTAAATCGCCAAGGGTCCCCCTTATATATACGCGGTGGTTTATACCTCGTTACCCTATATAAAAAGACCCCCTTATTACCATGACCCTTTAGCTTAAACCTTTTTTTAAATAACTATTAAAGTAACTAATAATAATAAGCTTCTTTTTCCCCTAACCCCCCCCTTTTATACTCCGTTTCCCTTTGAATTAAGGCATCCTAACTAACTTTATCGTTTAATAATACTTATCCGAAAAGGCCGTATTATACGCGCCCATGCCTACTGAGCTAGATTTAGGAAGCTTTTGCATTCTAAGCGTATTAAACGTACCTTCGACATAACCCCTTTCCCTACTTCTTTATCCTTCCCTTTCCTTCCCCTTTCCGCCCCTTCGACCCATACTATTAGCCTTCACCTTGTTTTCGATAGGGCGTAACCTTATAGACGTTACTTTCGGTCATTTTTAACGGAAGCTAATAACGGGGTTTATATAACGAGAGGAAAAAATATAAAATACGCCTGTTACGCGCGTATAATCCCATTAATACTTATATTATAAAAGAACGAGCCTAAAATAAAACGATAATAACCTAACGTAAAGGAAGGTGTATTCTCGTCATCTTTAACGCCGCCGAGCCGTACCGGCCTATTAAGCCACCGTCGCGGCGAAGGCGCCCTTTAGGTGTTTTACCGCCTTACGACGACCCTTACATGCCGCCGTAAAAGCGGAGAAGGGTAACGCGACGTAATTCGTTATAACAGCATTATTGAAACGATGGGGTTCTGTTACTAAAGAAGCTTAAGTAAATATTGGTGACGACGATAAGTTTAATAACGGGGAGGAAATAGGCTTTATCTTTAACTAAGCCATTACTCCTTTGCCCGTTGCCGCCCCTATTACCCTTCGCGTCCCCACCCCTACCGTTACCCCTATTTTCCCCCTAAAAGCTATAACTTCTTTTTGGAAGGGACAGGCATACCGGGAGACTGTTATAAAAGCTTTATCAATGACTATAGTAAAATTAATAAAGGGATAAGCTTTTTAGTATTAAAAATAGTAATATTGATAATAGTAATAATAACGGTAATATAAGCTGGCTGGTTTTAAACGTATTCGCTGGCGGACGTAAAACGTAGTCGTTGCCGGCAGATAGTAATCACAGCCTTATGAGGTTATAATTTAATTACTTATGTGTTTCGAAAAATACTCAAAAACGAAAGTAAAATCCCAGAAAAATATATGATTTACGAAGACCCTTTTTTATATAAGTATTAAGTATCCTCCTATTTAGTAGTTTCCTTAAGGACCGTAGTTAACGTTTCCAAACCTTTAAAGCAGCTGGGTAGCAAATTAGATGAGTTACGTTACATTTGTTATTATAACAATAATACTCCCTTTCGTCCCAAAAAGCTAAAAACTTCGAAAGTACGGGGCGAAGTTACCGTACCCATGCTTTATCGTAAAGAAACGATATAAAAAGAGCCGTAATAAAGGTACTAAAGGTAAAAGGATACCTAATTCGACAAACGTACCAAATTTGGGTTTAAGCTTAATCGTATACATAAAACCCTAACGCTTATATTAAAAATATAGTTTTACTTTCATTAAAATGTAATATTCCCTTTTTAAAACCTGAAGGTTAAGTTTTAGTAACGATTTTATCTTATTCGTAAAAAGTTAATCGTTGTTTTTGTAAAAAGGAGGGGATTTTACTCCAAAATCGGCAATTTTATTTTCAGCCTCGTTTCCGACGATTACTATATACTCTAAGCTTTATTTAACCTTTATAAAGTTCGAATACGATTCGATTATCACTTGAAAACCTCGGAAAACCTATTGGAAAAAGGTAGCGGGATCTCTAATCATTCCCTAAATTACGAAAATATTATTTACGTAAACTGTTATTTTGCCCGAGATGTTACGCGAGGTCGCTCTAAAACCTTGGAAAACGTCGATAGTCTTCGCGTTAAAAACGTACGTATTGGGGTATACGTCGCCGAAACCCTTCGTAATCATATGCCTATCCCGGTATACTATGTACTCGTATCCGACATAACACCTACCCTCGATAAGCTATTCGGACTAATCGGTAAAAATCATATTATAATAACTATTTAAACGAATAAATTAAACTTAAAAGTATAAGATTACTTCTTCCTTAGTTAATTCATCTTCATGGTTAATAAACAACCTAAAGGTAAACTGTAAAGCTGATAAAATAGCTTGTAAAATTCAAAAGAATTATTTCAATTTCGAAAAAAAGTAGGCGAATACTTGTTTTCATCAATTTAGGTTTTCGTAATAAATAAAGGAGGTTGATGAAGTCGTTTTAAGTTATATAAGCTAAGTGGGCTTGAATTTGAAAAAATCTTTTGGAAACCATAACGCCGTATATAGCCTCCCTTTTATCGGTTAACGTAGTTGTAAAGGTAAAAATCCCTTCCTTTGTAACCTCCATTATAGGCGTTGTTTCGATTTATTATAATAATAGGTACCTAACGTTAAAGGTTCTTAAATGGTAAGCGAAACTAAGTCGTTACTATTTTAAAACAACGTTACTAAAAGGTAACTCGACGTCCAGTAAAGTGAAGATACTTATCGTAATTTTATATGAAGGGGTAACCTCCATTATCGTAATAATCAATAAAGCCGTAACTTATTTTTGAAACCCTTTCACCTAGGTTTATAGTATTAATTTTTGATGTTATAAATAGGTATAAGTATTACCACGGTAATAGTTATCGTACGTAAAAGGTATAATGGGAGTTCGTATTTCGCTTGTAAAAGTTCTTTATAATATTAAACGACCTTTAAAGTCTTTATAACTAGTCTCCGACATATACCCTCTTTAATAAGACACGGTCGAATTAAAACCATAGCTATCGTATAACTTTGAATTTCGTATAAGGAGAAGGTTTTATAACCGGGTAAATCGGACCTGAGTTGGTGAAAACGAAGGGATTCCCCTATTTGAAGAAGTTCATAAGACCTTAAAGCCTAGTAATATATAATAATTCCAATTTTTTCGAAATACAAACCAGTCGATTACTATTTGCCTACACGTCCGCCTCCCGTACGTTAGCCTCAAAGTTTATAACGTTTACCTTGAAAAAGTTTGAAGTTCGTAGAAAAAGAACTTTATAAACAAAAACAAAAACCCAAATTATATAATATTCGGTGAAGTTTAATATATAAATTATTCAAAATGTCGGGGGAAAAGATAAGCCTTCCGAGATTTCGTAACTAATGTCTAAAAACTCCGTAATCGTCGTTTCATATAGTACTTTTATTACCTGTCCAGTTAAAAACCCTTCAACAAAGGTAAAAAAATTCCGGTAAAATTTTATACGTCGTATTTTGTAAATTAGCCGATTGAAAAGAAAAACATCGAACGAATTTTACACGTCTTTAAAAAAGATAAACGTAACCTCATCGTTAAAAAGGACAAACTTTTTGTTATAAGTTAAAGTCGTAATTAAATCGGCGGCGGATCGTTTAAGTATCCCTCTTCCGTATTAGTCGCTAATTATACCCTGTGTAATTAGGAATCAAAACATCCGCCGTATGACAATACGTTCTAGCTCCTTAGAATATATCGGGATTAATACTATTAATCTTTAAAAACGTAATTATAATAAGTTCCGGTCCCTTAACTTAAATATTATAAAAACCTTTGATTATTTTTATACTTGCGGGAAAATCTTTAAGCGAATGTATTCATTGTAAAACATATGAGCAGATCTTACGATATACACCCAATAAACTTTAAAAAGTTGTACCGTTATATCGTTGGGCCCGGAGGACCTGTTTCGGATGCTTATAGTATTTCATGACACCTTTTTTTCGAAAATATTAAACCATTACAAAACCGTATATTCGGATCCGTTTTCATCGTCCAAAAGGTCGACAGCAAAACTATTCATAATTGAAAACCTATTTAAAATATTATCTCGTAACGTTTAGGCTTATTAATATTCGTTGAAAATAGGTTAGCCCTTCATTTTAAAAAGGGGAGCCCAAAACGGAAAAGGGTATTTATATTAGCCAATGATATTACATACTTTGAAGAGGTTTGCGGACCTATTGAATTAATTTTTTCATAAGCCGGCCCGTACCTTGCATACCTTTATTAGGAAATTCCTACGTTTGATAAATCCAACCCGTTGAGGCCGGACCTCGTTATCTTTTCTTATATCATACCGAAACCAGTTTAACTTATGGGTTTACCATTTAATAACTTTAACCTGTATCGTAATATGTTTTCCCACCGTATAAAGAGTATTTAAAATCATCGTATAAAGGCCACTACTTAGCTATATACTGCGACTTCGTTTATTATATATAAGGCGTTAAGTAAAAAGGTTATATTAATACAATTTAAGTTTTAAAACCTTGAAAATCCAGCCTTCGAAACTCTAATTCGAGGGATCGAAATAAAAGGGGACACACGAGCTAGAAAAATTGTAAATAAAACCCAGTAATCGGACCCACTATTAGGTTAAGGCGGACGACTATAATAGCATTAGCAATATTGGTAAAGGTAAGGTCGAAGATACGACTTAAACTGTAGGTAAAAACTTTAACCTCGTTATTAAAATATATGTTGGTAGTAAGTGCCTAGGTATTAAAAATTCGTCCTCCGCGGGTATTATTTTACGTTAGTTTCGCACGTCTGTATACGAGGTTAAAATCGCCTTTTACAACACTTTAAAGCCCTGGTGTATAATTGTATATCTCATAAAGTACCTCGTCGGTAAACTAATCTTTCTAAATATTATAAATATATATCCAGTTAACGCGTAGTTACAACTAATCCTCATTAAGGTTCGATTTTAAATATATAACGGTAAGGGACGTCTCCTTTCGGACGCATATTAAGACCCGATGTTAAATGTCAAGTAACAGTTCACGTTATTTCTCCCAAGTAAAAACGAAGCCCTCCTAGTCGTAAACCGGTGAAAAAAGGTCGTATACTAAGTAGCGTTACGTGAATCCGTACCCGTTATCTTTCATGCCGCACCGAGACTCCTATATATGAATAATATTGATACCCTCGTTTAGGTAGCTTATAAAAAACTCTTAATATATAATTTCTACTTTACTCACGTTAACCCAGTTAATCCTAAATACCGTATTTTTCACCGACGTTCAATAATAGCTAGTCGTTTTAAGTGTTTTCGTAAAGAATGAGTCCAATATTTAAATTTATTCGAAGTAGTTAAGCCTTCATACGTAACAGTATAAGAGTCAGGCTTATTACCCCATTACACAGGGTATAAGGAGCTAGCTAATGTAATATTAGTATTAAAAAGAGGCGGGAAATCGAATTCAGATATAAACTTAATCGAGTTTAAAGTAAATATCCTCATATCGTTAAAAGCTTCCGTAAAAATTATCAATGAATTTCGAGCCCCCATAGCTAAAAGTTCAAGAGCGTTAAACCTCGTTTTTATAACCTTAAACAGAAGGTATTCCGAAACGTTTATTTCAAAATCTATAGCCTATTTAACCTAGTTGCTTACGGATTATGTACTATAAATATTAAACATAAACCTCTTTTATATTAGTATTATTATAAGGAGTAGTTTAAGTATTTTGCCTATAGTATCTTGTAATATAATTTCGCCTCGGACGTCCTTAAGCATGCCTACTTTAAGCGGTATAAGGTTCTAGGAGATAGAATTACGCAATGTGTCGGCATTAAGGAACGGAGTTATATAACTGTAAATTCCGTAACTAAATACCGATAACGTAAATAACGCCACCCTTTCACTAACGAAATATTATAGGATACTATTATAATAGGGATTTAACTCTTTATCCCTTTTTGCTAGGCGAACAGTGTTTTCCGCAAACTTAAGCGTATTGGAAACGGTAATAGCTAAAGCCGCCGTTATTATTTTCATACTATACCTAATTTACCTGAAATATTTGATTTTCTTAAAGTGATACCATAATAAGCGTATAGATTTACCACTTCCTTAAAAAAAGCCGTTAAATAATCGTTATATATCGACAGAAAAGGCTTATAATAATTATAATATTACAGAGTCATTATATACGCCCCAAAAACGTATTTCTTAATATGAATCAAATAATTAAGGGATCGAACAAGCCGCATGTATAGTATATTAATATATCAATTTATATACTTATCGTTATAAAACTATAACCGGTATTAATTATTTGTCGCCCAGGACTCTTTATTAATGTTTAAAAGGCAAAAAGATTTAACGGGCCGAAAAAAATAATCCAGATAATTAGGTCTATATGTAAGTTTTAACCGTAAATGAATAGGTTGGCATTAATAGTCGTAACCCTAAGTTACGTAACGATTTCCTTTTCGATTACCTTCGAAACATTAATTAACGTATCTTAAAAGGGTATATGAATAACGCGAAGAACCCCTTTAAATATATATATATACTAAGTTTAATATAGTATAGCTAAAGTATTATCGAAAAGATATAATACCACCGATAAATTTTTCTCCGAAAAAAGTTTATTTTTAATGGTTATATTCGCTTACTGTATGAAAAACCTCGTAAGAGTTTTATCTACCAACTTAATATTAAAAAGGTTTAATTATACCTTTTTAACTAGGGTATGTTAGAGGGAAAATCTTTTAACGTCCTGTGTAAAACCGTTAGGAATCCTAATAAAAAGCCGTAAATACACCTTTTCCGTTACCCTTCAAGATATAATACGATTTACGGGATAAAATTTCGACTAGTTCAAAACAGTATTTTAACGTCCCTTTATAAGCGTAAATAAAACTCGTAACGTTAGGAAAACCGGAGTTATATTTCGCCCTACAACCATAACCTATATAATATTCGGGTTTAACGTAGGTAAAGTAATAAGATCAATACCCCTATTAGCTATAGCCTCGGACAAAGTTAAAGCCGTCGTAAAGTCGACAAAAAAAGGGGTTCGAATAAACCTTCGAAGGGTTTTTCGAATTTAATTTATTAAGGTAATGGGTTGGCTTAGAAAAATCATATCTTTCGTAATCCGCACTTGTAACCCTCATTAGCCAGGTACTTGATAACGTACGTTACGATACGTAACGCCAACCCCCGGTATTCGGTAAAGTTGGATCCGTTATAAAGAGTAACAAAGGCGTTAATAGCCTATCCATACGCCGTGTAAACAGACTCGCGGACTTCAAGGTCGCGCCTTTATACATCGAGCACCCTATGTAACGATTCAGCTTTAAAACATGGGGATCGGTACGCAACAGCGTCCTTCTCTACCGGGGGCGGTCTAATTACCTAACTCTTGTACTAAGGCCCTTGGAAAGTTTATAAAGGTCGAGCATCCTTTGAAAACGTATCGTAAATGCATGTAGTCGGTTTGGCCCTTCTAGCGGTAACCATGGAGGAAGCTATTGGAAAACAATTCCTGAGATATTAAGATATCGTATAAGGGTCTGGTAGCGGCACTAACAAATGTGGAGTCCGTCTATAAATGTGTCGAGAAGTAAGATACAAATTAATTACTATAAGATTAAACCCAAGAAGGGCTTAACCTTATGAAGGGTTTTGTTGTTTACCTCATTATCGTCTAATATCACCAAAACCTTTTGTAATTTTACAAAAAATGAATGAAGTTAAAATAAATGAGGTCTCCTACAAACTGTTAACGAACCGTATCAATATAAACATACAAATAAAGTAATTGTTAAAGGATGAATTGATAGTTGTGATTATTATCAATAATAACTAAATTAGAGGAAACTACAAGATAAAAATGTATTTTTTCTTATGAAGAGAACAATTATTATGCCCTGGTGATCAATGTACTTCGATAAAGTTATTAATTTACTTTTATAACCGGATATTTAAATCAAGTCATCAAAGCGTTTATGAGAATTTCTTGAAGAAAAAAATATTTAACCTATTAAATTGGTTTGAAGACGAAAAGTTCTCTCCTGCTTATAAATAGCTACCTTTTTCTGGAAAGAACTGACTGCTAATTTTTTAATCTTTAAGAATGAATTTGGGTCTTTCATGCAATGAATTGACTATTAAGACTATTTCTAGTTGTTGCCTATTCTATCCAACTTTCGTTTTTATATGACATACTAAACAAAACATTAAAATAGTTTCTAAATGGTAATAGGTTAAGTATATGAATACAATGGAATAAAAATGAGCTATTAGGTACAGAGGGTAAATACGGATATCTAAATAAACTAAAAAAAATTATGAACATATTATTCACAAATAACTAAAACTTTAAATTTAGTAGTAACCGTTAAAAGGTTGAGTTCCTATAGATTTGTAACAAAAGACTTGTATAAGTGATCAAATGTCAAAGGGGTTCGGAATTTGAGGTCCAATACATATAATTAAAGGCTAATTCAGGTCTAGAATAAGCAAGGGAAAATAAAAGAATATATCTAATAAAATTGGGTAGAATTAGTTTCGTCATCAGAAATAGGTTAAATAACACATGAACATGAAGACAAGACGGTATAAATGTTGAAAAAAAATAATTAATCATAATAGCCGTAAAAAAGTTATGATATACCCATTAAATATAGGGTATAGACCAAACTTTGGCCCATATATATTATGGTGTATAATGAGACTATGTGGTGGTGAAGTCGTTTAGACTAGTATTGAAAGATGAAGAAATTAAGTTCAAATCGAAACTGCAGAGTTTGTAGTAGAGGGATATCTGGCATATAAAACAAGAAGGGAAAGGGCAGGTGGGGTGTAGTACCTCAATTTGGTCTAAAAAATATCGGGGGACAAAGAAAGTATAATTTCCCCATCATGTGCGCGAGAATTCCATCATAACTTGTGAAAACAGCTTCTTATAAGAAGTAATACTAACGAAAAGTAACTCTCACGAGAACCAACACTCGCGAGAAAATCATCAATACCCGCGAAAATCCTTTCTTGTCCCAAATTCCTTTTAAACATTTAAATTTAGTCTTTGCAAAGTTACGAATCTATCAAATCAACGCATTCTTGAACCTTTGTTATAAATCACTTTTATTTCAGTAGATATTGAACTTATTGACCTAAATAGCGTCAACGGTTAAACCTTTTGTTTCATATATTCTTAATATTGTATTCATTTTCATCAACATTCTATTAGACGGACATAAAATTCTAAGCCACTCATTTAAAGTTTTTATTATCACTCACAAACCTTAGGTATAAAATACTAACTATGGGATAAATCTTTCAATTTAAAGAGAAATCCGAAGTAAATATAAGATTTTCAATATTATTTATAATAGTAAAAGGTTTTAAATAGGGTAAAATGAGATTCCTTTGTAGACAAAGTGGTTTGTATACTCGTCTAGTTTGAAGATACATTTAATTACTAATTTTCAAATTATTTTATCTGTCGGTAAGGTCTCAAGCCTATAAAGTTCACGTGAAACTAAGATATTTGAAGAGTAATCAAAATGATTGGTATTGTAGTGTAAAAGAGATGAGTTGACTAAGAAAAAGCATCCAGAAGTGTACGCCACAGGTGAGGGCTTATAAGCCCTTCAACCAGAGAGTAACACTTTGAAATACTTCTTTTAGACCGATCCACGCATTGCCATCGGTTTGGAATAGCCATTTCAGACCGATTTATGCATGATACACTTTGCGTTTTGTAAGAGTGTAGTCTGTAGCGTAACTCGTTATCGTGCACCTAACAGAAGTATACCCTACAATACAGTGCACTGATACTTGGCTTATATATACTATTTATAAGGATATATAGTAATATCCACATAGGTAATCTTTTCTTTCTTCCTTATATATTCCGTACCTATAACCTAATAGCAATAGTATTATTTTAAATATTAATTATAATAGGTCGAAACAATAGTTTCCGTAATAATAGTGTTATTACCGTATTAATTGCAAAAGATCCAAATTAATAAGTTCGGTTAAAATTAGAAATGTTTAGCCGAGGTATTAATTGTAATTTGGGTCTAATTCGTATAGCCAAATAGGAGCGATATAATTGGTAATAACGCTTTTCGTGGTTACTAATAAGGGTAATTACGTAGGGGTGATTAAAAAGGGTATTTATGTAGGGGTGATTACGCAATAACGTGTTAAGTTAATATAAAAAGATATATCATTATTGGTTTGGGCAAAACTTCTTTTTTTTTTTGTTAAAGGCACGTAATCCAAGTTAATATAAGTCTTTACCTTAACTTAACCTTTATTTTCCACAATCAAATAAACCGTTCTGATAGGTAGGTTTTTGGCTAATACTCATATACTAACTTATTCCTTAAATAGATGCCGTGTAAAAATTAGATTATAAGGCGCCGTTTAGCGCGAAAGCGTCGGCGCGTCGCTGCCACCGCAGCCGCCGCAGCCGCCGCCCCCACCACCACCACCACTAGCAGCAAGATCCCGCCCTTATCGGGTATAATCTTTTCCATTGCTGTTACTCCGCCCGCTCCCGTTACCCCTCTCACAGCCACGTCGCCAAATCCCACCATCGTTACGTCACCTAGCCCCGTCGCCTCCACGTCTCTTAGCTCCGCCGCTGCTTCCGTTTTACCTCTTTCCTCCCCATCCTCTTTCTCCCCCTTTACCAGCTCCTAGGAGGAGGAGCGGAGGGCTTCTAAAGTTATAAAACTCACACTCTCCCCACAAGTAAAGACCCCATTACCCGTGGGAGCCCCTTTACGCCATAAGAGTAACCTGGCGTAATTATGTTAGTGTATATATATTCCAGTCCCTCCGTTTATAAGCCTTTGATCCCCTTTTTTGTAGATAAAGAGAACAAGGTGGATCTTCTTCGCCGCCTTGAGCTCCGCATCGCAAAGGTACGCTGTAAGACTTTTTTAACACACTAAACGTTGAAGCGGCGTACACAAGTCTATAACCTTAAGCTGTTGATAGATGCAACCTACGTGTCATGTATTGCGTTCACGGCCGCAGCCAAGTTTATTAACGATTATTATGAAAGCAGAGGCTGCTTAACTCGCTACTACTATAACAAATAAATTAGTAATTTGTACGCCCCCGTTTCAGTAGTTTTGAAGCCATAAGCCGAAGCCGTGTTACGTGCCCGCCGGCTTTTTGGTAAGTTTAAATCGAATTTCAAAACAATATTTTAGTAAAAATACACTGTTCGGGGCGATTCGAAAAATGAATCGTCGTAAGTAACTAAAATAAGCAGATACTAATTTGTAACAAGCGTTAACCAGCGGATTTGGGAGACGGCAGTCGTCGTCGCCGCTTAAAAACGGGGCCTGCGTATATACTACGCAGGCGAATTCGACGACGTTATCGTACGTCGTCGCGAAAATAGTAATCCCTCCCCTACACCTTTACTTAAAGGTATAACCAATAAGGTGTAGGGTTACATCCTCGTTAGCACTGATAACGTCGTTAACGGTAATGGCGATGGCGCTAATACAAAGGGGGAAAGCGATGGGAAGAATGGTAGGGACGTAACGACGTCGCCCTTTCCCTTTAATAGTAAATAAATACCTTCGAGCTGGGTCGATATACCCGGCCATAATACAATACGCTATATAGTAATTTTATAGATTTCCACAAAACAATTATTTAGAGTAATAAACGTAACTTGAAACGTAAAATAGAAGAGATAATATGCCAGAATAAGCGCAATGTTGTAAAATTAAACAAGAATGAATAAAAAAATCGTTAATCGGTATGAATAGTTGTATTTAATAAATGTAAAATCTGCGATCGATGTAAATGATTTATTTAAATAAAGACAAAATGTGGATCGGTGTAAATAGTATAAAACAAGCCGATCCAAATTAGCGAAAAAGTAATTAGGCAGCCTATTAAGGTTGTAAAACCTTTTTAGAAACCCTAATAAACAGTGTAATTATCTATATAAGTGTTTTCAGGGCTTCGTTTGACGTAGCCTTGGTTATCGTATCTGCTGGGTTAGATTTTCCGTCGATTCACCTTATTTCCTCGATTTCACGGCGTTTATATAACTCGAGTAAAGCTATAATATCGATTATCAAACGTTTTTAGTTAGTATTACCCAATTTAACCAGGTACTTATAAATCGAAAAGGAGTTAGTATATACGATAAGAGGGATAAGGCATAGGCTAAGGTTGGAAACGATTATCCGAACCGTCATCGCTATGATGATACCCGAATCGAAGCCTCCAACCATGCCATAGATCTCGGAAGCCAGGACGCTCCGCGTACCCATTTTGAACTTGGTAGAGCTCTAATGGATGATGTTTCCTCGGAGCGTAAAGCCGTTCCGAGCCGGTGTTTCGTTGTCGTGGATTAGGACGAAACCGATTTGTGAACTGCAGTCGCTGTTATGTGTTGGTAAGGTCTTAAGCCTATAAGGTTCAGGTGAAACTAAAGTCTTTGAAGAGTAATCAGAATGATTGGTATTGTATTATAAAAGAGATGAGTTAACCAAGAAAAAGCATCCAGAGGTGTATGCTACAGGTGAGGGCTTATAAGCCCTCCACCTAGAGAGTATCACTCTGGAATACTTCTTCTAGACCGATACACGCATTGCCGTCGGTCTGGAATAGCCATTCCAGACCGATCCATGTATGATGCACTTTGCGTCTTGCAAGATTACAGCCTGCAGCGTGACACGTTACCGTGCACTCTGCAGGAGTGCACCCTGCAATACAGTGCACTGCTACTTGGTCTATGTATACTATCTATGAGGGTATATAGTAATATCCACATTATCGGTGATCTTTATTATATTTTTTTTTGTAATTTGAAACTATGATGTCTATTATCAATTGGATATCTTGTTTTGAATATTGATGTATTAAACGTATATTGATTAGTTATTCATGTACAAATGAGATAAGACAATTTACCGATAAAAGTGATTTAAAATTAAAAAGAAACTTATAAATATTGATATTAATAATTAGAAAATGAGCGTTATTAATATTTTATTGTAGTATTGGAATGTATTTAATCTAAGCTTATTTATGATGTTTATTTATGTAATAGCCTGTGAAAGATTAATGAACTTAATTCTCCTTTTGAATTATTCATAGGCTGAAGGATAATAAGCTGTTGTTGTTATCAATTTCGTCTTAAAACACTTTCACAATATTTATCAAGGCGCAAATAATAATTTGAGACCATGATCCGAAATTATTTCTTCAAAGAGAGACTCACTGAATTATAACAAATATTTTGATAATATAGTAATTCATTCATCAGTTATGAAGTTTATATGTTTCGAAAAGAGTAGTGTCCATTTTAGTATTTTATATATCACCAGTAAAATAGCATCAACTTTTTTTTTTTTTCGTAAAGAAGATAATATACTCAAAAAGAAAATTGGTGGTAAAATACGATTGAATCTATGAAAATTATATAGATAGGTTTACTAAATGTTTGTATTAGCTCTAGCATTTCTATAGGCTTTTAATGGTCATTTTGAACTTAGCTGTATTACAGGTAATTTGCATAGCATTTTTCACCTAATTTGCACTGAAAATCGGTAGTAAAATCCATTCCAAATCAATATCATACTTTTCAAATTGCAATAATAATGTTTATTATAAGTGTTGGCGAGAAAGTTCTGTATTACAAAAGTTGTTAGTACCAATCGTTAGCGACTTAGTACGTCTTAGTTATATAGAAGATGATCTATGAAACGAAAAGAGTACTTTGACTTTGAAGCTAAAATGACATCCTCTCTGTAACTTCTCTTGAAATAATACAATGTAGATTTCTACATTATATTAATCTAATTAGTGGCCCAAAACCTTAATTTCAATATATCCGATATTTTAGCCTTTTCTATATACATAACAAGATTTGGATTTTATATAACAGCGGAATAATCATTAAATATCTGGTTGAGTATAAGACGATTTTCTTTCTAGTGTAGGGCTTTATCTCTTAATATTAGAAATCACAACAAAACATTTAAAACAAGGTTAAAGCGTTTAGAAAGATGAATAATATCCAAGTTAAAAGTATTTATGTAGATGAAAACGTTAACTAAAATTGTATTACCGTGATCTATGAATATGGTGTTCAGTAAAGTTTAATCGATTTTGTGTTTTATAGATATATAGTTTATAAAAATAATTAGTGGGTGATAATTGCTAACGAGTATAATGTGTAGACGGCTATAAGTTTAAACAAGTCAAGTAACTTTATATTTAAGGTTATCAATACAGTTCTACTTTGTTAAGGTATCAAATTAGTTATATCAATAGTTTAGTTGTTATTGTTTGAATGTGTTGACCATAACTTTAAATATAGTCCTTTTGTTGGAATAGTATAACATGTAGTGCAGTAGGTTAACTTTACTTACAGTAAAGTTGACTATACTGAACTGCAAGTTGAGTGTATTGCTTTGTGGAGATTTACCGCATTGGGTGTAAGTCGAGTGCAGTATGCTGCACTACACACTAGGGCACGGGCCAAGCAATTGGCTATACAAATTACAGTGCAGACCAGCTAGCGGTCTGCCAAACCTAGAACAATTTATCCACTATCTGACTACTGTAATACTACTATTACTTCGACCACGATTCGAATCGACAACGTTGTAACGTCTAAAAACCTACCAACACTGATAAGTGCTTATTAGATTAAGCATAGATAAGCTAGGTAGAAGAAGAAGCTGCTTTACGGTGACGCTTTACGTTAACAACGGCGGTTAGGGTTAAGGAAAGATTCTTTCGAAAGGCCTCTATTAGTACTGCACCAGTTCCCAAAGGCAGGAAATCAGAGAAGACTTTTGGGTTGCATCAGTCTCCAACGGCAATTTGGAAGTAAGCGACGGTATCTCTACTTGAAAATACCAAGAAACTTTCTTTGATCCTTTTTAAAGAGCATTGAGATTGACCGCTAAAATTCTTAATTCGGCAAGTTGATAAACAGTCAAGTAAGTATTACTGCGAGTATTACTACTATAAGAAAAACGATCAAGTACCCACGTTAAATAACTTTCAACCTTCGCCCTTTACTAACAATAAACGACCTCCGACCTTACTCTTTACACCAAAACTTTTGTCCCTACTTTCCTTTTTTTACTCTATACGCTAATTTAATCGGAAAGTTCGCTTTTTTGAGCGAAAAATGTCAATAATCGCTAAGTTACGCCGAGAAAGTCACGTCGTACGATTCAACGTTAAGTCGCCAAGTTCCCACGCGACTTCATGCCAAAATCACCAAGTCCTTCACCTTATACGCCCTATACGCCTTACCAAGTCCTATATAAGCTAGAACATTAAGATATTTACCGTAAGCGCTTACTTTGAACCTATCGCCGACCCCGTTAGTACATAAGTAATAAAGGCGCTGGGACCTACCTTTACTAAATATTATAACAGTAACTTTTGAGGGGAAGAAATTGACGAGAATTTAATCGAAGGACACTTTATCAATTTCGTCGGCTACTATATTATTGAATAAAATAGCGGTGAAAAACGTGACCGTAGTAGCCGTACTTTTCGTAAGTATCATAAACTTTTCGACGATTGGATTATTAACATGTAAGAGAATATTTAACAAGCTGTTAAGTCTAAGTTAAAGGAAGAACTTGAACTTCAAGGGATTTACTTACTAGAAAAGAGTTTTACTAAGTTGGCAAAAACCTCATTTAACCTATCACAGTTTAAAGAATGCCCATAAGACCTACGGCCTAAAGGAAAGGGCGTTAAGGAACTTTAACGCCCTTATACGCGATTTAGAGGACTTCTCCTTTACCTTGAGCTAAGTAAAGCCTTTTTAAGTACGAGCGATAAGTATGATAACCTGTTCGGTAGCCTATTACCACTACGTGATAGCGCGGAGTACGCCTTTAACGGTGGCAGAACGCATGAAGTAAGGGCCGCTAACGTGGCCAAAGGTATTGATGTTGACGCTTTATACCAGTTAATTGAGTGAGATCGTTAGGCCTCCCAGATCCTTTAAGTACCTATAGCCCCTTAAAAACTTAGTTGTTAAGCCCATTAAGACCCTTTTCCGTTTACGTTTACTTATACGTAAAAGCCTATTATAGGTTCTATTACAAGACTTTACCCCTTAGGTCAGGTAACTGGTAATTATCCTTAGCACCACACCTTAAAATCTTTAAAGCTTAAATTTCTAGAAAATACTAGTTAAGTCCGGAATAACTATTGCGACCTTTTCCCAAGACCTGTTAGAATAGTTAATATTAATTATAAGTTGTTTACGGACTTTGCTAATATCTGGAATAACGTGGAGAAGAATTACGCGAAGCTCTATGACCTCCTTAACTTTAAGATAATGCCATTTTTGAATATTTTCAAATAGATGGAGGTTTCACCTTCAGGTTTTTACTTACTGTTTTCCGGAATCTTTATAGGGTACGTTAGGGACTATCACCTGACCTTTCTCACTAAAGCTACGAATTTTCGCAAGATTTACAATAATATAAAGGGTTACTTCGAATACGAAGTTCACCTTTTATAATACTATACGGACTAAGCTATCGCGCAGTGGATTACAATAATGGTAATTGTTGTGCTGTGCGTATATGTGAACTAATGGTGGTATTCCGGTCTGTATTTAAAGTTAAAGGCTAAGCTAAAGGTAGGAATCTACCAGAGCATGATAACAATAAGTACTGTACTCATGAGAAGAATGACTCATGAGAAAAGAAGGCGCACTCATGAGTAGGCCATCTCATGAGAAGGCACGAAACAGCCAGGTAATGCAATGCAAGTACCCCCATTCGTAAGCAACAAATTCCGGAGCAAAGAAAAAAATGTCCTTATTATTTCCATTGTTTCCATCATTTCCCATTGTTCCCTTTAAAGGGCCTAATTAATTCCGGGAAATTTAATTCTAATACCGGTTTTCATTCGTCGTTACGAGCCGTAAAGCCTTTTGATCTGAAAAGATATCAAACTTGATTCCCTTTGCGGCGGCAACGATCCACTCGTTTAGCCAATATACGTTCCACTTCCCAGTTCTTAATATCTGATCCGTCGTCCTTATATTTGTCTAGCTTAGGCGATGGCGTAATTTTGTTAAATAGGTCTTTTGTTAGGTCTTGATAGGGTAGTAAATAAGTAATGCTAATAGTTGGATAAACTCGTGAGTTTGGTGGGAAGTTTAAGGTAAAAGCTGAATTATTAACTTTCTTTACAATAATGTATAGCTTTATACACGGTGGTGATAATTTTCCCTGTTTGTAAAGGGGTTTGTAGGCTTTCCCCAGCTTTAGTTATACTTTGTTGCCTATAGCAAATTCATGCTAACGATGGTTTTTATTGTATCGCTTTTTTGCTTTAACAGCAATAATATCCATTATCAATTGCACGTCTCTTCGTAAATATTCCCGTATAAAACGAATTTTTATTTTCCGGCGGGTAAAACTGTTGTAAAACCATCCATTGATGTCGTAAACTAAAATCTAAACAAATACTCGTAAAGACTAGCTTTTAAGGTATATGAAAAGACATTGTTAAGATTATATTATAAGGCTGGCATAATATAAACCAAATATTGTTTAGGATATTCGGCGATAAAGTAGCGTAAAACCAATTTAACTAACTGATATTCTTTCTCTGCTTACCCATCCGTTTTTAGATGATAGGCTATTGTTATTATTAAACGTATTCCAAATACTTTCTCCAAACTTTGCCAAAAAGCTAACATAAACTTAATATATTTATTCAAGATAATTTTTTGTAGATAAGGCAATCGTATAATAGGAATTGTCGAATCAAAATAGTTACTGAATCTTTTATCGTGTACATTGTATGGCCAGAAATTATGAGTATTCGCTTAAAAGTTTTACATGTAATAGGCATTATAGTATTGAAATATTCCCTGCTAGGTGGAATTTAAGATGTAACTTTAAAAGGCACTGTTAACAATACGATTACAAAATCTATATAAATTGCATATATTGGTTCCTTAAATGCTTAATTAGGTTAAAAACGACTAAGTGGTTTTTCATTGTTATTGCATAGTTTTCCGCAATACATATAATTTTTGATATATGCTTCTATAAGCTTACGTTTTCGGAGAAAATGTATTCTGTTTAGGGTTACCATTATTCTTTTGAGTCCGAAATGGTATTCTTCATCGTATGTCTCGGCGAAAAGTTCCTATACGAGTGTTATAGAAACTATCATTGTTTTATAATCACTCGTATTACGATTATATAACAAGTGATTAATTAATAGAAATGATAATCTAAGTATAAAAGAATTAAAAGGTATATCCTTGTCGTTTTTGTTGTTTACGAAGTTTTACAGAATTTTACGTTGAACGGCATTATTACTATAACCGGTTCAAAAGGGAAGTCGTATGTCGTCGGGTATTTGCGCTTTAATGAAATACATTATCTGATAATCCACCGTCAGCAAAGCGTTAAAGATATGATTTAACATCGGTATATTAATCTTATAATGTTATTGGTCTTCTTCAAAATTCAAATGACTAAGGGTATCTGATATTAAATTAAAACGTCCCGGCAAGTAAAATACATTTAAAAGTATAAATTAAGGTAAATTAACGAGTTAACCGGTCGTTGATTTACCTTTTTTGTAAATGTTATATTGAGCGAAGTTTTGTTTATAATACCTCGAGTAGCTTCATAATCGTTAAAAATAATAGTTGGCAAAGGGGTATCCAACCAAGGTTATACGCAAACGTTTACATGCCTATATAAGATACGTAACCTTATATTCTAAAAGAGTATGATTAAATTTAGCTCGAGTTAGACAACGACCTAAAAACATTATTTGTTCGATAACCATTGTTAAATTAAGGTGTCCCCATTACCAAAAATAGCCCTTTTCAAGTGAAAAAAGCATAATACTAAATTCGCGTTAAAAACTTCCGTTAATTTGAAGAAAAAGTTGGCGTATTAGATTTAGGTAATATAACTTAAGTTATTCGTATAAATGAAATTGTATAGTTTTGAAAGACTGTTTTTGTTTAGGTGTAGGATAGATAAAAGTAAACTACGTATAATGTAATCTCTTTCTGCGGTTACAGACTTTAAGTTATCCTTATTTTATTCTTTATATTAGCAAATCTTTTTAATTTTTTTAAAGTTGACCTGACAATTGGGTGTAATAGGATATTATTAGCCTTAAAAACCCTGCTACCCCTGGGTAAATTTCGAGGGCCTTTAAGTTATAATGAAAGGAAAGATTCCGAAAACCTCAAGTTTTTTCTTTAGTGGTTGCGAATCTGAAGGCTTTCATGTAAGATAACAGAATTTCTACTAATCAAAAGTTGATATAAAATTCATCCGGCGTTAACGCGACGCCTTTACTAGTAAAAACCATAAATATTACCTTCAATAAGTAAGGTTTTCTTCGAAAGTATTAGAAAAAATGACAATATCATCGATAAATATACGATGAAAAGGTCGAAATTCCTTTAATATTCGATTTATAAAACGTTAGGCGTAAAATGGTAAATTACGAAAACCTTTAAAAGTACCTTTACTTCCATATAGTAAGAATTGGCAAACGAAAGTAAATCGGTTGCGAAAATCTTAACATATCAAAAGTCGAAAGAAGAACATAGAAACTTTTACAATGATAATCCATTTTTTTCCGTGAATAAATTCAATAACATCCTTTTGAAAAGGTAATGAATAAGAGTTTAAAACGGTACGTTTCCTAAGTAGTCGTAAGTTTACTACTAATCGTTCTTTATCCACTTTTTACATAGTTTTTCCTACCACAAACACTGGTAATATAAATGGCGAAATGTCGTCAGAGAATTTAATAAGTTGAAATATATATAAAGTGTCGAAACATAAATTAAAAATGTTTTTATTTCGTTTAAACACGAAATAAGAATAACGATCAAGTTTAACATTTTATCAATAGTTAATTAATGGAACCTTTATTATTTGATTTCTAGGTACCTTAATTAAACCAACATCCTTTTAAACGGCTGGATATCTTTCGCAAATTCGGTACAATTAAACAAACTGCATCGGGTTAGTCGCTTTAATATTAGTACCGTATATAGTTTTTACTATAGTCACATTTTCAGGTGCCTTTATACCTAACTAGTTATCTCAGTAACGTGGTTTATCGCGAGGTTCGACAAAATCCGCTTTTTTTTTTCAATGAGGTTTATCACTTTAGAGATACCAGACTTTTAAATTAAATACGCTACTACGTCCAAAAAAGGGGGTGGTTAAATAATGTTTAATAAAAGCTATATTAAAAGTCGGCGTACTCGTTTGTAATGATCACACTAAATACCCGTGAGTATATAGAAGGTGTTAGAGGGTTTATGTTATCAAGAAGGTAGCAGAGGTGCTGAGTGAACAATATCGCAACCGTGCAAGTAATGATCAAAAGCCGTGGAGCTATTCAGATGTATAGACTGAATACTTAGATTAACAACTGAAGAACTATGAAGGAAATACTATCTGTGTGGTGATAACCGTGTCCTTATATATCCGTACCTTCATACCATCTTCAGTACTGGATAGCTTGGATAGCAACATATCCAACATATCCTATGCGTCCGTGAGTTAACTCTAACCCTAGGTTGCTGGCATAAGAGATATTCTCCGCTTGATTTGTTGGACATTAGGCTCTTAATGGCGCAGCCAACCGCTGGCCTATTTCATTGCCTGCAGTTAGTCCTTGGATCATAATATCGTTAACGTAATAATAACACAAAAAGTTGAGGAATCCAACTCAAATTTAACATAGACTACCGGAATAGGGGTGGATTTATCCAAAACTTTGGTAAAAGTAAAAGAAACTTAATAGTTGCTAATATCCATTTCGGTAGATTATACTATTATAAAGGATACGTTATTAACTCTTGTAGCATGTATAAGGGCTTGCATAGTTCCCGTTCAATCCGCCTAAAGGTAATTATTATCTTCGCATTCCGTAATAATTTCCAAACGCGTATGCTTAATCAGGCATACTGCCTTAGCGGTGGGATTGTAAAGTTGTATTATATAAGGAGGATTAGCGTCGATTAAAACATTAAACGTATATAGATATTAGGTTGTAAATATAAAGGATTTACCCTTAGGAAGGGAAGTTTACTTAACTACGATGTATATTGTTTATCTAAGTTAAATAATGACTTTGAAGTTAAAAGTAACTTTGCGAATAACAGATTGTATAGTTATTTTATACATTGAAAAAGGTATGTCGAAATTATTTTTTTGATAACAAACCATATTCCTCGATATTAGTATATTCTTACCACGAGGCTTTATCCAATAGTTTATCAATAAAACGCCAAAATCCAGCCAATCAACAATCTAAGCTTTAGCTGTTTCCCATAATAAGGCAGGAGTGCCGTTAAATTTATACTTAAGAATATAAAAGGTTTAACTCGTTTTGGTGGTAAAGCGAATAGGAGGACCTATTACTTTACTAATTATTTCGCATTTGTTTACAGGAATATTTGTTATAATATAATTAGGGAAGTTTATATTTAATTAAAAATTAAATACAAGGTTTTTACTAATACTCGTGTCGAGGTAAAACGAGTTATTTTTACCTATAGGGCTTACGTATACGGAAATTTATAGGTAACGATAACCACTTATAACGAGTATCATCTCCTTTTTAATAAGATTATCCACAATGATATCAAGATTTTCCGTATTGTTTACGATATTATTAAGGCTAATTACGGGTTGTATACGATCCAGCTATCGTATACGTCTTTTCATATCATTGGAAAAGAGCTTATTTCTCCGGATACAGACCTTTAAATGCTTAAACAAAGTATTATACGAATTAAAATTCCCATCACAACATATACAACTACGTCGATTAAAAGGTGTAAGGGTCAGGCTAGGCTTTATCACATAATTCACCTTATTACCCGAGTGGTATGAACTTGCTTGTAAAGGCGCTCGTAAGTAATTATAATAATACTAATCTAAATGGTCAGTATCGCTTACTTTAAACAGTGTATTGTTAAAGCGTGTTTACGATCGCGATCTCGATTATTACGAAGACGGTTTCCGTCGCGTTCTCGATTGTTAAGATTATGTTTTCGCTTATCCAGACAACGGTTTCAGTTGGTATACTCGCGAGAACAGTGGTCATATCGCTTACGATTATATTCCTACGAAAGGCGTTTCTAGTACCTTTTGGTATTATTGTGGTATTTATCCTTACGAAGTTTGTACCTATCTTTACGAAAATACGGCGAGTCGTACCTTTCGCGTATGCTTTTTGAAGGAGGCTGGTAATTAATGTAACACCATATTACTATCATTAATAATACAGTTTTTAACTTCTCGATCTTAGCCAAATATTTTTTTTATAATTCACTTATGATATGGAGGCGCTAGGTGCTATTAAATACGTAAGTCTAATACGAAATAGATGTCGATTATAGCGTTATACCAATTGTTATTATGGCGATTTAATATACCTATGGATTTTATATATTATATATTTGCTTATATATACTTATATAGCCTATACTTATCGTTTAGAAAATCGCGTAACGAAAACTTAGCCTTCTTAAACTTTTTAGTAACTCGTCTAGGGTTTATAGTAAAGCGGTTGACGAAAATAGCTATAATATATACTAAACCGCGACGAGATATTTTACGATGTTCGTAAAGAGTGACTTCGGTATTTCATCAATATATAGCCGATCCCCGTAGAAAAGTAGAAAAAATCTCCACTATTTAACTTTCTAATACTAAAAAGGTGTCCACGAAAGTATTTAAACGTTAATAAAATCTTTATACATTATTAAAAACCATATCTTTACCTATTGTAATAATGCCTATATCCTAAGGATCAGAATACTTGAGGTCAAATACTCCAATCTCTACGCTTTAGGCGGCGAGTGCTGCCGGCCGAGTAATGGGTAGCCATTGTGTTTGGGGTTCGGAAAAAATAGCGACGGCGTCGAAAGGGCTTACGGCGGCGAGAGGATTTGCGGCGGTCGCGAGAAGGCTCGCGGAAGCGGCGAGAAAAGAGCTCGCGAAGGCGGCGGCGGTTGCGAGAGGACT
Source organism: Anisogramma anomala (assembly GCA_038502455.1). Taxonomy (NCBI): domain Eukaryota; kingdom Fungi; phylum Ascomycota; class Sordariomycetes; order Diaporthales; family Gnomoniaceae; genus Anisogramma; species Anisogramma anomala. The sequence continues at coordinate 1,452,189 of JASMMZ010000008.1, read as the reverse complement.
CGCGTTCCTTCCCTTTATAATAAAGACGATGGCGGCTACCTTCAAAAGTATCCGAGGAGGTTATGGAAATAGGTGAAACTTGGAGATAATGATAACGAGAATAGGGTTTACGATTACGAGAATAGCTATTCTCAACCATTAAGCTGTCGAGGCGCCTTATGACAGCGTTATAATCCATACTTTTCGCAGTATCGCGTTTCTCAAACTCGTGGCGTAGGTTTACCACGGGTTCTATAGCTTTAAAGGGACCCGTTGCCGAGGATACTTCTCCTAACTTCATGGTAACAAGACTAATCATCGTAGGTAAATAGGCTAAATAGATGTAACAACGTAAGGTCGTAGGCGAAAATATTGTAAGTAAGGGTCAAGGTATACACATGGTCAAAATTAAGGCTTTTATTAATAAAAATAAAGGGAAAGTAACAGTTAACTTTAGCGTAGCAGGTGTAGCTTTTTTTAAAGCTTTTATATACGAGTTTCCTAACGCGTATAGACAGAGGTTTAAGGCTAATTTGGAGTAATTCCCAATGCTTATAACTCTTGCTAACTTATATATTAAAAATAAAAACTCGTGAAATAAAAGGTAGCGAGTAGAAATAAGTAGAAGAAGAGGAAGATAGGGAAGTTTAGTAATAGGGCTGTATGGTTACAGCTCTGCGTTGGTAACTTTTTCAATTGCTTTACAACAATCAATCAGTCTTGTACTAAGCAAAATCTTAACTTACAGCTACTATTTGTTATGCTGTGCGTACGTGTGAACGTATAGTAGTATTTCGGTATATATTTTAAGTTAAAGACTAAGCTAAAGATAGAAATCTACCAGAGAATAATAATAATAAGTACTGTACTCATGAGAAGAATGACTCATGGGAAGAGAAGGCGCACTCATAAGTAGTACGTCTCATAAGAAGGTACGAGACAGCTAGGTAACGCAATACAGGTACCCCCCTCCGTAACCAACAGTAAAGAAAAAAGAGGAGGAAACGTTAATGAATATTTTTAATTAGATGTTTGATAAGCTAATTTTGTGCTAAAAAGTTATGGGGAAAGCTTACGCTAGCGAAGCCACACTTTGTAAACAGGTACGGATAGCATTTACGGGCGTTAACGAGTTTGAATACGTCTTATAACGCCTAGATGTCACTTTCGAAGGCTTTTTTAACCAGTTGCGTTTTTTGTTTGCCACCGTAATGGCATATATACCAAATTCGTTTAGTATATACTCTTAAACCAGCAGCTTTTTCAACGTAAATAAAAATAACTTTACGGTAGTTAATTACGTCGACCGTAAGTATTGGAGCTTATAACGCCTAAGGTCTGGCCCACCGGTTTTAAACTGGAGGTAACAACCACGTTGGCGCTAATAAGGCTAATTTTTAGGCGGATCTGTTAACCGCCAGTATTATCGTCGTGATAGTGGTAAAAAATGTTGGATTTGTAGTAAATTTAGCTACTGGTTAACTCGATACCCCCTTGCCGAGCGTAATAACAGAAAGGTAGTATAAAACGCCTAATATCCCACTGCTTTTGAATAGGATTATTTATATTAAATCGCAAACTTTAAAGGTGACGAGCTAATTGACTTTACTAACGCCTATAAGTAAATTTAATAACACGAGGATATTGTTTCCGGTACAGTATAGTAATTAGCCGACTACACCTTTCTATACCGTTTGGGTTGTGAAAACCCCTATTTTTGCTATAACTAAACCCTTAACCCTTTATATACTTTTAGCCTTCGTAATCGTTACGCGGACCATACGTATTAATGTATTATACCAAATACAGGGGTAATAAGGTAATTAATAGGAGGCTATCCGTAGTATGTAGCATTGCAAAGGGAAAACACTAGAGCTACTGAAATTAATCGTCACGATGCTAACAAGGCCAAAGTTGGCTTTAGCCCAAGCGAATAACTATAGTTATTAGTGATCACGGTAGTTTAAACTGTTATAGGAGTAATTACATTTTACATTTTCAAGTCTCCTACCTCTTTTCTACTTTGTTTGGAGTATATAAAAACCCTCGGCGTTAACGTTAACATTAAAGAAAATGAGCTTATTAAAAACAGCTCAAGGTTTTTACTCGCCTTTAAGTCGGGGTATTTGTGGTTTTATCTTCAAGGCCTAAAAGTAGTAGTATTAAGCCTGATAAAGCCGAAAATACGGTAACTATACTGGCGTTTCAATTATCCTACCGTTAATAGGCTGTATAAAGTCTTGAAGTCTGTAAGGTATAACAATGTGAAATACTTTGACCTAAAAGCTATTGAAAGAATTTGTCACTACTGTTAAACATATGCCTAAACCCACCGGAAATTTAAGTTTACATTGAAAAACGATAAGATTTTTAACTACGAAATTTTCGTTGATGTCTTTTATTTGGATAATAAATTTATCCTTTATGTTATTGATTTCGATTTTTTTTTTACGGGTTTAAGTTTTTGAAGTCCCTTTCAGCAAATAATATGTGGGAAACGTTAATGATATTGTAGATTGACACATATCTGGGTTTACCTAATGTCGTCGTTTACGATGCCGGTACCAACTTTATGACGGCGGAGTTTCAGGAAAATATTAAGATAATGGGTATTTAGTGTAAATAGGTACTTGTAAAAGCCTATTAAAGCATTGTAAAATTTGAAAGGGTATAAGTATTACTTCATAGAACGTATAACATCTTTATATTAAAAATAGGAAGCTTTACGGATTCAGAGGTACGTTTATAGATGGCAGTAAAAAGCCTAAACGATATTATAGGCCCTGACGGCTTAGTGTTAATACTTTTCGTCTTTAAAGCGTATTTACGCTTGATGAGTGAATATACGCCTTTAGTAAGTATTTAAAAACGCGTTGCGGTATATAGCAAAGCTTTAAGGGAATTACAAAGAGAATCGGCACGTCTTTAACTTAATGAAGCCCTTAATATTAGGAACGGCCCCTTAATAGTCGACGTACTTAATTTGCTATTACAAAGTGAAGTCTTCGTATAGCGGGAGTCGGGAAAATAGGAGGGTCTATATAAGATATTAAGTATCGCAAATACCGAAGTAGTTATCGAGAGTGTTAACGGTCCAATACTTTTCCAAATTACTTAGGTTAAGACTTATATTAAAGGTACTAAAAAATAAAACCTTTAAACCCTTTAAGTTTAGTAACCAAGCTAATACGAACCTCCTTTACCTGTTATCGATAAGCCGATAAAACGTCGCCAGCACAGACAACATTTAAAAAAGAATAACATTAAGGAGGAGGAATATATACCAGGCCGTATATATAATACTACTTAGGTAATTAGGAAAGAGAAAGATAATAAAGACTTGGTATTAAAACTCCGGGTATAAGGGATTATTAAGACTTTTGGCAAACCTTTTAAGGAAAACGATAAGGTCGGGATTAATGGCCTATTGACTTAAAGAGTTGTATAATTCGTGTTAAAAACCGATTTTAACTTTGAAAATCTAAATATCACGATTTTTAATTCGAAAATTATTTACGAGATGAAAAGTAAGACTATGGGGCAGCCGTACGGAAAATTACGTTTAATCGTTTAAGGGTACGATAATAAAGGTAAATGCTAAATCCTTATATACTCGCTAACGATTTAAAAGATTAATTAAAGTTTAGAAGTCGTTTGAATAAAAAGTTTGTTAATTAAAGCTAAAGTTAAGTTTACGTTTAATATCCGAGATATAACGTAAGATTATACGTAGTAAATAACGGATTTATAACGGATCACATTACTGGAACTGTTATATAAACTCCGTGTTATTTACCCTTTAGTTATGGTAATACGTTGCATTAAACCACTGTACGGATTGGTTAAAGTAGGAGTTTAATGGTTTTTAATTAATTAGTAGTACTTTAAATTAAAGTTAACAATAAAGTTTTTAATATACGATCCGTATTTATTAGTAACGTAAAAGAGGGATTTTAACGTGGTAGGTATACAAATTGACGATATTTTTTTTCATCGAAACGGCTAGCTTTGTAATACTGGAATAGTAAACGATTAAAAACTTTAAGTTTTGGAATTATAAGCTGGTAATGATGTTGATGGAAGGTAGTTAACTTAATTTCAATGGATTTTTAATTCGTATACTTGGTGTTAATACCAGCTTTAACTTTCTTTAAAAGGGTAAGAGCGTTGTTTTGATTACAATTAATAAGACTGATAAGGCTAGAAATCAATGGTACTTGGAATAACGTGCTTAAGATAGCTATATTATTACTATATGCCAACCGAAAGCCTTTTACAAACTTTTAATCGCAGTATAAATATAAAATTTAACGGATAAATACTTTTATTAGCTCAATAAAAGGTTCGAATAGAAAATGTAAAACTTGGACGACGGAATTAATATAGTCCTAATCGACTTATTGTGGGCCAAGTTAATAATCTTTACAGACGAGTTTTTTGTAAATAATACCTACTTATCTTTATAAATCGTCTTTTTAATAACTTTTGTAAACAAAAATAGGTATAAAAATCAGTTTAGTAGTAATAATAGTTTAATTTACTGAACCTTTGTTAAAGATAAAAGGATTATACGAAGCGTGTTGGTATCGGAGGTCTATGGTATAATAACGGGTTTTAATGTATGTATAATACTATAGGAAACCCTTAACCTTATTACCAGGCAGCTAAATATTCCTCTTATCCCAGTAGTAATTTGTACCGACTTAAAGAGTCCTTTCGAATACCTTTTAAAACTTGAAACTATTAGCGACAAACGCCTGATAATCGACGTAATTGCACTTCGTAAAGCCTACAAAGGGGAGGTGACTAAGGAGTTCCGATGGATCGATGGTAAAGATAATCCCGCGAATGTTATGACGAAAGTAACGCCGAATAAAGCCCTGGAAAGGTTAGTGAATAGCAATAGGCTGACTATAAATATCGAAGGCTACATTAATAAACCGCACAGAAAGCCCAAATCACGTAACGGCGGATAGAGATATGTTGGAAAATTAGAAGATTACCAGGGAATTAACAATACAAACCTATTTAATTAACACAGTCAAAGTGAAAAAGCGAAAGCCTATAAATGTCTGCAACGAAAGAACTTTTTATGGGAGTGGATAAGCTCGAACCTGGGAACAACGGAGTAATTGAGGTTAAATGGGGTTAATTTACATACAATTGGGTACAATTCAATATGGAAGTAAACTGGAAGTGATAGGGGTCTGGCCAGTTGGTGAGGAAGAAATTTAGTGGTAACTGGAAAAGATTAGTCAGCTACACTAGCGTACGCGCACAAACTAAAAAGCCACCAGTGTTGGAATAGTATTACATGCAATACAGTAGGTTAACTTTACTTACAGTAAAGTTGACTATACTGAACTGCAAGTTGAGTGTATTGCTTTGTGGAGACTTACCGCATTGGGTGTAAGTTGAGTACAGTACGTTGCACTTCACACTAGGGTACGAGTCAAGCAATCGGCCATACAAATTACAATGCGGACCGGCTAGCGGTCTGCCAAACCTAAAACAATTTATCCACCATCTGACTACTACAATACTACTATTACTTCGACCACGATTCGAATCGACAACGTTGCAACGTCTCAAGGCCTACCAACACCTTCTTCAATTAGAAAAAAATTACGTTCAATCAATATTTTCAATGACTATCGATTTATAAAATTAATACCTCTATTGGATTTAAATGATACAAATAAAAACTCTTATTTAAATATTTTTGAAACTCATTGAATAAACGTTATTATTTATCCGTAAACTCTGTTTACATAAATCATGTATAATATCAATATTTTTCTTTATTTCCAATGTTCTATTTTCCCTATTTTCGACCTTAAAATAGTAAGTTAACGTTAAGTTTTCGTAACGCGTTTTTAGATAATATTAGATATCAATATAGTTGGGAAGCGTAAGGGACCACGTTTTCAGAGTGGATGATAACGTGTTACGCAGTAGGAAGCACTTTTGCAGAGTGCATGATAGTGTGCCATACCCTAGGAAGGACGTTATCAGAGTGCATGATAGAATGCCACGCTTCGAGTGAGAGCTTATAAGCTCTCATCTGAGGCGTGCACTCTCCGGACACCTCTTCTTTCTCTTATATATCTTTTTTTTATGATTTACTATCACCGGAAAATGCCCACTATATAGCTAGTATAGTGTAACCCTCGCTAATGTAAAAATACATACATATACTGGTGGGAAGGCTCGCAACCTGAAGTCCTTACCTTATACACATAATCACCACCCTAATTAGTTTCCCGTTTCTATGTTATACCCTTGAACGTTGTTGAACAGACCAACCTATTCCTTATACCATACGTATGTAAACTGAAAGACGTATCCTCCACACCTGTGGCTAATTTCCGAACCTTATACTATATATACTTGTTGAATGCCTACCAAAGGGGCCTTATATCAACTATATAGATCCCTGCTTCCAGAAGAAACCTTTCCACGCTAACGAATGTAAATCTAATTCGTTAAAGTTTTGTTTAGGTGGTTACCAAAAAAGAGTATATCTACCAGTAGGTGTATTAAATATAAGTTTTCAACTTTATACCTATAATATGGAAAAGACAGCCTTTACCTATAAAATAAAATATCAAGTAAAACCTTCGACAAAAAACCAAACCTTAATCCATCCTTCCAATTAAGCCCTTAAAATAACCCTACAGTTTAGAGATTCGTAATATTATACAGGCGTAAAAACTGTAGCCTTAGTCAGGTTGTACTATACAGCCATCTTAGTCACCGCTCGACGCCTACTCGTATCGAGGATCTGACAGCGGCCCCAAAACGTAAAGAACCTATAAAATACTTATATCTTAGTTGAAAGACCGTGGCGGTGGGGAAGATATACTTTATAACTCGGTGACGGATGTACTTCACGTGGAAAAATCACGACTCGAGTCACCTTTTTACCACGGACCGCAAGCCTAATAAGTGTAAAAGAATTATAAAAAGGGGTACACCACTATGCGGGTGGTGTGCCGTAAAAAGTCTTCTGTGAATAGCCAAAGAAAGGCATCCAAGGTATAGTTGAATGCCCCGTTAAGCGGGCGAGGCGCCGGTGTATGTGGCGATGGCTTAGAGATAAATAAATAAATAAATAGAGCCGTCAAGTGCAAGAGCTTATAATAAAGGTCTAGACCTTAAAGAGTAAAAGGAATCAAACTTGCATTGAAATTGAAGTGCAAGTTCAAGTTTGAAAGCCCCTTTAAGCGAGCGGGGCGCTGGTATAGGTAGCAATAGCTCAAAAATAAATGAATAAATAAATAAATAAATAAATATAGCCGTTAAGTGCGAGCGTTTATAATAAAGGTATTTTCTAGACCTTAAAGCGTAAAAGAAATAAAACTTGCAGTATATAAGTTTAAGTCTAAAGGGCCACGTTGGCACAAGTAACAAGGGACGAAATCGTTGGTTGTAAGGGCTGTTCTCTGGATGCACCGCTGCGCGGGCGGTGGGCCGGGCCGACGACGATCTTCATAGCCAAAAAGGGGTTGACGGAAAAGATTCAAGTGGTGATAAAGTCGATTAGTGATGTTGTGGTGGAATAGGGTGCATGTGAAGTGGTGTTGTTAACGACTGGACTTGAAAATCTTTCTCAGAAGTAGGTACTATTAGGGTTTACAGTGTAGGCCCCCTACTCTCCTTAACAAGGTGGTCTGTACACCCATGCTAATAAATTTGATGTAAGGTCGAAGATCTCTCTTATATATCTTATCTATCTTACTACTTTAAATACTGTATGATTTTCTTTATACATTAATGTATAAACCTAACTAATACTAATTAGTAACCAACTCGATTAACGAAGAACTATCTAAGAAAAAAAAAGACGAACATTAATAAAATATCTATAACGAGATATTATAACAGTCCTAATTATTTAGTACTTTAACATCAAGATTTATAACAAATGAATGGGAACGTAAAAATAAAGGTAAATGTGAAAAGATTGTAAAACCTGGAGTAACTTTGAAAATAATAACTTTAGTATGATATTATTAACTCGGTTAGTTCCCTTTGATTAATGAAAGCCCCTTTACACCACTATTGATTCGGTTAGCGCTTTAGATATATCCGGATACTTCTTGAATAACGTCCTATTATACATCAGCTATGAAAACCATCAAGTTTTGGAACCCTTTACTAGGACCTATCTGGCCAAAACGCAATAACTAAACCGCTTACACACACTTTAAAAACGGCGAAAAAAACTTTTAAAGCACTTACACGATCACTTCAAGCGCTCAAAACAGCTTCCGAAACACTTACCAAAAAAAAAACCTCAAACACTCAAAACAACTTCTAAAACGTCCCAACACATTTTGGAAGCAACCAAAACAACTTTGAAAACGCTTACACAATTACTTCAAGCACCTAAAGTAATTTTCAAAACACTTGCAGACTAAAATCGCCCAAAGCAACATACGACGTTCCCACACCATCTCAACTCACTGTTATACACTATTTCAATCCTCAAAAACAACTCTTTACTCCGACTCCAAACACCCGATTTTTTTTTTCTCACCCTACCTAGTTCTTCTTACCGCACACCCGCTTATTTAAATTGTTATTTACAACATTTAAGTTTACTAATCGCTTGACCAATACTATTATGGCCCAACCTATAAAGGTATGCCAAGTAGGTGCCAAATGTTGTCAAGAATTAAGGTACTAAGGAAGACTAGAGAAGTTTGCAGAGGTTCTTCGTGTAGGATCTATGTGTACAGTCTGTGTACAGTCTATTACGTACCCTTGTACGTAACGTCCGTGGACTGCGCTCGGACTGTACCCGGGCCGGGTACTACACATTCTGTTACATGTTTAGACACGTAACTTATAGACTTAATTAACAATAGCCTAAGTCTACAATACCCCCCCCTCTTTATTAGAAACCGTCAAAATAACGGCATCCCGACAGTTAAAAAATAAGTACGGACCATATCCATATTAGGCGCGGACTAAGCGCGAATCGGGCGCGAGTCATATAACGTTATCGCTCAACTACAACTATACCGCATAACGCGCCGCATAAAGCACCGCATAACGCACAGATTTTACCGATCTCGCCCTGCCTACATATACAAAACGGCCCCCACTATAACTCGCAACCCCTTTTTCTTTTCTTTTTTTCTTTGGTCAATTCACCTTCCTTCACTTGTTTCCGTCGAGTTATTTCATATTAACCAAAGTTATAACCCTCGCTTTTAATCTTTGTTATAACTTTTACTTTCTAACAGCCGTTTTTTTACTAATGATATCCACCTTTTAATACAAAAGATGTTTTTAATAATCCTAATATAAGTAATATAAGTAACGGCGCTTTAAGTAATGATAATTAACCACATTGTAAAATATACTATTTATCTATAATTTAACACCCTTACCGCTAACTATATTAAGTAACTCCCCCGCGGTATAAGAGATATTTCCGTACTTAAAAATGATAAAGATAAGGCTAAACTTCTTCCTCTATAGGCAAAAGATACATATATATATTGTATGAATTATATGTTAAACTTAGAAATACTTTGAATTTACGTTTATATTTACTACGCCTTCAGATATGATGGTGCTGTAAGGTATATAATAAGGTTAGTGAGAAAATGAATTTTATAAAAATCCCAAATACAGATTAACCCCTTTATACGTTCAGAAAATTTATTTATTAATACCTTTTTCCGGCCTACGCGTTTTACTACAGCAATTTGTCATAGCTTCCTAAACCGGTATCTATATCTTATTATCTACCCGTAAACGTTAAGTTAACCTCCCAGGTTATAGGTTCATCCTCGTTTTTATCTTTTCCAAATTATTTAACCAATTCGTCCGCCCTTATGATATCGCCCTTATGTAAAGCATTTTGATCATTTCGACTATATAGGTTACAACGCCCCAAATTGAACATCCCTGGCACGCTTTTTCATCCGCTTAATCGTTACTTAAAATACTCCTGTCTCAATTTTTAGCCGTTTGAAACCGTGCGCCATCCGCCAACTATACCTTAATTCGAAATATCTTTACCCCGATCTCTGGTAATATCCAACATAAACCCTTTTATAATTTTATTGAAAGTGATTAAAAAAATATTACTACGTAGACTATATATTTCATAATTCATACTAATATCAACTTATTAAGTAGAAAAAACGATATTTAATACCTAACAATTAAAACCATTTATTCTCCCGTATCCTATTTGTTAGTCATGTTGGAATAGTAGTATTTGCAGTGCAGTAGGTCAACTTTAATTACAGTAAAGTTGACTATACTGACGACAAGTTTAGTATATTGTTTTGTGTGCGCCTACTGTATCAGCTGCAAAGTAAGTACAGTATTTTCTCACTTCACACTATGACACAGGCCAATCAATTGGCTATATAAATTACTGAGCTGACCGGCTAGCGGTTTGCCAAACCTAGAATAATACATATACCATTTGACTACTATAATACTACTGTTACTTAGACCAATCGAATTGATAACGTCGTAACATCCAAAGCTCTACCAACACTAATCAGTGCTTATTAGATTAAGCACATATAAACTAAGTAGAAGAAAAATCTAATTTTCGGTTACGCTTTACGTTCAACGACGGCTAGGGTAAAGGAAAGATTTTTGCGAAGGGCCCCTATTATTGCGTCGGTTTTCACGGTAATAAGAAAATAAACTTCTAAGCCGCGCCGGTTTTCACGGCAGTTAAGAGGTAACGACGGTATCGCTATTAAAAACACTAAGAAACCTTTATAAATCTTTCTTAAAGACGTTAAGATTAACTGTTAGAAGTTTTAAAATTCGGCAACTTGGTAAATGGATAAGTCAGTACTACCGCGGGTATTACTACTGTAAGAAAAACTACTAAGTCTTACAGTTGAAACAATAAACAACCTTCGCCTTTTACCAATAATAAACGACTTTCGAGTTTACCATTTACATTAAACCTTTGCCCTTACTTTACTTTATTTACTTCCCTTACGTTCATTTAATTGTTGATATTGCTACTTCGAACGAAAATACCAAGTTGCGCCAAGAAAGCCATACCGCGAGACCTAACATAAAGTCGCCAAGTTTCCATACGACTTTACGCTAAAATATCAAGTTCATACGACTACGATTACCAAATACCTCTCCCTACCCGTTTTATACATCTTATATAAGCCATAAAATGAAGATAGCTACCACAAATGCTTACTTTCAGGTTATTACCGACCCCGCTTGGAAAAAGGCAATTAAAAACCTCGGAATAATTTTCGGTAAATACTATAACCACGGTTTTTAGGGATAAGACGTCAATAAAAACTTAATAAAAAAGAACTTAACTAATTTCATCGGTTATTACATTCTTAAACACGATAACAGCGAAGATTATAACCGCACTTTCCGTAAATATCGTAAGTTTTTCGACGATTAATTAATTAATATGTAAAAGGTAACCTAAAAGACCGTTAAGTCTAAACTAAAGGCTGAATTGAAATGCCACGGGATATACGTGCTAAAGGAGAGCTCGACCAAGTTATTAAACACCCTTTTCGAATTGGTACAACTTAAAAAATACCCTTAACAGCCACCCCTTAAAGGAAAATGTGCTAAAAAACCTCAACGCCCTTATACGCGATTTGTTATAGTCCGACCTACGATGGTAAGCTAAGTAGATTCCCAATGGGATTTGCTATTGAGGTACGGAGGAAGACTAAAAGAGGCTACCGTGGCCTAACGTATAGGACCTATAGGTATGACCAATACTCAGCCCGTCACGTGCCCTTATACGTGCCGTGTACGGACCGTGTTCGATTCGCACCCAGACCGGGCCAAAGCCGGGTACTACCTATTCTGTTACGTATATAGTTAAGTGACCTATAAACTTAATAGCTAATAGCCTAAGTTTATAATATTCCCCTCTTTTCTTCAAATACTATAAGGGTTACGGCGCCCCGCTGGATAAATACCGGACGCGGGCTGTAACCGTCTAATACGCGGATCAGATATAAGCGGGTAACTCTACGTTTATCGTATCGTATAACATATTAACCGATTTAACCCTAGGTTTCCGGTGCCGTATAACGCGCCCTTTATCTTTACCACTGGTGCCCTATAATACGCTCGTAGTCTAGGTATATAATGTATTTTTTTTTACCGCCGGCGTCGTATATTATACCCATTAATGTGTCATGTAATATATATATTTTTCATCGCCGATATCGTATAAAACTCCGTATAATATATATCATTATTCAATTCTTTCTGCTAATCCTTATAAATACGAATACCCCCTATAGCCTTTAACACTTTCTTCTTTTCCTTTTTATAACATCGCTTTATTTTATTAACTATCTTTTTTATAACTATTTTACTTTCCCCTTTCTATATCATAACCAATTATTCCCGTTAATTTATTTTAAACCTTTTTCCCAACTTATTATTATAAATGACGTATATAAAGGGTTTAACTTAAGTTACGTTACCACTGGTATCCATAAAGGAAATAACGAACTACCTCGTAAAGTATACTACCCTATTATATACTAAATACCTTACCACTCATTACCTGTTATAGCCGTTTCGCATTATAAGAGATCTCCTTGTCTTCAAAGATAATAAAAATAAGAGTAAACTTACTTTATTATAGGCTAAAGACGCCTACATATTATATATTAACCGGGTCTTTTGACTTGAGCGTTTTTTTTTGTTTTACGTCCGAATTTATTGGGCGTAAGGATATCGTATATACCAAATAGTTAATAATAAGGTAAACTTACAAATGAACCCTATAAAAACCTAACCGTAAATTAACTGTTTTCAGTAATATATTTAGAAAATAAACTTATTTACGGCCGTACCCGATTTACGTATTCTTTTACGTTTATTAGTTATTACGGCAAAGGATAAAAGCTATATCCTGTCCCTTACGCGTAAGCGTTCAAGAGAAGTCCCGGGTTATCGACCCGTGTTTACCTTCGCCTTTTTTAAATTAGTTAATTAGTTTACCCGGTTTCGTGATATCGTTCGGATATAAAAAGTCTCTACTATACTAGTCATATAAGCCGTTACCCCTTTGGCTATATGTTTACGTCGCCCCTTCCATCCGGTTCCGTCTTTACCCAAAATTCCTTCGTTACCCTTTATTATATCGCCCGTTTAGAAAAATAAAATACTTTCAGCCGATCGGACTTTAACGTATAATATTTTCGTCCTGGTCCCTTTTAACTACCTCTGTATACCTCTTTGTAATTTTAATCTAAATAGCTAGAATAATAAAACCACTAAGGTTATGGTTTTTATAACTAATATAGGTTACGGTTTACAAAATATAACGAAAGAAGTTTAAGGTTCAATCATACGATTCTCGATTTTACCCGTATCCTATTTGTTAGTTTTAATTAAAGACGAATTAATCGGGCCGACCGCGAACGGGCGTAGGATCGTATCCGGATCGACCGCGTTACACGGGCCCAAATTAATATATTACAGTTTTTAATTACCCGTTTCAACGGTCGTTTTCCTTACCCCGCCCCACGCCTTACTTTTCGTCAGCCGTTATCGTCGGTTTTCTTTGACGTCTATCCCTTTTAACGTTATCCTTTATAGTCGGCCTCTCCTAAAGTCCACCCCTTTTCGTATTATCCGACATTGGCCTTTTTTAACACCCGCCCCTTTTTGCGTTATCCATTATCTTCGACGTCGTCTCGTATTCGTCCCGTTTTTCATCAACCTCCTTTCTCGATACTTACTAATTCCCGTTACGTTTTTTATTGTCTCCTTTCCTCGACGTTACCCAATATCCAAAACTAGTTATAATAATGCCCCTAACTTTAACAAGGTCGGTATTCGTTAAATTCTAATAAAAATAATAAAGATAAGTAAGTAGTTTATCGTTAAGTCGTAATAAAAGTCGTTTTACAGTCGGATACGTATCTGCGAAAATCGGGTAATATTTACCCATCCCTACCTATTATATTATAACTTTGTCTAATAATAAATTATCCTTTTTATCTTCAAATGAAATATTAATCCGAAGGTATAAGCGATTCACCCCGCGTTCATTACTTAGTATACGTTCGACGTCGACGTCAAAATACCAGGCTATCGTAAACCTGAATATCTCTTTATTTCGCCTTAAATTGGTTTAAAGCTAAGATTTATTGGTAGTTCTTGAGTAATTCATACTTTAACATATTATAACCCCCTCACTTAACTAATATAAAACGAACCTTACCCTGTCCCGTTTTTACCGCGAGGATTTTTTATACTTTAAATTCCTTATATTTACCTTTTTCCATATGGTTAACGATCCAAACTAATTCGAGGCAAATATCGAATAAAACATACGGAAGAAGGGGGTCCGAAGTTACCTGATTAACCAAATTTACATAAAATAGAAGGTATTTACCAAAGACATCTAATATAATATTAAACGGATTCGAAATATAGATTATCCGGTATTAATTGTAAAGTTAATCGAGATTTTTATTCGGGTAATTAGTTTTAATATTACGAAGGTTTAGTTAAGTTTCGTCCCTTATCTTACATCGTTTCTCCAGACGTCGTTTACGATTCGGAGCCGTTTTCATTTATTGTTAAATATAAATTATAGTCACATAAATCAATCCTGCCCCTTCATATAAATAAGCCAAAAACGTAATAACTCGCCCCGCCGGATTAGTTAACGATTTCCTATTTCCATTTAACTTTAAAATAGGTGATATTTATTTACTAAATGGTTGGAGTTAAACCCGGTAACCGTTAATTTCCGGTTATTTAACGTAAACTAATAAATGGGTAAATATAAAACCTAATTATATTACGAAAAGATGACGACTATACGTAAATATTTTTAAAATCTTTAATCTACCCGTTAAATACCGTTATCTATTTATTAATAATACGCTGTAAATGAAAGCAATTCGACTTTTACTAGGGAATATAAGGTCGTCTAGAATGCGCTTATTCAATTTAAACCGCAATCACTAATAATAGAAGTTAGGAATCCATGAAATCTTTATTATATATCCCGAAAAAGCTCCGTATACATATCGGTAATTATAAACCTTATAGTCTTTAGTTAGACAAATTTAAAAAGGCGATTTGTAATAATTAGCAAATATCAAAAATCGCCCTAAATAATTAGTAAGTTGATTATAAAATCGACCGAAATATACCTTTCGTATTAATTTAAAATAATGAAAGGTTAAAGAAAGAATTATTGTAAGGTACAACGATGTTTTGTCCCATTACATTACGTATATATTCAATATAAACGTCGAATATTTACGACCATCACTTTTTAATCACAATTCCGTAAAAAAACAAGAAATAAAATATTTTTATCCGGATAACCTATAATAAATGAATCGTAGGTTTACTATAAAATTATTGTCGTTGATAATATCCAATTAAATAATTATAAACGACTATGGTAACGTAATATACTCTACGGATTGATCTCGTAATTCGTAATTTATATCAATTATTTCATTTTAGGTAAAAAACGTTTAACGTCTTTAAAAACCACTCGAACCTTATACAATGAGTCGTTTACCACTCCTTAATTTTATAATTCCGTTAACGTATCCGGGTCAAAAAAAAGGTAATTACTCGGCGTTAACAATGTTGACGAGCCTAACGTGAGCCGAGCCCGCAGCGATATTACTGGTACCGTCGTACTAAAATCCTTTAACGTTATCCCCGATAAAGATCCGGACGCGAACCGGACCCGGGGCGATACCGCTTCCGGTGGCCCTTCGAAAACCTTCGATTTAACCTTAAAATAAATATCGTCGTAATTGAATAACCAAGTCTTCATTTCGTTAAATTTATCTACATAACCCGCCGTAATTCATATCTCTTTAATATATAAGTTTATTCATACTATATTTAATATAATAATGAAAATAGGCTAAAAAAAACCGTTGCGCAACGTTCCTTAACTTCGGATTAATCTTATAAAATACAAATTAACGTATTCGAGCAGACGCTCTAAGTTACAGGCCTATATCGCAAGTGGTATTAAAAAGGTAAAAGGATTCCGGCCCACCTAACTTAACATTCCGAAATCAAACGTAATAAAGAAAAATATTTTATTCTTTGTAATTCGTTAAAATCGTAAATGATATACAGATATTACGTAACTCGGAAAATTACGTTTTTAAATAAAATATTATCGTAAGAAGTTCTTTATCGTAAATAATATAGTTACGTTTCGAACTAATTAATTTTATGGAGTGATAAGTTATTAGTTCTAAAATGTTATTTTGATTTCTTTACGACATGTAACCTTTTAAAGCCATTTTCAAACAATCGGCTTTTACTATCATAAGCCGACTTATATCCTAATATGCTAAAATCGGAGCTATAACAAAGTCATTTTTTAAAGCTTAAAATATATATTCCTCCCGCTCCGCTCAAACTTAACGAATACTTTATTTCGTAAAACGGACGAGATAACTCGCCAACTTGGATAAATTACTAATAAAAGTACGATAAAAGTTGGCAAAACCCAAAAAACTTCGAACTTACCAGATAATATATAATAAATTATATTCCCGGATTACCCGGAATTTTAGGGGTCGGCTTAAATACCTACCTTAACCGTTATAATAAAGCCTATGTATTTTACTGTTTTAATTAAGAAGTTAAACTTTTTCAAATTTGAAGGAAGCCTTGTTTTAAGAAAACGTTCTAAAACCACGCAAATTTTCGCTATGTAATCTTATTTAATACCTAAGAAAAAGTGTGGATATTACTATATACCCTTACAGATAGTATACATAGGCCAAAAGGAAGTTTACTGTATTGCAGGATGCTCTACTGCAGGGTGCACGGTAACGTGTCACGCTGCAGCCTGCACTCTTGCAAGATGCAAAAGTGTACCATGCATAGATTGGTCTAGAATGCTATTCCAAGCCAACGACAATGCGTGGAGCGGTCTAGAAGAAGTATTTCAGAGTTATACGTTCTGGGTAAGGGCTTATAAGCCCTCACCTGTAACGCACACCTATGGATACTTCTTCTTAATTATATTTATCGTTATTTTACTACAAATACCAATTATTTCGATTACTTTTTAAAGACCTTATATTTAAGTAAATATTATAGGCTTAAAACCTTACCGATACTGATTAGTAATCGACTTGGTTGACTATAAACAGCTTAGGAAAAAGAGATAAGTATTTATTAAATACTTATAGCGTGATATTCTTACGGTACCAACTGTTTATGCTCTAACACTTCTTTCTTACAAAAATTACACGTCGACGTGTATAAATACTATAAAAAATAAGTCATTTAAAAAAGGAAAACTTTAACACAATATCATTAACCCCTGTTTAACGTTCTATTTGTTAAAAGCTCCGTTACGCCACCATTAACCCTTATTTGGTGTTTTAACGTACCCGGGTACTTGTTAAAAAGCGTTTTATCACGTACCAGACCACGTAAGCCAAAAGCCACAAAGTTTCGGAATCCTTCGCTAGGACCTATCTAATTTTATGAACCACTCGCTTCAATAAAGCTACGATCGGTTATATATAAATAAACAACCCGATCGCCTTACCAAATCGGTTACATACCAAGTAACCAACCGATTTCCTTTACCAAATTTTGTTACAACACGCTAATACGAACAGATTACCGCACCCCGAAACATATAATAACTCGACATTTTCCTTGTCTTACCTAATTTCCTATAACCTCTCTATTTGTTTTAAATTTACTCATATTCGCCCTATTTATTTTAAGTCCGGTACCTATAAAGTTTTAAGTTTTTCTAGCCTTTTGGTGAGTGTAGCGTTACCAACGTTAGTAAAAATCAATTTGGGACGCCTAACTAGTTTATAACATTAGTAAATACTATTTCAATTGTATTAATTACTTTATTCGCTTTGTGTTCGCCAAACTACCCTAAGCTTTAAACATACCTAAATACATTACGAGATTACCAAACTTTATTATATCTCCCAAACGCCTTAAAATAATCGCAATTATAATCCTGAATCCAATAATACTAAAGGAAGCTAACGCTTCCTTTAATATCCTAGTTAAACACATAAGAATCAGAAAGGCTATAATGTAGGAGATCGACCTAAGTCTTTAGAACAATACCATCGATTTACCTGTTAAGGAATCAAAACCCTATATCGTAAACATATACATCTTGGCCGCCATATATAGCTATTAGGAGTAGTAAACTTAAGGACCTAATTTACCAGACGAATTCCATGATAATTTCTTGGTTTGGACGTTGGATATATGGAATAATGTAAACCCTATTATTGCCAAAGCCTTATGAATTTACCTGAAAACCAAAGGAATTAATACCTTAAGAGGTAGAAATAGGCGCCTGATAAAGGCATTATTCGAAATAATACAACTTACCGACATACTATATTGAAAGGAAAAAGATTTGTAGTTTACGGATTTCGTGAAAAATTGTTACCTTAAGGAATATGAGAGGTTAATATAGAAGCGAGGGGGATTATACGTAAAATAACATAACCCTATACCCCAAACTAGGAGCAGGAACCACGAGGAAGGAAAACGCCCACAATCTTTATTTACCACATAGGTATAATACACCCTTATACCGGCCTATACCGTAGAGTAAAATCGAATATTAAACCACTTTTCAAACGTAGAGAATTACCCGACAGGCTATGATGAAGTTAGCTGGAACGTAAAAAGCAACCCGACCAGCTATAGTAGAGTTACTTAAAACGGAGAGAATAACCCATCTTAGGATTCATTAATCGGCCAGAATATAAAAAATAACCTAACCTCAGAAATAATAAGTAACGTAAATCGCCAATAAGTGTTATACAGACCAATGACTTTTAACTACGACCCTTACCGCTACCTTCCACCACATCGTTTCCCTACCGTATAAAAGCGACCCAACGAAGTTAATTAACTTTTCAAAACTGTGGAATAGGTATAATAAATATAACGGCAAGCCATACGACATATTGAACGATAAAATACAGTTTATTCTTAATATATATAAAAGAATAGATATTAAGCTATCATAATTTCACGTTGTCTTACCTGGAATACTTTTCGGATAAGTTAAAGAATAGTATATATACTACCTTATACAAGTGAATATATTTTCCGAGTATTATAATCGCCTTAAATCCAACTTTAGCACCGAAATTAACTACGAGTTGTACGATAGGGATTAAATCAATACGACGTGGAAATCTGTAAAAAACCAATAAGAAAATGCCAATAAAAACCTATAGGAAATCTTTGCCATTTTATTAGTAAAATTTTGAAAGTGTTGAACAGCCTTCGGACCGGAATATAAAGCTAATAAACTTTTTATTTAAACAGTGATAAAAGCCTGTCGTGAAAACCCGGATTTCGACCTTATATTTTTTTAAATTAAATAAGGACTTAAAAGCCTTTTATATAAGTTTTAGAATATCGTTTGAAATCTTTATACGCCGGTAAGTATGTTTCAGATTAGCATTCGTAACTTATAAAATAGAAAGCGAAATCCAAATTACCAAAGCAAACCTCGCCGAAATAATCTACTATATTTTGGACCGGAGGTTTAAGTTTTACTCGAGGCAAAACGAGAGCCCAAAGTATAGGTACCAAGGAGGAAGCACCGGCAATGAAAGATAGGGACGACCGTTTGTAAATGAAAAAAACGTGCTGAAACTATAATAATACTGACTAAAAGATACACAAAACTTTACAAGTTTGTAAAATCGTTATATAGTATTCAGTAAAGTCGGTTACTAATTTATAAATTACTCCGCCCACAAATAAATTCGGATTAAACGATAATTTTGAGCCGATTACGTATTCGAGGATCGGATAAAAGCCATTTTCATAGTATACGTTAGCGAATACGAAGGTATGGATAACGAATTTGATACCTACTTTTACGATGATATATCTGGAAAAAACGACCGCGAGGACGATAATACCTACTTATCAGCCTAAGACGACGAAACCGCTTATTATATTTTCACTAGACTGAAAGTCACGTCCTTTAGGTATATCGCCGAATTAGATTATGCGAAGAAAGTGTTTAACGTTTATATAACGTTACAATTTACGTTATTCAATAAGTACGAAAATAGGTTTTAAGGTATTATACCTAATATTAAAGTAGCCGAAATTTCGACGACTGAAAAGCGTTAATTCGACGCGTTTACGGCGAAGTTTTTAAAGTTTTACCTGAATCATATAGGAAAATACCGAAAAGTTTTATTTAGTAAAGGCAAAGAATTTTCGCTTGGGATAATCGTTGTAAATATACGTTTTGGGCTGGTTAAGTTTTACGTAATGGACTTTAAAATACTATTTTTACTTTTACTAGTTAATATAAATAAGTTCGGAATCGAAGTCCTAAATATAACTAATTAGATTATCCGCATCTCAAATAGTATATCCGTACCGCTCCAGCTTAATTTAGCTATTTGTGTTTTTTTCAAAAGCACGTATCATCGAGGCCGTTTACTTAATAAAGCCGGAATTACGTATATTATATAGACGATTCGGATACCCGGTTATAAAACGCCTTTTACGCCTATTTTATATCGTAGGTTATTTAGATGCAGAAAAAAATATATTTAAGGTTATCGAAAAGTTTTATTATAAGTATCAGTTACACTTATAGGTATTACAACGGTTTAAGTTTCGCTTTTAGAATGATATGGACCATAATTACCAGGTAATTGTTAATATTATATATTTAAACAGCTAACTAGTCCTTTATGTTGTCAACGTAGTAACATCGTCTCAGGTGGCCAAATTTACACGAAACGCTTTCGTTATAAATTATTAAGACGTTTTGGTTAAGTGTTAATTTAACGTTTACTTTACGCCTCCTAACTAGATTATATATAACGCTAATACGGCCTTCGACTTTATCGAATAACGTACTAAGGTTCGAATAACCGGTAATAAGTGTAGGTTAATCTTAGTAAAAGCTTTATAGGGTATTGGAAAATACGAACGGTATTATAGACCGTTAAAAAACCTATATATTGTTGTCGAAAAAGTTAAAGGGTAATAGCTTTAAGGATTCTATTCTTTAGATAGCGGTTAATGTTATTAACAATACTTTTGACCCAAGTAGGCTTATCTTTACGCTTTTCGTTTTCGGTACGTATTCGAGGATCCATATAGACTTTACACCATTACTATTTACGGTAAAAAGGGCTAATACCGTAGTAAAAGCTATGGTAACTTTACGATTATTACGAATTTAAAACGACGTATTTAAAGCGTTGGCTACGAAAAATAACCTACGTAAGGCCGGCGTTTTAGATTAATTATTATAGTTTAAAATTTTGGTTTGGAAAATAAAGATTGGATAAATTAAACTTTATAAAATTAACGGGTTTAAAGGTTATGATATATTTGTTAATTTTTCAAACGGTATAAATTCGTTTCGATAGATAATAGTACGTATGTATAGGAAAAGGGTGGAAGAAGTCGGCTAGGATCCTTACAACAACTAAAACCGTTTATACACCACCCCTTAAAACCACGGAAACAACTAAAATCGCTTACATACCACCCCCCGGAACGACGAATTCAGCCCGACTCCGTATTCAGTTTCGGTTCCAAAACACGATTTCACCTCGACTACACCAAATAAAAACGGTATACCTACGCCAACCCCACCAGGACCTCGCCTCTAACAATCCCTCGGCTCGAAAACGAAAAGAACGCTTTAAAAACTTTACTACAAACTTCTTTATTACGTAAAATAAATTAACAAACTATGAACTTAACGTAAAACTTCATTATAAGGGTATTATTACTATCTTAAATACCTTATTATTCGAATAATTTTCCTAAATAAAGATTTTATCTTTATTCGATTAAAACATCTTTCGTTTTGAATAATTCGACCTGACTATTTACGATGCCTATAATATTTTTCTAACATGTTTCGTTTACGAGGTAAAGCATAAAACTAAAAAACCTTACGAAAAGATTTACTTAATTGTTAAAGGTTATAACGACGAAGGTGAAAATGATATTATAACCTAATTACTTACGTTATAAGGAGCTAGCTACCGCCTGATTTTTATATTCTTAGCCTTTTTTACCGAACCGTATAATTTGTATATCGAATTCTAGGACACAACATAGGCTTATATGTAATTTTAAAAATGGCTAAAACGGCGGATGTATATAAATATATTAAAAGATCTTAAAAAACACTTCCCGCCTGGCGTAATCTTACGTATTTTGATGCCTTTTTACGATGTGGCTGAAGCCGGTGTATACTGGTATAACACTTATAAAAAGTATTATAAAGAACGACTTGGGATAACGAACTTTACTTTTAATCCGTACCCATTAATATCGACTACCCATTCGAAGGGCTTTATATTTACGGAAATATAAATAAACAACATTTTAACCTTATATAACGCCTCGTTTTCTGCGTTTAAGGAGAGTAAACTTTTAAAGGCTGGCTTAAAAGCGAAGCCTAAAACCTACTTATTAAAGGATAATATAATCAATTTTAATAATGACATAATTACAATTCGAAACAGTATATTAGAATTTACGTAAAAAGGATAGCTGTATAAGGTGGCTTTTGTCGTTTTGAATAACTTAAAACGGGCCGACAAATACAAATTCCAGCGCGTACGCAGAGTTTAAGTTACGTTTATAGCATAACTAAAGGCATTATTCGACCTATCGGTCTCTGTGTAATGTCAAACCGACCCGATGGACGATATATATAAGGCGCTTATTAAACGACTTGTATAGCAAATCTATAATTTAAACCGAAGGTTATAATATATGCCGTTAAATATACATATTATAAAGCTATTTATTTTTAGTAACGGCTTTTTTATCAATAATAGAAGTTGTAAATTATAAATCGGCTTTATTTTAGTTCTCAGCAATGAATTACCGGCTCGGAACGGCTTTACTCTTCGTGGAAACATTATTTATTTAAACTTTACCAAGTGTAAAAGGGTTATGAAAAGCATCCTCGTTTCCGAGATTTACAGTATAGTTAGAGGCTTCGATTCCGATATTACTATAGCGATGATAATCCGAATAATTATTTCTAACCTTAGTTTACGCCTTATCCCTATGGTTATTTACACTGATTTTTTTGGTTTTTATAAATATTTAGTTAAACTAGGTATTACGAATGAAAAATGACTAATAATCGATATTATAGCTTTACGCGAGTTATACAAACGCCAGGAAATCGAAGAAATTCAATAAATTAATAACAAATTAAACCTAGTAAACCTAATAGTAAAGGCAACACCTAACGGCGCCCTGGAATTACTTATATCGATAAGTACGTTATTTGTTATAGTTACTTAAAAAGTTTTACGACCTTAATAAGCCGTTATACTGATTTACAACTACTTGAATCTGCTTATCGATATCATTCAGCCCGATCCATATTTTACTTTTATTTAATACAATTATTTATATCGATTTTGACGTATTACCTTTTTTGTTTTTCCATTTACCGATTTTCTATAACTTAAATCGATTCATCGATATTATTCGCGCCGACCCACATTTCACCTTCACTTAATTCAACTGTTTACACTAATTTTAGCATATGACCTCTTTTATTTTGTATTTCATATACCGATTCTAGCATATTACCTCTTTTTACATTTTATATTACGTTTATTACTTTAAAAAAAACTTGTGAAAGATTATAAAATTACTATATAACGTATTACATTATAACCGGATACGCCGGCTCGGTCGAAAGGGTATCTATTTACTACTAAAGGGAGAGGACAACACCGCCGCGTCCCTATTATCCTTCCCGTCACCTTTCTCCTTTATATTAACATTATCATTATTACCATTAACGATATTATTAATATTAGCGAAAATATAACCCTACAATTTATTCATTATACTTTTACTCAAAGGTGTAAGGGATAGATTACCCTTTTTATAGAGACGTACGATAACGTCGTTGGATTCGCCTACGTAGTACATATATAAGCCCCTTTTTCAAGCGACGACGGCGGCTACCGTTTCCTTAATCCTCCGGTTAGCGCCTACTACTAATTAGTATCGGTTTGTTTTAATTATTTACGATGGTTTTTTTTATTCGCCTTAAACGAACGTTTTTATTTAAAAATGTTTTAAAATTCGGTTAAAACTTATTAAAAAGCCGGCGGGCGCGTAATAAGGCCTCAGTTTACGGCCCTAAAACCACTGGAACAGAGGTACACGAGTTGCCAATTCGCTTATACCAATAGTAACGCGTTGAGAGACCCCCGTTTTCGTAGTAATTGCCAATAAACTTACCCGCGGCTGCGAACGCGACATACTATATATAAGGCATATTTATTAACGGCCTAAAGCTATAGACCCGGATACGCCGCTTTAATGTTTAACGTGTTAAAAAAAGCCTTACAGTGTACCTTAGCTATACGAAAATTCGAGTTGGCGAAAGATTTACGTTTCGTATTTTTTATTTATGGAGGAAATGGTTAAAAAATTACAAAGAAAAGGACTATAATATATGTACCTTAGCGTAACTACGCTAAGTTGCGTTGACGGCGTAAAAGGACTCACACGAGTGATGAGGTTTTCACCTATAAGGAGAGGGTAAGTTTTATAACCTTAGGAACCCCTTACTCCTCCCTTTAAGAGCTGGGAAATGGGGAGGGAAAGGGGGGGGGGGGGGACGTAGCGGTGGTGGAGGTGGCAGCGGTGGAAGAGGCGGCGGCGGCGGAGCGGCATGGCGGCATGGCGGCTGGCGGCGTGGCGGCAATAGACGAGATTTCGCCCAAAAATGGCGGACTTCTGCTGTTGGTGGTAGTGGTGGTGGACGAAGCAGTAGCTGTAGTAACGGCGGCGGTGGCGACAGCGGCGCATTGCCGCTTACATGTCAGACGGCGCCTTATAGTGCGGTTTTACGCGGCATTTATTCGGGGAAATAGGTTAGTATATATTTTGGCTAAGTAACTTATATATCAAAGCGGTTTGGTTTGTTTGGATAGACCAGAAATTAAGTTAGAATAGGGACTTGTATTGGCTGGAATTGCACGCTTTTGAAGAAAGAAAAAAAGGAATTTTTGTCTAAAACGATGGCGATACATCTTTCTATATTAACATAACACGTAATTGCGGAATTAACCTGCGTAATCACTCTTTCGTAATCAGTATTACACAACTACCTCCATTAGAAAAAACGAAAGGCATTATTACTAACCATGTCGCCTCCATTTGGCTACACTAATTAGGGCCGACTTACATTCACTACCGCGGCCAGACTTTGCTAATTTTAGCCGAACTGCTAATTTGAACCTTTTGCGATTGATACGCCAATAAAAAAAACTGTTACTACTGCTGATTTAGATTTTTTACAATTAATGCGACAACAAAACTATTACTATTGAGCTATAGGTACGAAGTATATAAGGAAGAAAGAAAAAATTACCTGTATGTATATTACTATATACTCTTACAGATAGTATACATAGGCCAAAGGGCAGTGTACTGTATTGTAGGGTGCTCTCCTATATTATGACCCAAGCACGTTGGCGGGTCAGGAAACAGGCCAGCATGCAGCTGAGCTACCGAGAGCCTGAAGTCCAACACATCAGGCGGGGAATATCTCTTTGTCAGCACCAGACTAGGCAATCCTCCAGGGTTAGGGTTATCTAGATCACAAGTGCTCACTGAGCCTTAGTGAGCACCGGTGAGCCTCAGTACTGAAAATGGTATGAAGGCCATAGGATATAAGGACATGGTCAGCACCACATAGATAGTATTTCCTTCATAGCTCTTTAGTTGTCAGTCTAAGTATTCAGTCTACACACTTGAATAGCCTAACGGCTAGTGATTATTCTACAGCACGAACAAACATCTTCTTGATATTGCACCTTTGTTACCTTTGATACCTCACTGCTAACATAAACCCCCTGATACCTTCTATTTAGTGACGGGTATTTAGTGTGATCATTACATCCTACAGGGTGCACGATAACGTGTCACGCTGCAGGCTGCACTTTTACAAGATGCAAAAGTGTACCATGCATATATCGGTCTGAAATGCTATTCCAGGCCGACGGCAATGCGTGGAGCGGTCTAGAAGAAGTATCCCAGAGTCATACGTTCTGGGCGAGGGCTTGTAAGCCCTCACTTGTAACGTACATCTCTAGATACTTCTTGATTATCTTTATCTTTACTTTACTACAAATACCAATCATTCTGATTACTCTTCAAAGAACTTATGTTCACGTGAATATTATAGGCTTGAGACCCTACCAACAAAAAGATTAAAAGGTTGTTTAAAATACGTTATAATGAAATTATTTATAATATCTGATATTACATATTTAGTATATCGTTAAAATGTTGCCGGTGCTTTCGCCAATTTAAAATCGGTATTTAACCTCTTAAATAACCCGAATCACGTATAAAACGTCGTTCATTCCTCTTACTCAGGTATAACTCGGATACGGTAAAAAGCTGTTCGAATGTTTAACTTCGTAAATTATATCGACTTCAATAATATACATGGGGTCTTTTTAATTCAAGGTAAAGAAAAACAGTTTCATTTCGTAATTTCATTTAATGCCCGATAATCTATATAGAACCGTTTTCCTTTCCCTAATCTTAAAATAATTAATACCGGCGTTATGTATGATAAGAAATTTACCTCAACCTAACCCTGGTTTATTAATTATATAAAATATCGTCGAATTTGAAAAAATTAATACCGTAATATGAATTATAACGGCCTTCAAAGTTATTTTAACGAAAATCAATTTTCTTTCGGTTTAATATAAATATAATAATCGAGTTTCCCCTTATATAGGGGTAAGGCTATAGCTTTATCGTTATCGAATAAGTCGCGAAATTTAGTCACTGTCGGTAGGATCTAAGTACTTGTTCATGTGAAATAAAGCAAGTAGAAGAGTAATCAAAAGATGATTGGTATTGTATTAAAGTAAGTCAAGATAATCCAGATCAAGAAGAAGAATCCAGAGGTGTACGCCACAAGTGAGGGCTTATAAGCCCTCTACCCAGAACGTATCACTCTGGAATACTCATTTTATACCGATCCAAGCATTGCCGTCGGTCTTAAATAATCATTCCAAACCGATCCACGCATTGCAGTTGGTCTGAAATAACCATTTCAAATCGATCCATATATAATGCACTTTACATCTTGCAAAAGTATAGTCTATAGCGTGACACGTTACCGTACACATGTTATGACCCAACATCTGCAGGGCGCACCAGCGGCGGCCCCGCAGCAGATAACGAAGGAAATCGGTTGGACACAGCCTCTCGGCAGGCACCAGGGATCCACAACAGAAACACCGTACACAAGGGTTAGGGTCAGCATGGTGTGAGACTCGATGGACTCGGTATCGAGCCAGTCGAGCCTACACTGAAGACGTATGAAGGCGCGGATATATAAGGACACTTTCATTAGCAAGATAGATAGTATTTCCTTCATAGCTCTTCAGTTGTCAATCTAAGTATTCAGTCTACCCTGAATAGCCTCACGGCTTCTGATCATCACTCGCACGAATACAGTCTTGATATTGCACCTTTTGTTACCTCTGCTACCTTACTGCTAACATAAACCCTCTGGACACCTTCTACATACTCACGGGTATTTAGTGTGATCATTACAACACACTGCAGGAGTGCATCTTGTAATATAGTGCACTTTTACTTAGCTTATATATACTATTTATAAGGGTATATAGTAATATCTATACAGGTATTTTTTTCTTTTTTCCTTATATACTTCGTATTTATAACTTATTAGTAACAGTATTGTTTGTAATATTAATCGTAATAGGTTTAAATTAGTAGTTTTCGTAGTGATAGTGTTATTGCCATATTAATCGTAAAAGGTTTAAATTAGCAGTTTCCGTAATAACAATGTTGTTTACCGTATTAATCATAAAAGGTTTAAATTAGTAAGTTTGACCAAGATTAGCAAAGTTTAGCCGAGATAGTAATTATAATTCGGATTTAGTTCATGTAGTTAAATAAAAAAGATATAGTTCTTAATAACGTCTTTAGTTTTTTTTAAAGGGGTAATTACGCGGTGGTAATTGCGTATGGGTATTTACATAAGGGTAATTACATAATTACGTGATAGGTTAGTATAAAAAATATATCGCCATCGTTTTAGGGAAAATTTTTTTTTTTCGCCAAAAGCGCGTAGTTTCAGCTAATACATGTCCCTATTTCAATTTAACTTTTGGTTTACCTAACCAAACCTAGCTGTTTTAATGTGTAGTTCACTTAGCCTATACATATACTAACCTATTTCCTGAATAGATACCGCGTAAAAATAGGAGTATACGACGCCGTTTGGCGCAAGAATGTCGGCGCGTTGCCGCCGCCGCCGCCGTCGTAGCCGCCGCCGCAGCCGTCGTAGCCGCCGCCCCTAATACTTCCACCACTAGCAGCAATAGCCCGCTGTTATCGGGTGAAATCTCTTCTATTGCCGTTACGCTGCCCGCCCCCATTACCCCGCTCGCCGCTACGCCGTCAAGTTCCGTCGCCGCTATGCCATTTAGCCCTACCACCCTTACATCGTTTAGCTTAGCCATCGCCTTTGTTTCGCGCCTTCCCGCTGCCACCGCGTCGACCTCCTCCCCCCCCCTTTTTTCCTCCCTTTTCCTCAGTTCGGGGGAGAAACAGCGGGCTCCTAAGGTTATAAACCTTACCCTCTACTTACGGGTAAAAACTATATTACCCATAAAGGTTCTTTTATGCCGTAACATAGTTTCGCATAATTACGTTAAGCTATATATATCTTGAGCCTTCCGTTCGTAAGTTTTTTACTACTTTTTTTATAAATAAAAAATACGAAGTGGATCTTTTCCGCCCCTTCAAGTTCTGTATCGTTCGGGTACACCGTAAGGCCTTTTTTACGCGTTAAACGTTGGAGCGAAGTACCTAGGTTCTTAGTTTTAGGCCGTTAATAAATACGCCTTACGTGTCGTATATTGCGTCCGCGGCCGCGGGTAAATCCGTTAGCGATTGTTACGAAAGCGGGGGTCATTCGGTTCATTGTTACCGTTACAAGCGGATTAATAATTTGTACGCCCTTATTTCGGTGGTTTTAGGATCGTAAGCCGAAATCGTGTTACGCGTCCGCCGGCTTTTTGATAAGTTTTAACTCAATTTTTAAAAACTTTATTTAGTAAAAATACACCTTTCTAGGTGATTCGAAAAATTAAACCTCGTAAATAGCTAAAATAAACCGATATTAATTAGTAATAAACGTTAACCAGCAGACTAGGGAAATGGTAGCCGCCGTTGCCGCCTAGAAACGGAGCTTACCTATATATTACGCGGGTGAATTTGATGGCGTTATCGTACGTCGTCGCGATAAGGTTAATCCACTTTTTACAACTTTATTTAAATGTATAACTAACAAGATATAAGGCCATATCCTTGTTAACATTAACAACGTCGTTAGCGGTAATAGTGGTAATTTTAATATAAAGGGGAAAGACGATGAGGAGGACGGTAAGGACGTAACGGCGTCGCCTTTTCCTTTTAATAATGAATAAATACCTCTGGTCCAAGCTAGAGTATCCGGTTATAATGTAATACGTTTTATAGTAATTTTAAATCTTTTGAAATAAAAATTGATTTTAACTATTAAATTTAATACAAAATTGAAAATAAAAAACGAAATATGTTAGAAACAACGCGATGTCTAAAATTAAATAAAGGGTAAAATATAACGGAAATCGGCGCAAATAAACGTGTTTGATAAAGGTAAAATCAGCGATCGGTACGAATAGGCCGTTTAAGTAGAGGAAAAACATAAATCGGTACGAATGGTGTAAAATAGGCAGATTTAGTGGTTAGATAGCTTATTGAGGTTGTAAAACCTTTTTAACAACCCTAATAAATAGTGTATTTATTAATATAAATGTTTTTAAAAATTCGTTCGGCGTAGTTTTTATTATCGTATCTGTTAGGTTCGATTTTCCGTTAATCTATCTTATTTTGTCGATTTTACGGCGTTTATACGATTCGTGTAAAGCTATAATATCGATTATTAAACGCTTTTCGTTTATAATACCTAATTTAACTAGGTATTCATCAAGCGAAAGAAGATTAGTATATGTGATAAAAGGGATAAAGTATAAATTAAGGCTAAAACAATTATCCGAACCGTTATCGTTATAATAATATTCTAATCGAAGCTTTTAATTATACCGTAGATTTTGGAAGCCAAAACGTTTCACGTAATCTCTTTATACTTGGTAAAGTTTTAATGGATAATATTTCCTCGAAGTGTAAAGCCGTTTTGGGCTGGTATTTTATTGCCGAGGATTAGGAAGAAGTTGATTTGTAAA
This sequence comes from Anisogramma anomala, assembly GCA_038502455.1. Classification (NCBI taxonomy): domain Eukaryota; kingdom Fungi; phylum Ascomycota; class Sordariomycetes; order Diaporthales; family Gnomoniaceae; genus Anisogramma; species Anisogramma anomala. The sequence goes on along the minus strand of JASMMZ010000008.1, from coordinate 1,421,872 downwards.
TTGCAATCGTTATTATTCGCGAAAAAGCCGTTAGTAAAAACAAATAGCTTTACCGCACCTATATCTAATGGTACGAATTATAAACCGCGTTTTAAATTATATCTTTGCCACAAAAAGCGTTTGTTAAACGACCTATACGTATCTTCCACCAGGTCGGTTTAGTATTATGCGGCGATCGAAAAGTTAAATACTACCTTTGGTTATATTATAAAAACGACCTAAGCGCCGTATATCAGTTAAGATTTGTTTTCGTTGGCTCGCTTTACGCTATTTGAAGTAATAAGGGAAACTTTATTTAGTTGCCCTTTTTACATAAAGTTTAAAGTACCATTTTGGAGTGTAATTATATTATTATTCAAATCGATTATATTGTCTTTTTTTTAGAAACATCTTAGGTTTAACTTTTAAGCCGATTTCCAAAAGTTTACTTTTATTAAATAAAGAAACGAGAAATTATATAACGTTAATGTGTCGTCCGTCTATATACCCATTAATGTAAAACTCTTCGAACGGGCCGTTAATATTAATAGGTATGAGTCGAAAGTAAAGTTGGTTGTTTCGAATCGTTCCTTATGGTGTTTTTAATAAATATTATACCAATTAACACCCGTTTCAGCTAAGCCACAAAGTGGTTTTATAATATGTAAAATTATGTCGAGTGGGTAATAATGTCTAAGATCCTTAAGTATATTCACGTAAATCCATCGTTTTAACCGTTTTTCGAATTAAATATAAGCTTTTATTATATCGCGAAGTTAAATATATAGGTTATATGGATTACAAAAAAATACCGCGAGTATAAAAATCAGGCGATAATTAACCCAATGTAATATGAGTGATTAAGTTATAATATCATTTTTGCCTTCGTTGTTATAACCTTTTATAATTAAACAGGTCTTTTTATAAAGTTTTTTTGCTTTATCCTTAATTTCGTATATAAAGCGGGTTAGGAAGATTTTGTAGACGTTGTAAACAGTTGTGTTAAAGCGTTTAAAGCGAAATACACCTTGTTCGATAAGGGTTAATATTTCCGTTTATATAGATTATACGAATAGGGTACCTGAGGTGGTAATAATACTTTCGTAGAGAAGCTTTAAGTTAAGCTCTTGGTTTGTTAATTCCTTTTACTTAATAAAGGAGTTTGTGGCAAAGCTTTTAGGGCGTTTTTTGGTTTTAAAGTTGAAGGGGCGTCTTTAGCGTCGAGGTTTTAGTGGGGTTGGTACAAATAAGCCGATTTCGTTTAGCGTAATAGGGTTGGATTCGCGTTTTAGGGATAAGGCTAAAGTTAAGGTTGGTTTAAATTTTTTTGTTTTAAGTGATATTTTTTAAGTAGTTTGACTCTTTTTACGTGTCTGGGCCGTTTCTTTCCGTTTCTTTCCGTTTTTTTTTTTTTTTTTTTTTTTTGTATTTTCGTACCATTATTTAGCGAAACGAACTCGTTTTGTTTAGTAAGTTAACGAGCACATAATGGCCCCTGAATCCGTTAATTCTCCAAAAGTAAGTTTATCTATCCTTCTTCCTTTAAACTAAAACTTTAGATTGTAATGATTAGTTTAGTACGTTAGTCTTACGTGAGCTATTCCTTGTAACTAACGCCTTAAATATATTATTCTTTATTTGTAGTAAGCATAAGGCTGCCATAGCCCTGGCCACGGAATTATCCCTTTATACTGTAAATAATAATAGGGTAAAGTTTTAATAGATCTTCGGATAGGCATTAAATATAAAGAGCATAGGGATAAGCCTATTTACGTTCAAGGTATTTTTAACGGCTTTAACCACTATTTAAAGAATAGATTCTCAAAATTAATACCTTTTAGGATTTTTGCCAATACTATATACTCATTTTTTCAGTAGTTTATAATATCGTTTACACTCTTTAATTCCTCATGAAAATTTTACTAGTACTTATTTACACTTATTACCGGTTATCCAAGCTTTCATACGTTATTTGGTGAAATTAAAAGTCGTGCCGGCGTCGTACGTAATCCAGTTTAGAAGCCTGGAATAAAAGTTTAACCAAAGTTAATTAAAGCATCCTAATAGTTTAAATCAAAAGCTCTCCGTATGAATTTGGCGGCCTGGAATAATATAGCTGCATCGAAGACGTGGAGGACCAGTTGGCTATCTAGGTATATAATATTAACAATTACTTTGTAGTTAAAGTTTATATTGTTTTAAAAGCGTAATTTAACCCATTTTGAGGCTTATAAGTAAATCTTTCAATTATAATAGAAATTTTCGATAACTTCCAATACGTCTTTTTCTATATCTATATGGCCTACGACGTAAAGTAAACGTAAAAGGCATTTTGTAATTAGGTATCCGAATCGTCGGTGTAAAGTTCGTAATTTTGGCTAATTTAGGTAAATAACCTTAATTATATATGTTTTCGGGAAAAAATATAAGTGGCTGAATTTAAGTTTAAACGATACGGATACGCTATTTAAGGCGCGGATAAACTAATTAGTTATGTTTCGGACCTTAATTCCGAATTTGTTTATTTCGGCTAATAAAAGCAGAAATAATCTATTAAAATTAATTACGTAAAGCTTAATCGGTTCGAAACGCGTATTTATAACGACTATTCCGAACGACGTCTCTTTATCTTTAATAAACAGAATCTTTTGGTATTTTCTTATCTAATTTAGCTGAAACTTCGGAAATTTCGTTGTAAATACGTCGAATTATCGCTTTTTGGCCGTAAAGATTTCGGCTTCGTTAGTATTAGGCATAATTCCTTGGAATCTGGTTTCGTATTTGTTAAAAACGGTAAATTACGACGTTATATTAACATTAAGTATTTAGTTTATATAATTTAGGCTTATAATATGTAAAAAAGGCATGTTGTAAACCGGTAAAAATACGTTTAGCGTTCTTATCGTCGTAGGCTAATAAGTAGTTATCGTTTTATTTAAGGTTATTTTTCTAAATGTATTTTCGTAAAGATATACGTCGAGTTTATCATGTATACCTTCGTATTCGGCTACATATATTGTAAAATTAGCTTTTATCCGATACTTAAAACTATACTCGGCTTAAAATTATCGTTTAATCAGAATCTGTTCGTAGGCTGGGTGGTTTGTGAATTAGCAACTAAGTTTACCGTATACGATACACCGCTTTTATAAACCTATAAAGCATCATATATCTTTTCGTAAGTATTATTATAATTTTAATAAGTTTCTTCTATTTTCGAATAAACGTTCCTATCTTTTGATGCTAAGGCTTTTTCCTTGGTATTTGTGCTTTAGACTCTCGTTTTGCCTCGGGTAAACCTTGAATCACTGTTTTAAAACATAGTAAATTATTTCGACAAGGTTCGTTTTCGTAATTTAGGCTTTTATTTTGGTTTTATTAGCTTCGAATATTGATCCGAGGCTTGTTTATCGGTGTAAAAAGGTTTCTGACGATGTTTAAAGGCTTATATAAAAGGTTTCCAAATCTTTTTCCAGTTTAAAAAGTGTAAGGTCGAAATCTGGGTTTATACGGCAGGCTTTTGTCACTACTTAAATAAACAGTTGATCGCCTTTATATTCTCGTCCAAAGTGTATTTGGCATTTTCGAAACTTCGCTTATAAGGTGGTAAAGATTTCTTAAAGGTTTTTATTGACATTCTTTTGCTGGGTTTTTACAGATTTCCATATCTTATTGGTCCAGTTTTTATCATATAATTCGTAATTAATCTCGGTATTAAAGTGGGATTTAAAGCGGCTATAATACTTCACGACTATATTTACTTCTATAAGGGGGTACATATACTACTTTTTAACTTACCCGAAAAGTATATCGTGTAAGTTAACGTGAAATTGTAATAATTTAATATACAGTTTCTTACATGTATTAAGTATTACGCGTATTTTATTATTTAGTACGTCCTACGTCTCATCGTTATAATCATTATCCCTATTTTATAACTTGAAAAAGTTGGTTAACTTCGTAGGGTCGCTCCTATTCGTAGGGAAGCGATATGGTAGGAGGTTACAGTAGGGGTCGTGGTTAAAGAGTATTGGTTCGTACGGTACGTATTAGCGTTTCAAGCCGCTTATTACCTTTTGGATCAGGGTGTTTTCCGTGTTTCGGCCAATTATTGTTTCCTAGAGCGGGTTATTGTTAGCGTTTCAGTCGATTTTATTATGGCCAAGCGGGTTATTTCCAGCGTTCGGGGTGTGTTTTTGCCTTTAAATCGTTTTAAAATTGCGTTTCAGAGAGGTTTCGTATTCGACCTTCGTTATAAATAATCGTTACGGTACCTCCTCTCTTTTGTTAATTTTTCTATTTCTATTTTTCGTCGGGCGTCCAGTTTTAACGAACGCCGTATCCCAGTTTATAGTAGTTTTTCATCGCTTCGTTTTACAGCCTTAATAAGGTATTTTTTTCGCTTTTACAGATAATATCCTTTTACAAATTCTCCTTTTATATTTTTTAGTCCGTCTATTTGGGTATATGTGTAAGTTAGGCCGTTGCAGACAAGGCTTTTGCAATAAGGCTGTTGCTTTTACCGGGTGTATTGATACCTTTGCTTCGCAATTATTTCCGTAAGATTTTTGTAATTGTTTTATTTACCATTTGCCCTATATTTAGCGTCCAGTACGTAAAGTTTTCTGTAGAGTAATTAAATAGTTCGCGTTCGTTAATATCGTTGTTATATTTATTAAAAATTATATTCGTAATATATATATATATATATGCTGTATAGGAATTAATTTTTTTAATAAAGCTTCAATTTTATTATTTTTAAAGGTTAAGGTTTAAATACTGAAGGATAATATTTCGGAACGTCGTATATGTAAAAACGTAATCCATATAGTTGTCGACCTTTGTTAGATTTATTACTAGTAGGACTATTATATATGTGTAAAGGGCAATTTTTATATAGTTTAGAATGGCTTAAAGTTATAGGTAATGTAGTAAATATAAAATCAAATAAAGTAATTGAAGCGGTCGAAATAAAGTTAATTAGCATTTACTAATATAAATAAGTTTTCAATAATACTTAAGTAAAACGTAACCACAAATTAGTTAAACTTTTTAAATTAGTTATGTTAACGTTAAAAACGTTATATTAGCTAAATAATAAATAAAATTTTAAAAGTTTTAGGTAATAAACTTAAAATATATAGGGCGAACGTAGGAAAGTGAATAGGGAAAAGAGAATATAATTATGTAATACGATATTAAGTGGTCGATCTTTATTAGTGTGCCGTAACAGAAATTGGTGGAGGGATTGGTTGGTTATTTGTTATATAACCGATATTATTAAGGCGATCGGGTTGTTTGTTTGTGTGTAACCGATATTGACTTTATCGAAAATCGGGTGAGTTTTAACGAAGGGTTCAGAAACTCGGTGTTTTTGGCTTACGTAGCTTGGTATTAGGTAGGTCCTAGTAAAAGGTTCCGAATCTTGGTGTTTTATCTTACGTGACCTAATAGGTAATAGGAAGCCTTTTTAAAAAGGATTCAGGTTAATCGTTCAGAGCGTTAATACAAGTTAGTGGTTAACTAAACGGGGCTAATCTTTTTAAAGTTACTCCAGATTTTATAGTCTTTTAACACTTCGGGTTTTCCGGCGCTCCCGCGTAAATTTACACTTCCGTATGGTTCGTATAAAACGTAGTGTTAAATTATAGGCAATTGGTACCGTTATAGAATTTCTCTATATGTATTTAACGTGTATTTATCTTTTTTTTCTAGGCTGTGTATAGTCGACCGAGTCGGCTACTAATTAGTGTCGGTAAAGTTTAAGTACTTATTTACATAAAATAAAGCAAGTAGAAAAGTAATCAAAAGACAATTGGTATTATAGTAAAGTAAGTTAAGATAATACAGATTAAAAAGAAGAATTTAGAGGTGTACGCCACAGGTAAGAGCTTATAAGCCCTCCACCTAGAGCGTATCACTCTGGAATACTCCTTCTAGACTGATCCACATATTGCCGTCGGTTTGAAATAACCATTCCATACCGATCCAAGCATTGCAGTCGGTTTGAAATAAACATTCCAGACCGATCCATGCATGATGCACTTTGTATCTTGCAAGAGTGTAGCCTGCAGCGTGACACGTTACCGTGCACCTTGCAGGAGTGCACCCTGCAATACAGTGCACTGCTACTTGGCCTATGTATACTACCTATGAGGGTATATAGTAATATCCACAGTTACTTTTAGTAAAAAAAGTAACTAATCCTTTTTTTTCTTAACCGTAGTTGTTGCTGTCGTTTATAAAATCCGCATTTTTTCGCAAAAGCTTATGGTAAAAGCTATCCAAAATAGGTCTTCGGTACGTTATATCTATTTATAAGAAACTTATTCCCAACCGAAAAAAAACCGAAACTATTATACTTTATATATTCCCTATCTTAACGTATACTATTACTACGTAGATAATTAAGCCTTCCTAACCTTAATTAAATAAACGGCTACCATTAACGTTTAGGGTCACTAATTATTGTCATATTTAAGGTATTTTGAAAATTATGTTCCGCTTTATTCCAGGAATAATATATATTAATATCGGGTTCTACTATTTATTAATATTTATACGAAACTTAGCTATTGAAGTAATACGCGTATTTTACTGTAACCCTAATATAGTAACGAGATTTTAAAGATATAATATATGAATTTTTATTATTATTAATTGTTATGTTGAAAACTCGTTTATAATATAAAAATAATAATAATAACTAAAATAGATTTGAATATATAAAAAGTAGGTGTTATTAAAAAGTATGAGAATCAAAAATATATTTTCGTTTAGATATATTTCAATCAAGTTAAACTCTTATTTACTCTATTTTATTATTAAGTCGTTAATGCTTTATAATATTCAAATAAAATTGTATTTAAGAGTTAGGTTTTCCCCGTTATTATTGATAGAAAACCTTCCTTTACCTTTTCGAATTAGACTACATATACCTGCGTAAAAGGTAATACCGGGCGAAATTCGTAATTAAGTTGGTAATAATCCGATAAGCCATCAAGTACGTAACGATCCGAAGCTAACTTAACCTAAAGTTCCTTTAATATAGCATACGTCGCCCTACGTCCTTGGTTTTAAACGCGTATAGAATGGGCTTATTAATATAATTAACCGCGATATCGAAATAATTAGCCGGGATTACTGCGGCGTTTTAACAAAGGTATTTAAAAGGCGTAAACTTCCGTTATAATTGTATTATCACCCGGTAGTTAAGTTTTTACGGGTTCCGCTAATTAACAACCAAAACGCCGCTTTAAATCTAAGTATTTTAACTCGTCGACAAGTTCGTGGTATTTTTCCAAAGCTACGATATGGTTTACTTGGCTAATATTTACCGTAATGGATTTGTCGCGGATACATAATAATACGCGAAAAAGTAAGTAGTTACACTTTACGGCCGAAGGCTAATTTAAACGGCCCGTTTAAGCCAAAAGTGTTTCGAATCTAATAACGAATGGTATTTACAGGTTTATATAGTTTATAACTAAACCTTTAAGTTTAATTAATACCTCATCCGCGTGGTAAATGTCGTTAAAAGGTGCTTTGATATAATAGAGAAACCTTTTTATATTATATATAACTTTATGTCATTCGGCTTAATAATACGTCGTAATCGCTTACTTTACCGTTACCGTATAATACCCCTATACGTAAAAAAACATATATCGACCCTTTTGAATTTAAATTTTATCTGCTTTGAATATAAATTCAATAGTTTAACGCGTCGTCGCGTACATAAAAGTAAATCCTTCGAATTATGATTAGTTATATCGTTTTCATCTATCTTAAGCTGGTAAAACCTTAACGTAAATCGCGGTTAATTCGACTTCGAATTAATGAATCTTCGTTACGACTTAAACGAAGTAAAATCTAGAGTTAATAATTCAAATCGATTAACCCCGTTAATATAATTATTTTATAACTGACGCAATATAACTTACGGTATTTTTCAAACGAAAAAATTAGTTTAAATCGGCTTCAAAGTGATAAAAGGTATATTTATAAAGGTACATAATTAGGTATTTACCGATGGCCCATTTTCCCCAATAACGTTAAAGTGTAACGTAAAATCATTAACGTTTACTATCAATTCATTTATTACAAGTAATATTTTTTCAGAAAAATTAAAAAAAGCTTAATCATATATTATAATTCGACTGACAATAGTAAACTAAGAAAATATCAAATGGGATTTACTATTAAGGTACGGAGGAAAACTAAAAAAGGTTACCGTAGCCTAATGTATAGGACCTATAGGCATAGCCAGTACTTAGCCTGTTACGTGCCCTCATACGCGCCGTGCACGGACCGTACCTGGTCCGCACCCAGACCGTACCCAGGCCGGATACTACCCATCTCGTTACGTACACAGTCACGTAACCTAAAAACTTAATAGCTAATGGCCTGAGTCCATAACACGATCTAGGAAACCACCCCTTTACCCTTAACTAAGTTAAGCCTTTTTACGCTCTAATAATAAGAAACCTATTGATTTTCTCCGCATACTAGCACCTCTACGTGACAACGTAGAGTACGCTCTTAGTAGCGGTAGGGCACGTGAGGCAACGGCCGCTAATGCCGCTAGAGGAATTAATGTCGGCGTTTTATACCAATTAATTGAGTAAGATTGTTAAGCTTCCTAAAACCTTTAGGTTCCTCTTTCCCCCCTGCACTTTAATCAAAATCGCCAAGCCCCTTAAAAACCTTTTCATGGCAGAATTGCTTACACATGCGAGCCTATAACAGGTCTTACCACAGAATTTTATCCTTCGAGCTAGGTAATTGGCAATTACTATTAACACCACGTTTCGAAAACTTTAAGGCCTAAACTGCCAGGAAACACTATGAATAAATATTGATATGACTATCGCGACCTGATCCTAATACTTGTCAAAATGGTTAAAATTAACTATAATCTTTTTGCGGATTTTGCTAATATTTGGAAAGATGTAAAGAAATATGACGGAAAGCGTAATAATCTTTTCAATACAAAGATAATGCCTTTTTTAAATATTTGTAAGTAAATAGAAGTTCCTTCTTTTGGTTTTTACTTACTATTTCCCAGAATCTTTACAAGGTATATTAGGGAATATTACCTAACCTTTCTAACCTGAGAAAACACCTTTCGCGAGGTTTATAATAGCAGAAAGAGCCACTTCGAATACGACGTCTACCTTACCTAATACCATACAGACTCGACCACTATGCAGTGAACCATGATAATAGCGAAGAAAAAAGAGGAGGAAACACCAATGGATATTCTTAAATAGATGTTTAATAAGTTGATATTGGGTTAGTGAGCAATGAGGAAAGCCTTCGTTAATGAAGCTATACTTTGCGAATAGGTACAGGCAGCAATTATGGGTGTTAACGAGTTCGAATACACTTTTATAACGCATAAATGCAATTTGCGAAGGCTTTTTTAGCCATTTACGTTTCTCGCTTGTAACTGTAATGATCAGTACACCAAACTCACTTGGTATATACCCTTAAGCCGACAACTTTCCTGACTTAAATAAAAAAGATTTTGCGCTGGTTAATTATGTCGACTGTAAGTATGGCTACGAGCATCCTTAACCTCTAAGGTCTTGCTTATCGACTACGGACTAAAGGTAATAGTTAAGCTAGCGCTAATAGAGCCAAGATTTACGCGGACTTGCTAACCATAAGTACTATCGTCGTAATAGTGGTAAGAAATGTTGGATTTGTGGCAAGTTTGGCTATTGATTAACTCGCTACCCCCCTACCGAACGAAATAATAAAAATGTGATATACTACATCTAATACTCTACCACTTTTAAACAGAACTACTTAGATTAAGTTACAGACTTCAAAGGCGAAGAGCTAATTAACGGCAATATTACCCTTAAGTAAATTAAATGACATAAAGATACTAATTCTAACGCGGCTTAGTAACTAGACAACTATTCCTTCTTATACCGTTGAGGCGGTAAAGACCCTTACCTTTACCCTAATTCAACCCTTAACCCCTTATATACATTTAACCTTCGCGATTGTCATGCGAATTATACGTTTTAAGGTATTATACCAGATACAAGGGTAACAAAGTACTTAATAAAAGGCTATTCGATATGCATAATACTGCGAAGGGAAAGTATTGTAGCTACTAAAATTAATCGTCAAGATATTGGTAGGGCTAAAGTAAACTTCGTACCAGGCGAACAACTATCGTTACTAAAGATAACGGTAGTTTAAATCATTATTAGGTCGATTAAGCTTTGTTTTTTTGAGTGCACTACCCCATTTTTTATTCATTTGGAAGATATAAAAACCCTTGGCGTTAATGTTAACGTTAAAGCCGATGTAATAATCATACTAAATACCCGTGAATAAATAGAAGGTGTCAGGAGGTTTATGTTAGCAGTAAGGTAGCAGAGGTAATAAAGGTGCAATATCAAGAAGATGTTTGTTTGTGCTATAGGATGATCATTAGCCGTTAAGCTATTCAGATATGTAGACTGAATACTTAGATTGACAACTGAAGAGCTATGAAGGAAATACTATCTATGTGGTGCTAACCGTGTCCTCATATCCTATAGCCTTCATACCATCTTCAGTACTAATGCTCACCGGTACTCACTAAGGCTCAGTGAGCACTTGTGATCTAGATAAACCTAACCCTGGAGGGTTGCCTAGTCTGGTGCTTACGAAGAGATGTTCTCCGCCTAATTTGTTGGTCTTCAGGCTCTCGGTAGCTCAGCTGCATGCTGGCCTATTTCCTGACCCGCCAACTTATTTAGGTCATAACAGCCGAATAGCTAATTAAAAACGGCCAGAGGTTTTCTCTCGCCTTTAAGTCAAAGTATCTATGATTTTATCTTTAAGGCCTTAAAACAGTGGTGTTAAACCTGGAGGAGCTGGAGATACGTTAATTACATCAGTGTTTTAACCACCTAACCGTTTACAGGCTGTAAAAAGTCATGAAATCTGTAAGGAAGTAAGATGTAGAATACTTTACTTTAAAATCTATCGAAAAGTTTTACCACTACTATCTAACATATAACAAAGTCCCCCCAAAATTTAAGTTTATATTAAAAGACGATAACAACTTTAATTACGAGGTTTTCATTATTATACTTTACTTGGATAATAAGCTTGTTCATTATGTAGTTAAGTTCATAACTTTTTTTATGAAGTTAAGTTTCTAAAGTCCCTTTCAACAAATGATATATAGGAAGCATTAAGGATGTTATTAATTAACACGTACTTAGGTCTACCTAACGTCATCTTCTATGATACGGGTACTAATTTTACGGAAACAGAGTTTTGGAAAAATATTAAGATAATGGGTATTGAGTGTAAACAGGTGTCTTTGAAGTCCTACTGAAGTATTGGAAAGATTAAAAGGGCATATCCGCTGCTTTGGTAAACGTAAAATATATTTACGTTAGAAATTGGATATTTTACGAATCCGGAAGCACGTTTTTCAATAGCGGTAAAGGGCCTAAACCATATTGTGTGCCTTCATGGCTTAGTGATAAAGCTATTGGTTTTGGAAACGTACCTGCATCTAATGAATAAATTTCTACTATTAATAAGTACCTAAAAGCGAACTGTAGCCTACAGAAAAGTATTAAAGGAATTGCGAAAAGAATCGGCACGTCAAAAGTTTAATAATGCCTTTAATACCAGGAACAGCCTTATAACAATCGACGTACTTTCTTTACCGTTATAAAATAAAGTCCTCGTGTAGCGGGAGCCGGGAATATAGGAGGTCCTATACAAGACCTTAAGTATCGCCAATTCTAAAGTAGTTACTTAAATTTCTAACGGTCTTATATCTTTTTGAACCACTTAAGTTAAGCTTTACATCGGAGCTACTAACTATAAATATCTTTAAGCTAAACGACTGAGCTAATACGAACCTTCTCCACCCGTTATCGATTAGTCGATGGGATGCTGCTGGCGTGGACGACCCCCGAAGAAAAGAAACGCTAAAGAAGAGGAATATACAACGGGTCGTATTTATAATACTACTTAGGTGAGTAGTAAAAAGAAGAACAACGAAGACTTGATACTAAAGCTCTGAATACAAGGTATTATTAAGATTTCTGGAAACCCTTTTAATATAAGAGATAAGGTTCGAATTAACGTCCCACAAATTCGAGGAGTCGTATAATTCGTACCGAAGGCCGGAATTTAACCTTTAAAACCTAAATGTTATGATTGTTAAGTTGAGGATTATCTATGAAGTTAAAGGCAACCTTAAGGAACAGTTATACATAACATTACGCCTACTGATTGAAGGATACGTTAATGAAAATAAACACTGGAATTTTGCGTAATTTCTAACGATTAATAAGATTAGCTATCGTTTAGTGGTTGCTTTAGTAGCAAGTTTGGTGTTTAAATTTAAGGACAAGTCTATGCTTAATAGCCGAAATATAATGTAAGCCTATACAAAGTTAATAACGGATTTACAGCGGATTGTACTGCTGGAATTACTATGAGAATTACGGCTTTTTTACTCTTCAGGTACTTCAATACGATATACTGAATCTTTATACGGAATGGCTGAAGTAAACTTCCACTCATTCCTAACTTATTAGTTGTATTTTAAATTACAGCTAAGTATAAAGTCTTTAATATACGACCCGTGTTTATTGGTAACGTAAGAGGACAACTTTAGCTTAGTAAATATGTAAATTGCCGATATTTCTTTCGTTAAAAAAGCTGGATTTATCGTATAGAAATAGCAGGCGATTAAAAACTTCAAGTTTTAGAACTGTAAGCCGGTCACAACGCTAATAAAGGGCAATAAACTTGATTTTAACGGATCGTTAATCCGTATGTTTAGTATTGATACCGGCTTAAGTTTTCGCCAAAAGGGCTAAGACATTGATTTGGCTATAATAGACAAAGTTGACATGGCTCAAGGCTAACGATACCTAGAATAAAGTTCCCGTGGCAGCTATATTACCACCTTATATTAACCGGAGGCCTTTTACGACCTTTTTATTGCGAAATAAGTATAAGATTTAATAGGTGACGACTTTAAACAGTTTAATAAAAAGATCAAGTGTCAGATACGGAATCTGGACCGAGGAATTAATATAGTTCTAATCGATATGTTGAAGGTTAAGTTAATAATTTTTACGGGTAGGTCTTTTGTAAATAACATCGACTTGTCTTTACAAATCGGCTTTCTAATAACACTTATTAATAAAGATGGGTGGGAAGACCAGTTCATTATTATTGGCAGCCTAGTTAACAAAAACTTTGTCAAATGTAAAAGTATTACACTAATTGTGCTAACTTTAGAAGTCTACAGTATAATATCAGGCTTTGATATAAGTATAGTACTATATGACACCTTTAATATAATTATAAAGTAGTTTGAAATTCCTCTAATCCCGGAAGTAATCTGTATCAATTCGAAAAGCCTGTTCGAATACCTTTCGAAACGCGGAACTACTAGCGAAAAACACCTAATGATCGACGTAATGGCACTTCGCGAAGCCTACCAAAAAAGTGAGAATAAGAAATTCCAATGGATTGATGATGAAGATAACCCTGTTAACGCCATAAAAAAATGTATCGTCAAATAAGGCCCTTAGAAGATTTGTAGATAACAATAGGCTGACCATACGTATCAAGGGCTACGTTAATAAGTCGCCTGGAAAACCCAAATCACGTGACGGAGGTCAAAGATATATTACCAAACTGAAAGACTGTTGGAAGATTAACGATGTTGACCTATTTGACCAACACGGCTAAATTAGAGCATTATATGAGTTTATAGCGGAAGAACTTATTATAGGAGTCGATAAAGTTGGATATCGGAGTCGTAGGGAAATTAATAGCAATTAGGGTTGATTTGTATATATATAGGTGCATTTCGATAAAAAAATCAATCAAAATTGCTAAGGATTTAGCTAGTTTGTAAGATCGCAGATTAGCGCTTACAAGAAAAGATTGGTTAACCATACTACCGATCACATATAAACTAAAAAGCTGCCAGTAATGAAATAGTAGTATTTGCAATATAGTAGGTCAACCTTACTTATAGTAAAGTTAATTATACCAACTATAAGTTTAGTGTATTGTTTTATAAGGGCCTACAGTATTGGCTGCAAAGTAGGTATAGTATGCACACACTTCACACTAGGGATTGAACCAAGCAATTGACCATAAAAATTACTGCGCAGACTGGCCAGCGGTCTGCCAAACCTAGAATGATACATCTACCATCTGACTACTGCAATACTACTGCTACTTCGACCAATATAATCGACAACTTTTCAACGTCTAAAGCCCTACCAACAAATCCTATATAAAAACAAGATGACCGAATTAACCGAAAACGTACTAATAACCGCGTTCGTATCGAATACGTGGCTTAAACGTAAACCGATATGTTAAGATCCCTTATATCCCGTTTAAAGGATCGCTTTCCTTGCCCCGCCCCAAGTTATTCGTTTTCGTCGACGTTTCCTAACGTCCGCCCCGCCCCGTGCTATCCGCCCTAGTTAACGTCTCTTAACATCTACCCCGCCTCGCGCTGTCCGCCTCTGCTAACGTTTTCCAACGCCTGGAGCCAACTATAATAAGGGTTATAACGCCGTCAGCTCTGTCGTTTCGAAAATCGGAAAAACGATAATAAAATTCAATAAGTAAAATTTAATGAGTTTTGAAGGAAAACCGCTTGGCAGTCGGATGAATATTTGAAAACCCCAGGTAATATATACACAGCCTTATATATAATGTTATAACATGATAATGATATATTTTCTAGACTCCTCGTTACCAATATATGGGTTTCAGAGTAAAAATGACTTATCTAATATAAGTTTTACAAAACGCGTCCGACGACGATATTAAAACACCACGTAATTGTAAAACCGTACATTCCCCTATTCAAATTCAAATTTATTTAAAATTACCATATATTCAAAATTTTCCAATGATTTCTTTTGAAATTCATCTTATTCCTTCCACTTAATTAACGTATAATAAATACATCCACGCCCAATCTTTAAAATTAAAATATTTTAGACTTTAAATTCCTTGTATATATTATTCCCCTAAACTTCCGAGATGAAAACTGGGTTCGAACAAGTATTGAATAGGACATAAAATGGAAAGGAGCTCGTGCCTATACGTTTGTTCTAGTTAACGTGAAATATAAAGTATTTATTAAAGATTTCGAAAATAACATTCAACGGATTCAGAACACCTACTATACAATATTAATTATGAAGCTAATCGAGTTATTTTTACCTCTATACTTAGTTTCAATATTATGTAAATTAAATCAAACCCAATTATTGATTTTATAATGTTTTGCCGAGCTTCCTACTAATTAACAGCTTTCTCCATTTGTTATTAAATATATACCATAACCAGTTGAGTTAATTCCGTACCCTTATATAGGTGTACCAAAAACGAAAAGTTTTACGTCGCCGAATTGGTTATTATCTTTATATTATCATTTAGCTTATTTATAAGGAATGTTTTTTATCTACCAACTAATCAATTTATATTAAACCCAGTTACCATCGACACACTGTAATTTCATATAAATTAGTTGGTAACAAAATGTGATATAATTAAACTACAAAAAGGCGACGATCATTAGCATATACTTTAAAACCCACTGATTCATCCGTTCAGTACTTCTATTAATTTAGGGGTAATATACCATCGATAAAACTTACTTTAATTTTACGAAAAAGCATAAAGTCGTTTTAAAACGTTGATTAAATCCGAGTTACAATCGTTAATAATAAATACGGAAAATATATAAAATGGTCATTATATATCCTTAAACGCTCCACATACATCTTGGAGGTTATAAACCATATTATCTTCAACTAAACGAATTTGAAAAGTTGGTGTAGGAAAATTGATAAATACTGTAAACCGTTATCGGTACCAGGTAAATTTACTACAAAAGTAACTAAAATGTGGAATTAATAACGATTTGGAATCGGAAAGAGTTAGAAAAGATTTTATTATAGGGTAAGACTAGATTTCGTACTGTTATATTACATATATATTTGATATAAATATCAAGTATTAATAATTATATCTTTTAATTGCAAATTCCATTAAAAGACCTAAAATAATTTGTTTTACCCAGATATTCTGTAATGTGCCAATTAAAGGGGTATTATAAAATTTTATACATTGTAGGTTTTTAAATCTAAAACTATAAACGGCACTAGTAATATTATGTACCTCTCAAGTTGATATTATAATCTGTAATTTATAGCTAATATTCAACCTTAATGGGAAACGTTTAACACTTTCGGTAACCGTTAATAGTTGAATCATATATAACAGGTTATTCATTACACCCTAAATATATAATTCAGTTATAATAACCGGCCTGTAAATAAAGTAACTGTTGGTAAGGTTTTGATTTATTCACGTGAAAGTAAACGAGTAGAAGAGTAATCATGAGATTGATATAGTTGTATTAAAAAATAGATCGGTTAGAAGAAGTATTTCAGAGAGTTTACGCTAAGGATTGGAGGTTATAAACCTCCTATCTAGGTAGTGGTCCTTTTGCCGTGCGCTTTAGAATACCCATTCCAGACCGCTCCATGTATCATATACTTTGCGTTTTGTAAGAGTGCAGCCTGTAACGTGACACGTTATCGTATATTTTGCAGGATTATACCTTGTAATACAGTATATTGCTACTTGGTCTAAGTATATTAGCTATAAGAGTATATTGTAATATCTATATACGTAATTCTTTCTTTCTTTTTTATATGTTTTATACTTATAACCTAGTAACGATAGTATAGTTATAGCTATCTCGTATACGTAGCTTTATACTAATAGTATAGTTGTGGTATTAATTATAAAAGTTCAAATTAGCAGTTTTTGTAATGATAGTGTGGTCGCGGTACCAGTTTTAAAGGTTCGAATTAGTAATTTCTGGCTACGGTGGTAATTATAACAAGGGTTTGGTTAATATAACTAAATGGTAACTATATGATTATTAATGACGTTTTTCGTTATTTCTTATAGAGGTGTGATTACGTAAGGGTAATTAGACCATCGTATATTTTTTAGTTCCTATAAAAAATATATTGTCAATGGTTCAAGCAAAACTTCTTTTTTTCTCCTTTTTTAAAGGCGTATACTACCAGTTAATATAATTTTTCATTCTTATTTAACTTAACCTTTATTTTCATGAACTAATTTAAACCGTTTTAATAGGTAAGTTACTTAACTAGTACCTATATACTAACCTTGGTTTTTTAATAGATGCCGCATAAATTTAGGTTAGTTAGGTATTATAAGGTACGGGAGCTCCACCGCGCCCCCGTCGCCGCCGTCGTAACCGCTTCCACCACCGCCGCTAATTACTCGCCTTCATCGGGTATAATCTTATTTATAACCGTTACCTCACCCGCCGTCGCTACTCCTTTAACCCCTTTAAACCCCGCCACTGCTGCTTCGGCCTTTTTTTCCTTCGCTGCCACCGTTACCTTCTTACCGGCCCCACCAGTTTCCGCCGCCGCCGCCACCCCCTTACCTTCTTCGTTAGCCTCCGCCGCCGCCGTCACCTTTCCCTTTTCCCCCTTCCACTCCCCCTTTCTTTTAAGCTTTTAGAGGAAGGAGCAGATATCTCTTAAGGTTATAAACCTTACCCTCTTCCTACGGATAAAAACACTCTTATCCGTAGAACCCCCCGGCGCCATCAATATAACTTTGCGAAACTCCTTCACGGTTTTTATTTTCTAAATCCACTTATATATATATTTCTAATACTTTCATTAAAATGGAGTAGTATGTGGACTTATTTCGTTTCCTAAAGCTTCATATCATTAGAGTTATGCCGCGAAGCCTTTTTAACGCATAAAGCGTTAAAGCAACGTACCCAGGTCCATAGCCCCGAGCCGTTAATAGACACGCCTTACGTGCCGTGTGTCGCGTCCGCGGATGCAGATAAGTCTGTTAGTAATTGTTACGAGAGCGGAGGTCGTTCGGCCCGTTGTTACCGTTACAAACGAATTAATAGCGGATACGCTCCCGTTCCGCTGGTCCTAAGACCGTAAGACGAGGCCGTGTTACACGCTCATCGACTTTATAGTAAGATTTAATCGATCCCTAAAAATTTACTTTATTAGAAAAGCAATATTCGGGGCGTTTCGAAAGACATCCGCGGTCGTAAATAATTAAAATAAACCGATAATAATTAGTACTAAGCGCTAACCGGCGGACTAATGAGTCGACAACTGCTATTGTTGCCTGGAAACGGTTTATGTATGCATTATGTAGTCGAGTTTGACGACGTTATCACGCGTCGCCGTGAAAAGGGTAAAGACCCCCCTGCGCCTTTACCTGAAGGTATAAGATCTAAGGCGTAGGGTCATATCCTCGCTGGAGCTGGTGGCGTCGATGGGAGTAAAGCGGTGGCGTTAGCATAAAAGGGGAGGGCGGCGAGGATAATGATAGGGACGCGACGGTGTTGTCTTTTCCCTTTCCTTTTGGTAGTAATTATCTGCCCTTTTCGGCTGGGCCGACACTCTCGACTATATTGATATTATTACTTTCGTTAAAGCCATCGCTTATAACTGACAAATGTCACTAAAAATATACAAAATAAAAAGAGTTAATATATTAGAATAAGTTCTATATCGCAAATTAAAACAGAAAATTGTAAGTAATAGAATACCTAGTAGGTCCAAAATACGTAAAACAAAAGGTAAAGATATTTTTAAAGTGGTGTAAAGTCGTATATTCGAATAGAGGGGGGCGAATAAGAAATTAAATAATTGAGTCGAAGGTTGTAGATCGAAATGTAACGATATTTTACAAGTGGCGCGAAATGGTAAATTAAAATAAAAAAATAGGAAATTCGGCAAGTTTGATATATGTAAAATAAATAGTGACAAAAAAGTAAGATCGACGCAAAATAATAGGGTTAAATAAAGGTATAAATCGGGAAGCGATGCGAATAACGGGTTTCTAACCGCTTTAAATTGGCGAGAGTAGTATAATAGTTTATTGAGGATATAAAACCTTTTTAATTACATTAATAAATATCGTAATTATCGTTATAAACTTTTCCAACGGTTCGTTTGGTGTAGGTTTTATCATTACGTTTTCCGGGTTTGATTTTTTTATCGATACTTTTTTTTCGATTTTCCAGCGTTTATATAACTTGCGTAATGTTATAATATCGATTATCAACCGCTTTTCATTTGTAATACTCAGTTGAACCAAGTATTTAAAAAACGAAAAGGAGTTATTATATATAATAAGATGAATGAGGTATAAACTAAGGTTAAAATAATTATTCGAATCGTTATAACTGTGGTGATACTCGAATCGAAACCTTTAATTATAGTATAGATTTCTAAATCTAAAACTCTTTTCGTAACCCTTTTTCACTTGGTAAAGTTTTAATAAATAATGTTTTTACGGAGAGTAAAGCGGTTTCGTAATGATATTTCTATGTCAAAAATTAAAACGAAGCTTATTTACGAATTACAGTTATTGTTATTAACGAATTAGCCGTCAATTAAATCGAATAGTTTTGTAGTACGTATTTTTAGCGGTATAAATTACAAAACGCGGTTTAAATTGTATATTTGATACAAAAGGCATTTATTAAGAGCTTTACCTATATTATTTAACCGGGCGGTTTGATATTACACGGCAACCGAAAGGTTAAATACCGCTTTTTGTTATATTAAAAAAGTAACCCACGCGCCATGTACGCGTTTTCATTTGTATTCATCGGCCCATTATGCGTTACTTTAAACAATAAGGGTGACTTTGTTCAATTAACCTTTTTATGTAAGTCCTAAAACGCCGTTACGAAGAGTAATAGTGGAGTTATTAAAATTGGTTATACGGTTCGTTGTAAAGTACGTTTTAGGTTTCGCTTTTAAGACGGCTTTCGAAAGTTGATTTTCCTTAAATGCAGAAAATGATGCGTTATATAACGTTAATATATCGTCCGTTTACATACCCGTTAGTATAAAGCCTTTAAAACGGGCCGTTGATATTAATAAACACGGGTCGAAAGTTGAATTAGTTATCCCGAATCGTTTTTTATAATACCTATAGTACGTGTTATACAAGTTAACACTTATTTTAACCAAATCGTAAAATTATTTTATAATTCGTAAGATCGTTTTAGATAGAAAGTATTTTTTAAAATCTTCAGGTATATCAACATAAATACGTTATTTAAACCGTTTTTAAAATCAAATGTAAGCTTACGTTATATTAAAGAATTCAATATATGAATTATGCGGTATGTTAAAGGGGGTTATAAACGTAAGAATTAAGCGGTAGTTAACTCGTTGTAAGGTGGGCGACTAGGTTACAATATTCTTTTTGCCATCGTCATTATAACTTTTGACGATTAGGCGGGTCTTTTCGTAAAGGTTTTCAGCTTCATCCTTAATTTTGTGGATGAAGCAAGTGGAAATTTTTTTATAAGCGTCGAAAATCGCCGGGTCAAATAGTTGAAAACGAAATATATCTTAGTTGATTAGGGTAATTTTTTTTGTTTAGGTAAACTATTCGAACGAGGCACTTAAGCTAGTAATAATACCGTCGTAACGGAGATTTAGGTTAAGTTTACGATTTACTATCTCCTTTTAGGTAATAAAAGAGTTTACGGTAAAAGTCCCGGGGCGTTTTTTGGTTTTCGAGCCGAAGGGTCGGCTCCGGCGGCGAGGTATGGGTAGAATTAGTATAGGCAGGTCGCTTTCGTTTAATAAAAGCGGGCCGGATACGTAATTCGGGGGGTAGGCTGGAATTAGGAGCGGTTTGAATTCGTTATTTTAAGGGGTGTTTCGTTTATAGTTTCATTTGGATTACGATTTCAGGCCGCTCCTTTTTATCTTTTTCTTTTACTCTCGTATTATTATCTAACGAAACGAATTTGTACCATTTGGTAAATTAACGATTATATTATAGCCTTGAAATCCGTATATTTTCCAAGGGTTAGTATGCCGTCCTCGTTTTTCCAAATCAGGACCTTAAATTATAACGGTAGGCTTAAAACACTAGTTTTGCATAGGCCATGTTTTATAACTAGCGCTTTAAATACATCGTTTTAACCCGTAAGGAACGTAATGTTATTATGGTTTTCGCTCCAGTATTTTCTCTCTATACCATAGTTAGTAATATCACAGAGTCTGTATAAATCTTTAGGCAAATACTAAAAACAAAGAACGTGGGGATACACCTACTTAGGCTAAAGGTATTATTAACGACGTTGACCACCTTTTAAAAAGAATAGATTATTTAGAATTAATACCCTTTAATTCCCTTTATAATACTATATACGTTTTTTAAACGGTCCGTAATACTGTTTACATTTTCTAATACCTTATAAAGCTTTTACTAAAATTTATTTTTATTAGTTACCGGTTTTACGAGCTTTAATACATTATTCGGTAAAATTGAAAGCTATACAACGTCGTACGTAATCCAATCTAGAGACCTTAAATAAACGTTTAACTAGTAGTTAGCCAAAACGTTATAATAGTTTATAGCAGAAACGTTTCGTGTAAACTAAACGACTTAAAATAATATTACTACATAAGCGATATAAAGGACTAGTTAGCTCTTTAAATATATAACATTGACAATTTACTCAAAGTTGAAGTTGATATCGTTTTAATGGCGGAATTTAAACCAGCGTAGAGTTTATAAGTATAATTAACACTTATAGTAAAACTTTTTAATAGATTTAAGTACGTTTTTTACTTTATCCGTATAACTTATAACGTGAAACAAACGTACAAGGCATTTTATAACCGGGTATTCGAATCGGCGGTGTAAAATCCGCAATTTCGGTTATATTAAGTAAGTAGCCTTAATTGTATGTGACTTGGGAAAAAACAATAAGTGGCCGATTTTAAGTCGGATCGATACTGATACATTATTCGAGGCGCGGATAAGTTGGTTTGTCGTATTTTTACCTTAATTTCGAGTTTATTTATATCAGTTAATAAAAGCAGAAATAATATTTCAAGGTTTATTACGTGACACTTAACCGGTTTGAATCGTATATTTACGACGACCGTTCCGATCAATAACCCTTTGCCTTTTGTAAATAAAACCTTTTGGTACTTTTCTATTCGGTTTAGTTATAATTTCGAAAACCTCGCCGCGAACGCGTCGAATTATCGCTTTCCGGCTGTTAATATTTCGGCTATACTAGTGTTAGGTATAATACCCTAAAACCGGTTGCCGTATTTATTTCAAAGCGTAAATTACGACATTATATAGGCTTTAAACGCTTCATTTATGTAATTCAAGCTTGTGATATATAACAAAGGCGTTTTACAAATATATAAAAATTCGTTAGGTGATTTCGTTGTCTTAGGTTATTGAGTAAGTATTATTACCCTTAAAGTCTTTTTCTTCGGACGTATATTCGTAGGAGTAAGCGTTAAGGCTATTATTCACGCCTTTGCACTGAGTTGCGTATACCGTAAAATTAAATTTTATCCGGTATTTAAATATATAATAATACTAAAATTATCGTTTAGTTCGAATTTGCTGGTAAACGAGATAGTTAGTAAATTAGTAGCCGATTTCGCCATATACGATATACCGCTTTTGTAAACCCATATGGTTTTGTATATTTTTTTGTAAGTATTATTATAGTCGCGGTACGTTTCGCCTATTTCCGAACGATTGTCCTTATTCCTTATTGTTAAGGTTTCCTTTTTGGTATTTATACTTTGGGCGTTCGTTTTACTTTAGATATACATTATATTTTCGAAACAAAACTTAATAAATAGTTTTAATGAAGTTTATTTAGCAATTTAGCCTTCGTCTTTAATCCTATCAGTTATAAATACTCATCCAAAGTTCGATTATCGGCGTATAAAGATTTCGAATAATATATTAAAACTTATACCAAAAGCCTTTAAGTTCTTTTTAGGTTTAAAAAGTATAAAGTTGAAATCCGGGTTTTTGCGGTATACTTTTATTATTATTAAGATAAACAGTTTATCTCCTTCATATTTCGGTGTAATGGTTGCCGAACACTTTTAAAACTTAGCTAATAAATCGGTAAAAACTTTTTGTAAATTTTTATTGGCGTTTTTCATTAGTCCATTAGTGATTTGGAAATCATATAAATCCAGTTTTTATTATAAAGTTCCTCATTAATTTTTATATCGTTGTAAAATTGCGGGAGGTTATAATACTTCGTAAATGTATGCACCTATGTAAGGTAGTACATATACCATTTTTTGGTTTACTCGGATAGTATACCAGGTAAGATAATATAAAATTCAAACGGTTCGATATTTAGTTTTATATATATATTGAATATAGCACGTATCTTTTTATCGAATGTATCGTATTATTCGCCGTTATAATTCTTATATTCATCCCAAAGCTTAGCAAAATTGGTAAATTTATAGGATAGCTCTTATTATTAAGAAAGAAGTGCGGCGAAAGGATATAATAAGGGTCGTAATTAACGGGCATTGGTTTGTAGGGAACGTATTAGCGTTTTACCCCGCTCGTAATTTCCTGGAGTGGGCGGTTCTTAGTGTTTCGGCCGCTTTCGTTATAGCCGAACGGGCTGTTTTTGATATCTCGGCCGCTCCCGTTATATTTAAATGGGGTATTAGCCGTATTTATAAAGTTGTTTGGTATTTGGTTTTGCTTTATAATATTTGCCGGTGTAAGGGTGTATTATTCTCGTGTGGTAAATAATGATTGTAATTATTCTTTTTTTTGAGGTTTATATTCCTCATTTAGGGTACTGGTATAGTATTAGGTCATCTTACGCCCTATATTCTTCGTTTCGTCCGTGTATATTTCACCATTTATTTTTCATGCTCTATTAGGTAATACCCTTTTATAAACTTTGTTTAACATATATTTTATCGTTTTAGTCTGGTAAATCCATAAATAATATCATTTCGAATAAGGATTTTATAGAGTGTCTATTTCTACCCTTAGAGTATTAATACCTTTACTTTATAATTTATTTCGTAAGGTTTTGACAATGAAGGAGTTTACTATTTGTCACATACCTATCGTTGAATTGGAAAATCTTTCGTGAAAATTATCCAATATATCAGGCTTTTGGATTTTCTCCTCCTAATAGCGAAAAATCACGGTTAAAATGTACGTATTTATAGTATATAGTTCTAATTCCTTAATTGGTGTATCGATGGTATTATCATAAAGACCCAGGTCCATTTCGTATATTATAGCTTTTTCAATTCCCATACACTCGATTGAAAGATAAAAGTAAATGTTTGCTTTTTCCGGTATTATTGGTTATATAGTAATAGTTATAAGTGTTGTAGGACGGTTGGGGATAACGATTCCTATATATATCTGGTATGTTGAAGCGGCGTAAATTGGTAATTGCGCGTTATAGTTGGATTTAGGTACGTTTAGATTTTATAATTTAAGGTAATTCGTTTCACAAACGGCAAATATAAAGTAAATGAAATGATTGAAGCGGTCGAATAAAGGCTTTCAATGCTTATTAATATAAATAAGTTTTGAATAATACGTAAATAAAACGTAACTAGAAATTAGTTATGCGTTCTAAATTAGTTTTATTAGCGTTTGATAGCGTTAAGTTAGTTAAGCAGCCAGGAAAATTCAAACGTTATATGTACTCAACTTAAAATATATAAAGCGAACGTGGAAAAACTTAAAATATATAGGGTAAACGTGGAAAGACGGATAAGGCAAAGGAAATGTAGATGTATGGAGGTATATTATACAGTCCGGTGTTTTGGTTTTGGTTCGTATTTGGTTCAGCGGTCCGGATCGTTGTATCGTGACGTCTTTTGTTAGTACGAGCGGTTTAGTAGTTTCACTTATCGCCGCTTTTAAATTTCGTAAGAGGTTTGGATGCTTTATTCGTAACCGGTTCTTTATTTTACGAACGATGCGGATTACCGAGTTTAAATCGGACGGGTCCTAAATAAAGGTTTCGAAACTTCGTGGTTTTGGTTTACGTGGTCTAGTACGTAATAGGACGCTTTTCAAGAAATACCCGGGTATGTTAAAACGCTGAATAAGGGTTAATAATATCGTAATAGAGCTTTCCATAAATAAAACGCTAAATAAGGGTTAGTAATATCGTATTGAAATCATTCTTCTTAAAGTTACTTAGTTTTTATAGTTTTCATATATATCCTGTGTAATTCTTATAAATACGTAATGTTAAAGTACGAATAGGTAGGACATTTATAATATCCATTTATAGGTATTTAATTTATATTTGTATTTTTTTCTCTAGGCTATTTATAGTTAACCGAGTCGGCTACTTATTAGTATTAGTAAGGTTTTATCTATTTACGTAAAAGTAAACGAGTAAAAAAGTGTTTATAAAATTGGTATAATTATAGTAAAAAATGAATCAGTAAAAAATATTTCAAAGAGTACACGTTACATATGGTAGGTTATAAACCTCCTATCCAGGTAGTGGTTCTTTTTCCGTATACTTTGTAATACCCATCCCAAATCACTCCATGAATTGCCGTATGATCTGGAATACCCATTCCAAACCGCTCCATGTATAATACACTTTGCGTCTTGCAAGAGTGCAACCTGTAGAGTGACCCGTTATCATGTACTATGCAGGAGTGCAACTTAAAATACAGTTCACTGCCACTTGGCCTATGTATAATAGCTATAAGGGTATATCGTAATATCTACAGTAACCGCTTAACGTTTCATAAACCGGCGGTATTAACGCGGGTTGGGCCCGAAGCCATACCGCAACCATTAACGCCTTATTATCCTCTAGCTCGCCGTTTAAACGTATATTATCGCGATTCAATAATAAAACCTCCTTCGTAAAATATTCATCCACATACCAGACCATAATATGCGTTTACATAATATATAAATTTATTATTATTACATTTGACATAACTCTAAACGTAAATGGAAAAACCTGCGTACGACGTTCCCTAACTTCGAGTTTATCTTATCACCCACGTATAATTATATCTCAGAGAACGCCTTAAACTATGGACCTATAATATAAATAAGATTAGAAACGAGAAAGAATTTCAACTTAGCGTGTTAAATGTTCCGAATTCAAATAGTGAAAATAAATCCTTAATTCTTTATAATCCGTCAAAATAATAAAAGCGGTATAAATACTATTCAATTTCGATAATTATGATTTTAAATAATATATTAACGAGATAATATCCTTGTTTTAAATAATATAATTTCGTTTTGCGTCCGATAATCGTACGGAATGATACGTAACCAGCTTAAGAATATCGTGTTCACTCTTTTATAAAGAGAATTTTTTAAACCTATACCCGAATAATCCGTTTCCACCACCGTTAACCGGTTGTGGTCCTAATGTATTAAAGTCGAGACCTTAATAAAAACCTATTTTAATGTTTGGAAAATATATTCTTCGCGATCCCTTAAAACCTACCAGGTTTCCTATTTTGTTATTCAAATAAGGCATTTAATTAATTCTCTAAAATTACTTATAAAGTCTCGGTAAAAATTTACCAACCCCAAAAAACTCTCAACCTCCCTAATAATACGATGAAATTCCTATTCGCAAAGAACTTAGACTTTTTCAACGTCGGTCCGAATACTAACGTAAACGGTTATAATGAAGCAAAGGTATTTTACCTACTTTATTATGAAAATACATTTTTAAAAATCTAAACTTAACCTGGCGTTGCGAAGGCATCTTTAAAACACGTAAACCGTTACTATATGATCCTATTTAATACCGAAAAAGCGACTAAAACATGATCCACGTAAGTTGTAACAAAATAAACCAAAATATTCAGTTTTATATAATTAATATAACATTAAAACGTCACTAATTTTTCCGCCGACCCGAAAAGGGTAACCAATTATTTAAATAAGTAGAAATGAGTATAGAAAATCATTAATTCTTCCTATCAGTATATAACCTAGATACAGTAGAAAAACTACTCGAATGTTACATTTCAAGAGATATATCGACTTAAATAATACGCGTAAGGTTTTCATAACTCAAAGCAAAGGAAAATAATTTTATTATATAATTCTATTTAGAACCCGATAATCGACATATAACCGTTATTCCATGCCCCCGATTTGGAAATTAATAACATCAGTATCGCAGCTGATAAAAATCTTATTTGTATCCAATCCTTATTAATTAATTCGATAACATAACATCGAAACTTGAAGAATCAATTTCTTAAAATTGAGTATAATAACCCTTATAGCTTATCCGGCAAAGATGCATTTTCGTTCGGTTAGATATAAATAAAATAGTTTAGATTCCCCGAATATGAGGTTAAACCATTAATTTATTTTTATTAAATTTATCACATAATTCCTCCAATTTCAATAGGAAACGGTACTAATTTTCTTCCTTTTTTATAACTATTGGCGCCGTCGATTATAACATTCGCGGTATCTTCTAAAGGCTTATAGAAAAAACCAACTGTAATTAATCCCTAATACGCTATACCACCCAGTAAAATGGGTACGCCAATCTAATAAAAAAAACTCTTATAATACCGTAAATATCCCTTAATCTAAAATATAATACTATCAAATCGATTACTAACCCTCTTGAAGCGTTGACCATTAAGAGATTTCCGCCAACCTTAAAAATCACTTATTAATATTTTATCCATAATATAAGAAATATTATTTCCCGCGTTATTCTGGAAATAATATATATTAACATCGGATTCGACTTTCTATTAATATTTACAAAGAACTTGGCCATGTAAGTAACATTTATTTTCCGCCGTAACTATAATGTTATGCCCAAATTTCGAAAATATAATCACCGAATTTACTTTATCTTCAACCATTACGTTGAAACATCATTTACAATATAATAATAATTTAAATCAAAATCCACCTGGGTATCTAAAAGATAAATATTATTAAACAACATAGTAAAAAGACATAATTTTTTTTTCACGTGTTTCAATCAAAATAAAGTTCCTTCTACTAGATCGTACAGCTATACCAGTAAAGTCATATAACTTCTAAACGACACTAAGTTTAAAAATTATGCCTTCCCCATCGCTAACAATAAAAAACTACATTTATCTTGTTAACTTAAACCGTATGCATTTATATCGGAGGAAAACCCGAGCGAAATTCGTAACCCCGTTAAAAGTAATTCGAAAAGTTATAACGTAGGTACCGGCCAATAATCTGTTTAGCTTAACGTTCCTTCGCCAGTACTTAAGTCGCCCGACGTTTTTAATCTTAAATTTATGTTAAACGGGCCTATTGAAATAGATCACCACGATTACCACGACTTTTAAATAAAACTATCGAACCAACGTAAACCATTATTATAACTATATCTCTATCCAATTACATTATTTAAACGTGGCTTAATATCAATCGATCAAAATAGCTTTTTGAATTTGAAAACCTTAACTTATTAACAGATTCGCAGTATTTAGCAAAAACGATTATATAATTAATGCAGGTAACCTTTATTGTCATAAATGTACTTCGGATATAAAGGAGATACGGAAGTAAAATTAATTGTATTTAACGGTTAAAACCCGATTTATACTACTTATCTAGACTAATAGCATTCCTAATCTAATGATTGACGATACCTATAAGTTTGTATTATTTATATATAATCTTTTCAACTCGACCAAAGCTTTATCTTCGTCATGAAGGTCATCAAGAACAGCCTTAATATAATATAAAAACCTATTTATATCTTATATTGCTTCGTTTCTCCCAGCCTTATAATACATCGTAATAATTTATTTAACAGCTGGCGTATATCAACTCCACACTTGCAAATAACGCGTACCAGCTCATCTAATCCATATTTCACCTGTATTACATTTAACTCTATCGTTTCACGCATCGTTATTTAAGTAAAAGCAAATTTATTAGATTGTAGTAAATCGTATCGTTTCTGGCTACTCGGAAAAGTTAAACTATGAGCTCTAGTAATCATTGAGTCTGTTTTAAATTACTAAATTTTCATAATGAAATAGGCAAAGTTGATGGTAGAGAAATTCGTAACGGCTGAATCTAATAGAAAAGTCGATTAAGCGGTCTAATATATTAATTTTAACGTAAACGCGATATAACTTACGACTTTTTATAAGCGAGATATATTGGCCTAAATTGGTGCTAAGGGGGTAAAAAGTATATCCATAAAAGTGGAGGATTAAGTATTTGCCAACGGCTTATTTTACCTAGTAAAGTTAAATTGTTACGCCGAATTATTGATATTTATCATCAATTCATCCATTATGAGAAATATTTCTCCAAAAAAAAGACCTTAATTTTATATTAAAATATGACCTACGAAGATATACCAAATGAGTGTCAAATGATATTAATAATCGAGGTACTAAAGAAGATTAAAACGTTTACAGAGGTCCTTCGTGCAGGACTTATGTGTATAGTCAGTGTATGGTCCGTCACGTGCCCTCGCACGTTACCTCCGCGGACCGCGCCCAGACCACGCCCAGGCCGGGTACTGCACATCCCATTACATGCACAGTCACGTAACCTATAGACTCAATGGCCAATAGCCTGAGTCCATAACAAATATATCGTTTGCAAACGCTAAATAATTAGTTTAAAACGCTTGAATGATTTATAGTCACGCCTTATTTACATTAAATTTGTATCATATAACGTTAAACTCCAAATTTGTAATGTTCTATCACATTTTATATATATTGTATTTCTATATAATACACTATTATTAACCATTTCATTTCGAAACCCCATTAAACATACCATTTCAAACGCACAAAAACCCTCATCATTACACTATATTTGAAAAAGCCCTTAACATACGACAACTTTACCCTCATAGTTCCACTAACGACGAATGTGGCTAAAGCTAACAAGTATATAAACTTCTTATTTGAAAATATAACACTTCGAAAAACCGTTCAACATCATATTAATCATAATTTATGAAATAATGAAATGGAAACTCCGATAGAAAATCTGTATCTTTATATATCCAACACTTATATTATAATGGAAACTGTTCTCTATTGTCACTAAAATAGTTAAAGACTCGATTCATTCGATAATTTTCGAAGCAAATTTTCAAAATTTACGCTGAAAATGTAGCGTATAGTAGATAGTATAATTTCGAAGATATTACGAGCGTAATTACGAAGTAATCAATACGCCCGATGGAAAAACCGGTCTCATTATAGAAGCAATAGCTTCAATATCTTTACTCAATTTAATGCCAATTTGAAACGATAAAATATAAACTTTGTAAAGGAATTTTTTTTACTAAACATAAAAAAAGCTTATTAAGGATATATAAAACGAACTACAACACAAAAGACCTTTATACACGTAAAACGTAAAACGTTCGATGAGATTGGCTGTATTTATCCAAGGATAGACAAATCTTAAGAGAAAATTAACTTAAGAGGAGGAAAATCCGTAAAAGTTATCCTCCACTCGAATCCAAATCATACCCGCTTTATGAATTACTTGGCTAAGAAATAACAGGTCGGATTACTCTCTACCCAATAAAAACAGCCCTTATATCTGTTACAAAAACTCATCGAAGTAAGAAACCAACGTTTCAAAAATATAAAAGGCAACAAAAAATTATACGAACCTTACGAACTAATGCCTACAAACTACGACCTATATCGAGACCTTTCACCTTACCGGTTTTACACTAAGAAAAAAAAATTACAAAACTCACAAACTTTACCAAATTATAGGATAGGAACGAGAATTACAATGGCGAACCTTACTACATAATTAACAATTAAATGCGTATTATATTGAACGCTTGTAAAAAAAAAAAACTGGATATTTAGCTCTCACAATTGATTCCATTGAATTCTAAACTGAATACTGATTTAAATGACTACGAATAATATATATATCATTCAAAGTAAGTAAATACATGTGTAAGGTTTTATAACCAGTTAGAAATACATTTTAATACGCAGATTAACTATAAACGATATAATGAAAACCAAAATGATACAATATGAACGTTTATCGAAAACCATCGTAATAATGTAAATAAATTACTTTTAAAGGTGTTAAACGTTTCATCAGCGAAGTTTGGGAATGGTTAGGCGGCGTTTAGACTGGAGTATAAAGGTGATATACTGTTTATTTGGGTAACTATGAAATTATTTCATATAAATCCGGATTTGAACCTTACTTCATTTTAACCGAAATATCATTGGAATGTTTTATATATAAGTTTTGAAAAATTACTTGAAACAATGATAACTGATAAACGAACCTTGTATTATCGTTCATAACCGGAGAAGCCAAAAAAGAAAACCCGTAAATCACAAAAACGTACCTTATCGAACTATTTCACCACGTTTTAGATTAACGATTAAAAATATATCCAAAAAGAATAAAGACTCCGATACAAGCCTTAAAATTAATTAAAGAGGCGACAGATGCTAAAAGAGAAGCTTTGGCAACTGTAAACAAAGCAGATATTGATAAAAGCGCCCTTATAACCAAAGACGAAGTTTACCACGTAAATTAGGTTTACTATAACTACATAAAACCGTATGAAGGTTTAAAAACCCCTGAAAACGGTGCCTTATCTGTAACAAGATCGGCTATGAGTTGACCAATCATCTGGTATACAAATAAATTCGCGTTAAACGGCAATTTTGGGCTAACTATCCACCTCAATATCAAATAAAAGTTAATTTTGCAACATATACAGCCGATTAATTTTTATGTAATAAATTTAGGAATACTAGATCTATTTTCATTAAATAATATAAATAAACTTGATATCGAAGTTCGAAATATGATGAAAACAACTTTTTTGCAATTTTATAACTTATTTATACCAATTGAATTGAAATTCAAATACCTTGAGTTTTTCCATAAAGTACGTAAAATTACAAGCGTCTACTTAATATAACCGGAATTATATATACTGTTGGAATAGTACTATATGCAGTGAAGTGAGCCAATTTTACTGACAGTAAAGTTGGCTGTACTGCAATTTGAGTGTATTGTTTGTGTGGACTTACTGCATTGAGTGTAAGTCGAGTGTAGTACGCTGCAATTCAAACTAGGGCACGGGCCAAGAAATTGGCCATACAAATTACAGTGCAGACCGGCTAGCGGTCTACTAAACCTAGAACAATACATCCACCACTTGAACAATGTAATACTACTGTTACTTCGACCACGGTTCGAATCAAAAACGTTTCAACGATTTAAGGCCTTAAAAATAATAATCAGTGCTTATTGGATTAAGTATAGATTAGCTAAGTAGAAGAAGAAGCTACTTTCCGGTTACGCTTTACGGCTACAACGGCGGTTAGGGTAGAGGAAAGATTATTTCGAAAGGCTTTTATTAGTACTGTGTCAGTCTACAACGGCAGGAAAATAGAGAAGACTTTCGGGTTACGTCGGTTTACAACGGTAATCTAAAAGTAAGCGACGATATCACTACTTGAAAACACCAAGAAATTTTTACAGATCTTTTTTAAAGACGTTTGAATTGACTGTCAGAAGTAATAGAGTTCGGAAAATTGGCAAACAGCTAAGTTACTACTACTACGGGTGCTATTGTTGCAAAAACGACTAAGTTCACGCGCCAAATAACCTACAATAACAAACGACCTTCGATCTTACCCTTTATACCAAACCTTTGCCTCTACTTCACTCTTTTTACATCCCCCACGCCAATTGAATCGTTAAGTTCATTACTATAAGCGAAAACACCAAAAATAGCCAAGTCGCGCCGAGAAAACTACGTTACACGACTCTATGCTGAATCGCTAAGTTTCCATACAACTTTACGCCAAAACACTACATACCCTACACGTTCTATATAAGCTAGAACACCAAGATATCTACCGCTAACACTTAATTTAAAGCCATCACAAATCCCGTGACGAAAAAAGTAATAAAGGCATTCGAAGCTTCCTTTACCAGATACTATAACAGTGATTTTTAGGGAGAAAACGTTAACGAAAACTTAACTGAAAAAACACCTAACTAACTTCGTCGGCTACTATATTTTTAAGCAGGACGGTGTCGAAAAACTTGATCGCGGCGCTCGCGTCTTTCGAAACTTCTGTTATGTTTTCAACAACTGGACTATTGATATATAGAAAAAAGGTTGAAAAAGGCATTAAGTTAAACTTAAAAGCTAAACTTAAACGCTGAAGGATTTATGTACTAGAAAAAGGCTTCACCAAACTAGCAGAAACCCTTTTTAAATCAACATAACTTAAAAAATACCCTTAAGACCTATAACTTAAGAGAAAGGGTGTTAACAAATTTAATGCCCCTACATGCAATCTAAAAAAACCTCCCCTTTACCCTTATCTAAGTTAAACCTCTTTATACGCAGGCAATAAGAAACTTGTTAATCTTCTCTATAATACAGCACCTTTATGTAATAGCGAAGAGTACACCTTTAACAGTAGTAGAGTACGTAAAGCAAAGGCCGCTAACGCAGCTAAAGGTATCAGCGTTAACGCTTTATACCAGTTAAGTAAATAGGATTTTGAGGCTTTCCAAAACATTTAAGTACCTATCGCCCCTTATCAATTTAAAATACAGGCCCTTTGAAAACTTTTCTCCTTTAGGTTTACCTATACACGAAAGTTTATCACAATTCTTATCACAATACTTTATCTCTTAGGCTAGGCAACTGGTAATTACCCTTAACACCGTGCCTCGGAAGTTTTAAATCTTGAATTTCCAGGAAACACTAATTAAAACTGGAATAACTATCGCAACCTTTCTTCAAAACCTATTAAAATAGGTAATATCGATTATAAATTGCTTACAAACTTCGCCAAGATTTTAAAAAACGTAAAAATGTATAATGGGAAGCCTCATAACCCTTTCGATACTAAGATAATCCCATTTTCAAACATTTGTAAGGAAATGAAGGTTCCCTCTTTAGGTTTTTACTTATTATTTTCCGGAATCCTTATAAGGTACGCTAAGAAATATCACCTGACTTTCTTGACCCAAGCTATTACGTTTCGCGAAATCTATAATAGTATAAAAGGTTACTCCGAATACGATATCTACCTTATACAATATCATATAGGTTAGACTATTACGAGGTGAACAACGATAATAGCTAATAAAAAAGAGGGGGAAATACCAATATATGTATTTAATCAAATAATTGAAAAGTTAATACCGTGCTAAAAACAAATGGGAAAAGTTTACGTTAGCGAAGCTACACTTCGCGAGCAGGTACGGGTAGCGGTTACGGGCGTTAGCGAGTTCAAATACGCCCTATAACGCCTAGATACCACTTGAAAAGGCTTCTTTAGCCAATTACGTTCCTCGTTCGCAACTGTAATAACACGTACACTAAACTCGTTTAGTATGTACCCCCTAGCCTGCAACTTCCCTAACGTGGATAAAAAAGATTTTACAGTGTTTAATTAGGTTAATTGCAAATACAGCTACGGGCGCCCTTAACGATTAAGATCTGGCCCACTGGCTACGAACTAAAGCCAACAACTACATTAACGCTAATAAATACAATATTCAGGTGGACCTGTTGTAATGATCACACTAAATACCCGTGAGTATATTGAAGGTGTCAGAGGATTTATGTTAGTAGTAAGGAAGTAGAGGTAATAAAAGGTGCAATATCAAGACTGTGTTCGTGCGAGTGATGATCAGAAGCCGTGAGGCTATTCAGGGTAGACTGAATACTTAGATTGACAACTGAAGAGCTATAAAGGAAATACTATCTATGTGGTGCTGACCGTATCCTTATATCCTTAATCCTTCATATGCCTTCAGTGCTGAATCATGTTGGATCGAAACATGATCTCAATGATCCTTAGTGCGTAACCCTAACCCTAAGGTTGATGACATAAGAGATATCCCCACCAGATGTGTTGGACATCAGATTCTTAGTGGCTTAGTCCCATACTGACCTGTTTTCTGACCCTCCGATGTTCTTGGGTCATAACACCTGTTAACCGCAAGTACTATCATCGTAATAGTGACAAGAGATATTGAATTTGTAGTAAGTTTAGCTATTAGTTAACTCGGCACCCCCATGCCGAATGAAATAATAAAAAGGTAATATATTATATGTAGTACCCTACCACTTTTAAACAGAATTATATAAATTAAATCTCAAACCTTAAGGGCGATGTGACAATTAACAGTTATAATAACCCTGAACGACTTAACTAGTATAAAATATTACTTTTAGCATGGTTTAATAATTAGTTTACTACGTTTTTTCATACCGTTTAAGTGGTAAAAACCCTTACATTCACTCTAACCAAACCCCTAACCCCTTATATACCTTTAACCTTCACGATCGTTACGAGGACCATACTTTTGAAGGTATTATGTCAGATACAAGGGTAAAAAGGTACTTAATAGGAGTCTATTCATAGTACGTAATACTGTGGAGGAAAAATATTACAACTACTAAAATCAATCGCTACGATACTGGTAAGGCTAAAGTTAACTTTAAACCAAGAAAATAACGATATTCACTAGGTATAACAGTAATTTAAACTATTACAAAAGTAATTTCATTTTATATACTTAAGTCCTCTACCTATTTTCTCCTTTTCTCAAAAGATATAAAAACTTTTGGTGTTAATGTCGACGTAAATGTAAACAAATTAGTTAAAAATGACTAAAGGTTTCCCCTCGCCTTTAAACAGTAGTACCTATGGTTTTAACTTTAAGGCCCGGAAATAATGGTATTGAATCTAACGAAGCCGTAAATACACTAATTACACCGGAGTTTTAACCACCTAACCGTTAACAGGCTATACAAAGTCCTAAACTCTGTAGGGTATGAAAACGTAAAATATTTTACCTTAAAAACTATTAAAAGATTTTATCACCACCATTAAACGTATATTTAAGCCTCACGGAGATTTAAATCTACATTGAAGAACAATAATGACCTCAACTGCGAAATCTTTGTCGATGTGTTCTACCTAAATAATAAACCTATTCTTTACGTCATGAATTTCATAACTTTCTTTTACGGGGTTAATTTTTTAAAATCCGTTTCAGTAAAGAATAAGTTGGAAACTCTAAGGATATTATAAATTGATACGTACCAGGATCCACCTAAAGTCGTCGTCTGCGATACCGGTATTAACTTTACAGAGGAAGAGTTTTGAAAAGATGCTAAATTAATTGGTATCTAGTATAAACAGTTACTTTTAAGGGCCCATTAAAGCATTTGGAAAGTTAAAAGGGTAAACGACCTACTTGTCAAAACGTATAATATTCTTATATTAGAAATTAAATGCTTTATATATTCAGAGGCACGCATACAAATGGCGGTAAAAAGCCTAAACGATACTGTGGGCCCTAACGGATGAGTGCTAACGTTACTAGTCTTTAAAGCATACCTACGCCTAACAAATAAATATCCACCCTCAGAAAGTACTCAGAAACGTATTACGGCCTACGGTAAAGCTTTAAGGGAGCTGCGAAAAAACTCGGTACACCGCCAGGTCAATGATGATTTTAACACCAGAAACGGCTTTTTAACAATCTACGTACTTGCCTTACCTTAACAAAGTAAAGTCCTCGTATAGAGGGAGCCGGGTGTAATGATTACACTAAATACCCGTGAGTATATAGAAGGTGTCAGAGGGTTTATGTTATTAAGAAGGTAGCAGAGGTGCTGAGTGAACAATATTGCAACCGTGCAAATAATGATCAAAAGCTGTGAGGCTATTCAGATGTGTAGACTGAATACTTAGATTGACAACTGAAGAGCTATGAAGGAAATACTATCTATGTAGTGTTGACCGTGTCCTTATATCCTTTATTCTTCATACCGTCTTCAGTACTATCCTAGGTAGGATCATACTGGATCGCTATGATCCTCCATTCTCTGGATCATCTTAGATCGCTATGATCCTTCATGATCCATCACGTGACTTTGCTTAGTCATCGTGGCTGACATAAGAGATGTTCCCCACCTGATGTGTAAGAGTTCAGGCTTCTCAGTGGCGCAGTTGCATACTGGCTCGTTTCCTAACCCAACCGCTGTCTAGATCATAACACCGGGTAAATAAAGAGACCCGTATAAGATATTAAGTATCGCGAACTACAAAGTGTTTATTAAAATTACTAATAGTCCTATACCTTTCCGAACTATTTAAGTTAAGTCTTATATAAGGGCTACAAATGATAAAGACCTTTAAGTTAAACGAACAAGTTAATATAAGCCCCCTTTATCCATTATTGATAAGCCGATAAAACGCCTCTGGCGCGAACGACCCCAGAAAAAAAGGAACGTTAAAAAGGAGGAATATACACCAGACCTTATTTACAATACTATTTAGTTCAATAAGAAAGAAAAGAATAACGAAGACTTAATACTGAAGCTCCGAGCGTAGGAGATTATTAAACCTTTGGGTAAAACTTTCTAGAAAAGTGACAAAGTCGAGATTAAAGGCCTGATAATTTGAGGGGTTATATAACTTGTGTTGAAACCCGATTTTAACCTTTAAAACCCAAACGTTATAATCTTTAAGTTGAGTATTATCCATGAGGTTAAAGGAAAAACCACGGGGTATCCTTACGAAAAGTTACGCCTAATTGTTTAGGGATACGGAGATAAAAATAAGAATTGGATTATTATGCATTCGCTAACGATTTAAAAGATTAGCTAACGCTTCGTGGTCGCTTTAATAACAAGTTAACTAGCTAAAATTAAAGGTAAATTTACGTTTAATAGTTGTGATATAACGTAAGTCTATACGTAATTAGTACCGGATTTATAGCGAATCGTATTACAAAAACTACTATAGGAATTACGTCCTATTTACCCTTTTGGAACGGTAATACATTATATTAAACCATTATACGAGTTAATTAAAGCAAGAGTTGATTAGTTCCTAACCTACCAGTCGCACTTTAAATTACAGTTGGTGATAAAGTCTTTAACGTATGATACATACTTATTAGTAACGTAAAAAAAGGACTTCAGCATAGTGGGTTATAAATTAACGATACCCTTTTCGTCGAAACGGTTGGCTTTATAGTACTGGAATAATATGAGATTAAGGACTTTAATGAATCGTTAATCCGTATGATTAATATTAACGCCGGTATTAGCTTTCGCTAGAAAGGCCAGAGCATTGTTTTGGCTATAATTAACAAAAATGATGTGGCTAAGGCTTAACGGTACCTGGAATAGCGTATTCGGGGTGGCTATATTACTACCTTATACCAACCAAAAGCTCTTTACAACTTTTTTATCGAGATATAAATATAAGACCCGGCAAATAAAAACTTTAACCGGCTAAATCAAAGGTTCTAATAGTAAATACGAAACTTGGACCGCGGGATTAATATAATTCCAATCGACTTATCGAAAGCCAAGTTAATAATTTTTACGGAGGGGTCGTTTACAAATACCACCGACTTGTTCTTATAGATCAACTTCCGAATAACCCTTTTTAACGAAATCAGGCAGGATGAACAGTTTAGTATTATCGTTAACCTAATCTATTAGACCTCCGTCAAGTGTAAAAAGATTATACAAAGCGTTTTGACCTCGGAGGTTTACGGTATAATGATGGGTTTCGACGTAGGAATGGCATTATGGGAGATTTTTAATATTATTACTAAGCAGCTAAAGATTCCTCCTATCCTGGTAGTAATTTATATCGACTCGAAAAGCCTTTTCGAATACCTTTTAGATCTTGGAATCCCTAGCGAAAAACGCTGGATAATCGACGTAATAACACTGCAAAAAGCATACAAATGGAGAGAGATTAAGAAATTCAAATGGATTGACGGCAAAGATAATTCCGTAAATTCCATAATGAAGGCAATACTAAACAAGGCCTTATAATGGTTTTTGAATAGTAACAAGCTAACTATAAGTATCGAGGGCTACGTTAATAGGCCGCCCAAAAAGCTTAAATACCGTAACGGTGGTTAGGGATATGCCGGAAAATTGGAAGATTGATAGGGAAGTAAAGTAATTGATAATGGCGATTTATTTGACTGGCACGGCTAAAGTGGAGACCTGCAACGGTTTGTGGCGAAAGAACTTTTTATAGGAGTTAATAAGTTCGAACCTCAAAGCAACGGATAAATTTAGGTGAAATGGGGTTAATTTATATATAATTCGATGAAATTTAGTATGGAAGTTAACTGGAATTGACAGGGGTCCGGTTAGTTAACGAGGGTGCAATTTAATGGTAACTGGAAAAGATGGGTTAGTCATACTAGCGTGCGTACACAAACTAAAAAGCCGCCAGTGTTGGAATAGTACTACATGCAGTATAGTAGGCCAACTTTACTGATAGTAAAGTTAGCTGTACTGTAAGTTAAGTGTATTGTTTGTGTGGACTAACTATATTAGGTGTATGTCGAGTGTAATTCGCTGCACTTTTCACTGGGGCACGGGCTAAGCAATTGGTTATACAAATTACAGTGCAGACCGGCTAGCAGTCTTCCAAACCTAGAAAAATACATCCATCACTTGATCAATGCAATACTACTATAACTTCGACCACGATTAGAATCGACAACTTTGCAACAATCTAAGGCCCTACCAACATATACTATGCTAACGGTTTGGGTACCCGGTTATAAAACGACTTTTACGGTCCCTCCGCATAACAAGACTTATTAATATAAAAGGAGAAATTTTAAAGGTTATAAAGAAAATTTTCCACAAATGTTAACTATATTTATGAACCCTGTAACTATTGAAATTCAACTTATAAAGCGATATTAATTTCAATTATGAGGTCATTATCGATATTATATAACTTTATAGATAACTAGTACTTTTTGTAATCGACTTTATAATGTTATTTCAAACCGTTCAATTCACGTAAAGCGCTTTCGCAACGGATTACTAATATATTTTAGTGAATTGCTAGACGAATGTTTATCGTAGGCTTTCGGACTCGATTATCTATAATATAGGCACGGCTTTTAATTCAAACAAATACCGGACCAAGGTTAAGAAAACTAAAAACAAATCTAGTTAAAGACCGGTAAAGGCATTTTGATGTATCAGCCAATATAAACGGTATTATAAACCGTTTAAAAGAGTACATATTATACTGTCAAATAAATTGAAAAAATTCCTTGAAGGAATTCAATTTTCAAATGGCCAAAAAAAACTGTAAAAATAACACTTTTGGTACCAGTTAACATATCCATATACTCCTTATATTCGTTATTTACCCCATGCTTCACAAAAATTCGACATTGGTACAATACAAGATTCGAAAAAGAAATGTTATAACGAAGGCTATGACAATTTTGCGTTTTTTAAAAGCCAAAAACAATGTTTCTAAAGCATTATCAACAAAAAACAGTTCACAAAAAACAAGCGTTTTAAAACTGCCGTTATAATCCGAGGTTTTGGTTTAAGAAATAAAGAGAATGGATTAGACTTTGGAAACTCAACGGTATTGAAGAACACGATACAATTGTAATTTTACCGAACAGTCAAGATTTATTCCGTGAAATAAAAATGAAGAAATATAGGAAGAGAAAAGTGAATAATGAAAACTTTCAAATATAAAACGCCGAATAATAATAACTATAATACTCCTACTATAATCCAAACGACATTTTCTTGATAATTATTTAACCTTCAAATAACACTTAAAAACCTCCGTCACCTTATTGAAATGAATACCCTAGACCAACGAAATCAAAACAACGCTAACGAAAACGTTTATTTGGTTTAAAAAGTGAAATACGTTTTAAAACCCGTACTTTCAACTTTTTCGTCGCTGAAAAAGCGACTGCGGATCGCGATTTAAGTATAAAACTATGTTGTAAGGATATTATTACAACCTCGGGTAGCCGTTTTCAGGAGTTAACCTAACAATAAATATTTACATGAATCAAGAAAAGCGTGTTTCGTTTTAAAAGGTTTCATGGAATGATCTACAACAACCACGAAATCGTATTTACCAGATTGATAAATAAAGTAAAATACAAAACTGGAAAAAATTGTAAAAAGATCTCTTTGAAGTTTAAGGATATAATGAAGATAGAAAAAAAAATTATAAATTAGTCGCTTACTTCATAACAAGCGAACCATCGTTTAATTTTGGTGTTTAATACCTTTTTAAGCACTTTTTAAAACCTTTATCTGAGACTATGGGATATTATACAAGCATATACATCATTAGAAAAACGTCTCAAACGATGTATCTATGCCCACCAATATATAAATATCCGGAAACACTATTTATCCGAAACGATTTTACATGTTGTTAAACAACTTAACAATCCTTTTAAGGTTGATACATATTTGTTTAACATCTATTCAATGTATTATAAAAAGTGCCTTAGCATAACTGACTTTACTTTCGACTTACATGAACTAGTTTTGATATCGCGTTTAGAGCACTTCAAATTTATCGAAATACAAAAAAAGATATATTTATCGTATATAATACATATTATTATGCCTCAAAGAGAAAGAAGCTTCAAAAGTCTAGCATAACGGCCAAAACGTAAATATACCAAACGTAAACCTATTTGATAAATTTCAACAATATTTCAATTATTGTTTACAATAATATTTCAAAACTTATACAAAAGTAACAATTACGTAAAATTGTCCCTATTAATCCAACTATCATAAAGTGAACTAATTAGTATAGATATGAACATATACGTAAAGCTTAGGTTATATTAGGTTTATTACTAGAATCGGCGTTTAACCTTTTCTAGTTATGTAATGTTAGAGAAAACCATCGGATAACGCATGAAAGGCGTTGAATGAACGTTTCGAATGAGAAATCCGGAATTAAAAGCGTAGTTTACGTGATATATCATTCGATATACGGATAATAAAGTTATTCGTTTTTACTAATAAATTATTCGCGAATAATGACGGTTGTTCTTCGTAAATAAGGTTTATACTTATTATTAGTAAAAAGATACCGAACCGCAACGGGTTCACCTTATAAGGCAATGTTATTTATTGAAATTTAACTAAGTGCAAACAGGTTATACGAAGCGTTTTCGCTTCCAAAATTTATAATATAGCTTGAAAATTCGACTTTAGTATTTCTATGGTCATAATGATTCATATAATTAAATTTTATCTTAAAACGCTTGCCTTTCATAATTTATATTCAAAAAAATCCTTATACTAATATTTCTTTACATTCAGTATTACAAACGAAAAACGTTTTATAATCGATACTATAGCTCCACACGAATATTATAAGTGTCTCGAAATTAAAATGACGAGATAAATTAACGGAAAGATTAACCAAACGGATAAGATAATTTAAGTCATTCCGAATAGCGTATTGAAACAGTTTGTATTTACAAATACTTTTTTCGTTAACTTTATTACGAAGGTTTTACGGATTAGCCTTAAATAGTTGTGTTTTTATACCTTTTTACCTATTTTCGTGTTTTAAGCCATATATTTATCATTTACCCTTTTCAAATAAGTTATTTTTCTCTTTAATGAACTATTTTAATTTTTATATTTGCTATTGAGAACTTTACTGGTATAAAGCTTTGGTATCTATTATATATTATTTACGTACGAATTGTTTTCGAAAATTCCATTTATTTTATAAACATTTGAATATTTGCTGGTTTGATCAGCATAATATAAAACTTAACTAAGAGTTGTTGAACGTAAAGGGTCAGGAGGGGCTAATAATGTCCTTATCATCATTGTCGTCGTTATCGTCACCCTTGTCATCGCCATTGTTATCGTTAACATTACCGTTATCATCGACGTCGCTATTAGCGTCGTCGCTCCAAAAAGAGCTAGGCGCCACCTATGCCTTCGGTTACATGCCTTTGGATAAAAGGCGATAGGTAGGGTCGCCCCAAAAAGAGCTAGGCACCACCTATGCCTTCGGTTACTTGCCTTTGAATAAAAGGCGATAGGTAGTGTCGCCTTTTTCACAACGTACGAAGACGTCGTAAAACTAACCTATATAATATATACATAGACCCGCTCACCAAACAGTGATAACGGTCATGTTTTCCACCGGCCACTGGTTAATATTCAACGAGAAATTAGCCCCAACTTCATATTATGTATTAAAAGAGTGAAAGATAAATGATAGATTTCCGAAAGATGTATTAAAATAATACATGAAATAAATAAGCCCCGAACGATGTACTAAGAACATATATAACGAATAATCGAATTTCGGATTACGTATTGAGAAAGTAAATAACTAATCGTAGAAACAGTGAGCACATAATAGGGTTTCGTCGAATGGCCTTAATATTATATGTATAAAGGCATACCTATTACCACTTAACTCGTAACGATAATATCGAAACGAGGTGTCCTCGTTTTAAAGGTACTTATTAAAATATTTACCCGCTGTAGCGAACGCAACATACGACACGTAAAACTTATCTATTGGTGGGTCAGGAACGTGTAATTTAATACGTAATTTTAGCGCTTTACGCGTTAGAAAAGCCTTATAGCGTATCCTAACAAGATGCGCTTCTTAACAATGAACCCGTTCCGCTATATCCACCTCGTTTATATCATATTGATACATTATAATTTAAGGGTATAAATGTTACCTATCGTACTATGACTTCGCGATATTGCGTTTATAACGATAGTGCGACGTTACAAATAAAGGGAGGAGGGGGGGGGGTTACCTGTGACGAATATGTAAGGTTTATGATATTAGAAGACTTTCGCTATTGCTTTTAAAAGGTGAAAAAAGGAAATGGGAAGAGGGAAAAAGGAGGAGCAAGGAGTGTGGCGGTGGTAGCAACGGGTGAAGGGGAGTGGAAGAGGAAGGCAAGAATGGGCAATAGGTTTCTAGTGTGGAAGGAGCGGCGCGTGGCGGTTGCGGCGGCTGCGGCTCGATTCCGCTAACGCGTCAAACGGCGCTTTTTAAACCGGTTCTTATGAGGTATGTTATTTGTAATAATTATAATATTGTATTGATTAAGTCATTAATACATACGAAATCGCCGTATGACTAATTGGAAACTTGTATTTTAGGCGTATAAGCACCATATAGATAATTGATATCTTGTTTTATAGGTGGTGGTTCATT
Source organism: Anisogramma anomala (assembly GCA_038502455.1). Lineage (NCBI taxonomy): Eukaryota > Fungi > Ascomycota > Sordariomycetes > Diaporthales > Gnomoniaceae > Anisogramma > Anisogramma anomala. The sequence goes on along the minus strand of JASMMZ010000008.1, from coordinate 1,377,911 downwards.
GTTAAGGAAGAAAAAATAAAGGTTTTGTTTGAATCGATGGAGATATATTACTTTATATTGACCTTATGCCACGTAAAATTGATCATTACACTTTATAAAGATTATAACACTATTATTATCGAATATTCGATTGATATTTAGAACTAATAACAATATATATCAACATTATTACCGAATGAACGATTAAGGGCTTGGGAAATTCCACTTTTATGACTAAGCTATAAATACAAAACTTAATAATAATAAAATATTGCTAGTGTAGATATTATTAGATATCACTATAGTTAGTAAGCATAGGGAACCACGTTTGCGGAGTTTATGATAGTGTGTCACTCTACAAGAAGCACTTATGCAGAGTGCATGATAGTGTGTTACGCCCCAAGAGGAACGTTAGCAGAGTGCATAGTAGAGTGCCACGCTCTAGGTAAAAGCTTATAAGCTCTCACATGAGTCGTGCACTCTCTGGATGCATCTTTTCCCTCTTGCATATCCTATATACCTTACTACTTTAAATACTATATGATATTCTTCATACATTGACATTCAAACCTAACCGACAGCGTTCTATAATTAAGTAAAGGCAGAAATTATTGGTCGTAAAAATCTGTCGTACCTAAATACGTTTCCAAACCTTGTGAATTCCTTGGAAACGATAATTTACGAAAATATTAGGTACTTTTATTAGTTGTTAAAAGACCAAAAGCGGTAACGTGAAATCTTAGTAGCTTAATTGATTGAAAGTTAACATAAGTTTTTCAGCGAAAACGATAACTCTTTTCGCGACGATGAACCTAATTTTTGTTTTGGTAGTGAGAGTAGTTTGTAATATATCTGAGAACATAATAATATCTTTGAAAAAAGCTCGGTACCAATGTTGAAATTGTTTAAACTTACGATTTGTATGTATTTGAGTATGCAATCGCGAATTTCGAAATCATATCGGAGTAAATTAGAAACGTGTTCATCCACATTAACTTACCATGGTAACTCAGTTTTTTAATTAAAGGCAATTAAACAATTGAAAAAGGTATTTATTTTTATTTACTATTGTAATTTAACGTTTTTCATTTGACAATTTGATAATATAATTTTACACTATCAAACGGTAATGATCCGTAATACTTGATTTATTGAAAATCCTAAGGTTAATTACAATACGGTTTTTTTTTTCAAACGCATTAAATTATACTCCAAACTAAAAAAATAGGTAAGGAAAATAGCGATATATTATTCTATTATTCCTTGCGGGTTTAGCGATAAAGACTGTCCAACTATTAATCTTAAAGTTATCTATCTCGTTTTAGAACCAAACAAGTATAATAATTATGTTTCGTATATTACCAACCTTATACTAATGGTTCCTTAATCTTTTGCCTTTTTAAAACCCTTAATAAACTAATATCCTCTTATATGTAAAGGTATCATTAGCAAATTTACCGAAATTTTAATACTAACACTGTTGGAATAGCAGTCAATTACAGTATAGTCAAGTCAACTATACTTACAGTTAGTTGATTGTACTGACTGCAAATTGACTGTAGTTTATGGGATTTGACTGCATTGAATGCTAGTCAAGTGCAGTAGATACCCACTTCAAAGTGGGGCATGAGTAAAAGAAGTTGGCTATATAAATTAGTATGCAGACTGGTTAGCGGTTTGCTAAACTTAGAAGTAACACATTACCACTTTCAATGCAGTACTAGTTACTTCGACTGCAGTGATTCTAATCGATTACGTTGTAATGACAGGGGTCTACCAATACTGATCGGTGCTTATTAGATTAAAAATAAATTAGCTCGGTATAAGAAAAAGTTATTTTCCAGTTACACTTTATAATTGTGTAAGGTAGAGGGAATATTTTTGCGAAGAACCCCCTTTTATTGGGTTTTCTGTTCATAGGTAGCAAAGAGAAAGACGTTTCATTTGTGTCTGCTGTTTATGGGTACTTGAAAATTGGCGACGATATCGCTAGTATTATTTAAAACACTAAAAAATACTGATGGAAACAGTTTTGAAGATAACGCGTTGTGATTAACCGCCTGAAAGTCTTAATGATCGTTAAGTTGACAAACGAATAAATTATTACTAGTGCGGCGATTACTATTGTAGGTATTACTACTGTAAATTTCAAGTCGCAAAAACGATCAAGTCACACGACCTTCAATTCCAAATACTAACGTTGATGGCAAATTTACAACCTATCTCTTTATACTACTTTTTTTCTCTTTATTCCTTTTAAACTTCGTTACGATTAATATTTAAAAGTTGAAGCTTTATTCGATTATATTAAGTTTTTTGGAGATTAGACCCTAATTATATGGAAGAAAACCAAAAAGTTAGTGAAATTAAAGATGAGGGTTGACTTACGTAAACAAAGAATTTCCCTACCTTAAGAATTCAGAAATGAAGGTAACCTAGAGGAAATACTATACGAATATACTACCCATAAGAACTTAGAGTAAATATATGAGGATAAGAGTAAAGAGATTGCTAGCAACAGTATTAATTAACGCCTTCAAACACATTTCCAATGTTACGTCCAAATTTAGATAAGTTCTTCAAACCCTGTTATATAGGACTTTCAACAAGCTAATTATATTAGTCGTAAATAATCTATTGACCTATGCGTGGTAAGCTTCTAAGTTTATTAGTGAATTAAGTAAGTCTACAACGTGTCCCTTAGCATTCAAAGTAGTATTACCAAGTCCTCCACGGAAATCATTAAGTTCCCTTCCACCAAGTTCCTAAACACGTCCAGTTCTACCAAGTAAACTAAAGCAGAAGCGGCTTTACGCGCGAGCCTATTATAGGTACAACCATTGTTTTTTCTTTAAACTTGGCTAAAGGTAATTATTTTTCTTATCAATACTAATACGTTACCTAACACCGGTCGAGTGAACATTATGTTAACAAGTTAACCAAGTTGTTACTGGTTATAAAGAGTTTAAATACACCTTATAATTCCCTAAAACTACTTGTAATTTTTTTTAAAACTAATTACTTTGATTGTTAGCGATTGTTATAACATGGTTCCCAAGTTCGACTGTTATATACCCTTAAGCTTTAAAGTTTAATGACGATAATAAGAACCCATTCCACACGTATTACATCGATAGTAAATACGGCAAACCAAGCTAATACGGTTAACGGAAAGCCCGTATATGAGGATGTAATTATCAAGCTACATATGGAGGATAATATTATTATTCGTTGAAATCTTTAACATTATGTAAATTTACTTTAAACGCCAAGAATATTGAAGTTACGGCATTTAAAGCCATTAGTAAATACGGTACATTATTACCGAACGATAATCAAAGTAGGTAATATGCCATATATAATACCCTTTTGCCTATAATTGGGAAAACATTTAATGCGTTGAAAATTTTACAAGTAAAGAGTTTAAAAATAAGGAAAATAAGCTTAAAACGATCGTTTGGCACAAAGATATTGAAGCCGGTTCAGAAGTAACGTAATAACTTGCTGAATACGCCTTTTTATACCGCTTAGTAGGTGATGACCACTACCGCCATTATAACGATCAAGACACTGATCCCATATACCTGTTTACTATTTGCGACCGTTATGTGGAACAGGTCTTTCAGTATATGATACCAAATACTGGGACAATAAAGTATTTAACAAGAGGTTGTTTGTAATACGTTGCATTATAAATGGATACCAATATTATTACGGAACTTAATCACACGAATATCGGTAAGACTAAAGTCAGCTTTAGCTCTAACAAAGAACTCTTTTTATTAAATTAGACGATTGCGATTACCGTCATCAACCTTATTATATTTTATATTTCAAAATCTGCCATATCTTTTCGTCTTTATCTACGTAATATAGAAAACATCTGTGTTAACGTTAATATTTAGATTCATAAATTGGTCGAGATTGAGGGCGGTTAAATGTTCTCATTAAGTTTTAAATGAGAGTAACTTGAGCTTTACCTTTAAGGGATAAAATTAATAGTTTCAAATTTTACGAAGTTAAAACTTCGTTAAATACATAGATGGTGTAACTATCCAGCGACTAATAGGCTGTATAAAATCTTTCAGGCGACTAGTAAGGAAGATATGGATTTGCTAGCGCTAGAGGAAATTGAACGGCTTTGCCATTACTGTCAAATATACTTCCAACCCCCCCTAAAATTCAAAATAATATTAAAGGAAAATTGAAAATTCAACTATGAAGTTTTTGTGGACATGTTTTATCTGAACGGAAAGTTAATACTTTACGTTATTAAATCCGCCACAGCTTTCCATGGTGCTAAGTTCCGTAAAACTATTACGACGAAAGAAACATGTGAGTTATTACGTATGTTGTAAATTAATATGTATTTGAGACCACTAAATGTAATAGTTTAATATTCTAGTACTAATTTTATAACGATAAAGTTTTAAATCAATGTCAAATCAATGGGGATTCAATGTAAGTAGGTTTCCGTTTAAGATTATTAGGGTATTAATGAAGTTAAAAAGACCTACATGTTTTTGAGAAGGGTTTACAATATTTCTACCTTCAAGATTAAAGGTTTTATAAGTTAATAGGCACGGCATCTATATTCTGCTAAAGGTTTTAATAATATAATTAACATTAACGGTTTTATGCTAACTTTGATAGTTTTTCAAGTTGAGCTATATATAATAATGAAATTATTACCATCGCTAATTACCCAGAAGCGTATTGTAACATATGGTAGAATCCTAAAGGACTTAAGAACAGAATCAACACGTCGCTATATCAACAATATCCCTAATATTAAAAACGGATTATTAATACCAAATATACTGTTTTTGCTTTTTTAAATTAAAGTTTTCACGTGGAAAAAGTAGGCTAAATAGAATATACCTTATAAAACACTAAGTATTATTAATTTAAACGTGGTAGTTAAACCCGATAATCTTCCTATCACTTTTTATATTATATATGTTAAACCGTATAAAAAACCCTTTTATTACAATGAAGATGCCTACGTTGAAGACCCTCGATTCGAATAACTTAGTTAACATAATCCTTCTGAATCGATTATTAATAAGCTTATGTAACGTCGATAACGTGTAAAACTACCAAAGACGAGGATATATACCGGAAAATATGATGGTAACAAGGATTAAAGGCTTGAAATGTTATATATAGTAGCGTAAATATCTTCGAAGAAAACGTCCGACGATGTAATCGCCCTTAAGTTACATGTTGAAGGCATTATTAATATACTAGGCAAAACTTATGAGAAAATAGATCAAGTGGAGATCGACGGCTTCTTTATACAAGGGATCGTTTAACTTGCGTCGTTAACGCAATTTAAAGAGTAAAACTTTATAATTTTTAAATCGAAAATAACCCACAAAATTAAGGGTATAACTACAAATCGGCCATACGAAAAGTCACAACTAATCGCCTAAAAATACGGTAATAAAGGCAATAACTGGATTTTTAATCAATCGACGACAATTTAAAAGATTATTCAACGTTTAATTGTCGTACTTATTACCCATTTAATTGTTAATGTAAGGAGTAGGTTTACGCTTAATAGATGTAATATAACGTAAACGTATACGAAATTTCCCACTAATTTTCAGCGTATTGTATTATTAGAGTTTCCGAAAAAACTGAGAGACCATTTTTCAGCCGGTACGGTAATACTTTATATCAAATCTCTATATAGACTGGCCGAAACAGATGTTTATTGGTTTTTAACATACCAAAGGCACTTTCAAAATAGGCTAGGTGTAAAAACTTCAACATTCGATTCGTATTTATTAATTACGTAGGTAGAAGACTTTGGTATCGTGGGTATGCAAATTGACGATATCCTTTTTGTCGGAAGTATTAGGTTTGTGGAGGCGAAATAACGTATTATCTAAAAGTAAGGCATTTCAAAGTATAAGCCGATTGAGACGTTGGCTAAGGGTATACAACTTAACTTTATTAGATCCTCAATCTGTATCTATGGTATTGACGCAGGCGACAATATAAATGTTGAGTATCTTATCATACGCTAAAAATGGTAAGTTACGAGCTTACTAAAGATGAACAAAGCCAACAAGGTAAAATTATAACGATATTGAAAATCAAAAGCCCGTGCAGTTTATATCGCTACGCTATATTTATTACAGGTGTTATACAATTTTTGGATTACTTAATAAATACATGATTTATACGATAATGATTTTGAAAGGTTAAATGAGAGAATTGAGGGGTAAACAGATAATTTAAAAAGAGGTATTGATATGGTTCCGATAAACTTAACAACGATGAAGTTAATCGTTTTTACGGACAATATCTTCCTAAATATTACTAATTTAACATCACAAACTGGTTTTTTACCATTTTGGTTAACAAATTACGATTCAATGGATGGTTTACGGTTACCGGCAGCCTTGTATAAAGGATATCCGTTTAATATAATCGTATAACATAAAGCGTATTAGTATTCAAAGTTTACGGCATAATAGTGAACTTTAACATCGTTATAGTAATTAACAGCACGTTGAAGATTATTACTAAACAACTAGAATTGCCTTAGATACTTATAGTTATATATATATATGAACTTCTGGATATTTTACAAATATTGGTTAAAGTTAGGTACAACCAATGAAAAAAATCTAATAATAAACGTAATAGCTTTAAAAGAGTTATACGAAGCCTTAAAATTGATAGGTTTCGGTAAATTAACGGTTAAGATAAACCCGTTAACCTTATAACCACATCCATTCCTAATAGCGCTCTAGAAAGGTTTGTGGATAGCAATACATTGATGGTAAAAATCGAAGGTTACGTGGGCCGCTCGGCACGTGACTTTTAAGAATAGAAATGCCTTAACAAACTCGAAGATTACCAGATAAATGATGGGTATGGTAACGGTGGCGGTAACAGTAAGTAAAACTATAACAAATGGTGCGTAATTGGTAAAATACGCGATAAGCGCAAGTTTGTAGCAAAGACCTGTACATGAGAGTAGGGAAACCAAGAGCTCGGATAAATAGAGAAAATAACCGTGATTAGGATCAGTTTTAATGCAAATTAAATGAAGTAAACAGGGGTTAAGCTTATGGAATAACGCGGGATTTTATAAGTTACCACCAATTGGTAGTTGGCAACATCAATGTGCAGTAACAAAACAAAAAGCTGCCAATGTTAAAATAGTAGTTGATTATATTACAGTCAAGTTAATCATACTTACAGTTAGTTAATTATACTTACTATAAATTGACTGTAGTTTGTATGATGTAAGTGTATTGAATACAAGTTAAGTATAATAGGTGTCCACTTGAAAGTAGGGTATATACTAAGGCAATTAGCCATACAAATTAGTACGTAGACTGGTTAGCGGTCTGCCAAATTTAAAAGTAACACATTACCACTTTTAATGCAGTACCGGTAATTTCGACCACAGAGATTCGAATCAACCACGTTGCAACGATAAAGGCCTACCAACAAATACTCTGTTAGCCGCGGTGATATATGCGCCTTATACCATTTAAATTATGGGCATATCGTTTGGGGTTTTGATATCAAATAAGTTAGGAATAAAGCGTAGCAATTTATGCTAGAAAGAAAGCTCGACCCGAGTAACCTCCAAAAGTTTATAAAAAAAATGCCTAATTTTATAAGCTATTGCGTCCACTAGCGGAATATATGTGCTTATCGTAATATGTATTTGATATAAGTTTGTAAAATTCGGTGAGGAAACCGTCATTTAAATCTTATAAAATTTTCGATTAAGTTTAGCTTTTATGACTGATATAGGCGAATCGATATCAAGAAATATAAATGGCATGAAGTTTACTCAGTTATTTACCAATATTACCTTAGTAGGTTCCGCCACCAATAAAGGAATTATAGCAACGTTATTAACATAAGTCAAGGCTTGTAAAGCTTCGTCCTGATTTGCTTGGAAATCAGCCGAGTCTTTACATTTAATTATAATTCCTGACCTGGTTTGGTAATAAATCGTTATAATTTATTTTATTGGTTTGTATAATTGTTTCATATGAAAAGTGGTAGGGTTAACAATATCGTTTGTGGTAATTCTATTTTGAAAAATAATAATTAAACAACTCTTGGGTAAGTCGATATAATCCACTGGTAGCTGGATAATTTTCCCAGCCTTCACTATCGCGAACGAACGAAATTTCACTTTATGTACCTTTGATATAGAAGCCTTTTTGTGTATAATAAATGGTATATCGAATTTTCTGTCGCGAAATAAAATAAAATTTCGCGATATAAAAATACTAGCCTTACAAAGCTTTAGCTAACTGTTAGTAAGGAGTACGCTAACATCGAGTTTGTATATAACCTATGCTTTTGCCGTCTTACGTAATAGTTTAGGTAAGCCTTTGACTTTATATTTAAGACTTCAATGGTTTATGGGGCTTTCATTTTGAATTGAATGAAGGGTTCAATAACGCTTACTGTTGAAATAGCAGTCAATTGCAATATAATGAAGTTTACTATACTTATATTTGGTAGATTGTACTAACTTCAAATTGACTGTAGTTTGTAGAATTTGACTGCATTATATGCAAGTAAATTCCAGTAGGTGATCAATGCAGTTTGAGGCACGGGTTAAGCAGTTGACCATATAAATTAGTATGCAGACCGGCTAGCGGTCTGCCAAACTTATAAATAACACATTACTACTTTCAATGCAACACCAGTTACTTCGACCACAAAGATTCGAGTCGACTACGCTACAAAAATAAAGATCTACTAGCACATATTGGTGTTTATTGGGTTAAGAACAAATAATCCAGGTAAAAAAAGAAGCCACTTACCGGTATACTTTGCAATTGCGTAAAGTAGAGGGAAGATTCTCACGAAAGGCTCTTCTACTACATCTATTGTTTACAAGTAGCAAAAAATGAAACTTTCGAGTGTAGCTTCTGCTCACAGATACTTGAAAGTAATGACAGTATTATCATCATCGAGAATACTGAAAAATCCTCAAGAAAACAGTTCTAAAAACGTTAAGATTGACCGCCTAGGAGTCCTAAAGATCGTTAAGTTGGTAAACAATAAGTTAGTACTGTTGAGGCTACTACTATTGCGGGTATCATTACTGCAAATTTCAAATCGCAAAACGATTAAATCCCACGATGTTTCACAATAAACACCAACTTTAACAACAAACAACCTACAACCTATCTTATTATACCACTTTTTTCACTTTAAAAACTTTAAATTTCGTTACAATATTTTCAAACCACGCCGGAATTGACCTTTAATAAACCTACTTGAAAAGACACAATAAAATCATTCGGAACAATTTTCTTTAAATACTTTAATGACGACCTTTAAATTACTAAAGTTGATAAAAACTTTACCCTCGAGTATCTGACCAATTACGTCATATATTTTATCTTCTATTTCAACCATAACGATCAAAACTTGCACATGAAAACTTTGTTCGACTACACAAATTTCTTCAAAGACTAGACCCCAGGTATATAGAAAAAGATCAAAAAGTTGGTAAAGTTGAAGTTGATAACCGACCTACCAAAACGAGAAATCTCTTTATCCCTAAAGGTTGAAAATAACGGTAAACTGACGAAAATACATTAAGAATATACCACTGATGAAAATTCCTAATGAATACATAAAAACAAAAATAAAGTTATCGATAACTATAGCATTATTCAACGCCCTCAGATATGTTTCCAAGGTTACACCCAAGCATCAATAAATTCCTTCAATACTTTTCCTTAGAATATTAGCCTAAAAAACTCCATTAATCTACATATAACAAACTTTGAAGTTTACTAATGAATTAAGTAAAAATATAGATATATCCCTCATCATCAAAAAGATTATTACCAAATCCTTTGAGGAAATCCTTGAATTCTTTATCTATAAACCCCTTAATACTTATAATTTCAACAATCTAATTGAGAAAAGGGCGGCTTTACGCGTAAGCCTACTTTAAACGCGATTACTAGCTTTTCCCCGTCAAATTCTGCCAAAGGTAACTATGTTTCCCACCGATATTAACACTATTTCCAACACCGGTCGAAGGATTCAAAAGATCCCTACAATCAGTATATCACTCTTTCACCACGAGATCTTCCCATAATTCATGGAGATTACGTAACTAATACAACCTTCATTAAAATTAAGGGGGGAAAGAAAAAATATATCGGAAAACCGAATAAACTTTTCAATATTAAGTTACGCTCGTTATTCAACATCTGACACTAAATAAAAATTAAACTGATAGGATTTAACTCGTTATTTCCCAATACAATTACCGGTTAAATCGAGGATTACTATCTTCAGTATTTAAGGAATTATTCTTTGCTTGGAAAGTTTTACGATAATCTCAAAGGTTATTTCAAATACAATATTAAGCTCGCCTCATAATATAAAAACTGGAATATGATCAAGTGGTTTTACATGCTATATGATAAAAATGTGTCGAAAAACAGAATAAAACTCCTTAATAAAATGCTTGATAAACTGATATTTTACCAACAAGTGATAGGAAATGTAGAAGCTGGCAAAAGTACATTACGCTAATAAGTTCGTTAAGCTATCACAAGCTATAAAAAGTTCGAATATACCCTACAGTACCTTGACGCCACCTGTAAAAGCTTCTTTAAATAGTTGAAATCCTCGTTTACGACTATTATAACACGGGTGCCAAGCTCAACTAGTATATACCCCTAAGATTCCGAATTCAATAACGACGATAAAAACCCCTTCCATACGTATTAAATAGACTGTAAGTACGACAAGCCTAACCAATACGGTTAAAAAAACCCCGGGCCTGGAAGCATAACCACCGAGCTACATAAAGAAGAGGATATTCCTATTGATCAAAGTCTTTAAGTCAGCCATGTAAATTGACTTTAAACGCCGAAAAGTAATGGATTTGTAGTAAATAGGGCTGTAGGTTAACACTTCATACTACTACCAAACGTAAATCAAAGTAGATGATATATTATATATAATACCTCTTTAGATTAAACTTGAAATTCGTTGAATGTGATATAGACTTCAAAGGTAAAGAATTGAAAGATGAAGAAACTAGGTCTAATGTCATTAATAAATATAAAAATACTGAAACTAGTTCTAAAAAAACGCAATAACTATCCGAACACGTCTTTTTATACCGCCTTACAAATAAAACCCTATAGTTGTTATAATGATAAATATTTTAGTCTCACGTACTAATTTACTATTCTATATCTCTATACGAAGCAAATCTTTTCAATCATTATGTTAAACACCAAGGTAATATGGTATTCAATAAGAGGCTATTCCCAATAGATCGCGTTATAAAGGGATACTAATACTGTTACGGAAATTTACTATATAGAGACCGGTAAGACCAAAGTTTTCTTTGGTTTTGAAAAAAAAAATCTTTTCACTAGGCTCGACAACTGTCACTATAATCGTTAGGCCTATTATTTTCCAAATTGTGAAATGTCTTACCCCCTTTCTCCTTTATTTTAAAGACATAAAAAACCTCTGTATCAAATTCGATATTCAAATCAACTAATTGTACAAGGTTAAGAAAGGCTAAAGATTCACATTTAGTTTGAAATAAGGGCACTTTTGGTTCCATTTTTTAAGGTTAAAAACGAAATTATTAAACATTAAGGAGTCAAAACTTCGTTAACTATATCGACGGTTTAACTATCCAGCGACTAACAGGTTATAAAAAGTCTTTAAAGCGGCTATCCATGATATTTTGGACTCTATATCATTAAAGGCAATGAAATAGCTCTGTTATTACTGCTAAAAACACTTCCAACCCCACTTAAACTTTAAGTTACATTGAATATAAATGAGATTTTGACTTTGAATTATTTGTTAACGTGTTTTAATTCAATGGAAAACTAATACTTTACATTATTAACTTCATCATAACATTTTCTACGCTAAAATCTTGATAATTATTACGGCGAAGGAAATATAGATGGAATTACGTACTTTGTAGATTAATACATACTTAGGACCCCCAAACGTACTCATCCATGATACAGATACCAACTTTACTACGATTGAATTTAAACTACTGCCAAATCAATAAAAGATTTCGTATAAATAAGTCTCTATTAAAGCTTAATTAAGTGTTAATAAGGTCGAAAAAGTTTATGCACTCCTACGAAAAACCTACAATATATTTATCATAAACATGGACAGCTTTACAAATCAGGAAATATAGCTTTCAATATCTGTAGAAGGTTTTCACGATACCATTGGCCCCAACGACATTTTGACAACTTTTATAATATTTGGAGTTTACTCACGTATAACAACCAAATAGCCATAATCAACAAACAATTGAAAGTGTGTTATAATATACAGAAAATCCTTGAAAGAACTGCAGAAAGAATCGACACGCCGTTAGGTCGATAATACCCTCAACATCAAAAACGGACCATCGACAATTAACGTGCTATCTTTATCATTTTAAAGTAAAATCATCACGTGGCGAAAGCTAAGGAAATGAGATATACCTTATAAGATATAAAGTATCGTTAACCCAAACATAATAATTAAAACCGTTATTAGTATTATTACTTTTTATATCTCATAAGTTGAACTATATAAAAAAACCCTTAATTTTCATAAAAATATTAAAACCGAAGATCCGCGAGCCGAGAGAATTAGCTCATATAATCCTTTCAAGCTGATTATTAATAAATCGATTGAACGTCGACAGTGTAAAAGACTACTAAAAAGTACGGTAACGAGAACCATGGGCTTGTGAAGATATATATAAAAGTATGAGGGTCTTAGAAGGAGAATTTTGACAGAGACCTAATTCTCAAGTTACAAGCTTAAGATATAATTAATATACTAGGTAAAGGTTTTTTTTAAAAAGAGCTGAGTAGAGACAAACAGCCTTTTTACACCACAAGTTGTTCAAATTATGTTATTGACGCAACTTAAAAGGCAGGACTTCATAATATCTTAGTCGGAGATAATCTACAAGGTTAAAAGTAAAACTACATATTGGTTATATAAAAAATTACGATTAATCATTTATGGATACGGTAATAAAAGTAAAAGTCTTATTCTCACTTAATTACATATAATTAAAAATACCAGTTATCGTTTAATTATTGTAATTATTTACAGTTTAACTGCTAGTGCAAGCCGTGGATTCACCTTTAATATCCGTAACATTACGCAAACGTATACGCAATACGCTACGGATTTTTAACGGATTATACTATTAAAATTTCCGAAAGAAATAAAGGATAGGTTTCTGGCTAGCATAGTAATATAATACGTTAAACCTTCATACGGATTAACCTAAGCAAGTATCCATTAATTGTTAATGTCTGTAAGGTCTGTCTGTACCGTATACGTTAATACAAAAGTAAGTAGAAGAGGAATCGTAAGATTGGCAGTAGTATTGAAGATATATAGATCAAAGGGATGAGAGGCATCGAGAAAGTGCATGCCTCAGATAAGAGCTTATAAGCTCTTATCCAGGCAGTAGAATTCTACCATACACTTTGCCAATCTTCCTTCTGGATAGTAGCACGCTATTATATACTCTGCAAAAATGAACATTATAGCGTAGCACGTTACTATACACTTTATAAGAGTACAACTTGCAGCATGATCGCTTACTAACTATAAAGATATATAATAATATCCACACATGTAATATTTTCTTTCTTTAGTAAGTTTCTTATCCACAATTTAATACTAAGAGTTTTATTTATCCGAGTTTCAATTAATCGTTCGGTGGTGATAGTGTTTGTGGTATAATTAGTTTAAGGTTTCATTTAGTAGTTTTGATAACAATAATGGTTGTAATAAAATTCGTTTAAAGTTTTAATTAGGAGTGTTGGTAACGATAGTGGCTGTAGTGAAAACCCTAATCAGTTTAGGTAGTTAGTGGCGGAATTAGTTAGAAAGGTTATTAATCCTTATAGGAATGTAATATAAAGGTGTAATTGTCGGTGTTACATATTTTGGGGTTAATATTAAAGATTTATCGCTATCGATCTAGAAAAAACTTCTTTTCTTTTCCATATAACAGCGTGCCTTTACCTGTAAGATGAGTACCTAATTAAATAATCGGTGTATATACGCCTAAACTACTATCTTCATTAGCTATTCGAATCGCTTTTATAGATAGACCACTTAACTAATGCTATATCCTAACCGCTTTTAGAATAAATAACCCGTAAAAATAGGTTACAACGGCGCTATTTAGCGCGCCAACGTAAGCGGAAAGAAGCTACTGCCGCCGCCGCCCGCCAGCCTAACCTTAGCCCTAAGCTTACCAACTCTGGTACCATGTCGTCGATCCTAACATTTATCTTCATCTCCCCTAACGTCGTCGCCTCCGACAAAGTCTTTACCCTCTTTCCTTTCTTTTCCCCCTTTCCTCCTCCCCTTACCCCTTAAGGGGAGGAACGGATGGCTTTTAAGGTTATAAACTTTACTTTTTCGCCGTGGATAAAAACCCTATTATCTATAACGACCTTTTATCGCCGCAAATACAATATTGCCGAGTTATAACGCGGTTCATATCAATTATTTCTCCCTTAACTTATATTATATTAATATCCTTATAAATGAGGCTGAGGCGGCTGAACGCATTCGCCGCCTCGAGCTACAGCTTACGATGGTACGTCGCGAAGCTTTTTTAGCACGCAAAGCTCTAAAGCGGCCTACCCGGTTTCACGTCCCCGGGCTGCTAATAAACATTCCCTACGTACCGTATATTATATTCGCGACCGCGAGTAAGTCTATTAACAATCGCCGCTAATACAGGGGTTGATAGGCCCGTTATCAGCGTTACAAGCGGATTAATAACGGATATGCCCCGGTTTCGGTAGTCCTAATGTCGTAAGCCAAAGCCTTATTACGCGCTCGCCATTTTTACGGTAAGTTACCAATTCCTTTGATTGCAATTCGAGTCGCAACTAATTATTACCTACTATTCCAATACCTTATTCGAGGCGTTCGTGAAAACACTACTCTTATAATACACAAAACAAACTGATACTAATTGATAATAGACGCGAACCAGCGGCCTAAGAAAACAGCAACTGTTATTACCGCCTAAAAGGTAAGCCTACGCATGTACTACGTAGGCGATATTGATGACGTCATCGCGCGTCATCACGAGAAGGGTAAAAACAACCCGCGCCCCCCACTTAAAGACATATAGCCCAAGGCGCGGAACCCTCATCCCGGAGGCAACGCTGATAGCGGCGTCGATAATAATAGTGGCAGTAGCGCCAACAGAAACGGTGGCGAGAACGAAGAGGACAAAAACAAAGAAGAAAAAGAAAAAGAAAACGTAACCCTACCCTCCCCTTCGTTATTTGACAGTGATTAGCTGCCTGTTTTTACATTTACCGGATTTTCCAGCCTTTATACAGTTTGTTAAACCGTAATAAAATTGCTCCTTTGAATTTTTTTTTACTCAAGTAACAAATAGTATAGATAAAAAGTGAAAATATTTCAAAAGAGCTGTAAATGATATATAAAAAAAGTACTAATATAATAAAAGTAGCTTCCATAATGAAATGAAAAACTAATAATATATCACAAGTGGCGTGGATAGTAAATCTAAAAAGAGATAAAATATTAAAAGCAATATAAATAAGTAAAATAAATGGAGTATAACAAGTGTAATGTGTAAAAATGTTTAATTAAGGTAAGATCTTAAAACTTCCCTAGCAATGCCAACGAAAACTGTGCTTTTAAACACAAACGATTTCGACACCTTATTCGGGGTACCTTTAGTTATCACATTTGCCGGGTTTAACTCTCCGTCAATCCAACTTATTTCTTTAATTTCACAGCGCTCGTAGGATTCACGTAAGGCTATAATATCGATTATAAGGCGCTTTTCGTTCGCAATAGCGAGTTTAAAGAGGTATTTATAAATGAAAAAAAATTAAATATAAACCACTAAAGGAAGGGGTTCCAAACTAAGGTTTAAATAACGATTCGAACCGTTATCGCTATAATAATTCCAACGTCGAATCCTCTAACTATACTATAAATTTCAGAGACTATAAAGCTTTGAGTAACCCGTTTACATTCGGTTAAACTTTAATCAATAACGTTATTGTATAGTGTAAATCCGTTTTGAGCCGGTGTTTCGTTATTAAAACTGAATATAAATGCTATTTACGAGTTATAATCGGTATTATTCGTAAAGGATTTATTAGTAAATATATAAAAAATTATTATACGTATATTTAACGGTATAAAGTGTAGGCTTCGATTTAAATTGTTCATTTATTACGTAAGGCGCTTGTTAAACGTTCTATTCATATTATCCGATACATCCATCTAACATTGTATAATAGTAAAAAGCTTCAACACAGCTCTTCATTATACAAACGATAAAATCCAAGTTTCATATATACGTTAGTATCTATACTCATGAGTTCTATTTATGCTAGTAAAATTAATTCAAGTAACTTTATGAAGTTATCCCTTTCATATAAGGTTTCGATTATCTTTCTGAAGCATAATTATTACACCTTTAAAAATAATTAGGGGGTCCTCCACCAGACACACTTGGACTTTCGTTTTTAAATTGGTTTACAAAGTTTCTTCTCTTTCACAATGGAAGACGACGTATTTTATAATATAAATATATCTTCCGTTTACATTCCTATAAATACGAATACTCTAAAATTTAGTGTTAAAACTAATAAGTACTACTCGAAGGTTAAACTGGTTATTCCAAGCCGTTCCTTATAATGCTTCTAATAGGTATTATATTAGTATATCGTAACCTTAACAAATCCGCAAAGTGGTTTTGAGATACGTAAAATGGTTTCGGGTAAATAATATTTTCGGGGCTTTACAGGTATATAGGCGTAAATATATCGTTTAAGATTCTTTTCTTATTGTATATAATATTGTTTAATTTGCAGAAGTTTAACGCGAAGGTTATAGGGGATGCGTAAGGAGGCAAGAAACGGTAAAATAAAACGATGACTTTTTCTTTATAAAGTAGGCGATTAGATTATAATATCCTTCTTACCAGCATTATAGTACCCCTTACCTTTAAGGAGGCTATTTTTATAAAGATTTACAGCCTAATTTTTAATCTCGTAGACTAAGCGGATGGGAAAATTTTGTAAACGTTGTAAATCATTAAGTCTAACTTTTCCAAACGAAAAACGCCTTGTTCGATTAAAATGGAGATTTTCTTATATATTAATTGTTTATAAGAGTTACATGGGTCTGTAATAGTATCTTTGTTTTGTAGTTTCATCTTTTATTTATAATCCACTGTTTCCTTTTAGGTAATAAAAGAATTTACAATAAAGTTTTCAAAACGTTTTTTATTCTCCAAGTTAAGAAAACGATTTCAACGGCTTAATACCGGTTTCATAGGGTGACGGATGTTATAAATATATATCCGGGAAATACGTGGATTTAGAGAAAAGTTTGGATTCGTTATTATAAGAGTGGTTCAATTAGTACTACTTGTCGGATTACGTTTTCTAGTCGTTATTATTTACCTTTTCCTTATTATATTTTCGTATAATCGTTTAACAACATTAAATCGTGTTGTTTGGTCAGTTTAAAAGTACATTATTGGCTTTTAATAGGTAAATCTTTGGAAGGCTATGTAATGATCACACTAAATACCCGTGAGTATATAAAAGGTGTCAGAGGGTTTATGTTATCAAGAAGGTAGCAGAGGTGCTGAGTGAATAATATCGCAACCGTGCAAGTAATGATCAAAAGCCGTGAGGCTATTCAGAATATACTGAGACTGAATACTTAGATTGACAACTGAAGAACTATGAAGGAAATACTATCTATGTGGTGCTGACCGTGTTCTTATATCCTTAATCCTTCATACGCCTTCAGTGCGGGATCATGTTAGATCGAAACATGATCCCAATGATCCTGGATCTGTTGGATCGAAACATGATCTCAATGATCCTTAGTGCGTAACCCTAGCCCTAAGGTTGCTGAAATAAGAGATATCTCCACCTGATGTGTTGGACATCAGGTTCTTAGTGGCCCAGCCCCATACTGGCCTGTTTTCTAACCCTCCGATGTTCTTGGGTCATAACAGGCTAGTCCATCCGTCCTTTGTTTTCTAAACCATGACCTTAAAATATAGTGATAGGTCTAAAACGCCAATTTCACGTGGTTCGTTTCTTATGTCTAATGATTTTGAAATATTATTTCTAGCACGTACGAAACTTAATACCACCATAGATTTTGATAGAATATTCGCTATTCATATCGTAGCTAGTAATAATGTTGAATTTATATGGATTCTGTAGTAAGCTTTAAAGATAAAGAGTGTTAAAATCAAGTTATTCGGGCTAAAAATGTGATTTACGTCGCTTAATACCATTTGCAGGATTAGCTCTTCAATACTAATACCCTTTAATTCCTTAGACAATATTGTATACGCTTTTTGTAAGCGACCCGTAATACCGTTCGGACATTCCAATACCTTAAAACGCCTTTACCGGTATCTTTTTTACACTTACTTTCGGCAATCTTAGCTTTAATTCTTCATTTAATTAAAACGAAAGCTATACCTATATTTTAGGTAATTTGACCCGAAAGCTCTGAAAAAACGTTTATCTAACAATTGATCAAATTATATTAATAGTTTATAGCGAAAGTGTTTCACGTAAATTCCTCAGCTTGAAAGGCTATTGTTACTTCGACGGCATATAGGATAGGCTAGCCGTTGAGTTATATTATATGAATAAAACCGTTGTAGTTAAATATTACGTCGTTCTAAAAGCGGAATTCAAACCGTAGTAAAACTTGCGAGTGTAATTAATACTTATAGAAAAACTTTTCAATAGATTTTAATGTTTCTTTTCCTATGTTTTTATTACCTATTATGTAAAGTAACCGTAAATACCGCTCTGTGACCGGGTATCCGAACCTTCGATATAATATTTTTTAGTTTTAGATACGTTAGGTAGACAGTTTTAATGGTATATGCCTTTGAGAAAAACTATAAGTGTTCAGATTTCAGACGAAACGATACGGATACATTATCTGAAGCGCGAACAAGTTAATCAATCATATTTCGAAACTTAACCCCAATCTGATTTACATTGGTGAATAAAATAAAAATAACGTTTTGTAGTCTGTTTCGTAAAATTTAGCCGGTTTAAATCGTGTACTTATTACGACTGTGCCGAGTAACGACGGTTTACACTTATTAAATGAAAACTTTCGCTATTTACCTGTTTGGTCGAATTAAAACTTTGAAAATTTCGCCGCGAAAACGTCGAATTATCGTTTTCCGGCGATTGAGATTTCTATTAAGTCGGTATCTGGCATAATACTCTGAAACCAGTTGCCGTACCTATAAGAAAATACGAATTATAACGCTATATATGCGCTTAACATGCCGTGTTCGCTATCTAGACCTACTTTATATAGAAATAAAGTATGTTACAAGCTTTTAAATACTCGCCAGTCTGTTTTCTTATCATATATTATTACGTAATTTTTGTTTTCCTCTTAATCGTCTTCTCTAAAGGTGTATTCGTAAAGGTAAACGTCGAAATCTTATTTTACCCTTTCACTATAAGCTATATACGTTGTAAAATTAGTTTTCTTTTGGTATTTGGATAGGTAATAGGCCTAAAATTGTTATTTAATCTGAATTTACTCGTATACCTGATAATTTGTCGACTAAGAACCGACTTTGTTATATATAATATATTGTTTTCAAAAACCAGTAAAACCTTGTATACAAATTCGAAGGTATATTGGTATATATAATAAGTTTTATATCTAGTTTTAGGGGCTCCCTCGTTAACACCTACTTTATCCTCGGTTTCGGAGCTTCTTCCTCAATGTCTATAGCTTTTATAACCGTACTTGGGGCGTTTATATTCTTTATATTTTAGGTACATTTTAAGTCGTTGGTTTATTACATAATAAATGATTTCGGTGACGTTTACTTTGATAATTTATGGGCCCTCGTCTTTAGCTTTCCCAGCTGTAAATACTAATCCAAGGCTTACCTATCGGCGTATTGAAGTTCAAGATAGGGTTTCAAGGCTTGTATAAAACTTTTTGAAGTCGTTTTCCAGTTTAAATAACGCAAGGTTAAAGTTTGGGTTTTTACGTCGAACTTTTATAATTTCTTAGATAAATCATTTGTCTCCCTTGTACTTTAGTTTATAAGCCGCCTAGAATTTCCAGAACCTCGTTAATAAGGTGGTGAACTACTGTTATAAGGTTTTATAAGCGTTTTCACGCTAATTTTTTACGGATTTTCAAGTAATACCCGTTTAATTCCTATCGTAAAACTCGTAGTTTATTTCCGTACTTAAGTACATTTATAAACGACCATAACATTTCGAAAATATGTTTATTTACATCAAATAGTATATATTACATTTTTGAACTTATCAAATTAATATACCAGATAAAATGATATAGAATTGGAATGGTTTAATATTAAATATTTTACAAATATTCAATATTATACGGATCTTATGATCGAAGATATTATAGGGTTCGCCATTGTAGTTTTCATCCTTATATTATAACCTGGTAAAGTTCGTAAATTTCGTAGAGTTACTTCTATTAGTAGGGAGCCAATATAATAGGAGGTTGCGATGAGAGTCGTAATTGGTAGGTATTAATCCATAAAGCTTGTATTAGTATTTAATACCGTTTATTATATCTTTGGAAATGCCGTTTTCCTTATTTGGGTCGCTTTCACTACAGTTAAGAAAGGCGTTCATTGTATCTAGTGATTGATTTTGTTTCTATTTCTCTTTAAATATACGGTTTAAAAAGGGATCGTATTTTACCCTAGTGGTAAATAACCTTTGTAACTCTTTTTCCTTTTCCATTAATTCTTCAAACTTCGTTTTACTATTGTAGCGCGCAGGTAGCTTTTCAAAACGTCCCAAACTTTACATACGTAAAGTGTTTTAAAATTTATTCCTCATTTTTCAATAATTTGTTTTTTATGTTCTGCTTACTAGTGTTCTTTTATGAAATCCACTTACAATATTTCTTTTTTTTTCATAATCTGGAATTTTGTCGAGTTAAGCTATAAAAAACAGAGCTTTTATAATACAGCCGTTTCTTACAATTAAGGTATTGATTTCTCCACTTAGTAGTTATACCTATAATACTTTAGAAATCTATTTATATATTATATGTTACATTTCCAATATTCACTTAGCAAATTCTTCTTGTTAATCGTCGAATATGCTGAGCCTTTAGGTATTTTTTCCCCAATAGCGAAAAATCATGTTTGTAATGGACGTATTCGCCGCCTAAAGGTTTAAGTTTTCCGCCGATATTTTAATAGTATTATCTCACATATTTAAATTAATAAGTTATAATACGTTATTTCAGAACGTTATATACTAAAACAGAAGTCTACATATTAGTTATCTTTAGCCAATCTCGTTGCAGGTTATTCCATAGAAACGAAGTTATCGTATATAAGGAGCTAATACAAAAGGAATAAAGTGATAGGGTAAATTATACGTCTGGGATTGTATATGGAAATTTAGTTTCAAAACAGAACCTTAAACCAAAGCGTATAATACGTAAATAAAATATCAATGTGATACGTTAAGACTGTTTAAATAAGGTTTTTAACGCTTATTAAATTGAATGAACTTAAGTAGGGCGTAAATATAAGCTACTTAAGCGTTTTGACTAGTTTTTCAACGCTTTTCAAATGTTATACTAGTTAATTAAACAGTGTATGAAAACTTTGCAAATAACAATTTAAACAAGCGGTGTAATGTAAGGCGAATGGAGAAAATTTGTACGGGGTAAGGTAAACAGGGAAAAGAAAGTATAGAGGTATGGATTTAAAGATTGAAATTGTATATAGAGACGAGTTAAAATTGTATGGTAAGCTCTTTAAATACTATGTTCAATGCTCTTCAAGTATGCCGGGGCGCTTTTAAATGTGTTCTAGACACGTGATAGGTGCTTGATAAGCGATTCGGATATTTCTTTTAAAACGTGGGGTAATTTTAAAAATGCACCAAAAGTGGTATTAGTCGTTTTCGAAGTGTTTTTGAGCGGTTAGGATACTATGTTTAGGTTGGATAGATCTTAGCGAAGGGTTTCAAAACTTAGTAGTTTTTGCTTATGTGGACTAATACGTAATAGGACGTTTTTCAATAATTACTCGGATACGTCCTTCTTAGAGTTACTTTACTTCACAGTCTTTCCAGACTTTCGTATGTTTCTTATAAATCATAGTGTTAAAGCACCGATTGTTGGAATCGCTACAACATTCCACTATAGGTATTTAACTGGGTTCGTCTATTCTTTCCTCAGCTATTTTAAATCCACCGAGTTGGCTACTAATCAGTATCGGTAAAGTCTATTTGTACCTTATACGTTTATATTAAGGTAAGTAAAAAAGTAATCGTAAGATTGATAGTAATATTAATGATAAATAGATCAAAGAGGGAAGAGGTATCCGGAGAATACACGCCTTAGATGAGAGCTTATAAGCTTTCACCTAGGCAATGACACTTTACCATGCACTTTGACAATCTCCTTTCTGGGCAGTAGTACACTATCATGCACTCTACAAGAATGCACCTTACAGTGTGGCAAGTTACCGTACACTCTGCAAGAGTGTAACTTGCAGCGTAACCACTTACTAACTATAGAAATGTATGATAATATGCATAGTTAACGTATTGAACGTATTTTAGAATTAATCTGGGTCTAAAAACTTGAACATTTAATCTGTATTGATTGATTACGTAAGAAAACAAAATCGTCATCGTTAGTATATAAAATAACGATATCCTTTCCTTTAGAAAAGTTAATTTTGTGACGGCGAAAAAACGTATTATTGAAAATTTAGGCCTTTCAAAGTATGAAATAATTAAAACTTTTACCAGAATCATACAGTTTTAAGATATTCACAGTATCTGTGGCACTTATTTTAATCTGCGCTAAAAAGGGTGAGCTACGAGTTTCACAACTATTAGTAAAACCAACGAGACAAATTTACAATAATAACTGGAATAAAAGATCCGTACAGCTCATATCGCCACATTTTTCTAACTATAGGAATTATATAACCTGTCGATTACGATATTATCTTGAAACCCATAAAAGGAAAATTCTGTTACGTTGAATGAAAGGATTTGATAATGAATGTACAATCTGAAAAAAGGTATTAGTATAATATTGGTGAACTTAACAACGACGAAGTTAATAATTTTTATGGATGGTTTATTTTACGAATTGTTGGTAGGGCTTTAGACGTTACAACGTTATCGATTCGATTGGTTGAAGTAACAGTAGTATTGCAATAGTCAGATGGTAGATGTATTGTTCTAGGTTTGGAAGACCGTTAGCTGGTCTGCACAGTAGTTTGTATAGCTAATTGCTTGGTCTATGCCCTAATGTAAAGTGGGGCCATATTACATTTGACTGTAAGTCAAATGCAGTAAGCCCAAATAAAATAATATACTTAACTTGCAGTTTAGTATAGTCAATGTTACTATAAGTAGAGTTGATATACTGTATTACAAATACTATTATTCTAATACTGGCGTATTTTTATTTTGTACACGTATGCCATTATATTTAATCAATCTCCTAATAGTCTTCCAATTCGATAGTATATCCCTTACTGCTGCTACGTAATTTGGAATTACCGGGCGGACTATTAACATCGCCCTCGATACGTATAATTAGCCTATTTTTGTC
This sequence comes from Anisogramma anomala, assembly GCA_038502455.1. Classification (NCBI taxonomy): domain Eukaryota; kingdom Fungi; phylum Ascomycota; class Sordariomycetes; order Diaporthales; family Gnomoniaceae; genus Anisogramma; species Anisogramma anomala. The sequence continues at coordinate 1,354,232 of JASMMZ010000008.1, read as the reverse complement.
TACAAATCTTTTAAGGGCCTTGTTTGGCGATATCTTCGTTATAATGTTAGCAGGATTATCTTAGTCGTTTATTAACCGGAATTCCTTAATTTCCTTTCCCTCATAGGTTTTGCGGAATGCCATTACGTTGATTATTAGGTGTTTTTAGCTGGTGTTTCCGAGTTTCTAAAGGCATTAAAATAGGTTTCTTGAGTCTATACAAATTACCACCGGGATTTGAGTAATCTTAAGCTACCTTATAACAACATTAAGTGTTTCTTACAATACCATGCCTATATTAAAGCCTGCTAGTATACCGTAAACCTCTGAAACTAACACACTTTATATAATCCTCTTATCTTTGATAAAGATCTAGTAAATTAGATTTCTGACTATTTAATTGGTTTTCCTGTATATCTTCATTAACGAAGAATATCAAAAAGTCGACTTGTAAAAACAAGTCGGTGTTATTCACAAAAAACTCGTTCGTAAAGATTATTAACTTGGTCCTCGATAAGTCGATTAGAACTATATTAATCTCTAGGTCTATATTTTACATTTATTATTTAATTCTTTTATTAAGCCGGTTAAAATATTTAACTATTAGGTTTTGTATCTATATCGCGAAAAAGAGGTTTAAAAAGCTTCCGGTCAGCATAGTCTAGCAATATAGCTATTATAGGCACCTTATTCTAGGTACTATTGGGCCTTAGCCATGTTAGTCTTGTCAATTGTAACCAATTCAATGCCCTGGTCCTTTAAACAAAAGATGAAGCTAGCGATAATAAAGTATAAAGATGAACGATCCGTTAAACTTAAGTTGATTACACTTCGCCAACGTCGTAACCGTCTTGTAATTTCAGAGCTTAAAGTCTTTAATCGCCTGTTATCTCGATGTTACAAAATCAACCGTTTCAACGAAGAGTGTATCGTTAATTTATATACCTACCAGGCCAAAGTCCCTCTTTTACCTTATTTATAAACACGGGTCGTATATTAAAGATCTCATGCCTAATCGTGATTTAAAGTACAACCAATAAGTTAAAACCCAGTAAACTCCTATTTTAGCTAGTCCGTATTAAGGCTTAACATATCATATAACCGTTCTTTAAGGGTAAATATGCCGTAATTCCTATAGTAATTCTAGTAACACGATACGCTATAAATTTATTACTAACTACGTATAAGCTTACATTATATTTCGGCTGTTAAAAGTAGACTTGCCTTTAGTTGTAAATATTAAACTTGTTACTAAAACGATTACCAAATGCTAGATAATCTTTTAAATCGTTAGCAACTGAGTAAGGATCCAATCTTGACCTTTATCACCGTATCCTTAACCAATTAAACGTGATTTTTCATACGGCCGCCCCGAAGTCTTATCTTTGACCTAGGTGGTTCAAAAAGATACAGGACCGTTAGCAGTTTTAACAACTACTTTAGAATTGGCGATATTTAAGGTCTTATATAAGCCTTTCCATTTGTTTGGATCTCACAATACAAGGACTTTACTTTGCAACGGTAAAGTAAGTACGTCGATTGTTATAAGATCTTTCCTGGTATTAAAGGCATTATTGACCTGGCGGCGTGCCGATTCCTTTTACATTTCCTTTAATACTTTTCCCTAGGATATTACTAGCTTTTGGATACTTATCGATAACGGAGATTTACTTATCAGACTTAAATACGATTTAAAAACCAGTAACATTGGCACTAGGCCGTTAGGGCTCACGGTATCATTCAGGCCCTTTACCGCCATTTAAAGGCGTGCCTTTGGATTCGTAAAACATCCAATTTCCAGCGTAAGGATATTATACGTCCGGCGAAATAACGCGTATACCATTTTAACCTTCCTAATACTCTAGTAGGTTTTTACAAACACCTATTTACACTAGATACACATTATCTTCACATTTTCCTAAACCTCTGTTACTGTAAAATTAGTACCAGTATCGTAGACGACGATGTCAAGTGGACCCAAGTACGTGTTAATCAATAATATCTTTAATGTTTCCTACATATCTTTTGCTGAAAGGTACTTTAGAAACTTAACACTGTAAATAATGTTATGGAGATAACGACGTAAAAAATGAACCTATTATTCAAGTAAAATATATTTATCAGGACTTTGTAATTAAAGTTTTTGTTATTTTTTAATATAAAATTAAATATTCAGGGGGGTTAGGCATATGTTTAACAATAGTAGTAAATCTTTTTAATAGATTTCAAAGCAACGTAGTCCGTATCTTTATACCCTACGGACTTTAGGATTTTGTATAGCCTATTAACGGTTGGGTAGTTGAAGCACTAGTATAATTATCGTATTTTCAACTCTATTAGATTCAAACTACTAATTTAAGGCCTTAAAGATAAAACTTTAAGTAACCCTATTCAAAGGTAAGGGGAAACCTTCAACAGTTTTCAATCAACTCGTCGGCGTTAACGTCAAAGTTAACGCCAAATATCTATATATTTTAAATAGAAAAGAAAGGGGGTAGAATACTTGATGATGTGGAACGTAATCAATCTAATAATAGTTTAAATTACTGTTATCCTCAGTAATAATAATTATTCGCCTGGTTCGAAGCCAACTTTAAACTTAATAATATCGTGAAGATTAATCTTAGTAGCTATAATACTTTCCCTCCGTAATTCCATATATTATGAATAACCTTATATCGAGTACCCTATTACCCGTATATCTAGCATAATACGTTAAAACGTGTGGTTAGTGTAACGATCGCGAAATTTAAAGGTAATTAAGGGGTTCGGAGCTTGATTAAAGTAAAGGTAAAGGTTTTTACCACCGAGGCGGTATAAAAAGGTATGGTCAGCTAGTAACTAAGCCAAGTTAGGGGTATTATTTTTATATCACTTCATTTACTTAAGGGTATTATCGCCGTTAATTAGCTCCTTGCCCTCGAAGTCTATAACTTAATCTAAGTAATCCTATTTAAAAGTAATAGTGTACTAAATATAATATATTACTTTTTTGTTATTTCGCTTACCTAGAGGGTGGCGAGTTATTCAATAGCTAGACCTACCATAAATACAACATCTCTTACCACTATTACGACGATAGTATTTTCGGTTAGTAGCTCCGCTTAAATCTTAGCGCTAACGTGGCTATTACCTCCAGTCTGTGGTCAATAAGCTAAACCTTAGGCGGTAAGGGCGCTTATAGCCATACTTATGGTCGACATAATTAACTATCGTAAGGTCTTTTTTATTTATGTTAGGAAAGCTGTTGGCTTAGTTGTATATACTAAGCGATTTTGGTATACGTGTTATTACAATTATAAATAAGGAGCGTAACTAGTTAAAAAAGCTTTCGTAAATGGTATTTAGACGTTATAAAACGTATTTAAACTCGTTAATACCCGTAACAGCGACCCGTACCTGCTTGCGAAGTGTAGCTTCGCCAACGTAAGCTTTTCACATTACTTGTTGGTATAATATCAACTTGTTACACATCTAGTTAAGCATATCCATTAGTATTTCATCTTTTTTCTTCTTCGCTATTATCGTGGTCCACCTCTTAGTAGCCCAATATATATAGTATTAGGTAAGGTGAATATCGTATTCGAAGTAGTTCTTTATATTATCGTAAACTTTGCGAAAAGTAGTTACTCGAGTCAGAAAGGTTAGGTAATATTCCTTAACGTACCCTGTAAGGATTTCGGTAAATAGTAAGTAAAAACCAGAAAAAGGAATCTATATTTACTTACAAATGTTTAAAATGGTATTGTTTTCGTATCGAAGAGGTTATAAAGCTTTCTATTATACTTTTTGACGTCGTTTCAAATTTTAGCGAAGTATGTATAAAGTTTGTAATTAATATTAACTATCTTAACAAGTCTTAAGGGCAAGTTGCGACTATTATCCCAGTTTTTATTAGTAATGTTTCCTAGTAATTAAGGCATTGGAGCTGCTAAAACACGGCGCTAAGCATAATTATTAGTCGCCTAATCCAAGGGATAAAGTCTTATAGTAGAACCTATAATAGGCTCGCGCATATAGGTAAACCTGTTTTAAAAAGGTTTTTAGGGGACTTAGCGATTAAAATGCTAGGGGGTAATAGGAGCTTAAAGATTTTGAGGTACTTGACGATCTTAATCAATTAACTAATATAAAACGTCGACGTCAATTCTTCTGGCAGAATTGGCTGCCGCTGTTTCACGCGCCTTTCCACTGCTAAGGGCGTATTCAGCGCTATCATTTAAAGGGGTTAGGTTGCCGAAAAGGTTAATAGGTTTTTTATATTTAATACGTAAAAAGACTTAACTTAATTAAGGATAACGGGGTGGTCACCTAAATCATATGTAGGGGCATTATAGTTTCTCATCTTAAGGGTATTTTTTAAGTTAGGCCAGGTTGAAAAGGGTTTTCGCCAACTTGGTAAACCTTTTTTCCAATATGTAAATCCTTTGGCGCTTATGTTTAGTTTTTAATTTGGATTTAACATCACTTTCAATGTTTTTCCATATATTAATAGTCTAGTCGTTGAAAACCTTACAATATTTACGAAAGGCATGGCTATCACGATTGAGGTGTTCGCATCCTTCGTAGTCGATAATGTAAAATCTAACGAAATTAACTAAATACCTTTTCGTTAAGTATTTGTAGACATCTTACTCCTAAAACTCTTCGTCGAAATACTTAGTAAAGTATGGTTTAAGAGTTTTAATTACCTCCATTCGCTTTTAACTAAATGTCATTTTAAAGTTTTGGCTGTCATGTGACTTGATAAGTGAGGTATTTTATGATATTTAGGCGTGGGAATTTTTTATTTTAGTGTAACGTAGCTTTCTTGGCGCTACTTGACGATTTTTAATATTTTAGCTGAAAACAGAAATTTTAACGATTTGATTGGAGTGGGGAATGTAACAACAGTGAAGTAGGGGCAAAGGTTTGATATAAAGGGTAAGGTTGAAGGTTATTGTTATAGGTAAAGGTCGAAAGTAATTTTTTATTTTTACCGTGTGACTTAGTCATTTTCATAGTTGTAATAATCGTAATATTGCTAACTTAACCGTTTACCAACTTGCCGATTTAAGAATTTTAGCGGTCAATTTTAACTCTTTTCAAAAAGTATTTGGTAAAGATTTATTGGTATTTTGAATAGCGATACCATTGTTTAATTTTGAATTTCCGTTGTATACTGGCGCAACCTAAAATTTTTCTCTATTTTCCTTCCACTGTAAACTGTGTAGTACTAATAGAGGCCCTTCGCAAGAATCGTTCCTCTACATTAACCGCCGTTATTAAAGTAAACCGTAACCAGAAAATAGCTTATTCTTTCACTTAGCTTATCTGAACTTGACTTAATAAGTACTGATTAGTGTTAGTGGGGATTTAACCGTTGAAACGTTGTAGATTCGATTAGTCGAAGTAACAGTAGTATTATAATAGTCAGATGGTTGATTTATTGTTCTAGGTTTGGCAGACCGCTAGCCGGTCTGTACAAAAATTTATATGGCCAATTGCTTAGCTTGTGACATAGTGTGAAGTGAGGCTATACTGCATTTGACTTACAGTCAAATTCAGTTAGCCCACACAAAACAATACACTCAACTTGCAGTTTAGTATAGTTAACTTTACTGTAAGTAAAGTTGACCTACTGCACTACAAATACTACTATTCCAACACGAATACTACTAACCTTATAACTTAAATCGAATTTTTTATAATACTAGTTGATAAGAAAAGGTTTCTTATACAATTTATGATTACTAGTAACCTCATATACTAGATATCCATTAAGTATAAATGTATAACGTAAAATGTACTCATATTGAAAATTTACGGTATAATAATAAGTTTTGACATCGGTATAATAACTAACTATGTGTTAAAAATGATTATATAACAGCTGTAATTACCTTCAATACCTGTGTTTATATATATGAACTCTCGGAGCCTCGATGAATACATATTGAAATTAGGTACGACTAATGAAAAGGGTCCAATCATCAATAAAATAATTTTAAGGAAGTGATTAAAAATCCGAAATCGATAATTTTCGGTGAATTAACAGTAAGGATGACCCCGCTAACCCCATAACTAAAACCACGCCTAATAATGCTCTAAAAAGGTACGTAGACAACAATACACTAACGGTACAAATTGAGGGAAACGTAAACCGCCTGGCATGTAACATGGAGAAATATGGATGCCTTAGCAAACTAAAAAACTACAAGGGTAAATGTGGTAGTAGTAACGTGGAAGAAAATCAGGTCCGGGAATACTGGCAAAAGATACACAATTGGTGGCGTACGTGATACGCGTAAATCTGTGGCAAAAGACGTGTGCACGGGAGTTGAAGAATGCGGGACTCGAGAATATAGGGCAAGGAGCTGTAATTAGACTCAGTTTTAGTACAAATTGACAAGGGTTTGGCATACGGATTGAAGAGGAAATTCAGGGCTTACTGTAAATGAATGATTCGCTACACTGGTGTGCACGTACAAAAAAAGCACCCAGTATTAAAATAAAAGTCAATTGTAATACAATTAAGTCAAGTATACTTACATTTAATTAATTGTATTGACTGAAAATTGACTGTAGCTCGTAATATTTGACTGTATTGCGTGCAAGTCAATTTCAATAGGTGCTCACTTTACGTTGAAGCATGGGCCAAACAGTTAGCTATACAAATTAGTGTGCATACTAGCTAGCGGTCTTCCAAACTTAGAAGTAACACATTACTACTTTCAATGCAGCACTAGTTACTTCGATTGCAATGATTAGAATCGACTACGTCGCAACTATAAAGGCCTACCAATACTTATAATACTTTCGCGTTCCTTTATAAACAATTTAAATATAATAAAATCCGAATTTCTTTTTTAAAAAAAAATCGTAGATTAACGAGATTTTTACGTACACTTATATCAAAGTATATGATAACGTTCTCGCTCTTATTTATATTGTACTTATTGCTATTAATGGTAAACTGTCAATATTTATAACCATTTATTGCTAAGGTAACCTAATTATCAAGAATACATATGATAATGATTTCTATTTTTTAAAAATTATTAACTATTTTATTCAAAATAAGCTCATTAACTTGACTTAAATGCCTACATATAGTACGTGTATTAATAATACTACAAATTGAATAAGTTTTCAAGTGAATATTTAATTCATTACGCGAGTTAAAAAACTCGCAATAATAGTCGAAAATTCTTTTACTGGGCGTGGGTATTTCAATCACATTGCCTACGAAAACTTTTCTGGAATACGTGGGTAAATAGTGTGAGAAGGCTTTTAATGATTATGAGAGCTAGTTATTATTAGTATTCGAATAAAAGTTGTGAATGCAACGGTTATTGTCGTAGTTATGGCGGTGTTTACGATTACCACAGTGACGTTTACGACTGCCACAACGCTTGTAGTAATCTCGCTCCCCGCAATCTTGTTCTTGCGGTCTTTTGTTTCGTTTTCGTTTACAAACAACGATTTTCATGACGCGGGCGATCCTTACAACGTTGATAATTTTGCCTACAGTTTTGGTAACGGTTATAAAAACAACCATATCTTTGGTCTTAAACTTCTCAACGATTATGAAGATGACGAATATCTTTATACCTTTTTCAAATATTCTCGCAATTATCGCAAAAATTATAAAGCTCTCTGTTTTCGCCTTTTAAAATAAAGCGATGATAAGAAAACTTAGGTTTCGTTGTTAATAGTAACGTGGTTTTATTTTACTTAATTTTAGTTATATACTTACGTATCAATTGTTCTCGAAGAACAAAAGGCAAATATTTATAAATATCCATATTTAATAGAAACCAAGTATCAACTATTACTTCCCACCAATTTTCATTATAACGGCCTGAAATACTGATAACTTGAACATACTGTATCTTCGTTTAAATATACTTTTTAACCTGTACTTATTATTCAATAAGTAATGAAAACGAAAGGTATATTTTCGATATCAAGTAGTGATACAAATAACATCTATATTTTATCTACCCATAAAAGCATTTATTATTGAGGCGAAACCTTAAAAGCATATTTTACAAAAATGATATTCAATTAACTTCAAATTCTATCGATTAATCGCCAATCATTATAATGAAATTAAAAACATCTTGACTAATAAACTTTTAACCCCGAACTTAACGTCCATAAATAAATCCAGCCGTTATCCAAAAATTAAATATTTATAAATATTGTTAGGGCTTTAGATGTTGCAACGTTGTCGATTCAATTGGTCGAAGTAACAGTAGTATTGCATTAGTCAAGTGGTGGATATATTGTTTAAGGTTTGGCTGACCAGTAACCGGTCTGCATAGTAATTTGTATGGCCAATTGCTTGGTCTGTACTCTAGTGTAAAGTGGTCGTATACTGTACTTGGCTTGCGACTAATACAGTAGGCCCACACAAAAAATACACTCAACTTGCAGTTAGTATAGTCAACTTTACTGTAAGTGAAGTTAACCTATTAAATTGTAATTACTACTATTTTAATACTGGAAGCTTTTTGTTTTTTGCGCGTGCGCTAGTGTTGGTGACCAAACCTTTCCGGTTACTACCGAATTACATCCTTGTTAACTGGTTAGACCCCTGTTAATTCCAGTTGACTTTCGTACCCAATTTGACTCTAATTACCTTTGATTGCCCCATAGCTTTAAATCTCGACTTTACCAAATCCTATATACAAGTCTTTTGCCACAGACTTATGCGTATTAGCCCATTGCCGTTATTATGTGTTTTAACTCACGTGTGTTAAGCTATTTATTACATAAGTTAACCCACGTAGGTTAATTAATTTATTACTGCTTCTATTACCCTTGGCCATTTTAACTAACGTATGTTAAGCTACCTTTTAATTTTATTTGATTCACGTAGGTTAATTAACCTACTATTGCTTTCAATTTGACCATACCAATTAAAAAAATCGTTGTCGAAATTTTCCTATTGATCTTCCAATTTACCAACATACCCCTGTCCGTTAATACGTGACTTGACTTTTCCATATAGCCTGTTAACGTAACCATCGATACGTATAGTCAGTCTAATACTGTATACCAACCTCTTCAGGGTCTTATTTGGAGATTCCTTCATTATAACATTAGCAGGAGTATCTTTTCTATCAATTTATTGGAACTTTTTCAATCTTCTTTGCCTTTATAAGCTTTACGAAGTATAATTACATCAATTATCAGGCGCTTTTCACTATTAGTTCCAAGGTATAAAATGTATTTAAATGATCTTTTTAAGTCCGTACAAATTACCACTAAAATAAGGGGAATCTTAAATTACCTAGTAAAAACGTAAATGTATTTCTATAGTATTATGCCCACATTAAAGTCAGCTATTATACTGTAAACCTTTCAAGCTAAAACGCTCCATATAATCTTCTTGTATTTGACGGAGATTTAGTAATTTAAATTACAGGAGATATTAAATTGATTTTCCCCTATATTTCTATTAACCAGGGTTATGAAGAAGTCGATTTATAAGGGTAAATCGGTATAATTTGCAAAGTAACTGTTTATAAAGATTAAGAACTTGACCTTTCACAAGTTAATTAGAATTATGTCAATCCCTAGGTTCAAGTTTTGTATCTAACACTTAAACCTCTTATTTAACCAGTCAAAGGTTTTATACATTGAGATTTACGTTAATATCGTAATCGAACGGTTGTAAAAGGCTTTTGGTTCATATAAGGTAGCGATAAAGCTACCACGGGCGAATTATTTTAAGTACCTTGAAGCTTTAACTACGTTAGTCTTGTCGATTGTAGCTGGATTAACGTTTTGGCACTTTTGGTGGAAATTAAAACTACTATTAATACTAAGCATACGAATTAACAATTAGTTAAAGTTAAATTGGTTACCCTTTTCTAAATTTATGACCGGCATATAATTCCAGAATTTAAAGTCCTTAATTATCTGTTACTCCGATATTATAAAACCAATAGTTCTGACAAAAAGAATATCGTCAATTTGTATACTAATTAAGCCGAAATCCTTTTTTTACGTTACCAGTAAGTACAAGTCGTATGTTGAAAACTTTATACCTAGCACTAATTCGAAGTACAATTAATGAGTTAGAAACCAATGAACGCTTGATTTAAATAATTCATACAGTAGTTTCATATATCATATTATAGTACTTGAAATATACGTAGTATACAGTTCTTATAGTAACTCCAACAATACGATTCGTTTTAGATTGGTTATAAACTACGTGTATGCCTATATTATATAGAAGTTATTAAGGATAAACTTTATATTAGTTTTAGTTAGAGAATTTGCTACTAAAACAACTACTAAATGTTGGCGAATCTTATAAATCGTTAGCAACTATATCAAAATCTAGTCTTTACCTTTATTAATATATCTTTAAACGATTAAATGTGATTTTTCGTACGATTACCCCGTGGTTTTAACTTTAACCTCGTATATAATAATCAATCTAAAGATTGTGATATTTGGGTCATAAAGGTTAAAGTTGGCTTTAGGTACGAATTATACAACTCTTCGAGTTAAAAGGCTGTTAATCTCGATCCTATAGTTGTTTTCAAAAGGTTTACCAAAAGTTTTAAGAACGCTTTATACCAAGGGTTTCAACGCTAAGTTTCTATTATCCTTCTCTTTCGTAATTAACCAAGTAATATTGTAAATATGGCTCGATGTATATTTATTATATTTGTCATTTTTCCTCTCTAATAGTCTTCCGCGCCGGAGACGTTTCATTAGCTTATTGATTACAGGCGAAAAACGGTTATATTAATTTATTTTCTTAGCTTAAAGATCTTTATCGCCATGTTCAATCGCCCTAATATAAGGTTTAACCTGAGTGGTACGAAAAGTCGCGAGGCTGTTAACAGTTTCAACAACTATTCTAGGGTCAACGATACTTAAGATCTTATATAAACCATCCTATTTGACTGGTTCCCACCACACGAGTACTTTACTCCGTAATAGTAAAGCAAATACGTTGATTATCGTAGGGCCGTTTCTGATGTTAATGGTAGTATTAACTTAACTCCTTACCAATTCCTTCCGTAATTCCTTTAATGCTTTACCGTAGGCCACAGCTCTTTTCTATATACTTATCAATAGTAGATATTCTCTTATTAAGGGTAGGTACGTTTTAAAAATCAGTAACTTTGGCACCAAACCATTAAGGCCCACTTTTAGCATAGTACTACGTATAATACAGTAAAGTTGACTATCCTGAACTGCAAGTTGAGTGTATTGTTCTGTGTGGACTTACTGTATTGCGTGTAAATCGAGTACAGTATACCACACTTCACACTAGGGTACGTGCTAAGCAATTGGCCATACAAATTACAATGCAGACCGGCTAACGGTCTGTCAAACCTAGAACAATACATCTACCACTTGAATAATGTAATACTACTGTTACTTCGACCAATCGAATTGATAATGTTGCAACGTCTAAAACCTTACCAATATTAATCAGTGCTTGTTAAGTTAAGCACAGATTGGCTAAATGGAATAAGAAGCTACTTTCTGGTTGTTATACTTTGCGTTATCGTTATAGTAAAGGAAAGATTCTTGAGAAGGGCTTTTACTACTATATCAGTCTCTATGGCAGTATGTAAAAAAGACCTTTGGGCTGCGCCAATCTTTACGTAAGACTAGAGGTAGCAATCATATAGCTATTGAAAACACCAAGAAATCTTTACCAAAGATTTCTCTTAAAGAGCGTTAAGATTAACCGCTAAAAGTCTTAAACAATAAGTTGAGAAACGGCTAAGTTAGTATTACTATAGGCATTATTACTGAAAAAACGACTAAGTTTCACGACTTACAACTTTTAACCTTCGACCTTACCCCTTACACTAAACCTTTGCCCCTAATTTACTTTTTTAACTCTCTTATGCCAATTAAATCGCTAACATCGCTATCCTGAACGAAAATACCAAGAATCGCCAAGTAGCGCCTAGAAAGCTACGTTATGCAACTCCACGCTAAATCTCTAAGTTTCTATACGACATTACTTCAAAATAACAAGTTCCTCGTCTACTAGGTCCTAAACCACCCTAAACCTCAAGATAACACCTATCTAAGAAATTGAAAAAGTGATTAACACCTTGGGATCCCATTTCATAAAGATATACGATATAAACTTATAGAGGTAAGATGTTGAAAAAAATTTAACCTAAAAACACTTTATCAACTTCTTCGGCTATTACATTATTAAACATAATAATACTAACGACTTTGACCACACTTTCCGTAACTTTTGTAATCTCTTTAATGACTGAACCATTAACATATGGACCTTAATTTAAAAAGTGGTCAAGTTAAGAATAAAGGCAAAACTTAAGTAGCAAGGAATCTATATACTAGTATAAAGTAATATAAAGCTGGCATAGGAACTCTTTGACCTCACCCAGCTTAAAGAATTCCCTTAATACCTAAAACCTAATGGAAAGTGTGTTAAAAGATCTTAACGCCCCCACATTCGTTTTAGGTGAACTCACATTTACCCTTAGTTAATTTAAGCCTTTTTATACGTTTGTAATAAGAAACTTGTTAAATTGTTCGGTAGTCTAACACTTTTACGTGATAACACAAAGTACGCTTTTAGCGGCGGAAAAGCACGTTAAATAATAGTCGTCAACATAGTCAAAGGAATCGACGTTGGAACCTTACACCAGTTAATTAAGTAAGATCGTCAAGCCTTGTAAAACCTTCAGATCCTTCATAACCTTTAGCATTTTAATAAAAATCGTTAAGTTTACTACGAGCCTTTCTACGGCAGGTTTGCCTATACGCGGGAGCCCACTATAGATCTTATTATAGGACTTTACCTCTCGAGTTGGACGACTGGCAATTGACTTTAATACTGTGTCTCGGAAGTTATAAGGTTTAAACTACCAGGAAATACCACTAATAAAGATTAGGATAATTAACGCAACCTGCCCCTAAGACTTATTAAAATGATTAATACTAACTATAAGCTTTTTACGGACTTCGTTAAGATTTGTAACGATGTATAGAAGTATGACGAGAAGCTTTACAACCTTCTCAACACGAAGATGATGCTATTTTTTAATATCCGTAAGTAAATGGAAGTTCCTCCTTTTAGTTTTCACTTTCTATTTCCCGGAATCCTTATAAAACACGCTAGGGACTATTACCTAACTTTTCTAACCCGAATAACCACGTTTCGCGAGATTTATAACGATATAAAGGGATATTTCGAATACAACGTCTACTTTACGTAATACTATATAGATTAGGCTACTACAAGGTGGGCGACGATAATAGTAAATAAAAAAAAGGAGGAAACACTAATAGATATATTTAATTAGACAATTAGCAAGTTGATGTTATGTCATAAAGTAATTGGAAATTCCTACGTTGGCGAAGCTACACTTTTCGAGCAGGTATGGGTAGTAGTTATGGACGTTAAAGAGTTTAAATACGTCTTACAACGCTTAAATACCACTTACGAAGGCTTTTTTGGCTAGTTTCGTTCTTTGCTTGCCACTTTAATAACGTGTATATCAAACTCAATTAATATTTACCCTTAAACCGGTAACTTCTCTAATGTAAATAAACAATACCTTGTAATAGTTAATTATATAGACCGAAAATACGGCTATGGATGCCCTTAACGCCTAAAGTCTAGCCTATCGATTATAAACTGGAGGTAACAGCCACGTGAACGCTAATAGAGCCAAGATTTAAGCGAATCTATTAACCGTAAACACTATCGTCATAATAGTAGTAAAAGATGTTGGATCTGTGGTAAGTTTAGCTATTGGTTAACTCGGTACCCCGCTGCCGAACGAAAAAACAAAAAGGTAATGTACTATATCTAGTACCTTACCACTTTTAAACATAATTAATTGGGTTAAATCGTAGACTTCGAAGGCGATGAGCCAATCAACAGAGATAATACTACTAAGAATATTAGGTGAAATAAAGATATTGCTTTTAACGCGGCTTAGTGATTAGTCGACTACGTTTTTTTGTACCTTTTCGGTGGTAAAGATCCTTACCTTTACCCTAACCAAGCCTTTGACCCTTCGCATACATTTAACCTTCGCGATCGCTATACGAACCATACGTTTTAGAGTATTATGCTAGATATAGAGGCAGTAAGTTAATTAACAGGAGGCTATTCGTAGTGTGTAGCACTATGGAGGAAAAGCACTATAGCCACTGAAATTAATTTTTACTATGTTGGCAGGGCTAAAGTTGGTTTCGGATCAGGCGAACAACTATCGTCACTAGAAATAATAGTAGTTTAAACAGTTGTAGAAGTAATCAAGTTTTACATCCTTAAGTCCCCTACCCCTTTCTTTTTTTACCTCGAGGATATGAAGACCCTCAGCGTTAACGTTAACATTAATGTAAACGAGCCAGTCGAAAACAACTAGAGGTTTTCACTCGCTTTTAAGTAGAGGTACCTATAATTTTGTTTTGAGGGACCAAAACAGTGGTATTAAACTTAACGGAGCCGGAAATACGTTAATTTTACCAACGTTTCAATTACCTAACCGTTAATCGGTTATAAAAATTCCTGAAGTCTATAGGATGTTAAAATGTGGAATACTTTTCCTTAAAAGCTATTGAAATACTTCTTTACCATTGCCAAACATATGCCTAAGTCCCATAAAAATTTAAGTTTATACTAAAAGAAGATGAAGACTTTAATTACAAAGTCTTTATTAATGTGTTTTACTTAAATAATAAGCTCATTTTTTACTTTATTGACATTGTACCTTTTTTTTATGAAGCTAACTTACTCAAGTCTTTTTAGACAAAGGATACGTGGGAAATACTGAGGATACTGTAAATTGATACGTATCTAGACCCACTTAACGTCGTCGTTTACGATGCTAGCACTAGCTTTACGGCGATAGAATTTCGGAAAAATACGAAAATAATGGGTATTAAACGTAAAAAAGTACTTGTGGAGGTCTGCCAAAGCATTAAGAAGGTTAAAAGAGTATATGCCTTATTTTGCCAAGCATGTAACATCTTCACGCTGGAAATTAAAAGTTTTACGGATCCGAAGGCACGCCTTTAAATAGAGGTAAAGGGCTTAAACGATATTATAGATCCTAACGACCTAGTACCAACCCTACTGGTCTTTGGAGCGTACCTACGCTTGACGAGTAAACCTCCGCCATTAGTAAACACTTAGAAGCGTATTGTGGCTTACGGCAAAGCTTTAAGGGAATTGCGAAGGGAATAAGCATGCTTTCAGGTCAATAATGCCCTTGATACCAGAAAAGGCCTTATAATAATCGATGTGCTTACTTTTCCATTATAAAATAAAGTCCTCGTATAGCGGGATCCGGGTAAATAGGAGAGCCAGTACAATATTTTAAGTATCATAAACTCTAAAAGAGTTATTTAAATTATTAAAGGTTTTATATCCTTTCGAACCATATAGGTTAAGCTTTAAATTAGAGTTGCGAACGACGAAAACCCTTAAGTCAAGCGACTTATTTAATACGAATTTCCTTTACTAGTTATTGATAAGCTGATAAAACTCCGCCGGCGCGGACAACCCCTAAAGAAAAAGAACGTTAAGGAGGAGAAATATACACCGGGCTATATTTACAATACTATTTAGATAAGTAGAAAAGAAAAGGATAACGTACACTTAGTACTAAAGCTCCAAGTATAAATGATTGTTAAACCTTCCAGCAAACCTTTTAAGAAAAGCGATAGGATCGAAATGAACGGCCTGTTAACCCGAGGAGTTATATAATTTATGTTAAAGGAAGATTTTAAACTTCAAAACCAGAATATTACGATCTTTAAGTAGAGGATTATCTACGATGTTAAGGGAAAGACTATTGGACGGCCGTATAAAAAGTTACGACTAATAGCTTAAAGATACGTTGATAAAGGTAAAGATTAGATCTTTACGTAATCGCTAATAATCGCTTTAACAGCTATTTTGTTGGCCAAAAATAGAAACAAGTTTAAACTTAATAGTCGTAATATAACGTAGGCATATATGTAGTTAATAACGGATTTACAATGGATTATATTATTATAATTATTATAGGAACTATAGTTGATTTATGTTTTATAAACGGTAATACGGTATATTAAGTTATTATACGGATTAACCAAAGCCGGCGTTTATTGTTTTATAACTTACCAATAATAGTTTAAATTACGATTAGGTATAAAGTCTTTAATATAAGACCTATGTTTGTTGGTAACGTAAAAGAAGGATTTCGGCCTGGTGGATATATAGACCAATAATACCCTTTTTTTCGAAACGGCTGGTTTTGTGATATTAAAATATCAAACGATGAATGAATTTAAATTTTGGAATTACAAGCCGGTGATAACGTTGGCGGAGGGTAATCAACTTGACTTTAACGGATAGTTAATCCGTATACTTAGTATTAATACTAGCCTTAATTTTCGCCAAAAAGGCCATAGAATTGATTTAGCTATAATTAAAAAGACTAACGTAGTTAAGGCCCAAAGTTACCTAGAACAATGTGCCCATGGTAGTTATATTACTACTTTATATGAACCTAAGGCCTTTCATGACCTTTTCATCGCTATGTAAGTATATGGTCCAACTAATAACGACTTAGACCGTTAAAATAAAAGGATTGAGTAGTGGATACGAAATTTGAATCAAGGAATTAATATATTCCTCATTTACCCGTTAAAGTCTATGTTTATAATTTTTACGGACGGATCATTCGTGAATAATACCGACCTGTTTTTACAGATTAGCTTCCTGATTACCCTCGTTAACTAAGATATGCGGAAAGACCAGTTTAACATTATTGGTATCCTAATTTACTAGACTTTTATTAAATGTAAAAGGATTACGCGAAGCGTATTAGCTTTAAAAGTTTACGGTATAATGGTAAACTTTAACGTAGATATGGTAATATAGAAAACCTTTAATCTCATTACCAAGCAGTTAAAGATTTCTCCTATTCCGGTAGTAACTTGTATCGATTCGAGAAGTTTGTTCGAATGCCTTTTGAGATTTGAAACTACCAGCGAAAAAAAGCCTAATAATCGACGTAATAACACTTCATAAAGCCTACAAAAAGAGAGAGATTAAGGAATTTCGATGAATTAACGGTAAAGATAATCCTATTGATATTATAATGAAGGCGTTGCTAAACAAATCTTTAAAAAGGGTTGTGGACGGTAATAGGCTGGTTATACGTATAGAAGACTATATTTATAGATCGTTAGGTAAGCCTAAGTTACGTAACAAAAATTAGAGATGTTTTAGCAAACTGGAGGACTACTAGGGAATAAACGATAGCGATTTGTTTCAATAGAACGGCTAAAGCAAATATTTACAAAGGTTTGTGGCGAAAAAAACTTTTTTCAGGAGTCGATAAAGCCGGACTTCGGAGCCGTAGGGTAATCAACAGAAATAGAGGTTAATTTACATACAAATAGGTAAATTTCAATACGGGGGTTAATTGAAATTGACAGTGGTTTGGCCAGTTAACAAGGTTTTAGCTTAACGTTTACCGGAAAATATTGGTCAACAACACTGAGTAGGCGTATAAACTAAAAATCCGCCAGTATTGGAATAATACTACATGCAGTTCAATAGGTTAACTTTACTTATAGTAAAGTTAACTATCCTAAATTGCAAGTTAGGTGTATTGTTTTGTGTGAGATTACTATATTGTGTGTAATTCGAGTAGAGTACGCCACACTTTACACTAGGGTATGGGCTAAGCAATTAGCCATACAAATTACAGTGCAAACTATATAGCGGTCTACCCAACGTAAAACAATACATCCACCACTTGACTAATGCAATAATACTGTTACTTCGACCAATCGAATCGACAACGTTGCAACTTCTAAAGCTCTACCAACACCCAGTATTATTCAAGCCCTTTACCGCCATTTAAAAACATATCTTACAATTCGTAAAGTTTTCAATCTTTAACGTAAGGATATCATATGCTCGGCGAAGTAATAATTATACCTTTTCGACCTTTCTAATGATTTAATAATCCTTAACAGATACCTTTTTATACTTAATTCCTATTATTTTAGTATTTACCTGAAATTCCGCCGTTACAAAGTTGGTACTGGTATTGTAGACGACGATATTAGGTGGTCTCGAATACGTATTAATTTATAATGTCCTTAACGTTTCCCACGTAACTTTTATTAATATGGACTTAAAAAATTCGGCTTAGTGAAAAGATATTACTATCGATAAGGTCTCTATTCACGTGAATGTAAATGAAGAGTAATCGTAAGGTTGATATTATAGTAAAGATAGATAATAGGTTAGGAAGAAGCATTCCATAGAGTACACGCCACGGATGTGAGGTTATAAAGCTTTCATCTGGGCAGTGGCCCTTTTGCTATGCGCTCTGGAATACCCCTTCCAGACCGTGCCACGCATGATGTACTTTACACCTTGCAAGAGTATAGCCTAGAGTGTAACACGTTATCGAGCACTCTACAGGAATCCACCTTACAGTGTATTGAACTACCACTTGGCTTATGTATACTAGCTATAGGGGTATATAGTAATATCCATAATAGTGGTACATAGTAATATCTATAATAGAAGTATATAGTAATATCTATAATAGGGGTATATAGTAATATCCATAATATGGGTATATAGTAATATCCATACAGGAAATCTTTTTTGTGTGTTTCGTACCTATAGCCTAATAGCGATAATATAGTTGTAACGAGTCCGTATGTGTAGTCCTATAGTAATAGTATAATTGCGGTAGAATTTTTAAACGTTGAAATTGATAGCTTTTGTAATAATAATATAATTACAGTACCAATTACAAAGGTTCGAATCAGTAACTTTTATAATAATAGTTTGGTTATGGTACTAATTACAAAAGTTCGAATTAGTAGTTTTTGAAATAATAATGTGGTTACTATACCAATTGCAAAGGTTCGAATTAGTAATTCCTGACCTCAATAGTAATTATAGTAAAGACTTAATTAATTTAGTTAATCGGTGGCGATATAGTTATTAATATCATCTTTTGTTATTTCTAATAAGGGTGTAATTGCGCAGGTGTTATAAGGGTGATTACGCAGGGGTAATTACGCTGTTACGTGTTTTGAGTTAGTATAAAAAGATGTATTACCATTAGTTTAGGTAATTTTTTTTCCTTTTCAAAGCGCGTACTCAAAGCTAATATACGTCCTTATTTTAACCTAAGTCAAACTTTATTTGAATTAATTAATTCAAACCGGTCCAATGGGTAGGTTACTCGACTAATGTCTATATACTAACCTTACCTTTCAATAAATATCGCATAAAAACAGGTTTATAAGGCGCCGTTTAGCGTGTAAGCGCCGCGGCGCCGCGGCCGCCGCCATTGCCGCCACTAACACCACTACTATTATCAGTAGACAGCCCTCGTCGGGTATTATTTCTTTTATAGACGCCTTCCCTCCGGCCTCGCTATCTTTCGCCGCCATTGCCACCAAAGCTGCCACCTCCCCCCCCCCCCTTTTTTTTTCTCCACCTCCCTTTCCCCCCAGATTTCAAAGGGAAGATCTGGGGGCTCCTAAGGTTAAAAACATTACCCTCTTCCCGCGGGTAAAAAAAACCCTTACCCGCGGGAACTCTTCGACGCCGTAAGCGTAACCTAACAAAGCTTCGCCGCGGTTCGTATTCCTTAAATCCACCCTTTTATATATCTTTAATATTCTTTTAAATAAGGAGCAAGAGATGGACCTGCTCCGCCACCTCGATCTTCGTATCTTCAGGGTACTTCGCGAGGATTTTTTAACGTATAAAGTGTTAAAGCAACGTATCTGGATCCGTAGTCCCGGGCCGCTAATGGATACGCCTTACGTACCTTATGTCGCATTCGCGGCCGCGGGTAAATCTATTGGAGATTATCACGAAAACGGGGGTCATTCGGCTTGCCATTACCGTTACGAGCGAATTGGTAGCGAATACGCCCCCGTCTCGTTAATTTTAGGGCCGTAAGCCGAAGCCGTGTTACGCGTCCACCAGCTTTATAGTAAGTTTCGACCGATCTTTAATAATATTGTTTTTTTTTAAAAAAAGTAATGTTCGAAACGCTCGTAAAAACAATCTCGTTTATAAATAACTAAAATAAGCCAATACTAATCAATAGTATGCGTTAACCGACGGATTAAAGAGTCGGCAGCTGCTATTACCGCCTAGAAACAGAGCCTATGCATATATTATGTAAATGATTTCGACGATGTCATTTCGTGTTGCCGTAAAATGGGTAAAAACCCCTTCGTGCCTTTTCCTAAACGTATATGACCCAAGGTGCGGGGCTATATCCTTACTGGCACCGATAGCATCTATAGCGGTAATGGCAGTAGCGTCAGCACACAAAAGAACGGCAACAGAGAGAATGGTAGAAATGCGATGGCGTCATTCTTTCCCACTTCTTTTAATAGTGATTAGTTAACCTTTACGGCCCGGCCGGCGCCCCTGGCTATAGTATAATACGTTGTATAGTAATATTATTTCTTTTTACCAAAACAATTGTAATACAAGTGATTAATGTAATAATACAAGGTTTAAAGTGTATAAAATAGAAAGAAACAGTATATTAGAAGCGGTACGAGATTATAAATTGGAACTGCAAAGATTCAATAGTAAAAAAACACAGTAAAGCCGAAAGCCGTATAATGAAGTATGATAATATATTAAAGGCAGCGTGACATAGTGGATTCAAATAAAGAAAAATTAGTAAAGTCAGTGTAAATATAAGTTGTACACCGTGGTATAAATCGGGGATCGGCGTAAATGATGGATTTCGAACCGTGTAAAAACGTAAAACAAAAGCAAAAACGTAAAGTATTATATGCCAACCTTTTCAGGGTCGCAAAACCTTTCCAATAACATTAATAAATAGAATGCTTATCGATATAAGTGGTTTTAACGTTCCTTTTGATATAAACTGAGTTATTAAGTCCACGGTGTTGGATTTCAAATCTATTTACCGCGTTTCATCTATTTCTCGACGTTTATATAATTTACATAAAGCTATAATATCGATTATTGAACGTGTTTCGTTTGTAATGCCTAATTTAACTCGACATTCATAAAGCGAAAAGAAGTTAGTTCATATAATGAAAGAAATTAAGCGTAAATTAAGGTTGGAAATAATTATCCGAACCGGTATTACTATAGTAATACCCGAATAGAAACCCTTAACTATTCTATTAAGTTCTGAAACCAAAACGTTTTTCGTAAACCGATTTCACTTGGTAAAGCTCTAATAAATAATATTTTTACGAAGCATAAAGCCTTTTCGAGCTGGCGTTTCGTTATCGAAGATTAAAATGAAATCTATTTACGAATTTTAGTTGTTATAATTAGCAGAAAATCCGTCAGTAAAAACAAACAGCTTTACAGTATGTATATCTAACGATAAAAATTGCAAACCGCGTTTTAAATTATATATTTACCATATAAAGCGTTTGTTAAACGCCTTATATACGTCGTCATATGAAGTAGTTTAGTATTACGCGGCCACAGAAAGATTAAATTCCACTTTCAGTTATATTACTAAAGTAATTCAAGCGTTACGTATGCGTTAGTATTTATATTCGTCGGCTCTTTTTACGTTATTTAAAACGATAAGAGTAACTTTGTTTTACTTCCCTTTTTGCATAAAACACAAAACGCCGTTTCTAAAAGTGATGGTAACGCTGTTAAAGTCAATTTTATAGTACTCCATTAAATACATTTTGGGTTTTGCCTTTAGACCGGCCTCCAATTTTTTTCTTTTTTAAATGTAAAAAACGATGCTTTACACAACGTTAGTGTATCGTTTTTCTGTATACCCGTTAGTATAAAGCCTTCAAAACGGGCCGTTGATATTAATAGGTACGGATCTAAGGTTAAATTAGTTATCTCAAGCCGGTTTTTGTAGTGCCTTTGGTAAGTATTATATTAGTAAACACTAGCTTAAGCTAGGCCGTAAAACAGCTTTATAATAGGTAAGATCGTTTTAGGTTAGGGTTGTTTTTTTAAAATCTATAGATATCTCAGCGTAAATACGTCGTTTAAGCCGCTCCTCAAATTTGGTAGATGATTACGTAATGTTACGAAGTTTAAAATATAAGCTTTAGGGTATATTAAGGAAGGTTACAAGTGTGAGAATCAAGTGGTGGGTAACCCGTGACAAAGTAGGCAACTGAGTTATAATATCTTTTTTACCGTTGTTGTTATAATCTTTTACAACCAGACGGGTCTTTTCGTAAGGTTTTCCGGTCTTATATTTAACCTCGTAAACTAGGCGAATGGGAAGAATTCTATAGGCGCCGTAAATCGTTAAATAGAACCGTTTAAAACGAAATACACCTTGATAGATTAAGGTAAATATTTCCATTTAGGTAGATCATTCGAACGGGGTACCTAAAGTAGTGATAATATCGTTGTGGCGAAGCTTTAGGTTAAGCTCGCGGTTTACTATCTCCTTTTAAATGATAAAAAAGCCTATGGTAAAGGTCCCGGGGCGTTTTTAAATCTTTAAACTAAAAAGTCGACCTTAGCGACGAGATGCTAGTGGGATTTGTATAGACAGGCCGCTTTCGTTTGGTAGGAGTGGGTTGTAAATACGATCTGGTGGGTGGGCTAGAACTAGAAACGATTTTTATTCGCCGTTTTAAGGGTTATCCCATTCATAGTTTTAATTTAATTACGATTTTAGGCCGCTATTATCCATCTCTTTCCTATACTCTTGTATCATCATCTAACAAAACGACTTCATATCGTTTAGTAAATTAATAAATATGTTATAGCCTTGAAACCCGTTATTTTTCTTAGAGCCAATCTATCCGTCCTTAGTTTTCCAAACCAAGACTTTAAATTGTAGTAGTAAATTTAAAACTTCAGTTCTATATGGGCTATTCTGTATAACTAGCGTTTTGGACACGTTATTTTTAGCCCGTAAGGAACGTGATACTGCCATAGCTTTCACCACGGTATTCGCCTTTTATACTGTAATTAGTAATAATATAAAGTTTATATAAATCCTTAGATAAATACTCAAAACAATAAGTATAAGGATAAGACTATTCGAGTCGAAAGTATTATTAACGGTGTTAATCGCTATTCATATGATTAATTCCTTAAAACTGATATCCTTTAACTTTTCAAATAACATCGTATATACTATTCTAAACGGTTTATAATACCTTTTACACTTATTAATACCTTATAATACTTTTACTATTATTTACTTACATTCGTCGCTAGCGATTCTAACCTTAGTACGTTACTTAGTAGAGGCGAAGGCCGTATTAACGTCATGGGTAATCCAGTCCGAATGCCTTAAATGAACGTTTAACTAATAGTTAACAAAAAAAATTTAACAATCCGTAATAGAAACGCTTTTTATAAATTTAGCGACCTAAAATGATATTGCCAGGTCAATGGCGTAAAGTACCAGTTGGTTTTTTAAATATATAATATCAATAATTACCTCGGAATTTAATTTTACATCGTACTGAATGCGATAATTAAACAGCCGTAAGGCCCGTCAATATAACTAACACTTACGATAGAAATTTCGATAGTTTTAAGTACGTCCTTTCTAACATCCGTATGTCCTACGGCTTAGAGCAGTTATAAAAAGCGTTTTACAACTGGGTATTCGAATTGGCGGTATAATATCCGTAATTACGGTTACGCTAAGTGAATAAACTTAGTTATATGTGTTTCGGGGGGAAATTATGAGTAACCGAACTTAAGTTAAAGCGATACAACTACACTATCCGAAGCGCGGATAAGCTAATTGATCGTATTCTAGACCTTAAATTCGAGCTTATTTATATTAGATAATAAAAATAAAAATGGTGTTTTAAAGTGTATTATATAAAATTTAACCTGTTCGAATCGTATGTTTATTACGACCGTCCTAAGTAACGAAGTTTCATTTTTACTAAACAGGACCTTTCGGTGTTTTCCTATTCGGTTTAGCTAAAACTTCGAAAACTTCGTTACGAACACGTTGAATTGTTGTTTTCCTGCCGTTAAGATTTCGATTACACTAATATTAGGTATAATACCTTAGAACCGGTTGCCGTATCGAGTTAAAAACGTAAATTGTAATATTATATAGGTGTTTAACACTCTATCTACATAATTCGGACCTATAATATATAGGAAGGAGGCGTTTTATATGTCTATAAAAATACGTTACGCGGTCTCATAGTTTTAGGTTATTAAAAAAGCATTATTAACTTTAAAGTTTTTTTACAGGTGTATTCGTAAGGGTATATGTTAATCTTATTATTTACGTCTTCATATTCGACTACGTATACTGTAAAATTGGCCTTTATACGGTCCTTAAATGTATGATCGGTCTAAAACTATTGTTTGATTCGAATTTACTCGTAAACTAGGTGGTTAGTAAACTAGTAGCCGAT
Organism: Anisogramma anomala; assembly: GCA_038502455.1. Classification (NCBI taxonomy): domain Eukaryota; kingdom Fungi; phylum Ascomycota; class Sordariomycetes; order Diaporthales; family Gnomoniaceae; genus Anisogramma; species Anisogramma anomala. The sequence goes on along the minus strand of JASMMZ010000008.1, from coordinate 1,329,866 downwards.
TTTACCGTATACGATATAACGATTTTGTAAACCAGGAGTGCTTCGTATGCCTTTTCGTAAGTATTAATATAGCTGTAGTACGTTTCATCCCTAACTGTAAGATCTTTTTCGATAGTAATTACTTTGCCCTTTATTTTCAGGATTCCATCCCTAATATCTATCTCTTTGGTAGCTGTATTTAGGGCGTTTACTTTACTTTATATACATTTCAAACCTTCGATTCAAAACGTAATAAATAGTTTCGGCGAGTTTTACTTTGGTAATTTAGCTTTCGACTATTATTTTATCGGTTATCAATACTAATTCGAGGTTCACCTATTGTCGTATAAAGGTTTTAAACGATATTTTAAGACTTGTATAACAGGCCTCTCAATCGTTGTCCGGTTTAAATAATATAAGGTTGAAATTTGAGTTTCCGTAGTATATTTTTATTATTATTTAGATAAATAATTTGTTACCATTATATTTAGGTTTAAGTGTTACCTGGAACTTTCAGAACTTAGACAATAAGGTAGTAAATACCTCCAATATGTTTTTATTAGTGTTTTCTCGTTGATTTTCCACCAATTTTCAAGTCGTATCAGTTTAATCTTTATCGTAAAGTTTGTAATTGATTTTTATATCGAATTATAATTTCAAACGGTTGTAGTATTTTGAAAATATATTCATTTATGTAAAATGTTGTATATTATACTTTTTAACCTATTCAAATATTATACTGTATAAAATAAGGTAAAATTAAAATAATTTGATATTTAGTATTTTATACGTGTTAAACGTAACATATATTATTTTATCGAGTATATCGTATGGTTCACTGTTATAGTTTTCGTCCTTATCCTAAAGTCTGGCAAAATTATTGAACTTTATAAGGTCCTCTCCATTAATGAAAAAACGGTACGGTAGAAGATTGCGATAGGGGTTGTGATTAGTAGGTATTAGTTTATAGGGTACGTATTAACGTTTTACACTTCTTATTATTTCTTAAACGGTGCGTTCTTTTTTTATTCGAACCTCTCTTTTCGTAGGTATTCTGGCTTTAAAAGACATGTAGGGTATAATTTTGTCTTAGTTTTCATTCAACATTATATTTCAGAAAGGATTCCTATTCAACCCTCTTTGTAGATAATCGCTGCAATATTTCCTCCTCTTCCGTCGATTCCTCCAGCTCCATCTCTACTTCGAGGCATGCGTTTAACCTTACTAAACGCCTTTTCTTCATTTGCGGAGGCTTTTCTTGTTCCTGGTCCATTATTTCAAGTAGGCGTTTTTAGCGTTTCTTCAGCTAATATCCTTTTACAAATTTCACTTCCATTACTTTATCGTTTATTCATTTCAATATTTGTATAAGTTAGGCTGTTACTAACAAGGTGTTTACAATACGGTTGTTATTTTCACCGATCGTATTAATACCTCTATTTCATAATTGTTTTCGTAGTATTTTTAAAATCGTACTATCGACTATACGTTATATATACGGCGTTCAATCAGAAAATTCCTTTTTAAAACGTCGAAGAAGTCTTGTCCCTTAATTTCGCCCCTACAATAGTTAAAAACTCTATTCATAACATACGTATATTCTATATAAAGGTCAAATCCTTTATCAATACCTCGATTTTGTTATCCTATAAGTTAAGGCTCAAATTCTTTAAAATGTTATTACGAAACGATATATATGCAAAAAGTACTCCATATATTCGTTAACCTTTGCCAGATTTTTTTTCAGTAAGGCTATAATGTATTTAGATATGAGTGATTTTTACGTATACCTGTAATCTTAGAACTTCGAGAATTGTTTGTTCCGCGCTATAAATGGGATTTGAATGCGTTCGGTGCTTAAAGAAATTTTTTACAAATGCGTAAATACAAAGGAAATAAAGTGTTTAACGCTTATCAGTATAAATGAAATTTAAATAATACGTAAATAAAGCGTAAATACAACCTAGTTAGACGTTTTAAATAAGTTTTGTTAAAGTTTGATAACGTTATACAAACTAAAAGGCTAGGGAAATTTAAACGTCGTAAATACTAAATTTAAAATACACGATATAGGGCGAACGTAGGGAGGCGGTTAGGGAAAATGGGTATGGGGAGGTGTAAGATGTAATTTGTAATCCGGCCAGTAGGGTTTAGTTTGCGTTTGGTAAGCGGTCCGGATTATCGTGTTATAACTGCTTCTGGTAGTTGTAAACGGTTTGGGTTTTATATTCGTAACCGTTTTTTAGTTTCGCGAGCGGCGTGAATATTGTATTTGTAACCGCTTTTAGGTTTCGTGAACGGTTTGGATATTATGTTTAAATCGGATGAATCCTAGCGAAGGGTTTCGAAACTTAAGGGTCTTAGCTTATATGACCTCATACGTAATAGGACGCTCTTTAAGAGGAGCTCGGGTACGTTTAAAGCGTTAAAATAAGTTAACGGTTAACGTAACGGGGCTTTTTAATGAACAGGATATTAATTGGTTAATAATATCGTATTAAAAGTAGTTCTTTTTAAAATTACTCCGAATTTTATAGTTTTATTATGTTTCGGGTTTTAACAGCGTTCCCGCGTAATTCCATATTTCCGTATAGTTTTTGTAAGGCGTAGTAGTAAAGTAAAAACAATTGGGACCTCTATAATATCTGTGATAGTCTTACTAAGTAATCTCAAGCCGGTTAGTGTAACTTCCATTAGCTGACGTGAGTCAGCCCCCTTAACCATTGCACCATATCAAAAGTACTAATAATTCAGACTTCCTGGATTACGCTAACCACAATATAAAGGTGGGAAATAACTCGACACAATATTGTGTACCTAAACATGCACATGTTCTCATGACACTGACTAACGGCTCATAGCCTAAGTCCATAACAATATCACATTATAAGTATTTATCTTCAATTTGTATTTTCTTTCTTTAACTGTCTATAATCGACCTAGTCGACCACTAATCAGTATAGTTAAGGTCTTTGTTTACGTAAATATAAATAAAAAGTAATCATAAGGTTGATATTGTGGTAAAGATAAATAATAGGTTAGGAAGAAGCATTTCAAAGAGTGTACGCTACAGATAGAAGGTTATAAACCTCTTATCCGGGCAGTGGCCCTTTTTCTATACGCTCTAAAATACCCCTGCCAGACCACGCCATGCATAATGCACTTTGTACCTTGCAAGAGTGCAGCCTACAGCGTAACACTTTATCGAGCACTCTGCAGGAACCCATCTTTCAGTATAGTACACTGCCACTTGACCTATGTATACTAGCTGTAGGGGTATATAGTAATATCCACAGTTACGGAGTCAACGACGTAAAAAGCTGGCTTATAATTCAAATAGAATATATTAATAAAACTCTCATAATTAAAGTTCTTGTTGTTTTTAATTTAAATTTAAATTTTCAATAGGTTTAGGTATAAGTTTGATAGTGATAACAGAACTTATTAATAGCTTTCAAAGCAAAGTATTCCATATATTCATGCCTTACGGACTTTAAGACTTTTTATAGCTTATCAACGGCTAGATGGTTAGAGCGTTGGGATTACTAAAGTATCTCTAATTCCGTCAAATTTAATACCGTTACCTTTAAGCTTTGAAAATGAAACTGTAGGTGGTACTATTTAAAGGTAAAAAGAAACCTCTGGTTGTTCTTTACTAATTTATCAATGTTGACGTCGACATTAAAACCGAGGGTTTTTATATTAGTTAGGTAAACAAGGAAAAGAGTAGGAGATCGAAAAATATAAAACATAATAGACCTAATAATAGTCTAAATTATCGTTATCCTTAGTAACGATAATTGTTCGTTTAGGCTGAAACTAACTTTAACCTTGCCAACATTTTGGCGATTGATTTCCATAACAATAACACTTTCTTTTCATAATGCTAAATACTACGAATAGCCTCCTATGAAGTACCGTATTTTCTCTGTATCTAATATAATATCTTGAAACATGTAGTTCGTGTAACGACCGTATATGTTAAATGAATATAAAATATTAGGGGCTTGATCAGGGTAAATGTAAAAGTTTTCGCTACTTAAGTGGTATAAAAAGATATGGTCGTCTAATTACTAGGCCGCGTTAGGAACAGTATTTTATATCACTTGATTTGCTTAAAAGTATCGTCGCCGTCAATAGTTTCTTTACCTTCGAAATTTGTAATGTAATCCAAATAATTTTTCCAGGAAGTAATAGGTTATTAAATGTGGTATACTACTTGTTTGTAATTATGTTCGGTTGGAGGTTAATAAATTAACCAATAGCCGGATCTACCATAAATCTAATGTCTTTTTTAATTATCACGACGATAGTTTTCACGATCGATAGGTCCGCTTAAATCTTACCCTCGTTGATGCTAATATAACTATAACTTTTATTCCGAAGCCATTAAATCAATTTTTGAATGTTAAGGTCGCCTATACTTATAATCAACGTAGTATATTAGCACGCGATCTTTTTTATTTACATCGAAAAAGTTATTAACTATATACTGAGCGAGTTTAGCATACATACCATCATGGTTACAAACAAGGACCACACTTAGTTTAAAAAGCTTTTAAAAATGATATCTAGGAGTTATAAGGCGTATTTAAACTCGCTAATACCCGTGATAGCCGCCTGTACCTGCTTGCAGAACGTGGCTTCACCAACATAGGCCTTCCCCATCACTTACTGGCACAATATCATCTTGTCAAACATTTTATTCAAAACATATATCGGTATTTCCTCCTATTTCTTCTTTATTATAATTGTAGTTCACCTCGTAATATTCTAATCCATATAATATTACGCGAAATAAATATCGTATTTGAAATAACTTTTTATATCATAGTAAATATCTCGGAAGGTTTTTGCCTGCATTAGGAAAGTAAGTTTATAATCTTTGACATACTTTGTAAGAATTCCGGAAAATAATAAGTAAAAACTAGAAAAAAAACTTTTATTCACTTATAGATATTTAGAAAGGGTATTTTCTTTATATTGAGGACGTTTTCAAGCTTTCCGTCATATTTTTCTGAGTTATTCCATATTTTAGAAAAGTCTGTAAAAAGTTTGTAATACATGTTGACTATCTTGACAAATTTAAGAAAGAGGTCGCAATAGTCTTTCTACTCGTCGATAGTATTTTCTAATACTTTCGAATCGCGGTGCTAAAAGTAATTGCCATTCTCCTGACATATGGGGTAAAGTCCTATATTAGAACTTGTAATAGGTTTGCATGCATAGGTATACCTGCCGTAAGAAGTTTCGCTTTAATAGACTTGGCGATTCTGAGAGAACGGCTAATGAGAAAGGGGGATTTAGCCGTAAAAAGGGGTTTTGGAGACTTAACAATCTTATTTAATTAACCGAATAACGCCGAATTCAATTATTTTTACCGCATTAACAACTGCTACTTCGCTTATTCTGCCGCCGCTAAAAACGCACTCTGCGTTATCACGTAAAGGTGCAATGCTGCTGAACAAATTAACAAATTATTAATCGTTAGATTATAAAAAGGTTTAACTTAACTAGGGGTTAAAGGGAGGTCCTTTAAAAAGCATATAAATCCATTGAGGGTCGTTAACGTCTTTTCTTTTAGGGCGTAAATTTTAAAGGTATTCCTTAAGTTAAGCCAACTTAAAAAGGGTTTCTGTCAACCTGGTAAAGCTTTTTTCTTACACATATATCCCTCATCATTTAAGTTTTACCTTGAACTTAGACTTAACGGTTTTTTGAAATCACCTTTCACATATTAATTGTTTAGTCGTCGAAAAACTCGTGATACTTACGAAAAGCGCGGTCGCTGCAGTCACGTTTTTCACTATTGTCTTACTCGAGGATATAACAGCCGATGAAATTAACCAGGTGCTTTTCGATTAAGTTTTCGTTAACATCTTAACCCCAAAGGTCTTTATTGTAATATTTGGAAAAGACGTATCCAAAAACTTTAATTGCCTTTAGTAGTTTTTGAAAAGGTGTTATCTCAACATTTTAGCTAGTGTAAAACTTATTAGATGAGGAATTTAGTAATTTGGGGTGTGGAAACTTGGTAATTAAGCGTAGAATTATACAATGTAACTTTCTTAATATAACTTGGTAATTCTAAGTCTATTAATTTAAAGCAGCGATTTCAACGAATGAATTAGCGTAAGAGAAGAGAAAAAAGTAAAGTAGGGGTAATGGTTCGATGGAGATGGTAAGGTCAAAAGTTGTTTATTATTAGTAAAAATCGAAGGTCAAAAGTTGTGAGCCGTAAGACTTAGTCGTTCTGCAATAGTAATACCCGGAATAGTACTAACTTATCTGTTTACCAACTTGTTGATTTAATACTTTTAGCGGTCAATCTCAACGCTTTTCAAGAAGGATTTTTAAAGATTTCTTAGTGTTTTCGATAGCGATACCGTCGCTATAAAAACCGATGTAACTTAGAAGTCTTTTTTACTTACTGCCGTAAAAATCGACGTGATTTGTAAAGGCCTTTCGTAAAAATCTTTCCTTTACCCTAGCCACCGTTTGACGTAGAGCGTAAACGGAAAGTATATTTTTCTTCTACTTAGATTATCTGTACTTAACCTAATAAACACTAATCAGTGTTGGTAAAGCTTTGGACATTACAATATTGTCGATTCGATTGGTTAAAGTAACAGTAGTATTACAATAGTTAAATAGTAGATGTATTGTTCTAGGTTTGGCAGACCGCTAACCAGTCTGCACAGTGATTTGTATGGCCAATTGCTTGGCCCGTGCCCTAGTGTGAAGTGGGCGTATACTATACTTGGCTTGCAGTTAATACAGTAGGCTCACAAAAAACAATATACTCAACTTGCACTTAGTATAGTTAACTTTACTGTAAGTAAAGTTGACCTAATGCACTGAAATTACTACTATTCCAACAATAAATATAATATTTTTACCCATAATCATGATATTGAAATCCAACAAATTGGGGTATTTTAGGTTAAAAACTCCTACCTCTTCTTTTTTCAAACGCCTCCACCCTATAAAATATCATAAAAAGCTATAAAATTTTACATCGATTCTCGTTTTCGCGTCGGTTATTTAGATATTTATATTCGTGTTTTCGAGATTTGTATTCGTGATGCTTTTACGCAGTCGACAATATATTCGCAAAATTAACGGTTATTTTTGGTAAAGGCGACAATCATCTTCGCAAAAACGATGGTTATTTTTAAGAACGTGGGAGTCTTAACCAAAACGGGGAGACTAAAACGAATTATAATAAGGAGAATCTCGTCATATAACAGTCAAAGCGATAATAACTCCCTTGATAATACCTAAATTAACGTAATTATCCACTTCATTCCTTACCTCATAAATATAACAATGCAAACCATTAAAAAGTTTATCTATCACCATAAAATGCTAGTTGATATGTTGATTGAGGTTATTGCGAATACGAACTGTAAAATGCTTTCTATCACTGCCATCCAAAAAGGTAACGTTGTCGGCAAAACTAGGTACAAAACTTCCAAATATCGTTTTCACTAACATATAAAATAGAATTAAGGCTGGTAAAGAGAAAGGAAGTGGGATACGAAATAATTACTACGTTTTAACAAAGATTGGGCTGACAGTTAAGGCTTCCGTCAAGGTTTGTTAGCCTTAATTTCGTCGCAACGGTGTAAAAAGAAGTAACTGGTCGATTAATAACGCTTACAATTATATGCTTATTATAAAAACCAATGAAATATTTCTCGGACAGCTTAAAGGGTAGGTAATTAATTAACTACTAAAGCGGTAATGTTTTTTTTAGTTATACTTGCTACCAGCACCAGTATAGCTTACGCTAGTTGGTCTTACTTTAATTAACAGATTTTAATAACAATAAAGTCTGGTGTTAACTTAATTAAACAAATTACAACTATTATTTGATAGAACTATGTAGTGGTAGAGTGGTTTGTAATAGTATTAAACGATAAAAAAACAAGTCTAAGTTTAAACTACAGAGTTTATAGTAGAGGTATATACAGTATATACAACAACAAAAGAAAGGGCAGGTAGGGTGTGGTACCCCACATAGGTCCAACAATATAGGTTGACTAACAACCTGCTCAACTTAGAATTTACACAACTTTTATCAACATAATACCACTCGTTACTTCGACTACAGTAATTCGAATCAACTATCATTGCAATGACCAAAGGCTTGTGAATGGATACTTTATTAAAAGCTTTATACATACAAAAGTTATTTTGACTAGTGCGGATAACCATTCTTAATAATAAAGTATTATTCACGTTATAATTATTTTACGAAATTTGCACAATATATCAAAGTTTTTACTCTACGCTAACAACATTGTGTATATCGACACACCAACCGGAAATACCCAAACTATAATAAACAAAACCTTTATAAAACATAAGTATCTCTCTTTTCTGAGCGAAATATACTTATTTAAACTTTTATAACAAATGCGCTCATCATAGAAACCTTTCTCCACCCCCACCCTTTTCCGCTTGTTGCCGTCTAATAACAATCAATAGTCAAGAGGACTACTCGTTTACTCTACCCTACCCGGACAAAAAAACCCTGTCAGGTACCAACAGGGATGGAATGCATCCCTGTTAAGGTGGCTGCACGGACCATGTGCACATGACATGGACGCTTTGAATTACCCCTACCTCTAAGTACTGTATCCCGCTGAAGATTTGAATCGCCCTTTTCTACACGCAGTAAGTACACTTACCAAGTAGCGAGATGTGAACTCACCTTTGTCCAGGACAGGTCATCGTTTGTCCAAATGGTTACCTAAATGAATGTCTACTCTCCATACTCGTAGAGCAAAAGAGAAAAGAGGGCTTGGTGGGGATATCATGGCTCTGTCGAGCGTTGCCCTTCTCCTCCCTGCCTCATCCATCCATCCCCCTTTCCAATTTCATGAATGCCTTCGTCACCAGCCGTCGCCGGACTCCCTGTAATTTACAGTTCGTCTCCGGAAATGTTGGAGAAGCAATGCGATGCACCTTCACAGGACGACGCATGCTCCCTTCTTGACCTCTGGACCTACTCCCTCACTCCCTCGGGACCACCACTTCGGCTCGCCAGTTGACATGCTCGCGCTCTGCAATGCGCCCCATGACAGCCAGCGTATCGGCGGCGGCCCGGTATGGCGATGTCCAGGGCCCCATCACTGGTGTCTTCAGCCTCTCATCCGTCACCTTGCCACGCAGTTTCTCGACTTCAGCCCACACGCGCTGTAAGTTGTTCAAGTTGCGCATCAACGCCTTCTGGAGCGGTCCATCTCTTGTCGCGTCACCATTGGCCGTGTCCAACGCGATGATCGCGGGCAGAGTAGTATGCGTCGAGAACGCTCGCACCGTCTCGTTGACGAGGATGCCCTGTAGCTGGGTGGCCAGCGTCTGCAGTGGCAGTGAGTGGTATGTCATCCGCCTGAGTTCTCCCAAGTGAGCTTCCAGTGTGGTCCATGAAATCACGTCAGCAGGCTTGTTGCCCATCTCGGACAACTGGTCACCAGAGCGGAAGGCAAGGAAGTAGGCCAGCACCATTTCCATCGTCATCATGGCAGGCCGGTAGTCGTCAGCCGACATGCGCTCGCCGTTGACTGCAGCTCCGTTGGGCTTCTGCTTGTCCCCACGCCGTGCTTGCTTCTCTCTGTCACGTTCGCGCTTCAGGCTTTTCCCCAAGTTGGACAAGTCCCTTTGCCGCTGGTGCAAAAGCTCCTTGGACAGGACACCCCGGCCAGAGGACGCATACGCAGTTTCTGCCGCGGCCGGTGTCGAGGCGGCTGGTCCGCCAGGGGTTCTCATCTGCGAGCTGCCTGGGAGCGACGAGGCCACTGCCGGAGGATTGGGCGGTGTGTAGGGCACAGGTGCTTTCAAGGCTGGCGCATCGGCTGCTCTGGCCCTCCTTGGCGGGATGGCAGGCGCCGCTTCGATGTTGCTGTCGGCCGCACGTGGTCGTTTCGTTGCCAATGAAGGCATGTCCTCCACACTGACTGATCTCTCCTTCTTTATCTTGGAGGGTAGCGCAAGCAGCCTCCGCACTGTGGGTCGTTGTGATTTCTTGATTTTAAAAGTAAACATGTAGCGCTTTGGCTCGTTCTCGTTCGCAGCTGCCGGCTGCATCTGTGCCTTGCGCGTAGTTTTCGAAGTCTCGGGGGTCTGACTGGCAGCCTGGCTGGAATCGGCCTGGTGCAAGACCTTGTCAATCCGCTCCAGCTCTTCTTCTACTATCGCCGGGAGGGTAGGCGACAAAAGACAGGGCAGTTCGGGCAGAGTAGGCTTGGCTTTCTTGGCCACCATTTCTGACCCGGGCGTCTTGCTCTGTGCCTTGCTGCCCGCGGGGCTCTCCTTGGGCCTCTTCCTTGGACCGTTCGTTTCGAGTTCATTGTCTATTGCTGGGTGGCGCAAGGGCGACAACAGCGGAGGGACGGGATGCTTGCTGGAAGTCTCCGTCTTTCTGGGCTGGGAGCCGTGGCTCTTGGAGCCGTTGACTGTGGTTCCGGGCGATGCTGCGCGAGCCCTCTCCCGCAAGCTTGCTGGAACAGGGCGACTGCCTGGAGATGATCGAGCGATGCCTGATCTGCCCTCCCTGGCCGAGGACCGGTCTTGCGCCATATTCTGTTCCCTGCTGCGCGGCGTCTCGGGCCGTAGCATCTTGGCCGGCAGCCCGTCGCTGGGCCTCGCCTTCTTGTGTTGCCTGATCCCGTCGTCTGGTTCCAAGTGACGTTTCTTGCTGTCGGACGGGCTGGGCGCGTCCCTCGGGGCGGGTTTGGAAGCTGAGTTCTTGGACCTGCTCGCAGGTTAGCAAACGTGTTTGAGGGCGCCGCCGTTGTGGAGGACGTCTGCGAATACCTTTCTGCGACGCCATTTACTCGCAAGTCTTGACCCTTGCTGTCGCGATGCACTGCATGCCTCTCCAATTCTTTGCGCAAGGGGTCCTTCTCAAGCTTGACTGTGAGAACTCTGGGGGTTTTGTCTGGCCTGGCAGGAAGGCTGCCCTCTGTGGGGGAGGTGGAGGCCTTTTCCTTCTGCCTCTTGTAGTCCGTGAATGACATTTTGTTGATGGGCTTTTTGGGGCCGGTGCGGGGAGGGGCCTTTTGGATGACGGGATCAGGATCGGGCTCGTCGCAGATGTCGAAATAGGGTCTGGTCAGGAGGATGCCGCGATCGGCGTCTGATAAGAAGGTCGAGTACTGCAGAGGGGACTGGTGTTGCCAGAAGTTTGGCGGGACAGGGTATTTGCGATCGGGGTAGAGGGAAAGGTGGTGTGGGCGCTCTGGCAGGATGTTCTTGACGACGGATCTGATTCTATCCGCCGCAGCCTCCATCTTGCGATGTTCTTCATGAACGTCGACCGGGGGCAATCACAACTCTCGGCCGCTGAGAAGTGATTCGGAAAAAAAAGGTGGGCGCAATCGAGACTGGGGGCTGGAGACTGGTGGCTGGAGGCTGGAGGTTCGCGGGCGATGGGTGGGCAGCAGCAGGATATTGCGGCAGGCGCGATCCAGATTCAGGGTGCGGTCGGGGGTTTAGCTGCAGGTGGCGTGTGTAGAGTGTGTCCAGATTGCCGTGTGGTGTGGTGTGGTGTGGTGTGGTGTTGTGTTGTGGTGTGGTGTGTCGTGTCGTGTCGTGTCGTGTGTCGTGTCGTGCCGTGTCGTGTCGCAGACGGCGTGTTGACTTTGCAGTAGGAGGGTACGGACAGTCGGGAGTTGGAGTGATGAGGTAGGGAGTTGGCGCCGGGAGGGGGTTGGATGAAGTCTAATGAACAATAATCGGGAGGTCTGAGTGCGAGCATGCGAAAGAAGAAAGTCCTGGAACCAAATCGGGTAGGCACGGCACGGCCCCGTCGATTGCTTTGGGACCTGTAAGTAATAGAGTAAAAGCAAGAACCATTGCCTGTACCTGGGATGATTGGATAACTGGGCACCCCTGGGCACCCCCGAGCACGCCTAGACACCCCTGGAGTATCTAGTGTACTGTATCTAGTGCGAATAACGACTGACAGGCGCCCTCAAACATCCCCTCCGGACTGGGCGGCGGGCCGAACGGGATGCGGAAATCAATTAAAGGCAAGGCCCGCATCCTGGCCACACTACCAACCTGACCGACAGACCATGGTACAAGCAGCTACCAGACCTACCAGACCCCAACTTCGAGTCGAGAGACACCCGCGCACATGGCGCGCACACGCCCCCGTACTTGTACCCTTCCTTCAGTTCCCCCCTCCGTCCTGCCCAATGGTTTGCCCACTCCAGGAACCTCGTCTATCCTTGCGGATTGTACATGTACCAGTGAACCACTTCACCCACCCTGCCAGTACAGTAAGGTACGCAAACAAGGTACCGCTGCGGAAAAAAAGCCAAAGTGAAGCAATTTGTACCGTCCGCCCAATGCCTTTTCCTGGGTATTTTCCACTGCTCGTGCTCGTCCTGATTTCCCTTTGTGCCTCATTTCATGAACGGTGAGAAGTCGATGCCGCCTATCACCAAGCCATCGCGTCCGAATCCTCGTCCAGTTCGCGGTCCGACGTCCATTCGGCGTCATTCGACTCGGACACGTCCTCGTCCAGAAAGTCCTCGGCACCCCACTGGAACTCGCGTGGCTTCTGGTTGTCGAACCGGATGTTGACAACATGACAGAGACCGTGAATGAATGTCTCCGTTTTTGTCGAGCGAGTCGCCGAGGGAGCGGGGCTTGACGGCGGCGAAATAGCCTCCTCCTGCTGGAACTCGTCGTCACCGCTAGAGTCCTCCAGGCCGAGGTCCTCGTCAGTATCAGGATCGCGGTACGAAATATGAACCCGTTTGTTGGGGCGTCTCAGATCGCGTGTGCTCGTGGTGGCGGCGCGCTTGCGTTGGCGCCCCTTCTCGCTGCCCTTGCTGGCAGTAGGATGGACCGCAGGAGTGAACACAGTGGGCGCAATACTCTTGCGAGTGCTGCGGCGAAGTGCCCACGTCTCAACGTCCTCCTCTGTTTTGACAGCCTGTGCCTCCCTGTCGGTAGGCCGCCCATCATCAGAGAGCGGCCACTGGATGAGAGAGTGGTATGGCCGCGGATTCTTCGTCTCATGCAAGAAGACCCTCTTCAGCTTCCTGACCCACTTGTCCCTGAACTCGGAGCGCTGACGCCAAGGGACGTCCAGCATGGCTTTGACGGCCAGGTATCGCAGCCGGGGCAGGTCTGGAGCTTGGTCGACAAAACTTTGGAAAAACATCTCGGCAGTTTCCGCGTCCCATTTGGCCAGTTGTTCAAGTTCGATTACCTCGAGCTTTGGGGGCCACGCGGGCACGTCGTTGACCGTCAAAAGCCTATCGTAAATGGGCCCCGAGTCATTGTAGAACTCGTGGTGGCTGTATGTAAGGAGATCCACGGATAACTCGCACAGCTCAGGACAGTGCGCGCCCAGTAAGGGCAGGAACGCCAGGCTGAGAGACTGGTTGTTGTGGAGCGTGAGCTTCCGCAGTCTCGAGCCATGGGTGATTAAGTACTCGGCCAGCATGTCAGCCGTTACCTCCCAGCAGTTATGGATCTCGAGGTGCTCGATGGTCTTGGGCAGGAGGGAGAGGAACGGGCCATCAACAACAGTGGACGACTCCAAGACGAGATGCCTGAGATTGTCAACAGAATCCAGCGAAGCAGCAATCAGATGGATGTACTCGCTGTCTTTCGCCACAACGGCAGGGTCGTTGATGTCTTCTTTGAGTTGCTGGAGGGACGGGACTTGGAAATTGACAAAGGTCAGCTTGCGCAGCTGGGAGAAGGAAGCCCAGCCGTGGATCTTGTGCATTTCCCGGACCAGGTCGGGCGGCATCAGCCTCTCGCTCCAAGTCCAGGATTTGAGCCGGAGAGCTCCCTCGGCGTCGCCGGCCGTTCGTAGAGCGCCGATAAGCTCGCGAGGGTAGGTCCATTTCTTCTGAGTGGAATCTAGCATGCGGTAGGGCGGCAAGTCGAACTCGTGGAAGAGCTCGATGTGAGACAGACAGGGCAGAAATGAGATGAGCTCTGCGATGTCAAAGCTGCGGCCTTGTGAGTGTGGCAGAGAGGAGACTTCAACGACCAAAGACTCCACCATGGTTCTTCGATAGTCCCGTCTTTGGAGGGCAGCCTCAGGCTCGGCAGCGAGTTTGCGGAGGAGGGTGGCGTACTTGGTAGCCATGGAGACGGAGATGAGCTGTGGCATAGCGGACTTGTAGAGGGCCTTGAGTGCTGGGGGCAAGAGTGCCTTGCAACAGAGGCCAGCAGAAAGAAGCCAGCGGATGTTGGTCTTCTGGTCGAGCGGGTACGAGGCATACTCGAAGATTTGAACCAGGATGGCCCACTCTAGCTCTTGCCAGGGCGGGATAACGCCAGACGAAGGCCACTCGTGTTGATAGCGGGTGGGACTCGTCTTGCGGGGGGAAGCCTTGGGCGCAGGGCTGGTCTTCCTCTTTGGGTGCCCAGTTGCAGATGCCTTGCTCCGAGTAGAGCGGCGCGCAGGGCGGCTGGTGGCGGCGTGAGTCGATGTGCGGGCGCGGGCGCGGGGACGGGGACGGGAAGACGAGGTGTGCGCGGTGCGGTGTCGGCGCTCTCGGGTGGAAGCGATCGTCTTCTGAAGGGCAGAGCGGCGTGACTGGCGAGGTCGAGTAGAAGTGCCATCGTCGGTCACGTCAGCGTTGGAGTCGTCAAGTGAGCTGGCATCCGAGTCGGAGCCGGAGCCGGAGCCGGAGCCGGCATGGTCGTCGTCGGCAGCAGTGTGAGACGGGGTGTTGTGGCACGGAAGGGCGGTAGCTCGCTGGGGATTGCGGCGGCGAGGCGGAGTTTGGACCCCTGTTTGATTCATGTTGTCGTCTCCGCGTCTCCGCGTCTCCGTTTGGACGAGGATGGGAGACAGGGCCAAAATAGTAGGTCAGGCCTCTCCCGTGTTGAACGTGTTGAACATGGAAAGTGGAGCTGTGGATTGTGCCTACAGCAGAGAAGAAAGAAGAGAGAATGAGGAGTGTGGACAAGAGACCCAATTGGGTGAGAGGTGCTCTCCAATCGTGTTGTGATGCACAGAGTGCAAGAAAGTGCAGTTAATGGACAGACTCGGCTGTCATGTACGTCATATACTATGTAATAATAGTACGACTAAATCCAGTACATGGGCGCTTTCCACTTTCCAAACCCATGATGACTATGCCATAGCTAGGCAGCCAACTGCGCATTACTCATTGAAAACAATCACTAGCACCTTCCCCGTAGAAGGCAAAAGAAACTTCCTAACCACTGAACAAGAATATTTATAACAAACCAAGATCTTCTCATCATATATATTTAAATCACACTGCCATGACACTGGGCCTGGGAGAATCTACAGGGCAAGCATGGCTTTTGGCGCACCAACCTGTCAAGCACACCCTGTCATACACGGCCCTCACTATACGTCATGTAAGGTATGTACCAGGTATATACCAGGTACATACTGCTTACAAATAGAATAAAACACTGAATATCCACGTATACCTAAATATATAAACTATAGTGCTGGCAGATGGTACCTGTTATCTACCCTGACTAATACTATTATAACGGATAGCATTGCCAACACCATTTGAATAAATCAACAATTACTATTATATTCCATGTTAATAACCGATTCTGGTTATCCTTTTCACCGTACCCTTTTTAAACCATTTTGTACGCGTTAACATATTGCATCTTTAAAACAGTATCAAATGTTATTAAAACGGGGTTTATATATTTTTAAATAATATTTGACGTGAATACCATACTTAATTACATATCAATAATTATTAGGTTATTATATACAAAGTAAATAGATGTTAAAATGTTATATTGAAAATTAATACAAATACATTTCCCAATAGGTTAATATATTATAACCAAAATACGACGAACTAAATATCGTATAAAGAAAGATTTAATGTTACATTGAAAACTGAAAATTATCGTTGATTTCAAACAATTTCGATATATTAGTAGTACCTATATAAAAGATATACAAAATAACATGGAATCGAATCAGTTGAAATACGCTGATGTTTAAGTTTCATATTACATTGAAAATATTTTCATCACACATTTTATATTTATTATTAATATATGAAGTTTGACTATCTACTAGAACTAATCATCAAAAACTACACTAACATAGTAATATATCTCCTAAATCCTTCATTCTTACCTTAACTACGCTACCTAAATGGAATTCGAAAACATATCTTGAAAAGATCGACTTATATAATAACCTAATAAAGATAAACCTAATCAAGTGTTGGGACAACAGTAAATGGCAATAGCTACAAGTTGATTGTTGAGCGCTCGCTCAATGAAGGGTAGGGAGCCAAGCTTTTGCCTTTACAAATTAGAGTGTAGATGGGTTAGCAGTCTGCCCAATGTAAATCCTACATCTATCACTTGACTTTGCAATACCTTTTATTACTTCGATCACGATTCGAATCAACAATTCGATACAACAACTAAAGTTTTATAAATAATTCCTACTAATATTAATCAATATTTAACGGTAAATTAAATACAGATAAACTAGGAAAAAGAAAAGGTTACTTTCCGGTTAAACTTTATATAAGTTTAAGGTAAAAGGACGAAATTGACAAAGGATTTTTATAAACTATATTAGTTTTTACAATAATAAATAGAAAAGTTTTTTTGAACTACATTAGTCTTTATAACAATCTAAAAAGTAACAACGGTATCTGCAAACTATTCAGATATCTTTATTAAACTCATTTTTAAAAGTTGTTGGAATAGCGTTTTGGTGCAGTGTAGTTAAAGTTAACTGCATTGGCTGCAAGTCAATTGCAGTAGAGTACTCAATTCAATGTGGGGCACGAGCTAACCAATTACCCATACAAAGTAGTGTACAGACCGGCTAGCGGTCTGCCAAACTTAGAAGAAACAATAATCCACCACCTAACCTTTGCAATACTACTATTACTTCGACCACACTTTGAATCGACGACGTTACAACATCTAAGGACCTATTAACACTAATGAGTACTTATTAGGTTAAGTTAAAATAAGCTATATAAAGGAAAAAATTACTTTCCGATTACGCTTTATATTGATACGCTTGTGAGTGCAACATACTCTTTGAAACTTTGTAGTATTTGACTATGGAAGACGAAAAAAACTATACTAAAGTAGAATTTAGTAGAACTAAGCATGTAAGATATGACAAGCATAGACACATATCTTCCTAATACTATATACTAATCCTTACCTTTAATCATAAGCATATATGTACCCCTACATATATGCAATTATTCAACGGAACCAAAAGGAAAAGAAATGTCCTTATTTCACAATGAGCGAGTAAGACTGTGAAACGCGAAAAGTGAGATGCGAGAAGCAAAACACGAAACATGAGACGTGAGGCGCGAGATACGAAAAACGAAACACGAGACGTGCTATACGAGACGCTAGATGCGAAACACGAAACGTAATACCTTTTAATATAAGATATTTTCGTAAACATCAATAAGGTTTTTTTAATGGTCTAATTCGTTCATAACCTTTTAGTCATCTTTTTTAATAGTATAATCTTTTCAATAAAAATATATTAAATCTGATTTTTTATTCGATAACGATAATCCAAACGTTTATTTAAAAATTTCTTAGTCTTTCATTCGTTTTTCTTGAAAATATTTCTGTATCGAACTAATCTAAATGGCGGAGTTAGGCGGGCAAAATAAATCGTACTTGGAATCGCTCCAAAGCAACAAAAATTGTAAATTTACAGTGGGATAAACAACTTAAATAGCCGTAAATTCAAATGTATAAGTTTAATCTCCTGCACGTTACACCACCACGTGTAAATACAACCTTAATAACGTCAAATTTCCTTGCCAATATAAAGATTTTAAGCCTTTTCCATATGTAATTATATACGATTACTGTTATAAAACTCTATTCATCGGTAATTCTTATTATAATAACCTGCAGCCTTAACTACTAAAATATCAATGATAAGTTAAACATATTGGCGTATGTTTTCTTTTATAAATAATATTTCTACTTATTACCGTATGAAAGTGACATTTAATTAATCCATGAGAATATATAATCGAAAGCTAACATCAATACTGAGTAAATAAATATTATTAATATTTCACTATAAGATAGGTCTATATTTTATTCACGGCTACTAAAAATACTCGGTAAAATGATAAAATAAAGCCAAATTAATAGCTTCAATTTTTCGTTCAATTTATCGATGAACTTAAGCATAATTGGCGGTTGTTATCTTCAACTTTATGCTGAGTCCTCTTATTAAACTTACTAAAACATGAAGAGGAAACTATCGTTATAGTTAGAAATAATCTTTTGTAGCCATGTTTCATAAAAAAATAACAAATGCATATACAAAATTTCTACCTAATAAGCTATTATGCATATAATGTGTTTAAAAAACGGTTTAACGTCTTATAAATCACCGATATAATTATATTAAACTTTTTATAGTCAATAAAAGTCTATAAAATATCAATGGATGATACAGCTGGTGACGTTATAATAAAGTATATGTAGATAGTGTACATCAATTTCTTATAAACCCCCAATTGGTTGTAAAGTACTCATAGGATTTTGGCTTTTGTTATGTAATTATCCGTAACGAAAATATTAACGATAGTATTCTTTAACTAATCTCCGTTTGCACCTGAAATATAGGCTGTTTAATAAAACCATGATACGTTTTAAGCCGAAATAATGCTTGTTGTTATACGCATTATAAAAGAATTACTAAACTATACCACTTATAATAACTAATCTCTCGCGACCTACCGAGTTACAGTTATAAATAAGGCGATTGATTAGGTGAGAGAGGGGCCTAATTCAGGAACCATTAAGAATCTCTTCATCCGTATTATCTTTTTATATAGTTTTGTATCAAATCAGAAAAAATGACGCTGTTGAAATAGTATTATATGCAGTGCAGTAGGTCAACTTTACTTACAGTAAAGTTGACTATACTGAACTACAAGTTGAGCGTATTATTTGTGTGGACTTACTGCATTGGGTGTAATTCGAGTGCAATATGCTACACTTCACTCCAGGGCACGAGCCAAGCAATTGATTATACAAATTACAGTGCAGACCAGTTAGCGGTCTGCCAAACCTAGAACAATATATCCATCACTTGACCAATGTAATATTACTGTTACTTGGACCACGATTCGAATCGACAACTTTGTAATCATCTAAGGCTCTACCAACACTAATCAGTGTTTATTGGATTAAGCACAAATTGGCTAAGTAGAAAAAGAAACTAGTTTCCAGTTACGCTCTACGGCTATAGCGGTTAAGATAAAGGAAAGATTCTTACGAAAGGCCTTTATTAGTACTACGTTAGCCTACAACAGCAGGAAAATAAAAAATACTTTTAAGTTGCGTTAGTCCACAATGGTAATCTGTAAGGAAACGACGGTATTGCTATTGAAAAACAACAATAAATCTTTACAAGTCTTTCTTAAAGACGTTAAGATTAACTGTTTAAAGTTTCAAGGTTCGGAAAATTGGTAAAAGGCTAAGTTAGTACTACTATAGGTACTACTACTACAAGAAAAATGACTAAGTCCTACAGCTAAACAACTATAACAAGCAACCATCGACCTCATCTTTTACACTAAACCTTTACCTCTACTTCACTTTTTTCACTTTTATTTCCATAATAATTCAATCGCCAAGATCGCTACCCTAAGCAAAAACATTAAAAATCGTCAAGTTTCGCTAAGAGAGCTACATTACGCGATTCAACACCAAGTCATTAAGTTTACACGCAACTTGACGCCAAAATACCAAGTCTCCACACCAAAAGATCACCGAGTCTCTCGCTCTACACGCCTACCAAGTCCTATATAAACTAAAACCATAAGATATCTACCGTTAACGTTTACTTTAAAGCCATCACCAAACCCGCTAAGAAAAAAGCAATTAAAGCGCTCGGAGCTGCTTTTACCAAACACTACAATTATAACCTTTAAAGGAAAGAAGTTTACGAAGACTAAACCGAAGGATACCTAGCCAATTTCGTCGTCTACTATATTGTTAAGCAAGACGACGGCGAAAAACTTAACCGCGGTAACCGCACTTTTCGAAACTACTGCTACATCTTTGATAACTAGACTATTAATATATGGAAAAAGGTGTAAAAAGGCATTAAGTTAAGGTTAAAAGCTAAACTTACACGCCGAAGTATCAACGTGTTGGAAAAGGGTTTTACTAAGTTCGCGGAAACACTTCTCAAACTAACTTAACTTAAAAAATACTCTTAAGATCTACGACCTAAAGGAGAGGCTGTTGAAAAACCTTAACGCTCTTATACGCAATCCAGGAGACCTCCTCTTTACCTTTAGATAAGTTGAAGCTTTTTACTTACGAACTATAAGAAACCTATTGACCTATTCGGAAACCCAACACCTTTACGTAATAACACAGAGTATGCTCTTAGCAGTAGTAAAGCATGTAAAGCAATGGCTTCCAATACGGCTCAAGGTATTAACATTAACACTTTACACCAATTAATTAAGTAAAATCGTTAAGTTTTTTAAAGCTTTTAGGTCCCCTTTCCCCCTTAATAATTTACTCAGAATAGCTAAGTCCCTTAAAAACCTTTCTACAGCAAGTTTGTCTACATACGAAAGCCTACCACAGGTCTTACTACGAGACTTTACCCCACAGACTAAGCGATTGGCAATTATTATTAACACTATGCCTCAGAAACTCTAAGGCTTAAACTACAAGGAAACACCAATTAAGACTAGAATAATTATCGAAATCTTCCTCTAAAACCTATAAAGATAAGCAATATTAACTATAAACTCTTTACGGACTTCGTTAAAATCTGAAACAACGTAAAAAAGTAAAACGGGAAACCCTATAACCTCTTCAAAACCAAGATAATGCCCTTTCTAAATATCTGCAAGTAAATAGAAGTTCCCCCTTTAGGTTTTCACTCACTATTCCCTAGAATCTTTACAGGGTACGCCAAAGAATATTATTTGACCTGTCTCATCCAAACCACCACGTTCCGTAAAATTTATGATAGTATAAAGAGCCACTTAGAATACGATATTTACCTCGTCTGATATTACACAGACTAGGTCACTACGTGGTAGATTACGATAATAGCGAGAAAAAAAGGAAACACCAATAAATATCCTTAACTAGATGTTTAATAAGCTAATATTATACTAACAAGTAATGGTAAAAGCACACTTTAGCGAAGATACACTTTGCGAACAGGTACGGGTAATAGTTACGGGCGTTAACGAGTTCAAATACGCTTTATAACGCCTAAATACCACCTACAAAGGTTTTTTTAGCCAGTTACGTTCCTCGTTCGCTACTATAATAACGCATATACTAAACTCGTTCGGTATATACCCCTAAGCAAGCAACTTCCCTAACGTAAAAAAAAAAGACCTTACAATAGTTAATTACGTCGACCGTAAGTATGGTTACGGGCGCTCTTAACACCTAAATTCTGGCATATCGACTACAAACTAAAGGTAGAAACCACGCTAGCGCCAATAAGAGTAAAATTAAGACGGACCTATTAACCTCAACCATTACCGTCACAATACTAACAAGAAATATTAAATCTATAGAAAGTCTGACTATTACTTAACCCGACACCCCTCCAGTAAACGAAATGAAGAAAAGGTAATATATTATATCAAATACCCTATTACTTTTAAATAGGATTAATTAGATCGAATCGTAAACTTAGAGGAAGACGAGCTAATTAACGATAATAATGCCTTTAAGTAAATCAAATGGCATAAAGATATTACTTTTAATATGTTACGGTAATTAACCGACTATATTTTTGTTATGGCCCAAGCACATTGATGGGTTAGGAAACAGGCTAGCATGCAGCTAAGCTACCGAGAGCCTGAAGTCCAACACATTAGGCGGAGAACATCTCTCGGTGAGCCTCAGTGAGCACCGGTGAGCTTCAGTGAGCACCAGTGAGCCTCAGTGAGAACCGGTGAGCCTCAGTGAGCACCGGTGAGCCTCAGTGAGTACTGGTGAGCCTCAGTACTGAAGATGGTATGAAGGCCATAAGATATAAGGACACGGTCAGCACCACATAGATAGTATTTCCTTCATAGTTCTTCAGTTCTCAATCTAAGTATTCAGTCTACACACCTGAATAGCCCAACGGCTAATGATCATTCTACAGAACGAACAAACATCTTCTGATATTGCACCTTTGTTACCTCTACTACCTTACTACTAACATAAACCCTCTGACACTTTCTACTTACTCACGGGTATTTAGTGTGATCATTACAGTTTTTTGTACTATGTAAGCGGTAAAAACCCTTACCTTTGCCTTAACCAAACCTCAAACCCTTTATATACCTTTGATTTTCGAGATCTTTACGCGAACCATACGTTTTAAGGGATTATGCCAAACACAAGGGCAACAAGGTACTTGATAGGAAGTTACTCGTAATATGTAACACTACAAAAGAAAAACACTATAACTACTAAAGTTAATTGTCATAATACTAACGGAATCAAAGTTAACTTTAAGCTAAGTAAACAGTTCTCGCTATTAGGGATAACGTTAATTTAAATTATTGTAAAAATGATCACATTCTACATCCTTAAGTCCCCTAACCCTTTCCTTCTTTGCTTAAAGAATATAAAAACCTTTGGCGTTAATATCAACGTTGATACAAACAAATTGGTTAAAAACAACTAGAGGTTTCCCCTTGCCTTTAAATGAGGGCACCTATGGTTTCATTTTTAAGGCCCGGAAACAGTATTATTTAACCTGACGAAGCCAGAAATACGTTAACTATATTAACGTTTTAACTACCCAACCGTTAATAGTCTATATAAAATCTCAAAGTCTGTAAGGCATAAAAATATAGAATACTTTACCTCAAAATCTAATAAAAAACTTTACCACCACTGCTAAACATATGTCTAAGCCCCCTAAAAATTCAAATTTACATTAAAAAAGATAAGGACTTTATTTATTAGATTTTAACTGATATATTTTACTTGGATAAAGAACATTTATTTCACGTCGTTAACTTCGTAACCGCTTTTTATAAGGCCAAGTTTTTAAAGTCCTTTTCAACGAAAGATATGTGTAAAACATTAGGGTGATTGTAGATTAATACGTACCTAAGCCTACTTAACGTCGTTGCTAACGATATTAATATCGACTTTACTACAACGAAGTTTTCAAAATAAATTAAAATAATAGGTATTTAATATAAATAAGTACCTGTAAAAGCCTACCAAAGTATTAACAAAGTTAAAAAGGCATAAGTATTACTTAGCCTAATATAAAACATCCTTATATTAAAAATTAAAAGCTTTGTGGATCCGGAAGCACGGTTTTAAAAAGCAGTAAAGAGCCCAAACGATATTGTAGGCCTCAACGGTCTAATGCCAACGCTGCTAGTCTTTAAAGCATACCTACTTCTAACGAGTAAATCTCTACCTTTAGAAAATACTCAAAAGCGTATTACGGTTTACGGAAAAGCTCTAAGGGAACTACAAAGGGAATCGACACGCCACCAGGTTGATAATACTTTTAATATTAGGAATAGCTCCTTAACAATTGACTTACTTGCTTTAACGTTACAAAGTAAAGTCTTGGTATAGCGAAAGCTGGGAAAATGGAAAAGCCAATACAAGATCTTAAGTATAGCGAACTCCAAAGTGGTTATTAAAACTGCTAAGAGTCTTATATCTCTCCGAACTATTGAGATTAAGCCCTGTATTAGGATTACAAACGATAAAAACCCTTAAGCTAAAAGACTAAGTTAATACGAACCTCCTTCACCTATCATAGATAAGCTAATAAAACACCGTTGACGCAGATAACACCCAAAGAAAGGGAACGTTGAAGAGGATAAATATACACCGGGTCGCATTTATAATACTATTTAGGTAAGTAAAAAAAGAAAGGAATAATAAAAACTTAGTATTAAATCTTCGAATATAAGGAATTATTAAAGCCTTTGGTAAACCTTTTAAGAAAAGCGATAAGATCGAAATTAACGGCCTATTAATTCGAAAAATTGTATAATTCGTACCGAAATCCGATTTTAACCTCTAAAACCCAAACATTACGATTTTCAAGTCGACGATTATCTATGAGGTTAAAGGCAAAACTACAAGGCGGCCAAACGAAAAGTTACGCCTAATCGCTTAAAGATACAGCCATAAAAATAAGGATTATATCTTTACGTAATCGCTAACAATTTGAAAAATTAAGTAATATTTAGTAATCGTATTAGTAATAAGTTTTCTAAATAAAACTAAAATTAAGTTTATATTTAATATCTGTAATATAACGTAAGCCTAGACATAATCAACAACAGACTTACAAAAAATGATATTAGTAAAGCTATTATAGGAACTACATACTATTTACTATCTGGGGACGATAATAAGGTATATTAAATTATTATATAAATTGGCTAAAGTAGTAGTACATTAGGTTTTAACTTATTAATCGCATTTCAAATTACAGTTAATGTTTGAATAGTATTATATGCAGTGCAGTAAGTCAACTTTACTTACAGTAAAGTTGACTATACTGTACTGCAAGTTGAGTGTATTTCTTTGTGCAGACTTACCGCATTGGATGTAATTCGAGTGGAGTATACTGCACTTCACTCTAGGGTATGGGCCAAGCAATTGACCATACAAATTACAGTGTAGACTGGCTAGCGGTCTGCCAAACCTAAAACAATACATCCACCATCTGACCACGTAATATTATTGTTACTTTGACCAATAGAATCGACAACATTGTAACGTCTAAGGCCTACCAACACTAATCAGTGTTTGCCTACCTATTAGGTTAAACACAGATAAGCTAAGTAGAAGAAGAAGTTACTTTCCAGCTATTATGCTTCGTGACTACGGCTACTAGAGTAAAGGAAAGATTTTTGCGAAGAGCCTTTATTAATACTGCGTTAGTCCCTAACGGCAGGAAAATAAAGAAAACTTTTGGGTTACATTAGTCCCTAATGGCAATTTAAAAGTAGGCGATGGTATTGTTATCGAAAACACTAAGAAATCTTTATTAATTCATTTTGAAGACGTTGAAATTAACTGTCAAAAAATTAAAGTTCGGTAAGTTAGAAAAGGTTAAGTTAGTATTGTTGTGGTTGCTATTATCATAAGAAAAACGACTAAGTCCCTATATTAAAACAACAACCTTCACTCTTTACTATTAACAATAACTTTCGACATCACCCTTTACATTAAACATTTAACTTAATTTACTCCTTTCACTCCTTACGTCACCCTAATAGTCAAATTCGCTACTTGAAACCAAAACACTAAGTCTTGTCAACAAAGCTACGTCGCATGACCTTACACCAAGTCGTAAAATCTCCAAGTTTTCACACGGTTTTACACCAAATCCCTTATATAATACGTTAAAATATCTACCGGCAGCGTTCACTTTGAAGCCATTACCAACTTAGAAAGAAAAGAAGTAATTAAAGCCTTCAGAACTCTTTTTACCAAGTTTTACAACGAGGACTTTTGGACGATAGATGTTAACGAAGAATAAAACAAAAACAAAACCTTATTAATTTTATCGGAAGCTTTATCGTTAATTAAAACGCTAGCTACGAACTTAAATGCACTTTTAACAGATATCGCGAGTTTTTTTTAACGACCAGACAATTTACATGTTAAAAATAATTTAAAAGGCGGTTAAGTTAAAATTTAGGTCCGAATTAAAGGAACGAAGGAGTTTCGTTTGAATATAAAAAGCTATAACGTCAACTAAAACCTTTTTCGACTTAGAGTAACATAAAAATGTCCTTATAACCCACGACCTAAGAGAAAAGATATTAAGGAACCTTACCACCTTTATACGCGATTTAGGGGACCTTTCTTCTACCTTTAGCTAAGTTAATACTCTTTATACAATGGAGATAAGTATATTAACTTATTTGACAGCCTAATACCTTTACGTAACAATGCGAAGTACGCCCTCAGCAAAGGTAGGGTACGGGAAATAAAGTCCGCTAATGCGGCTGAAGGTATTAACGTTAGTGCTTTACATTAATTAATCAAGATTATTAGGCCTCCCAAAACCTTTAAATTCCTATAGACCTTTAGCAATTTACTCGTTAAGCCCTTTAAAATCCTTCCCCGTTTACGTTTACCTACGCGCGAAAGCCTATTACAAGTTCTATTACAAGACTTTACCCCTTAAGCTAAGCAACTAATAATTACCCTTAATACCGTACCTTAAAGGCCCCAAGGCTTGAATCGCCAGGAAACACTACTTACGGCTGGGACGATTATCGTGACATTGCTTTAAAACCTTTCAAAATGGTTGATATTGATTACAAGCTTATAACGGACCTCGTTAAAGTCTAAAATGATATAAAGAAGTATAACGGGAAGCTTTACAACTTTTTTGACACTAAGATAATACTCCCTTTAAATATTTATAAGTAGATAGAGGTTCCTTCTTTTAGTTTTCACTTACTATTTCCCGAAATCTTTACAAGGTACGCTATAGATTATTGATTAACCTTCCTAACTTAAATAACTACATTTCGCGAAATCTATGATAGTATAAAGGGCTATTTCGAGTACAAAGTTTACTTGACGTAATACTATATAAACCAAGCTAATACGATATAAATTACAATAATAGCGGGAAAAAGGAGGAGGAAATACCAATGGACTTGCTTAATCAGATTCTTAATAAGCTGATGTTTTGTTAGAAAGTAATAGGGAAAATGTACGTTAGTGAAGGAATATTTCGCGAATAGGTACGGGTAACAATTACGGGCATTAACAGGTTTGAATACACTTTATAACGCCTAAAAGACACCTGCGAAGGCTTTTTAACCAGTTACACTCCTTGTTTACTACATTAATAACGCGTACACCAAACTTGCTTAATATATACTCTTAAGCCGGTAACTTTATTAACGTGGATAAAGAAGACCTTGCGGTGATCAACTACGTCGACCGCAAGTACGGGCGCCCACAATGCCTAAGGTTTAGCCTATCGACCTTAACTTTGCACTAAAGATAGTAACCACGTTAACGCTAACAAACTTCAGGCAGAACTGTTAACCATAAACACTATCGTTGTAATAGTAGTAAAAGATATTAAATTTATGGCAAGTCTGGTTATTAATTAACTCGATACCTCCCTCCGAGCCTAATAACCGTAAAGTGATATACCACGCCAAATACCCTGTTACTTCTAAATAAAATTACTTAAATTAAGTCGTAGATATTAAAGATAATAAACCAGTTAACGTCATCGCTAACGTTCCCAAGTAAATTAAGTAACACGAAGATACTGCCCCCGATACGGCCTAGTAATTAGATGACCACGCTCTTTTGTACCGTTTAGGTGGTAAAAACCTTTACCTTTGCCATCACTAAGCCCTTAACCCCTTACATATCTTTAAACTCCACGATAGTTACACGGACCATACGTTTTAGAGTATTATTCCAGATATAGGGGCAGTAAGATACTTAATAGGAGGCTATTTGCAGTATATAACACTACGAAGGGAAAGCATTATAACTACTCAAATTGATTGTTACGATGTTAACAAAGCTAAAGTTAGCTTTGGTCCAGGCGAATAACTATAGTTACTGGGGATAACGGTAGTTTAAACTGTTATGGGAGCAAATACGGTTTATATCTTTAAATCCCCTACCACTTTTTTTCTTTTCTTAGAGTATATGAAAACTTTCAGCGTTAATATCAACGTTAACATGGACGAACTGGTTAAAAATAGCCAGAGGTTTTTACTTACCTTTAAATAGAGGTACCTATAGCTTTACCTTTAATACTTTGAGGCAGTGGTATTGTACTTAAAAAAGCCGGAGTTGCGTTAACTATACCGGCATTTTAACTATCTTGCCGTAAATAGGATATATAAAGTTCTAAAGTCCGTAGGGTATAACGATATAAAATAATCTGTCCTAAAAACTATCGAAAGGTTTTGACATTACTACTAAACATATACCTAAGCCACCCGGAGATTTAAGTTTACATTAAAAGACGATAAGGATTTTAACTACGAGATTTTTATTGATGTATTTTATTTTAATAATAAGCTTTTTTTTAGGTCGTTGATTTTGTAACTTTTTTTCATGGGGCTAAGTTTTCAAAATCCCTATCAGTAAACAATATATGTGAAACGTTAAAGATCTTGTGGGTTAACACGTACTTAGGCTCGTTTAACGTCGTCGTCTACTATATCAATATAAACTTTACCGCGGTAAAATTTTAGGAAAATGCTAAGATAATAGGTATCCAATGTAAATAAGTACCTGTGAAAGCCTATTAAAGTATTATAAAGGTTAAAAGGGTACACGCCCTACTTTGTCAAACATATAATATATTTACGTTGGAAATTAAAAGCTCTACGAATACGAAGACACGTTTACAAATGATAGTAAAAGGCTTTAACGACATTGTAGGCCTTAACGGATTAATGTTAACGTTCCTAATCTTTAGATCATATTTACGCCTAACGAGTGAATCTTTGCCTTCAGTAAGTACATAGAAACGTGTTATAGTCTATAGCAAAGCCTTAAGGGAATTTCGAAGAGAATCGGCACGCCTCCAGGTAAATAACGCTTTTAACACCAAAAACGGCTCTTTAACAATCAACGTACTTACTTTGCCGTTTTAAAGTAAAGTCTTCGTGTGGTTGGAGCCGGGTAAATGAGAGGGTTTATATAAGATGATGAGTATCGCAAATTTTAAAGTAGTTATCGAAACTATTAACGGTTTTATACCTTTTTAAAATACTTACGTTAAGCTTTATATCAGGAGTATTAAAGATGAAGACCCTTAAGCTCCTTAAATTAAACGATCGAATTAATACGAACCTCCTTTACCCATTATCGATAAGCCGATAAAACGCCGCTGATGCGGACGACCTTCGGAAAAAAAAACGGTTAAAAAGGAGAAATACATACCGGGGCAGATTTATAATATTGCTTAGATAAGTAAGAAAAAAAAGAATAAAAAAGACCTCGTATTAAAGCTCCGAGTACAAGGGATTATTGAAACTTCCGGCAGGCTCTTTAAGGAAAATAACCGGGTCGAAATGAACGGCCTGTTAACCTGAGGAATTGTATAATTCTTGTCGAAAACCAACTTTAACTTTTAAGACCTAAACGTTAAAATATTTAGGTCGAGGATTATTTACGAGGTTAAGGTAACACTACGGGGCAGCCGTACGAAAAATTACGTTTAATCACTTAATGATACGATAATAAAGGTAAAGAATATATTTTTATATAATCGCCAACGATTTAAAAAATTAGCTACCGTTTATTCATAGATTTGGTAACAAGTTTACTAATTGAAACCAAAGGCAAATTTACACTTAATATTTGTAATATAATGTAAGCCTATACGCAACTAATAACAGATCTAAAGCCGATAGTATTGCTAAAACTACCACAGGAACTTCGTATTATCTACCCTTTAGGTACGGCAATACGTTGTATTAAGCCACTATATGAGTTAGTTAAAATGGGCGTTCACTAGTTTTTAACCTATTAGTTATACTTTAAATTAGGGTTGGTAACAAAATCCTTAATATACGATTCGTACCTATTAATAACGTAAGAGAACAACTTCGGCATAATAGGTATATAAACTAACGATACCCTTTTTGTCGGAATGGCTGGCTTTGTAATACTAAAATAATAAACGATTAAAAACTCTAAATTCCGAAATTGTAAGCTGGTGACGACTTTAACGAAAAACGCCTAACTAGACTTAAATAAATCGTTAATCCGTATACTTGGTATTAACGCAGGCTTTAACTTTCGCCAAAAAGTTCAGAGCATTATTTTGACTACAATCAACATAACTAACAAAGCTAGGGCTTAACGGTACCTAAAATAACGTACTCGAAGTAATTATATTATTACCTTATATTAACCGAAAGCCTTTCAAGACCTATTTATCGCAGTATAAACACAAATACCAACGGATAAAGACTTTGAACAGCTAAATTACAAGCTCGAGTGGAAGATGTAAAACTTGGACTGCGGGACTAATATAGTTTTTATAGACCTTTTAAAAGTCAAGTTAATAATCTTTACAAATAAGTTCTTTATAAATAACACCGACCAGTTTTTACAGATCGACTTCCTAATAACTCTCGTTAATAAAAACAGGCAGGAAAACTAATTTAATATTATCGGCAACTTGATTTACTAAACCTCCGTTAAATGTAAGAGGATTATATAAATTGTATTAGATTTAAAGGTCTATGGTATAATAGAGGGCTTCGAATTAAGCATAAAAATGTGGGAAACCCTTAATATTATCACTAGGTATCTAAATATTCCTCCTATCCTGGTGGTAATTTGAATCGAATCGAGGAATCTTTTCGAATGCCTTTCGAAACTTGGGACCACTAGTGAAAAACGCCTGATAATCGACGTAATAGCACTCTGCGAAGCTTACGAAAGGAGGAAAATTAAGAAATTCCGATGGATCGATGGCAAAGACAACTCTGTTAACGCCATAACGAAAGTATCACCTAATGAAGCCTTGGAAAGATTTGTGAACAGTAATAAGCTAACTATACGAATCGAGGGCTACGTTAATAGGCCGCTTAGACGGCCCAGATTACGTAATAGCGTGCAAATATATGCTGGCAAATTGAAAGGGTACTAAAGAATGAATGATAGTAATTTGTCTAAGTGGCACAGTTAAAGTAAAGGTTTACAAAGGTCTGTGGCGAAAGAACTTTTTATGGGAGTTAATAAACTCGGACCTCGGGGTAACGGAGTAATTAAGGTCGATTGGGGTCAATTTTCGTGTAATTGGGTGCAATTCAGTATGGGGGTCAACTGGAATTAATAGGGGTCTGGCGATTTGATAAGGAAGTAATTTAATGGCAACCGGAAAAGATTGGTTAGCCACAATAATGTGCGCGTGTACAAACTAAAAAGCTGCCAGTATTGGAATAGTATTACATGCAATGCAATAGGTCAACTTTACTTACAGTAAAGTTGACTATACTATACTGCAAATTAAGTATACTGCTTTGTGCAGACTCACCGCATTATGTGTAAGTTGAGTGCAGTACGATGCACTTCACCCTAAGGCATGGGAAAATCAATTTTCTATTCAAATTACAGTACAGACCGTCTAGCGGTCTGTTAAACCTAGAACAATACATCCACCATCTGACTACGCAATACTACTGTTACTTCAACCAATCGAATCGACAACGTTGTAACGTCTAAGGCCTACCAACAGTTAACGATAAAATCTTTAACATACGACTCATACCTGTTTATAACGTAAAAAAGGGACTTCGGTGTAATAGGTATATAAATTAACGATACCCTCTTCTTCGAAACGGCTGGTTTTATGACATCGAAATAGCAGGCAATTAAAAACTTTAAGTTTTAAAATTATAAACCGGTAATGACGTTAACGAAAGGCGGTTAACTCGACTTTGATAAATCGTTAATCCGTATACTTAGTCATAATACCGGTTTTGTGTTTCTTTAAAAAATTGATATAGTTAAAGCTTAATAGTATTTAAAATAACATGTTTATAGTAGTTACAATGTTGTCTTATATTAACCAAAATATCTTAACGACCTTTTTATCGCGATACAAGCACAGGATACGGCAAATAAGAACTTTAACCTGTTAAATAAAAAGCTCGAATAGTATATATAGAACTTGGACCGCGGGATTAATATAGTTCTAATCGACCTATCGAAGGTTAAATTGATAATCTTTATGGACAGGTACTTAGCAAACAATACCAGCCTGTCTTTAGAAATCGGCTTCCTAATAACCCTCGTTAACGAAGATAAGCAGAAAAATCAGTTTAGTATTATCGGTAACCTAATTTACTAAACATCTGTTAAATGTAAATGAATTGTACAAAACGTATTAGCTTCGGAGGTTTACGTCATAGTAGCGGGTGTTAACGTAGATATAACATTATAGAAAACCTTTAATATTATTACCAAATAGCTAAAAATTCCTCCTATCCCGATAGTAATTGGTACCGACTCGAAAAGCCTATTCGAATGCCTTTTAAAGCTCAGAACCATTAGTAAAAAACGCTTGATAATCGACGTAATAGCACTCCGTAAAGTGTACGAAGAAAGGGAAATTAAGGAATTCCAATTGATCAATGGCAAAAATAACCCTAATAATGCCATAACAAAAGTAATACTAGATGAGGACCTGAAAATGTTTGTAAATAGCAATAGGCTAACCATACGTATAAAGACCTACGTTGATAAGCTGCTTAGCAAGCCTAAGTTATGTGCCGGCGACCAGGGTTGTATTGAAAAACTAGAAGACTGCTAGGAAAGTGGAGGCGAAGGCTACGATAGTGACCTATTTAACTAGCACGGCTAAAGTGGAGGTTTGCGAAGGCCTGTAGCGGAAGAGCTTTTTGTGGGAATTAATAAACTCGGACCTCAAAGCAACGTAGCAATTAAGCTCAAATGGGGTCAATTTGCATTTAATTGGGTACAATTCAGTATGGGAGTCAATTGGAATTGACAGGGGTTGGCAATTTGACGAGGTTGCTGTTTAGCGTTAACCAAAAAAGATTGATTAACCATACTAGCGTATACGTATAAACTAAAAATCCGCCAGTATTGGAATAGTACTATATATAGTGTAATAGGTTAACTTTACTTATATTAAAGTTAACTATACTGAATTATAAGCTATGCGTATTGTTTGTATAGACTACTACATTAGATGTTAGTTGAGTACAGTACGCTGCACTTCTCTCTAGGGCACGGGCCAAGCAATTGGACATGAAAATTACAGTGCAGACCGGCTAGCGGTCTGCCAGACCTAGAACAATACATCAACCACTTAACCAATGCAATACTACTGTTACTTCGACCACGATTCGATTCGACAACATTGCAACAATCTAAGGCCCTACCAACAGACGCATCATATTAAGTCCTCTTTATATATAAAGAAAAACTGAAAGCACATTTTATTGGAAAATATTTCTTTGCCAATATACAAATTTAAATTAACCTTTTTTGGTACAATTAGTGGAAGTTTATCAAAGAGTTGGTTAAGGATATGTACCTCGTTCAAGGTATTAATAATATTATTATTAGGCGTGAGAAGTTATAATAGTACATTGAAAATTAAATGAAGTTGTTTTGGACGATGAATAATATTAGAGGCCTATATGTTAAGGTAAATAGGGGTATCAATAAGGCGTTTATTTACTTTGTTTATAAAAATTATATTAAAAAAGTTCTGTTAACAATGTTTATGATAAGCTTATAATCCATAAAAACAAAAACAGGATATATATATTTCATTAAGGTGATTATGAAACGTTTCCACGTCCAAACAAGATATACTATCTTGTGCTCAAAAGGGCTATAATGTAAGTAAGATTTAGTAAAGCATTTGTTCAGAAATATTATAAATTGTATAATAACAATATGAATGAAGCTACCCTACTCCTAAATATAGCCGCTTTTAAGTTAAAAAATCATAAATCCTAAACCTTAGTTTAAACTTTTATTAACTTATCAAAATTACGGGTAACGAATTCGTAAGGCATATTTCAAGGTAATTATCAAGGTATTTTTGTAAAGTTTTCATTACTCTTTTTATTACGTTGCAAACGCAATTTTTATAGTCTAGGTATAATACATTCGTTTGCCCCGGTTATTTTTTTCAACTAGCTCTGCTTCATGACCCACAACTAATAAATACGTTTTCAACTTTTGTAGAGATTTAGACATCTGCTCAAAACATAGCACTATAAGTTGTATGAACCTAGTAACACTAAGATACGTCTCTGAAGGCTTCAAAATAATTAGAAATGTGAGTTTTCTAAAACCTTGTATACGCTTAGTAGTGGTGGAGAACTCAAGACCATCAACATAAAAACCGAGTAGTTTCACCAATTGAAATACTATATAGGATTGGTCGGCTAATAGCAAAACTTAAATTTTTACGAATAAGGCGAAGATTTGTGCTAAATTTTTTTAAATACCTCAAAGATATCTCCAAGGATAACAATATCGTCAATAAAGACCCGACAAAAAACACGATACGACTTTAATATACGGTTCATGAATTTTTAGGCAAACGTTAGCAAGTTACTAAAACCGATAAACTTAATTTTACCACATTCGAAACCGCAATAACTAACAAACATAGAAAGATCTTAACAATATAGGTTTACGGATAACTAAAAATATAACTCAGTAACATAGACTATAGAAATGTATTTAACATCGCATAATAAGTCAATAAATTTTACCTCAAAATCTAAACGGTAATTATTTAATATTTCCTATTTTTTTTCAACGGTTTAATGTTAATAACTACTCGACCTTTATCGATACCATATGATTTTCTTTAGATAATGAATACGGGTAAAACGAATAGTAAAACATTATCAACGAATTCTATACAGCCTTATTTATATTAACTGTCTTACCATTTATTAATCAAGGTTTTATTACGATATGAAACGGGGTAACGTTAGCGGTTAAGTTTATATTTCTGCCAACCCTCAATACGAGAGACTTTTATTATCTCTTTGAGCTGAACGGATTAGATAATATAACATTTTCGAGTCGATTATTAACAAGTTAATAAAACGTTGACAGCGCGAAGAACTATCTAAAAGGAGGATATACACTAAAGAAGAGGACGGTGATAAAGACTATAGGCCTGGCAAGGCATATATAACGGCGTAAGTATCTTAAAAGAAGAAATCTAATAAAGAACTTGCCCTTGAGTTAGGTACTAAAGATATTATTAACAAATTAGGTAAGATATTTGAAGAAAACGACAACATAGAAATTTACGGCTCTTTTTTATAAGGAGTTATATAATTTATATCGTTCATATATTTTAAAAGCTAAAATGTTATTACTTTTAGGTCGAAGATAGTAAACAAGGTTAAAGGTAACGCCACGGACCGGCTGTACGAAAATTTACAGCTAATCGCTCAATAATACGGTGATAAAAGTAAAGAATAAATCCTTATATAATTGAATATAATTGAAAATATTAGATAGCATTTATCTAATCGTTGTAATTACTATTAGTTTAACTGTTGGCATAAAATGTTAGCTTACATTCAATATTTAGGATGTTA
Source organism: Anisogramma anomala (assembly GCA_038502455.1). NCBI lineage: Eukaryota > Fungi > Ascomycota > Sordariomycetes > Diaporthales > Gnomoniaceae > Anisogramma > Anisogramma anomala. The sequence continues at coordinate 1,294,773 of JASMMZ010000008.1, read as the reverse complement.
TGTAAGCTTATATGTAAGTTGTCACCGATCTTTACCGGATTCTACTGTTGGAATTATTAAGAAAATTAGGGGATAAGTTTCCAACCAACACGATAATACGTTATATTAAGCGTTTATAAGGATTAGCTAAGGCAGACGTATATTGATTTCTAATATACTAAACGCACTTTAAAAACAGGCTAGGTATTAAAACTTGAATGTTTAACTTGTACTTATGAATTACGGAATGTAAAGACTTTAATATTGTATATATATGAATGTATGATACCATTTTTTAAATATATTATGTTTGTAACAGCGAAATGACGTATTATGAAAAGGTTAAGTTCCTGAGAGTATAAGCTAATCAAAACGTTGGCTAAAGGAATATAATTTAACTTTAATAGATCGTTAATCCTTTTCCATAGAGTCACGGTTAAAAACGGCGCTTATATTAGCTTACATTAAAAAGAGCAAGTTATCAGCCTAACTATTATCGATGAAGTGGACGGGAAAAATTATAGAGATACCTGAAATAAAGGGCCTGTATAGTTTATATCGTTACGCTATGCTAATTAGAAGTATCGTACGATTTTTCTTTTACGGTATAAGTACAGGATACATAGGACAGAGACATTAATAAGTTAAATAAACCAATTTAGTAATGAATGGATTATGTGAAAGGAAAAATGGATATGATCTTTTTAAATTTAACCCAATCAAAGTAAATAATCTTTACGGATGGGTTATTTACCCATAATACTAACCTTACATCGTAAATAAACTTTGTAATGATATTCATTAACGAGTAAAGGTTTAAAAAACAATTGATAATTACTAGAAACATTATGTATTAAATATCTATTAAGTGTAAACGAGTAACTCGGAGCGTACTAACTTTAGAAGTTTAGGGTATAATAACAGGCTTTCATATCGGTATAGTAACTAACGGCATACTAAAAATTATTACCAAATATCTAAGATTGCCTACCATACCTATAGTAATATATATTGACTTCTGAAAATTACGAATACTTGTTACAGTTGAGTGAAACCAATAAAAAATTTAATGATAGACGTAATAGCTTTAAGGAAAGTATACGAAACCCGGGAAATCGATAAGTTCTGGTGAATTAAAGACAAAGATAATTCTGTTAACTCTACAACTAAAACTACGCCCAATAATGTCCTAAAAAGGTTTGTGGATAGTAATACGTTAATCGTACGAATTAAAGGTTACGAAAACCGCCCAGCACATGTCGGGAAGGAATAAGGTTACCTTGGAAAATTTAAAGACTATTAGAGTAATAACGTTAACGATAATAGTAGCGATAATAGTAGGTCAAACTATTGGTAAAAGGTACGTAATTAGTGGCGTACTTAATTTATACAAGTTTGTAGTGAAAAACCTGTGCATGGGATTTGAGGAACGAAGATTTCGGAAAGGTGGAGAAAAAGGGTTATAATGGGCTGTATTTGGGGTTAGTTTTAGTACAGATCAATCGGAATTGATAGGGGTCTAGCTTGTTGTTAGAATGCAGATTAACAAGGGATTTCAGAGATTGCCACCAATTTATGGCAAGCCATGCTAACATGTAAGCACAAAACAAAAAGCTGCTAATGTTGGAAAGTAGTCAAATACAGTACATCCAAGTCAACTTTACTTGCAAGTAAAGTTGGTTATACGTACTGAAAATTGACTGCAGTTTGTGGGACTGCACCGCAAGCGCAGTGCAGTAGGTACACACTTCAAAGTAGGGCATAAGCCAAAGCGTTTGGCCATACAAATTAGTGTGCAAATCGACTAGCGGTCTACCAAACTTAGAACCAACATCTATCAATCAACCAACATCAATGCAGCACCAGTTACTTTGAGCACAGTGATTTGAATCGACTACGTTGCAACGATAAAGACCTACCAACAGTTAGGTTATAATTTTAAGCGTATCTCATGAGGATTTTGATAAATATTACAAAAAATTTAGAAAGAGAACTTTTATTTATTTGCAAATATTTGAAAAATGTATTATTTTCGTATCGAAAAGATTGCAAAGCTTTCAGTTAGATTTTTCTACGTTATTTCAAATTTTCGCGAAATTTGTAAAAGGTTTATAGTTAATATTGATCATTTTGATAGGGTTAGGAGAAAAGTCGCGATAGTTATCCCAATCATTGATGGTGTTTCTTGTCAATTTAGGTTTTGGACTTTTAACGTCGTAATGTGAAGTGAAATTGCTAGTTCCTTGTACAAAAATGAAAAATATTATAATAAGACCTATGGTAGACTCATGCATGTAGGCTTATTTTCTGTAGGAAGTTTCGCTTTAAAGGATTTAACGCTTCTAAGAGCAGGATTAGAGAGTAAGAGGGGTTTGGTTGTAGAGAAAGTTTTGAGAAACCTAACGATATTATTTAATTGACCAGATGTCGTTAACGTTGATTTATTTTTCCGCATTGGAAATTGACGCTTTACGTGCTTTGCCACCACTAAAAGCGTATTCCGCGTTGTTATATAGAGGTGTTATATTATTGAGTAACCTATTAAATTTTTCATTGTTGGTATATAAAAATTTAGTATTAGTAAGAAGATTAGAGGTTGAACTTCATTAGGGATCAAGGGGAGGTCCCTTAAGACGTATATAATGGTATTAATAATATTTAACGCCTTTTTTTCTCTCAATGGTTTTAAGGACTCGGGTTTTAAAAGGGGTCTTTACTTTAAGCTGTTTCGAAAAGAGGCTTTACCAGCTCTAATGTGGTTTTTTGGGGTATGTAAATCCTACGACAAGTAAAGTTTTTTAAATTTATCTTTGACTGTATATTGAATCATTCTTTACATATTAAGTTTCTAATGGTGAAAGAAATTACGAAAGTTTTGAAGGATGTGAATACCGCAGCTGAAATCTTTGCTGAGTTTTATGTCGAAGATATAGTAATTTAATTAATTGGTTAGATTTTTCTTAGTAGAGGATTTTGAAATATCCTATATATATAGTTCCTTGTTAAAGTATTTGACAAAGATAGATCCAAGGGTTTTGATTGCCTTTTTCTTGGTAGGATCTATAATAGATTTAAAGGGAGAGTTTGTGGCAGTTATTTTGACGTTTTGTTTGGTATAAGTCTCAGTGTTTTGGCGTATTTGAGAGTGTAGAAACTTGGTTGTTTAACGTGAGGTCGCGCGACATGGTTTTCTTAGCATTACTTGATGATTTTTCGTGTTTGCGTTTGGGGCAGCGATCTTAGCGATTGGCGATTATAATGTAGGGGGAGGGGAAATAGTAAAGTAAAGGTAAAACTTGGTGTTGAGGGTAAAAGTTGTGTAAATGGTAAGTTCGATGGTTATTTGTTGTGGTTTTTTAGCGTGTGACTTAGTAGTTTTTACAGTAGTAGTACCCGTAGTAGTACCGATTTAGCCGTTTGTCAACTTAATGATTTTTGAGACTTTTGACTGTTAATCTCAACGTTTGTCTTTAAGAAGGATTCGTGAAGATTTCCTGGTGTTTTCGATAGCGATACCATAGTAACCTTTAATTTGCTATAAGAACCGACGTAATATAGAAGTCTTTTTTATGTACTTCCGTGAAAACCGACTTGGTTCGTAAAGATCTTTCGTAAAACTCTTTCCTTTACCTTGGTCTTTTACAAAAAGTAACCAAAAAGTAGCTTCTTTTTTTACCTAAAAAATCTGTGTTTAACCTAATAAGTATTGATCATTATTGGTAGGGCTATAGATGTTGCAACGTTGTCGATTCAATTGGTTCAAGTAATAGTAGTATTGTGTGGGTCAGGAGGTAGATGTATTGTTCTAGGTTTGGCAGACCGCTAGCCGGTGTACACAATAATTTGTATGGTTAATTTCTTGGCTTATGGTCTATTGTGAAGTGGGTGCATACTGTACTTAACTTGTAGTCAATACAGTAGACCCACAAAACAATAAACCCAACTTGAAGTCGGTATAGTCAACTTTACTATACGTAAAGTTGACTTACTGCACTGCAATTCCTAATATTCCAAAATATACCTTTTTTTATTCTTATTTAAACTTACGTTATTATATAAGGGATTTTTCTTACGAATATTACAAATCGTCTTTTTGATGATTATTCTTTAAAGCAAATTTGTAATAAGAGTATTTGCAGTTGGTGACCGTAAGTAAAATCGTTATAGATTCTTCAATCTGGTATATATATTTTCGTAGGGCGTATTTACTATTGGACCGTAGAAAGTTTCATTATATATTCAAGTCTGCTCAAGTCAATATTCAAATTTTAACTTTATACTAATTTTAATACTTTTGGTCGAAAGTATCCATAAATCGTGCGTACATAAACTTAGTTTTAATATACTTGCGAGAATTTTATTCATTACTAATAAAATCTCGTAAAAAAAAGGTTAATTCCCTGAACGTTTTCGTAACGCGACCCTAATTCATACAAAAGTTTTGTATTAAAGCGTCTATAATTATTTTAAACCCTAAAGAGCTTAAATTTACACGTTTCTCAATAATAATCTTAATATCATATCATGAAACAGAGGAACCCTTCAGGAAGGTACTAAATATAGAAACAATTAAGTCCTCTACGTTAATGTTAAACTAGATAAAGCTTTTTAAACGAGGTCAAAATCTTCAAACGTCGGTGAAGATAACATCGCGGCCTATTATCATAATATAAATATCGAATTTATTATAATATTTATTGTTATATACACCTATATACTTATTTTCAAGTGGTGGAAGCTGTTAATAGTCCAGGATTGTATAGGTAGAATGCTTAGGTCCTTATAACTACATTGGTATCTTAGTCTACAGCGACGCTTGAGGATATGATAAGAACTTATAATATTACTTTCAATGCGCTTATAATTACGCTAACGAAGGCGTTCAAAACTGCGATAATGACGTTTACGCTTGCACGTAAAGAAATCAAAGCGACTTATCATAATGATTTGGTTATCCTTAATTTATTGTTACAAGCCTATATTGATAGCGTTATGCAGTTTATTAAAACCAGAATCTATCTCGGTGATTTATTGTTACAAACCCCTAACTTATTTTAATTCAGGTAAAATATTTATAATGATGTGGAAAAGCATGCGAGCGATGGATATATGAAAGCGAAAATGGATTGTTAAAGAAGAGACGGAGATTGGTAGGGATTGGTGTAAAGGTATAGTAAGCTTATATTTGCGGCGCGAGTGGCGCGGTGTTGTGGCGGTAGACGGTATGTTAGGATTTAAGCTTCAAGTGAATAGCTTAAGTTTTCTTATCAGGAATTGAAACGTAAACTTGAGGTATGAGGCTTGTAAAGTAAATAATGAGATAACGGTTAACGGGAAAAATAAAGAAGGAATTATTGTTAGCTGGTATTAAAGGTAATAGTTGAAGGCTAAAGAAGAAGTTGATCAAAGATCGTAAAATTAAAAAGTAAATTACTTTTGTTGTTATTCGGGTTGTTCTATATTTTTCCGGACTGGTAACTTACTACCTTCCTTTTTCGACTTTGCAAATTGATAAGAAGGTAATATCTGGTGTTATATAGCTTTGTTTAACTAGTAACAATTATTGGTACATTAATAAAAGCAAAGTATTATTTACAACTTTGTAGTATTTCACGATGAAAAAGGAAGAAACTAGAATATAATAGAGATTATTGGAACTAAGCATGTAAAATATAGCAAGCATGGGTACGTACCTTTCCAATACTATGTATCAGTCCTTGCCCTTCATGGTGTTATGGTTTAACCTACGATGATATGCCAAGTAAGTGTCAAATGGTGTTAAAAATTGAGGTACAATATAAAACTAGATAAATTTGCAGCGTTACTCATCGCAGGACCTATATGTGCAGTCCGTCACATGCCTCTCCACGTAACACCTATGAGCCGCGTCTAAATCGCATCTGGATCGCATTTGGAACAGGGGTTATACGTGTAGCTTCTATTACATATATAGCTACATAATTTATAAACTGAATGGCTAATAGCCAGAGTTTATAATATGCCCCCCTTTCGTAGTAAAATACGTAGCGTTATGGAACCAGGTACGAACCGGGTTTAAATCGGGTGCGAACTAGGTACAAATTATATAATGTTACAACCCAACCGTGCGCGTATTCTTATTTAAATAACCGCATTCACAAAAAAATGAAATACAATTCATAATTTATTACACTTTATTTTCTTTATTTTCGTATTTTGTAATCCCTTTACCCCCCCCCCTCTCCCTCTTCCTTTTACTAGTAACCAAATTTAACTAATCCTCATTTGATTATTAGCCTTACTTATAAAGTGAATCAATATATTCGATATTTTCAATGAATCTAAAATCCGATATGTCGTTATGGAGACGTTTCATAATAATGATCAAGGTTTTCATAAAATAAATTACCTATTTTGTTGGAATAGTAGTAATTACAATGCAATAGGTCAACTTTACTTACAGAAAATTTGACTACACTGACTGCAAGTTGAGGTATTGTTTTGTGTGAGCCTACTGTATTAGCTGCAAGTTAAGTATAGTATGCGCCCACTTTACACTAGGGCACGGGCCAAGAAATTGGCCATACAAATTACTGTGCAGACCAGTTAGCGGTCTACCAAACCTAGAACAATACATCTACCACTTGACACACGCAATAATACTATTACTTGAATCAATCGAATCGACAACGTTGTAATGTCTAAAGCCCTACCAACATATTTACTTTGCACCTCGTTTTTGTTAATAAATATATATTACTTCTTACTTCATAAAAAAACCTTTCAATATTCGATGATACTTATAAGAAAAATAACACCCCCGCCCTTCTTCCTAGTATAAAATACTTATACTTTTTATATCAACCGTTGAATAAAATTCGGCGTACCCCTAAAATACGCGAGTGTTTTTAGTGTATAAAAGTACAGTATATATAGAAAAACTAGTAATAAGAGAAGCTAACCCCTTCCTCTTTAAACCCCAAGATTTTAATTAAATTTAAATATATATCAAACTCTTTGTAATACCTTTCAAAACATAGTTACTAACGATTTCTCCCAGCCTACACACCTTTTTACGTGAATTAGTTTCTATTACTCAAAACAACGTTTATATATTCGCTTTTATCCGAAATCATAACAATAATATTCCGAAAAATCGTTTTATCTTTGCCGTCGGTTTTTCCAACCTAATTAATAAATTCATACGTTTTAGTAATATCGTCTGGAACCAAAAGATACCCACCATAACTTCTGTCTATATAGCAACACCGTAATCAATATACATCTAACCCATCATTTTTAATACATTTTTCCTCATATTAACTTATCGACTCTAATTTAAATCAGCCGCTCACTCACTGCGTTTAATAACCAAACCTTCAACCAGGACGTATTCGTCTTTACCTCCGCTTACTTCCGCTATGTTTCTAATTACAACTATCACTAAAATGGCTAGAACGATACCGCTACTTGAATTCTTTGCCTTATAACTAATATTAGTTATAATTTATCAAGCGTAAATAATAATACACAAAACTTAAATATAAAAGCTTATAAGGTACAGCACTATGGAAGTCGCTTTACGGTCGGACTATTATTCGAAAAAGTCAGACTTAATATAGTTTACCCTAAATATCGAAAATTGAAACTATATTAAAAAACAAACTTTTCTTTGCCCTACATCCTTACATTAATTACAATAAAAAACAATATGACCGGTGTAAATTTTATAAAACGTTCCCGACATTGATTTTAAAACGTCACACCGTTATAAAATCGAGTATCCCTATTTTTCAACTTGACCCTATTTCAGGTCATAATATACTTATCATTTTATAATAAGTTTTACCTCTATTTATTATAACTTTTTCAGTTGACCAATATGTAATAAACGTTAAACATTACTGTCTTTACCGTTGAAATATCCTTAATTACAAAATGTTTATATATTCAGTCTCTAATGTTGTTAAATAAAAAACGGGGATGGGTAGGTTTTGAATACTATTGACGAAGACAAGAAGTCCGTAACCGCGTGTTTAACTAAATTTATACAGAATACAATGTATTAATCAAAGATATTTAAAATAATTTCAACGAATTCGAGACTTGAAACATAAAATATTAATTATAAACTTAATCTAATTCTTTATTTGAAAAATTTATTTCAGTATTATAAAAATAAACCCAAATTTAATGATCATTTAAATATCATTTAGTCAAACCTAGCCGTCATTTTACAACTTTCTTCATTCATTTCCTGGTGTATAATTTGATAACTTGAATAGACGTAATACCTTATATGAATAAGTTAAATAGATAACGACTCTCCCAACTGAATTAATCATAAAATCTGTATCTATTGGTATAACTTTAGATATTGAAACGTTATTCATTCGCATTGGTCGAAGTAACAGTAGTATTCCATAGTCAAGTGGTAGATGTATTGTTCTAGGTTCAGTAGACTGCTAGCCGGTTTATACACTAATTTTTATAGCCAATTGCTTGGCTCATACCCTAGTGTAAAATAGGTGCATACTATATTTAAACTTACAGTAAACCCACAAATAACACACCTAACTTGCAGTCAATATAGTTTACTTTACTATAAGTAAAGTTTACATACTGCATTGCGATTAATACTATTCCAACATTGGCGGCTTTTTGTTTTGTGTGTATACACTAGTATACTCTACCAATTGTTTCCGGTTACCACTAAATTGCGTCCTCGTAAACCGATCAGATACCTATCAATTTCTTACCAAAATTAACCTGAATTTCCTCTTTTTTCCCTACGGTATCAAGTTTCAACTTTATCAACTTCCACGAACAAATCTTTCCTGAACAACGAATATAAGCCTTTAATTTAACTATACTAATGAAATAAGTCGCCGGTCTCAATTCCCTGGCAATCTTCCAGTTTATCAAAATATTCATATTTGCTGGCACGTAATCTAATCTTGCCAGATGGCCTGTTAACGTAACACTCTATCCATATAATCAGCTTATTGCTGACCACAAACTTTTTCTAGGCTCTATTGAATGTTAACATCATTATAAAATTAGCTGGATTATTTTTACTATTAATTCATCTGAATTCCTTAATCTCTTTGACTTAATAAGCTTTACGAAGTGCTATCACAACGATTATTAGGCGTTTTTCACTAATAGTTATCAATTTAAAAAGGCATTTGAACTGTATTTCTAAGTTGATATAAATCACTACCGGGATAGGAGAAATCTTAAGCTGCCTGGTAACGATATTAAGGGTTTTTTATATAGCTATTGCTACAGAGAAGCCGGCTATTATTCCGTAGAAATCTAAAGCTAGCAGGTTTAAAGTAATCATATTATACTTAACGGAGGTCTAATGGATTAGGTTTCAAATAATATTGAACTGATTCTCTTGTAACCTATTTTTATTAACGATATTTATGAGAAATTTAATCTGTGACAAAAAGTCTATGTTATTTATAAAAGCGCCGCCCGTCAAGATGATTAACTTAGCCCTCGTTAAGTTAATCGAACTCATATTAATCCTCTTATTCAGATTCCTCATAGGCTACTCCAACCTCTTATTTAGTCGATCAAAGTCTTTATTCGTTAGATTTTACGCTTATACCGCAATCGAAAGATCATGGAAGACCTTCAGTTAGCATAATGTGGCGATATAGCTACCACAGGCGCGTTAATTTAAAAAAAACTTTAAGTCCTGGCTACGTTAATGTTATAGATTATAACGAAATTAGCGCTCTAGCCTTGTTAACAGAAACTAAAGTAGGTATCAGTATCGTTAACACCATACTTACGGATTTACAATCCGTTAAAGTCAAAATGTTTATTCTTCTCTAAAGTTTCGACCGATTTTTAATTCCACAACGATAAGTTCTTAATTGTTTGTTATTCCGATATCACAAAATTCACAATTTCAACGAAAAATGTATCGTTAATTTGTATATATATTAGGTTAAAGTCTTTATTTTACGTATAGTAAATAGGGGTCGAAGTTCAAATATTTTATACCTAACCTAAACTTCAGCTATAATTGGTAGGTTAGAAACCAATGAACGACTACTTGACTTCGTTTGAACAGTGATTTAATACATTGTATAACCGTTTCCAAGGGGTATTTGTTATGAAGATTTTTACGGTAATTACAATGAAAGATCCTTTTTAGATCATTTCTTAACTACATATACGTTTAGGTAATATCACGGCTATTAAATATAAAATTTCCATTCGTTTTAACTTTTGAACTCGATGACAAAACAACCACTAAACGTTAGTTAATCTTTTGAATCGTTGGAGATTGTATGAGGATCCAGTCTTTGCCTTTATCACCCTATCTTTAAGCTATTGAACGTAACTTTTTGTACGGCCGCTACGTAATCTTTTCTTGAACCTCATATATAATCCTCGATTTAAAAATAGTAACATTTGAGTCTTAGAAGTTAAAGTCGCCTTTAGGCACAAATTATACAATTCCTTAAGTCAAGAGTCTATTGATCTCAACCTTATTGCTTTCTTTAAAAAGACTTCTAAAATTCTTGATAATTTTTTATATCTGGAGCTATATAAACAATTTTTTACTCTCCTGTTAACCTTAGTCTTATTGTAAACCCGGCCCGATATATACTCCTCATCTTTAAAGTTCATTCTATTTGGTGGTTGGCTGAGCTATCAGTATTTTATTAGATTATTTGCTTAGTGTGACTGACTTTATTGCTATTGTTATCGTTAGTCGCCTTGTTATAGGATTCAACCTGAGTTGTGCGAAACGTCGTAGGACTATTAATAGGTTAAACAAATACTTTAAGGTTGGCTATACTTAAGATTTTGAATGAGTCATTTCATTTTCCTAGCCCTCTCCATTCGAGGATTTTACTTTGTATTGGTAAAGAAAATACATCGATTGTTGTAGGGTAATTTCTGGTGTTAAAAGCATTATTTACGTAACGACGTGCCGATTCCTTCCGTACTTTCTTCAGGGTCTTGCCGTACACTGCAACTATTTTATAAGTACTTATTAATAGTGGAGATTATCTCATTAGAAGAGGATATACTTTAAAGACCATTAGCGTTAGAAATAAGCTGTTAGAGCCCACAGTATCGTTCAGGCCCTATACCTCCATTTAACGACGTGGCTTCTGGTTCGTAAAACTTCCAATTTTCAACGTAAAGATATTGTACGCTTTGCGAAATAGTACGTGTACCCTTTTGACCTTTCTAATACTTGAGTTGGTTTTAATAAACAACTATTTGTACTAAATACACATTATCTTTACGTTCACTTAAAACTCCGCGGTCGTAAATCTGGTACCAGCATCGTGAACGACGATGTTTGGTGAGCTCAGGTATATGTAAATCCAAAACATCTTCAATGTTTCTTACGTATTTTTCGCTTATAAGAACGTGAAAAATTTGGCTCTGTGAAATAATTTGCGAAATCAATAGAGTAAAACAAAATTTCTTATTAAAATATAACATATTCACGAAAACCTCGTTATTGAAAATATTATTATTTTTTAGTGCAAACTTAAATTTTCGGGAGGCTTAAGCATGCGTTTGGCCATGATGACGGAGCTTTCTAATAATCCCAAAATAACATCTTCGACCTTAAATCAACTTTCTTCGCATGATTGCACGGACCACCTTTTTAGGGAGGGTAGAGGGCCTTCACTGTAAGCCCTAACAGTGCCCACTTTCGAGAAAAAAAATCAGGTTCAGCCGCTCTTAACACCATCACTTTACATGCATCCTATTCTTCCAAAAAATCATTAATCGGCTCTATCACCACTTAAATCTTTTCAGGTAACTCCTTTTTAGCCATAAAGATCGTCGTCGACCCGGCGCACCGCCGGCGCAGCAGTGTATCTAGAGAATAGCCCTTATAACCAGCGATTCTATCCTTCGTTATTTGTACCAACGTAGCCCTTCAGACTTAAACTTGTATACTGTAAGTTTAATTATTTTTACTATTTAAGGTCTAAAAATATTTTTAATATAAGCTGTCGCACTTAACAGCTTTATTTATTTATTTATCTTTTAGTCGTCGCTACCCATACTGGCGCACTGCCCACTCAATGTGGCCTTCAAACTTGGACTTGTACTGCAATTGCAATTTTATTGAAAGTTCAATTCATTTTTTTCTTTAAGGTCTTAAAGAAAAATCTTTATTATAAGCGCTCGAACTTAACTGCTCTATATATTTATTTATTTTTAAGAAGTCACCACCCATACCAGCGCTCCATCCGTTTAGTAGTGCCTTCGACTATGTTTTGTATTCTTTTCTTTTGTTTTTACAAAATAAATTTTACGGAACACTACATGCTTATTGGTGTACCCTTTTTACGATTCTTTACACTTCTCGGGCTTGCGGTCCGTAGTAAAAAGGTGGCTTGGGTTTGTAATTTCGAAGTTCTTCATCGAGTTGTAAAGTATATCATCCCCACCGCTACGGGCTTTTAACCAAAATTTATGTGTTTTACAAGTCTTTTACTCTTTTAGGACTGCAGTTAGATCCTTTATGCGAGTAGTCGTCGAGCGGGGACTAAAATAGCCGTATAATACGGCCTAGCCAAGGCTATAGTTTTCACGCCCATATATTACAGGTCTTTAAACTATGTGGTTACTTTAAGGCATTAATTAAAATGATGGATGAATTTTCAATTTATAGCTTTTCCTTTTATCTCTGTACTTTTACGTTTTTTAAATAAAGGTTGTAACTTTAGACTTTTCTTCACAAGTATATTTGGTTGAAATTTCCATTCAATACACCTAGTGGTGCCTACCCTCTTTTACGTGGTATGCAGACAAATTCATACAAACATAATCTATATTTGTAATATCTCTAAGTTTGTAGCACGCAGTGAGGACCAATACGGTTGATTATAAGATCCTAACGGCATTTAACATATACGTACAACACATTTCTCGGAAATTGGTTATAGATATATAGGATTAGGTTTTTAACCTTAAGTATTTGTTTAGTTAAAGACATAGCTCTTGATAGTTTATTCTATGGAGTGTGCGGTATAATTCGAGAATAATAGAAATTTTCGAATAGTGTGATTGTTATGGATAAGAACACTTGAGTTGCATGTCTTCACGCCAGTATATGTATGTATTTCACTTTAGCTAGGGTCATACTATACTAGCTTTATATTGGGCACTTCCCGGTGATAGTAAATAAATAAAAAACCACAAAAAAGTATTTCTTATCTTTGTTATGGACTTAAGCTGTGAGCCGTATAGTCTGAGTCATAAGTCATATGATTGTACATGATGTGGTGCACGATGTTGTATCGTATCACATCCCGCCCCTTATAGTGTGGTTAGCGTAATCCAGAAGCATTTGGATTATTAGTAATTTTGACTTGGTTCAACGTTTGAGGGGGCTGACTCTGGTCAGCTGATGAAAGCCATGCTAACCGGCTTGAGCTTATTTAGTAAAACCATCACAATCTTAATACCCTACAAATTTCAAGACTTTATGAAGCCTGTCAAAAGCTAAGTAATTGAAACGCCATTGTAATGAACGCATATTTACCTCCGTCCAATTTAGAGTTGTTACCTATACGCCTTGAAAATAGGACCAAAAGTACCCCTATTCAAAAAAGAAAGAAAAACTTTCGCCATTTTTAACCAGTTTGTTAACATTTACATCAATGTTGACGCTAAAGATCTTCATATTTTTCAAATAAAGGAGTAATGAGTTAGTATACTTAATAATATGAAATTTAATCGATTTAATAATAATTGAAACAGTCATTGTTCTTAATAAAGATAGTTGTTCACCATGGCGGAAGCTAATTTTGGTTTTGCCAATATTTCAACAACTAATCTCCATAGTAGTAGTGTTTTCCCTTTAGAATGTTATATACTGAGACTAACCTCTTGTTAAATACCTTGTTTCCCCTTTGTTCGGCATAATATCTTGAAACGTGTAATTCGTGTAACGATTGCGAAGTTTAAAAGTATTTAAAGGATTATGTGTTTGATTAGGGCAAATGTAAGGGTTTTCGCCACTTGAGCAGTATAGGAGAGCGTAGTTGGCCAATTATTAGGCTGTGTTAGGAGTATTATCTTTATGACACATGACTTGCTTCGATATATTGTTATCGTTTATTACCTATTCATACTCGTAGTCTGCAATGTAGTTTGGGTAGTTATACCCGGAAATGATAGGGTATTGTATATGGTCTATCACCTGTTATTTACAGTTCTGAGTTGATAAGTGGTGAGTTAACAAATAATCGGATTTATATCCTCCTTCTCGACACATTCATGGGCAGCCCCCACACTTGTTAGTGTTGCCACCAGACCTAAATACGATTCCTTGACATCGCAAGCGAAAAAAAATTAATTGCTCCCTCTATGACTAACGCCAAAGAGGTCAAATCGACTACGCGCGCCCTGAACGCGTTTGCAAAAGTCTCTCAAATTTTGCAAAATACTTAAGGGATTTAACAAAAGCGTTAGGCAACTAGACCACTCCTAGCGGAAAAAGACGTTATTATTCACCGAATATAACGCTTCTATGCCGAGTTTTTTTATAGGGTTCTCAACACACAAAGGCTCGATCTTAAAGTCTGCGATTTTATTTACATGGCTTATAAATAAGTTATTAATGCTTTTGTCGTATGTTTTAACAAAACTTGCTTTATTAAATATCGTAAGTTGGTATTACGTATCGCGGCATACGTTATCAACCATATCGTAAATAGGGGCTTAAGGATGTAGGTAGGTAGGCTCGTATTTATATACAAGTTTACGCCTCCTTCCCTCTCTCCTTTTACGTAAAACGAACAAATACGAGAAACCCCGCGAATGTTCTTTTATACGCCCTTTCTCGCCGACTACACGAGAGCTCCGATATTACCGGCCGCTTCGATGGATAAAGATACGATACCCTTTATTTTATCGGCCCTTGACTAGGCTATAATGATAGATCATAACAAGACACCGGTCCTTCTAACAACGTAAAAAACCCCTACTTATACAAAACACCCTCAGTACTCCACTCTAGACTTCCCTAAATACCACCCCGCGTAATATATTAAATCTTAGAGAGCGGCAAAGGAGAAGGACCTACGTGTTTTCATTAAGGTCTTTAAAGGTTTAAAATGAAATATCGAAGGGTTTTCCCTTCGGTACGCTTTTATTCAATATTTATAACTAAATTTATATATTATTGAGTCGTTGAATAAAACTTTTATAAGATACGTTATACGATATACCGACCATGAAATACGGAATCAGTATCTTTTCAAAAATATCATGTCGATATTATTATACTTAATTAACGGGACCTTCGCTATATTTTATTAGGTTTGGTGTATATATTGAGTAAAGCGGCTCCTGCGGGTTTTTTGTACCCCTTTTCAAAAGGACCCGGTCAAAGATCCAATGAAGATGGAAAAAAATACGACTCAGGTTAAAATTATATTAATTGATACCTATTCTTTAGTATATAGTTTAAAATTTTACATGGGCTTAACAACTCATATTGTTTCTTTTTTCAAAATCCGTTAAGTTTTTTCGTCTTCTTAATAATTACTCATAGTCCGAGCCGATAAATGAAAGCCACTGGTTATAATTTTATAATAATGTGTGTTTTTAATAGTAGTTTAACATCTGTTACATTCGTGCGACCAGTTGCTTTGACTATACGATTTCGATGAAACACTACGCCCCTAGACCGTATACGGAGATTACCTAATATTAATGCTGTTAAGAACCGTTTTTATTAACTTAAGATGATGAACAGGCCGCCTTTAAACTAGAGGATGGAAAGTACATCCGCGTTTCGAAATACCAGCTAAAAAATATCATACTTTTTAACAGAGATTTCTATAATATGAAAGTGGTAGCAAAGACTCTAGCTAAATAAGCCACTAGTACTAGGTCCGACCAGATGAATAGTCCCTTAGCTAAAAGGGTCCGTGCGGCAAAGCTTTTCTACACTAACATCCGACAGTACTTTACCAGTAAAAACGTAACTCAACTTATACTCCCTACACGTAATTTTAAATCCGAAAATCACGTAGTTCTATCTAATACGGTTCCGTCACGTAAAACTCTCTTTCTGGGCCCCGTTTTGTACAGGACGGCCGTAATTATCCACACCCGAAAGGAAGCGATTACACGAAACTTTTTCGAAAAAGATCCCGTCCCTTCCGCTATAAGATCTGTGACTCCTAAGGTACACTAAAGTTTTACCATACTAGCAAAATCCTGTTCTTATTTCATTTACAATCCTATTACAAGATTTAAATCGAATTAGATTAAGTTAAAATACCTTAATGGTATGAAAACTAATTACAGGTTTTTAAAACCTTCGGTAACTGAAACCTCATCCGTTTTAAAAATCGTAACTAAAGTTTTCCGTAATGGGGGTCCTCCGATAATAAACTCGATTACGTCTATATCGAAGTCCAAGTTCCTACTACTTCCCAACTCTCCTTCCAACTAACAGTATATAACGAGATTTATGGACTAAAGTAATGTAGGAAACAAGGACTCTACTGCCCTTCCGGACTTAACTAACGCTAACTCGACGCAATATTAAACCCACCAATATCGAATATATATAAAGAGACTAGGTGTTATCGAACGCCTAAAATAAATACGAGGTTTACGATTACCTAGATAAATTTAGGTGAGACGATAACCATATACTAGGCTCTCTTTATAGGTTGCAAGGAATGTTATGGACTCAGGCCATTGTCCATTGAGGTTATAGGTTACGTGACTGTGCACGTAACGGGATATGCAGTACCCGGTTCGGGCCCAGTCTGGACGCGAACCTAGCGTGGTCCATATACGGCATATGCAAGGGCACGTAATGGGCTTGGTACTAGCCATGCCTATAGATCCTGTACAAAAGGTTACTATAGCTCTTTTTAATCTTCCGCCTATACTTTAATAGTAAACCTTGATTAATACCTATTTGGCTTACTATCATAGGTCGAATTATAATATAATGATAAGGGTTTTTCATTTTTTTCGAAAAAAATATTACTTATAATAGACGAATCGATAGCAAATATTAATGATTTTGATTTATACATTAACTTTATCAAGCAATTCTAGACTTTGGTAAATATATCTTTTGCCCTATTCAAAGCCGATTTTAACCGATATATCTCATTTATAAGACACTATAAGTTATATTGCATTTACAATAGAATAAATATAATAATCGGGTATATCAACTTTTGCTGTGAAACCTACATTTGAATTCGTTTTCGTTATAATGAAAATTTAATAACTTAAAGCCGACTTAACGGTAATTTATATTAATTTTACACCGTTTTAAGGGAGGCGAACACGATATAACTCATCGTAATTCGATGGATTTTCTTTGACATAAACGACAACGTATCAAACAATCAAATTAATATTAAAACCGGATAAAATATAAATTGGAAAAGGTCAGTATATGTTTTTTTACGTATGAGGTTGTTATACGTCAGCGGTAGAATGAATTATTACGACGTATTAATAAACCGTTAGATATGAGGTTATATACGATATAAATAAGGTTCTCGACTATATAAAGGCTGTTTTTAACGATATTTATTACGCGGATAAAACCCTGGTCGAATCAAAGAGATTGCTTATAAGTAACAAAGACTTATAGGCACTATTTGCTATTAACTTATAGATATTACTAGTTTAAGCAAGCGGATCAAATTAGCTTTAGGCCGTAAAATATAATTATTTGAATTTTCTAGTATCCCTATATATTTACGACAAATCCATTACAAAAAGCATAATCCGGATGAACTATATCGTAACCTTAACGAAATACCGCGAATTTACTAACGAACTACGGGGCGTTATTTACATTATAATTCAACGAATTACTATTAATATGGTTACGGATTCCGCCCGGTATTACCTCCGACGTAAGTGTATACAATTGAATTTAAAAAAGTAAATGATGGTTTTCTATTAATTGCGACGGGAAAAACCTAACTTTTAAATATAGTTTAATTTAAACGTTATATAACTTGAATGTTATAATTGTAAAATCGAATGAAGAAAAATTTAGTTTAATTTGAATAAGTATAAACGAAAATCCATTTTTATTTTTATAATTTTTAATGATACCTACTCTTTGTATATTCAAATCTATTTTAATTATAATCGTTATCATATTACAAATATGGCTTTGGTATAACGTTTAAAGATAAAGTAAATTTTCTTATTATATCATCTAAATATAGGTACTATATTAGGATTGCAGCGAAATATATGTATTATCAAAATAGCTAAGTTTAGTATAAATATTAATAAATAGTCGAACCCGATATTAATATATATTATTCCAGAAATAATGCGGGATATAATTTTTGAGATGCTTTTAATATAATATTAATAGGTGATCATAAACATTGGCGGTAATTGTTTAATAATTCTTAATCAAATAGGATTAGTCGTCTATATGGTAATAGTACGTTATAAGTTAGGCGATATAAGACACGTTATAAAATCGGGTTTTATTAGTTTGGTAACTTATTTTTAACAAATAATATAACGTATGGAGGATTCATCGTAATTGAATTTTATTATAGGTTTTTACAAAATAACGCAGATTTCGAAAACGACAGCACCAACTATTATAAAAGTAGAAAAGGATTGGTTACGTTTTTTATGAAAATTGGAAAAGTTTTAAAATATATTCGACGAAAATCAGGTTATAACTTTGCCTTTATATAAGAGAAAACTTGAATATTATATTTATATGAAACCGAAAAAAAATGTGTGTTTATCAAAACGATTATAGGAATTATTACATTTAATATTACAAGATGAACTATTCAAATTTAAAGGTTAAGTAACGAAATTAAAAAACAAGGGTTAGATTCGCAAGAATTTTTTATCAGCCGCGACATCGGTATTACTAGTTTTTAAATCGAGGGGGGGATAACGGTTTTATATGGATTACATGGTATTAAATAGAATTACTAAACAAGATCGTTTTTCCTTATCTTTAATTAAGAAAACTCTCGTTAAGGTCTGCTTATTCACGTGAATGTAAATGAAGAGTAATTGTAAGATTGATATTGTAGTAAAGATGGATGATGATAAAGTTAGAAAAAGTATTCAGAGAGTGCACGCCATGGATGGGAGGTTATAAACCCTTTTTCTGGGCAGTGTCACTTTTGCCATACACTCTGGAATGCCCCTTTTAGACCGCGCCACGTATAATACACTTTGAAAGAGTGAAGCTTGCAGCGTGACACGTTATCGTACAATCTTGTAGGAGTACACCTTGTAATATAGTGTACTGCCACTTGGCTTATATATACTAGCTGTCTGGGTATATTGTAATATCCATACAAATTGTGTTTTCTTTCTTCTTCGTATGCTCCATACGTATAGACTAGTAACGACAGTGTAATTGTAACAAGTCCGTATGCGTAGTCTTATAATGACAGTGTAGTCGCGGCACCAATCGTAGAGGTTTGAATTAGTAATTTCTGGCTGCGGTGGTAATTGTAGTAAGTGCCTGGTTGGTGTAGCTAATCGGTAGCGACATGGTTATTAATAACGTTTTTTGTTATTTCCGATAAGGGTATGATTACGTGGGTGTTACAGGGGTGATTGCTTAGGGATGATTATGCCGTCACGTGTTTTGGGTTAGTATAAAAAATTTATCGCTATCGGCTTAAGCAAAACCTTTTTTTTCCTTTAACAGCGTATTCATATAGCTAATATAAGTTCCTATTCCAATTTAACTTCACCTATATTTTAATTAAATAATTTAAACCGTTTTTGATAGGTAGGTTACTTAATCAATACCTATATATTAACTTTGTTTTTAAATAGATGCCGCGTAAGAAAAAGGCTGTTAGGCGTCGTTTGGCGCATAAGCGCCGCCGCGCCGTTTTCGCCATTGCGGTTATTACTGTTACCGCTAATATCAATATCGTTACTACCACCTATAGACCCCCCTTTTCGGGTATTATACCCCCTATCCCCGATTCGTCTTCGCTTTCGCCGCCCGCCGCCGCCGCCGTCCAAGTTTCTATCCATTTTACTCCCCTTTCTACCTCTCCTTTTCTCCTTAGCTTCTAAGAGGAGAAGCAGAAAGCTTTTTAAATTATAAACTTTACTTTTTCCCCGAAAATAAAAAACCTCTTCCCTTACCTGCGTGGACCCTTCGGCATTGTAAACGTAGCTTGGCGAAGTTACGCCGCGATTCGTATTTATCAAATTTACTCGTTTACTTGATTTTAATATTTTATAGATGAGGAAGTCGAGGCGGACCTCTTTCGCCGCCTCGAGTTACGTATCGCTAGGGTACGTCGCAAGACCTTTTTATTGCGTAGGTTATTAAAGCGACGTACCTGTAATGATCACACTAAATACCTGTAAGTAAATAGAAGGTGTCAGAGGGTTTATGTTAGCAGTAAGGTAGCAGAGGTAACAAAGGTGCAATATCAAGAAGATGTTTGTTCGTGCTGTAGAATGATGTAATGATCACACTAAATACCCGTGAGTAAATAGAAGGTGTCAGAGGGTTTATGTTAGCAGTAAGGTAGCAGAGGTAACAAAGGTGCAATAACAAGAAGATGTTTGTTTGTGCTGTAGAATGATCATTAGCTGTTAGGCTATTTAGGTATATAGACTGAATACTTAGATTGACAACTGAAGAGCTATGAAGGAAATACTATCTATGTGGTGATAACTGTGTCCTTTTATATCCGTGCCTTCATACCATCTTCAGTACTAGACCGCTGAAGTCGATATCGCTTCCTTCGGTCCCAATGTTGTCAACTGGACCGCAAGCGGTCCTGTAGGTCCAAACCCTAACCCTGGGTGCTTACATAAGAGAGATCACTGGCTTGATGTGTTGAACATCAAGCTTCTGATAGTGCAGTGGACCGCTGGCCTATTTTATAACCTGCAGTTGGTCCTTGGGTTATAATAGTACCTGGGTCTATAACCCTAGACCGTTAATAGATACGCCTTACGTGCCGTGTATCGCGTTCGCAACCAAGAGTAAGTTTATTAGCGATTAATACGAAAGCGGGGGTGGTTCGACCCATTACCACCGTTACAAACGGTGTAACAATGGATACACCCCCGTTTCATTAGTCTTAAAGCCGCAAATCGAGGCCGTGTTACGCGTTCGACGACTTTATAGTAAGTTTTAATCGTTTTTTAAAATCCCCTTTAATAAAAAAGTGATGTTTAAAACGCTTTAAGGAATAGTCATCTTCGTAAATGACTAAAATAAACCAATATTAATTGGTAATAAGCCCTAACCAATGGATTAAGGAGTTGATAGCCGTTTTTAGCGCCTAAAAACGAGGTCTATGTATATATTATATAGGCGAGTTCGACGACGTTATCTTGTGTCGCCGTAAAAAGGGTAAAGACTACCCTATGCCTTTACCTAAAGGTATATGGCCTAAGGCGCGGAGCCACATCCTTGCTAACGCCGATAACGGCGTCGATAACGGTAATGGTGGTGGCGCCAACATAAAGGGGGAGGGCGACGGGGAGAATGGTAAAGACGCGATGGCGTCGCCTTTTCCATTTTCTTTTAATAGTGAATAGCTGTCCCTTTTAGCTCGGCTAGCACGACCGGCCATAATATAGTGCGCTATATAATAATAATTTTTTTTTACAAAAACAATCGTAATACAAGTAATGAATATAAAGGGTAAAATAGGTTAAAATATATAAAGTGAAAAATGATAATATATTAAAAGCGATACGAAGTTATAAATTCAAATTAAAAAGATTAAATAGTAAAAACCTTAATACGGCCGAAGTAAATGAAGTAAAAAGTAGTAATATATCGAAAGCGGTGCAAAATCGTAAACTTCAATTAAGGCAAGTTCGTAAAAGTTGTAGAGACCTAAGTCATACACCGTTATACAATTCGGAAAGCGGTGTAAATAGTAGGTTTCGGACCAGTTTCAATCGTTTAAAGTCATATAATGGCTTAAAATGAAAAGTAAAGCGTAAAGTGTAATTTATCAATTTTATTCAGGTTGTAATATATTTTTAATAATATTAATCAATAGTGTATTTTTCGATATAAACGTTTTTAATACTCCGTTCGAGGTATTTTGAATTATTAAGTCTTTTGAGTTGTAATTTCGATATATTTACCCCGTTTCCTCGATTTTCCGGCGTTTATATAACTGGCGTAAATCTATAATATCTATTATTAAACGTTTTTCGTTCGTAATATTAATCTTAACCAGTTATTCATAAAACGAAAAGGAAGTTAGTATATATAACGAGAAAGATAGGTTATAAATTACAGTTGAAAATTAATATCTAAAACGTTATCGTTGTAATAATTATTCAATCTAAACTTTTAACTATATTAAAAATTTCTAAAATTAAAACGCTTTTTATAACCCGGTTATACTTGGTAAAGCTTTAGTAAATAATATTTTTATAAAAAGTAAAGCCGTTTCGGGCCGGTATTTCGTTGCCGAGAACTAAAACGAAGCCTATTTACGAATTTCAGTCGTTAAATTTAGTAAAGAGCCATTAGTAAAAACAAATTGTTATGATCTGACCTACGATAGTAAGCTAAGTAGGTGCTAAATAGAGTTTACTATTGAAGTACGGTGGAAGACTAAAAGAGGCTACCGTGGCCCACCGTGTAGTACCTATGGGTATAGCCAGTGCCCAGCCCGTTACGTACCCTTACACGTGCCGTGTAAGGACCGTACTCAGTCCGCGCCTGGACCAGGCCCAGACTGAGTATTGCCTATCCCATTACGTGTACAGTCACGTAACCTATAAAAGTAATAGCCAATGGCTTAAGTCTGTAACATGCCCCCCTTTTCCTCGAATACTATAAGGGCTACGACGTTTTACTGGTTAAACGCGGGGCGCGGGCTTTATCCGCTTAATACGTGGGACGAGCGCGAGCCGATAACGCGACGTTTCACACGTTATATAACGTATCGGCCGATCCGACCCCAAACCGCCGGCGCCGTATAACGCGCCCCTTAGTTTACCATATAATATATCCTTTTTACCGCCGGTACCATATAACGTACTTTTTAACGCGTCGTATAATATATCGGACGATCCGATTTTAAATTGTCGACGTCGTATAACGTTCTTTTTAGCAATCTGTATAACGTATTAGCCTATTTAACTCTAGGCCGCCAACGCCATATAACGTACCCTTTTAGTTTACCGTATAATATATTCTTTTTACCTCCGATATTATATAATATACCCTTTAACGCTCCGTATAATAATTTATATAATACGTAGCCTTCACCAAATCCTGTTCGCTCATACCTATAAATACGAACGACCTCATAACCCCTAAAACCTCCTTTTTCTCCTTTTATAACGCCGCCCTTACTTTACAATTTATTATTTTTCGTACTTTTTTTACTTTCCCTTTTTATATTGTAATCATTAGTTTCCGTCGATACCTTTTATTTTTTTCCTTTACCTTATTTTTATAGCCGACGTATATAATAAACCTAATTTAGGTTATACCATCGCTGACGTTTTTAATACAGGTAATAAACCGCTTCGTAAGGTATATTACCTTATTATATATGAATACCCTATTATCAATTGCCTTTTGTAACCTATTCGTATTATAAAAGACCTGCTTATCCTTAGTAATAACTAGGATAAAAGCGAATTTCCTCTTTTATAAGCTAAAGACGCGTATATATCGTATATTAACCGCTTATTTAACTCAGATATTCCTTTTACTTATATTCGAGTTTATCGGGCGTAAGGCTATCAGACGTATGGAAAGGTTTATAATAAGGTAAATGAACAAATTAATCTCGTAAAAAACCCGAACGCCATTTAACCCCTTTTTATAATATATTTAAAAGATTAATTTACTTACGGTTTGGCCTGGTTTACACGCGCTCCTACTTCAATTCATCTTTACAGCTGAGAATAAACACTCCATTTCGTTCTTTTCACGTAAACGGAAATGAGATGTCACGGGTTATCGACCTGTTTTTACCCACGTTCATTCCGAATTAATTAATTAATTCGTCCAGCTTCGCGATATTACTCGGGTATAAAAAGTCTCTACTGTACCAGCCGTATAAGCCTTTACCCCTTTAACTATACGTTTCAGTTACCCTTTCGTCTCAAGTTTTTTTTCCTTTAAAACTTTTTCCTTACCGTTTATGATATCTCCTATTTAACAAAATTAAACCTTTTCGACCAACCGTATTTTAACGCATAACGTTTTTGCCCCAGCCCCTTTTAATAACTACCATATACATTTCCTTAAATTCGACTTAAATCACTAAAATAATATCATTATATAAATTATATATATTATGACTAATATAAGCTACAGCTTATAAAATGTAACGAATGATACTCAGGCCTAATTATACGAATCCCGATTTTACCTGTATCCTATATACTTACCTTAATTAGAAGCAAACTAATTGGGCCGATAGCGAACGGGCGGAAAATCGTGCCCGGGCTAACCGCGTCGCACGGGTTTAAATTAATATGTTACAAGCTTTGTTAACCCGTTTTAAAGGTCGCTTTCCCCGCCCCGCCTTTTGTTTCGCTTCGCGTTAACCGTTATCGTCGGCTTTTTTTAATGAGCGTCCATTTTAACGTTATTTGTTATCGTCGGCCTCCCCTAACGCCCGTTCTTCTTCGCGTTATCAGTTATCCGTTATCCTCGACGTCGCCTCACGCCTGTCCCGCTTTTTACCAACCCCCTTCCTCGGCGTCTATTAACGCTCGTCACTCCTTTCGTTATTCTTTACCTCTGGCGTTACCTAATATCCTAAATCAATTATAATAAAGCTCCTAACGTTAATAACGCAGATATTTTCCAAACCCTAATATAAATAATAATGACGAATAAGTAAATTTTTACCAAGTCGTAGTAAAAATCGCTTTAAAGTCGAATATATATTCGAAGAAGTCGGGTAATATCTGTCCGGCCCTAATTATTATGTCGTAACCTCGTTTGATAAAAAAAAATCCCCTTTTTTATAAGTAATACTTTATTTTAAGGGTATAGGCGGCTTATCTTGCATCGGTTACTTGATATAAACCGGATATCGACTTTGAAATATCGGGTTATTATAAATCCGAATATCCTTTATTTCACCTTGAATTTATTTAAGGTTATAATATATTGGAACTTTTCTAGTAATTTTTAATTCGGTCTATTATAGCTTTTTTACTTAATTAATATAAAATGAATCCCGTCCTGCCTTAAGTCTATCATGAAAATTTTCAATTTTTAAACTTCTTGTATATACCTTTTTTTTATATAGTTAACAATTAAAACTAGTTCCGGGTAAATATCGGATGAAACCTATGAGGTAAAAGGGTTCGAAACTGTCTATTTAACAAAGTTTACATAAAACATGAAATATTTATCAAAAATATTCAAAACAACATTCAACTTATTCGGAATATCGACGACACGATATTAATTATGAAGATAATTAAGCCTTTTATTTAAACGATTAGTTTTAATATTAAGTAAACCTAATTAAATCGAATGCCTTACCTTAAATCGTTTCGCTGGATGTCATCGACGATTCGCGGTCGTTTTTTATTATTATTAAATATAAATAATCGCCACTTGAATTAACTTCGCCCTTTTGCGTAAGTATACCAAAAACTTAACGACTCGTCCCTCTGGATTAATTAACGACTTTTTTATCCCCGTTTACCCTCGAAATAATTAATATTTTATATTAATTTACTAAACGGTTCGCATCAAATCCGATAACCGTTAACTTTCGGTTATTTGACATCAATTAATAGACAGGTAAATATAAAACTTAATTATATTACCAAAAAAAAATGATGATACGTAATTACTTTTTAAGTTTTCAATTTACCCGTTTAATACCATTATATATTGATGGGTAATACGTTGTAAATGAGGGTTTTTCGACTTTTACTCAAAAATATAAGGTCGTCCAAAATTTCTTTACTAAATTCGAACCGCAATGACTAATAATAAAAGTTAAAAGTCCATAAAATTTCCACTATATATTCCAAAAACTCGTTGTATACACATCGGCAGTTATAAACTATATGATCTTAAGTTAAATGAACATAAAAAGGTAATCTGTAATAACTAATAAATATCGAAAACCGCTTTTAATAATTGGTAAGTCAACTATAAAGTCGATAAATATGTACGTTTAATACCGATTTAAAATAAAAAGGGGCTAAAAAAGCCTTATCGTAAAGTACGACGAGTTTTCGTCCTGTTATATTACGTATATATTCGATATAAACGTCGAATATTCATAACTATCCCTTTTGATTGTAATCCCGTTAAAAAACACGAAATAAATGAATTTTACTTAAATAACCTATAATAAGCGAATTATAGGTTTGTTACAAAATTTTCATCGTGAATAATTTCCAACCTAATAATTATAAACGGTTACAGTAACGTAATACACCTTGCAGGTTAATTTGATAATCCTTAATTTATACCAATTATTTGGTGTTACCTAAAAAACGCCTAACGCCTTGAAAAGTCGTTAATAGGCAAACTTTATATAACAGCTCGTTTGTTACTTTTTAATTTTATAATTCCGTTAACGTACCCGGGCCGAAAATAAGGCGATTATTCGACGTTAACGATATTAGAAAGCCTAATGCGGGCTTGGTTTATAACGGTACCGCTGAATTTGTCGTAGTAAAATCCCCCGACGTTATCCCCGATAACAACCTGGGTACAGATCGGGCTCGGGGTGGTTGCGCCTTCGGCGACCCTTCGAAAACCTTCCATCTAAATTTGAAATATATATCGTCACGATTTAACAATAAAATCTTTATCTTCATAAATTTATTTACATAAAACGCCGCAATTCACGTTCCCTTAATATATAAGTTTATTGATATTTCATTTTATATAGTAATAGAAATAGGTTTAAAAATACGCCTACAGTGTTCCTTAATTTTGGGTTAATCTAATAATTTACGGGTTAACGTATTCGGACGGAAGCCTCAATTTATGGGCCTATATTGTAAGTAGTATTAAGAAAACGAAAAGACTTCAGCCTATTTAAATTAATGTTTCGAAATTAAACGTAATAAAAAAAATCTAATTCTTTGTAATCTGTTAAGATTATAAATGAGGTACGAACACTACTTAATTCGAAAAACTATGCTTTTAAATAAAATAATACCGCCAAAAACTCATTATCATGAATAATATAAATATGTTTCGTATCTGTTAATTATGTCAAATAATAATATATTAGCTTTAAAATACCATCTTTATCCAGTTACGATAAATACCTTCTTGACGCCGTTTCCGAACAATCGGTTTTAATTACCGATAATCGATCTGAATCTCAATATGCGAAAATCGTGGCCGTAATAAAGGCATTTTTAAAGTTTAAAATATATATTTTTTCCGCTTTGTCCAAACCTAACGAATTCTATACTTCATGAATCGGACGAAACAATCCATCAACTCGGAAACATTACTTATAAAATAACGATAAAAATTAGCGAAACTTAAAAAACTTCTAACCTTCCAAACGATACGTAATAACTTCTATTCGAGAATTACCCGGATTTTTTCGGGGTCGGCTCGAATACCTACCCTAACCGTTACAATAAAACCCCGGTATTTTACCTTCTTTATTAAGAAATCACAATTTTTTAAATCCAGATTTAGTTTCGTGTTACAAAAACATCCTAAAACTACGCGAATTTTCTCTATATAATCCTATTTAATACCGAATGAAATACTTAAAAGTTGTTTGGGTACGTTATAACGAAATTAGTTAAGATATCCGCCGTTACATAATTAATATATCGTTAAAACGTCATTGATGTTTCAGCCAGCCTAAATTGAGTGATTAATTATTTAAATAAACCAAGCCGTATACGAAACGCCGTTAGTTCCTCCTATCTGGATATCACCTAAATGCGGTAAAGAGCTGCTCGAATATACAATTTCGTAAGTTATATCAACTTCAATAATATAAGTATGGTCTTTTTAATTAGAGGTAAGGAAAAACAATCTTATTCGATAATTTTATTTAATATTCGATAATCGATATAAAACTGTTTTTCATCCCTTATCCCCGACTTGGAAATAAGTAATATCGGCGTTATAGCAGACAAAGAATTTACCTAAACCTAACCTTTATTCATTAACTCTGTAAACTATTATCGAAGTTTAAAAAGTAAATTTTATAATATCGAATATAATAGCCCCTAGGGTCGTTATAATAAAGATTCATTTTCGTTCGATTTAATATAGATGTAATAATCGAGTCTTTTTTTTATGGAAGGGTAAGGCTATAATCCTATCTTTATCGAATAGGTAACGGAATTTTGCCAATTCTAATAAAAACCTATCTAATTCTCTTTTTCCTTAACTGTAATCGTCGCCGTTACTTATAAAATCCGCCTTATTTCGCAAAAGCTTATGGCAAAAGCTAACCGGGAATAATCCCTTATAGGTTATATTTCTTAGTATAAACGTTTTTCTAAATCGATCGAAACCAAACTTATTACGCTCTATATATCCCTTAACTTAATGCGTATCATTATCGCTTCGATAACTAGTTCCTTTCAACCCTAAACTACTACACAATTACTATCAACATTTAAGGTTATCTATTAATATAGTATCTAAAGTATTTTAAAAATTATATCCCGCATTATTTCGGGAATAATATATATTAATATCGGGTTCGACTATTTATTAATATTCATACGAAACTTAACTATGGAGGTAATACGTGTATTCTGACATAATCCTAATATAGTAATGAGAATTTAAAGATATAATAAAAAAACTTACTTTATTTTAAACTGTTATATTAAAACCTTGTTTAGAGAATAATAACAATTATAATTAAAATTAAAATCAACTTGAATATAGAAAAGGTACATATTATTAAGAAGTATAGAGATAAGAAATAAATCCTCGTTTATACGTGTTTTAATTAAATTAAACCCCTTTTTACTCGATTTGATAATCACACTGTTAAAGTTATATAACCTTTAAATGAAACTATATCCAGGAGTTATTCTTCCCTTATCATCGTTAATAAAAATCCTTTATTTAACTTTTC
Organism: Anisogramma anomala; assembly: GCA_038502455.1. Lineage (NCBI taxonomy): Eukaryota > Fungi > Ascomycota > Sordariomycetes > Diaporthales > Gnomoniaceae > Anisogramma > Anisogramma anomala. Next base: position 1,265,743 of record JASMMZ010000008.1, on the reverse strand, counting down.
GATTTAAACTGTATATATTTACATAAATGATAATGCCAGGCGGATTTAGTAATTACGTTGGTAATAGTCCAACGAGTTATAACGTACGTAACGTTTCGTAACGAACCTAACCTAACGTTTTTTCACCGTCGTCTACATCGCCCTACGCCTTTGATCCTAAACGCATACCGAATGGTTTTATTAAAATATCTAACCGTGATATCGAAATTATTAGCCGCGATTACCATGACACTTTAACGAAAATACGTAAAAGGCGTAATCTCCTGTTATAATTATATTGTTATCTAGCTGTTAAGCTTATATAGGTTTTACAAGTTAACGACTAAAACGTTGTTTTAAATTTACGAATTTTCATTCGTCAGCGAGATCGCAATACTTTTCTTAAGCTACGACATAGTTTACTCGGCTAACACCTATTGTAATAAAATTGTCGCGGATACGTGGCGATATACGGAAACGTAAGTAGTTATACTTTACGACAGAAGGCTAATCTAAGCCACCCGATCAAGCCAAAAGTATTTTAAACCTATTGGCGAATAATAAATATAAATCCTTATCGTTTATAACTAATCCCTCTAACTCTACTAATACTTTATCCGCGTAATAAGGGTTTCCAAAAACAAACTCAATATAATCGAAAAACTTGCCTATATTATATAAACCTTTGTGTCCGCCGGCTTTGTAATACATTATAACCGCCTATTTTACCGTTATCGTATAACAACCTTATACGTAAAGAAACATATACCGACCTTTTTAAATCTATATTTCATCTGTTTTCAGTATAAATTAAATTGTTTAAAGCGCCGCTGCCCACGTAAAAGTAAATCTGTCGAATTATGGTTAGTTATATCGTTTTTGACTACCCTAATCCGGTGAAAAGCTAATACGAAACGCGGCTAATTCGGCTTCGAATTAATAAATATTGATAACAACCTAAACGAAGTCGAATGTAAGGTCTATGATTAAATTCGATTAATCCGGCTATTACAATTACTTTACAATTGATATGATATAGCTTACGGTATCTTAAAATCGAAAAACATCAGCTTAAATTGGCCCCGAAAGGGTAAAGGTATATTTATGAAGATGGGAAACTAGGTATTCGCCGACAACCTATTCTTTCCGATAACTCCAAAATATAACGTAAAATCATTAACGTTTGCTATCGATTCGTCTATTATAAGTAATATTCTTTCAAAAAGATAAAAAAAAACCTTACTCATATGTTATAGTTCGACCTACAATAGTTAACTAATTAATTATTAAACGAAGTTTACTATTAAAGTACGGTGGAAAACTAAAAGAGGCCACCGTGGCCCACCGTATAGAACCTATAGTTATGGCCAATACCTAGCATGTCACGTACCCTTACAAATTCCATACACGGACCATACCCGGTCTGCGCCCGAACTAGGCTCGAACCGGGTACTGCCTATCTCATTACATGCACAGTCACGTATTCTATAGACTCAATGGCCAATGGCCTAAGTCCATAACACAAATAGCTTTATAATACATATATATAACGGTACAAATTGTAAACCGCGGTCTGAATTATATATTTTCTATATAGGGCGTTTATTAAGCGCCCTACATATATCGTGTGATGAAGCGTTTTGGCATTATGCAACGACCGAAAGGTTATATAACACTTTCGGTTATATTATTAAAGTAATCTAAACGTCGCGTACGCACTAAAACTTGTATTCATTGACTCGCTTTTCGTTATTTCGGACGACGAGGGTAACTTTATTCAATTACCTCTTTTACATAAGTTATAAAACGCTGTTTCAAAAGTGATAGTAATGTTATTAAAATTCATTATATAGTTTTCATTTAAATGCGTTTTGAGTTTTATCTTTAAGCCGTTTTCCAAAAGTTTCCTCTTTTTAAATGAGGAAAACAACGCGTTATTTAACGTTTGTATATCATCCGTTTATATGCCCGTTAATACAAATCTGTTAAAACAGGTTATTGAAAATAATAAATACGAGTCGAAAGTTAAATTAATTATTTCTAGATATTCTTTATAATACCTTTAATAGGTATTATACCAGTAAACACCAGCTTTACATAAGCTGTAAAGCGGTTGAATAATACGTAAAATCGTTTTAAATAGGTTGTTTTTATCAAGATTTATAGGTATAGCTGTGTAAACACGTCGTTTAAACCGCTCTTAAAATTAGGTATAAACTTATATAATATTACAAAGTTTAATATATAGGTTATGAAAGGTATTAATCGAAATTATAAATATAAAAATCAAACGGTGGCTAACATGTTATAAGGTAAACCACTATATTATAATGTTCTTTTTGCCGTCTTTATTATATCCTTTTGTAACTAAACAGTTTTTTTCGTATAGTTTTCCGGTTTTATTCTTAACTTTGTATATGAAGCGATTGAAAAAATATTTATAGACGCTGTAAATCGTTTCATAGAATCGTTTAAAGCAAAAGACGCCTTAATCGATTGAAACAAAGAAAATATTCAGGTAAATTATTCGAATAAAACGCCCAAGGTGGTAATAATACCATTTTAACGAAGCTTTAGGTTAAGATTATGGTGAACTGTTTTTTTTTTCAAGTAATAAAAGAGTTTACGGCAAAGTTTTTAAGGTGTTTTTAAGGTGTTTTTTTGTTTTCGAGTTAAAAAAGCAGCTCTGGTAGCGAGATGTGAGTGGGGTTAATATAAACTGGCCGTTTTAGTTTGATAAAAGCGGGTCTGAAATACGATTCAGGGGGTAAATTAAAATTAGGAACGGTTTGGATTTGTCATTTTGAATGGTATCCCGTCGGAGGTTTTAGTCGAATGACGATTTTGGGCCGTTTTTTTTTTTTCATTTTTCTTGTATATTTTCGTACTATTATTTGAAAAAATGAACTTATATCTTTTCATAAATTAACGAATATATTATAGCCTTTAAACTATTTAATTTTGGAAAGGCTGGTTTACCCGTCCTTGATTTTCCAAATTAGGACCTTAAATTATAATTGTAAGTTTAAAACGCTAATTTCACGTATGTTATTCCTTATAACCAAAGTTTTTAAAACATCGTTATTTACCCGTAGGGAATGCAACGTTACCATAGTTTTTTCTGTAACATTTGCCTTTTGTACCGTGGTTAACGATAATATAAAGTTTATATGAATCCTTAGGTAAATACATAAAATAAGAAGCATAAGAATTAGTTCATTCGGGCCGAAAGTGTTATTAATGGCGTTAACTGCTATTTATGAGATGAACTTCTTTAAACTAATACTCTTTAGCTTTTTAAACAATACCGTATATACCTCTTGAAGCAATTTATAATACCGTTCACATTTACTAATAACTTATAGTACTTTTGTTAATATTCATTTATATTGGTTTCTAGCGATTCTAGATTTTATTCGATTTTTAATAAACTCGAAAGCTCTATCATCTTCATAGGAAATCTAGTCTAACAGACTTAAGTTAACCTTTGACCAGTAATAAAGCAAAATATTTTCGTAATTTATAAAGAAAACGCTTAGTGTAAATTTAGCGGATTAAAATGATATTATTGCGTTGACGGCGTAAAGTACCGGTTAATTATTTAGATATATAATATTAATAACTACCTTGTAATCAAAGTCCATGTCATCCTAACCGCGGAATTGAAACCTTTGTAGGGCTTATAAGTTTAACTAATATTTATGGCAAAACTTTTTTATAACTTCGAATACGTTCTTTTCTATGTTTGTGTAACCCGTAGCGTAAAACAACCGTAAAAAGCGTTTTATAATTAGTTGTCCGAATCGGCGGTGTCACATCCGTAATTCCGGCTACGTTAAGTAAATAGCCTTAATTATACGTATTTCGGGGGAAAACCATAAATATCTGAACTCAAGCTAAAGTGGTACGGATATGTTATTTAAGGCGCAGATAAGTTAATTAGTCGTATTCCGAACCTTGATTCCCAATTCATTTATTTTAGCTAACGAAAATAGGACGAGCGTTTTAAAGTTTATTACGTTAAATTTAATAGTTCCTAATCGCGTGTTTATAACAACCGTTTTTAGTGACGACGCTTTATCTTTACCGAATAAAACCTTTCGATATTCCCTTGTTCGGTCGAATTAAAACTTCGGAAATTTTCGTTACAAACGTGTCAAATTGTTGTTCTCCAGTTGTTAACATTTCGGCCGCGTCGGTATTAGGTATAATACCCTAAAACCTATTACCGTATTCATTTGAAAACGTAAATTATAATGCGATATACACGTTTAACACTCCGTCTACGTAATCCAAACCTATATTATACAGGAAGGATACGTCTTATTAACCTATGAAAATACGTTAGACGGTCTCATTATTTTAAGTTATAAGGTAAATATTATTACCTTCGAAGCCTTTTTTTCCGTGTGTATATTCTTAAGTATAGGTGATAAACTTATTTTTTTACGTCTTCGCATTCGGCTACATTAATTGTAAAATTAGCTTTTATAAGGTTTTTAATTTGGTAATCGACCTTAAACTGTCGTTGAATTCAAATTTACTTATATACTAAGTAATTATTCAATTAACAGCCGATATTTCCGTATATAATACAGCGCTTTTATAAAACCATAAGGCTTTGTATATACTTTTACAAGTATTGTTATAGTCGCGGTACGTTTTAACTACTACAATACAATTATCCCTGCCCTTTATTGCCAGGGTTTTCTTTCTAATATCTTCCTTCCTAATAGCTATACTTTAAACGTTCGTTTTGTTTTAGGTGTACCTTAAACCTTCGATTTAAAACATAGTAAATGGTTCCAGCTAGGTTTACTTTAGTAATTTAGCTTTCGCTTTTTGTCTTATCGGACACAAATTCTACTCCAAAACTTGCTTTTTTACGTATAAAGGTTTTAATCTATGTTTTAAAACTCGTACAAAAGGTCTTTAAATCTTTTTCAAGCTCAAATAGTATAAAATCGAAATTTAGGATTTCTCGACATACTTTTATTACTATTTATATAAATAGTTCGTTACCCTTGTATTCTGGTTTAAAAACCATTGAACACTTTCGAAACTTCACTAATAAGGTAGTAAACACCTCCTATAGGTGTTTATTAACATTTTCTTGTTAATATTTTACGGATTTCCATACTATATAAATTTAATCCTTATTGAAAAGCTTGTAGTTAATTTCTGTATCGAAATATAATTTCAGGTGGCTATAACATTTCGCAAATATATCCACCTACATAGAGTAGTATATATACTACTTCTTAACCTATTTATATAATATACCGGATAATATAACGTAAAACTAGGATGGTTTAATATCCAATATTTTACATATATTAAAAATTATACGTATTTTATTATCAAGTACGTCATACGGTTGGCCGTTGTAATTTTCGTCCTTATCCCAAAGTTTAGCGAAGTTAGTTAGTTTTGTAATATCGCTTTTATTAATGGAAAAGCGGTATGGTAAAAAGTTACGGTAGAGGTCGTAATTAGTAGCCATTGGTCCGTAGAGTATGTATTAGAATTTTATATCGTTTATTATGTTTTCAAACGAAGCGTTTTCTGTATTTAAGCCACTTTCATAGTAGTTAAGCTGGTTGTCAACGGTATATATAGCGTGGTTTTATCTTGGTTTTTATTTAAAGTCTGGTTCTAGGAAAGGTTCGTATTTAATCCCTATCATAAATAATCTTTAAGGTACTTTCTCCTCTTCCGTCGATTTCTCCAACTCCGTTTCCACTTTTCGGCAGGTATTTATATTTATTAAACGTCTTTTGTCTATTTGCAAAGGATTTTCTCGTTCTCTGTCTGACGTTTCAAATAGGTGCTTTTGTCATTTCTTCAGCTAATATCCACTTATAAAATTTACTTTTATCATTTTATTATCTATCCATTTCAGAATTTGTATGAGTTACGCCGTTACTAATAAAGCCTTCACAATACGGCTATTATTTTCACTGGCTATATTAATACCTCTATTTTATCATTGTTTTTATAATATTTTGAAAATTGTATTATCGACTATACGCTACATTTCCGGCGTTAAGTTTGAAATATACTTTTTAGAATCGTCGAATAAGTCGTGCCTTTCAATTTTACCGTACCAGTAATTGGAAATCATGTAAATAATATACCTATTTTCCATGAAAGAATCTAAATCCTTTACCAATACATCGATTTTATTATCTTATAAGTTAAGGCTTAAATACTTTAAAATATTGGTGTAAAACAACGTATATATAAAATGATACTTTATATATTCGTTGGCTGTTACCAAATCTGTCGTGAGTAAAAATATAGTTATACGTGGGATAAGTTACATCCACGTGTAGTTGTAATGTGAAAATAATGTAAATTATTGGATTCTCTTCGTAGTTAGGATTTGGATACGTTTATGGTTCCGAGAAAAAGCATATAAACGCGTAAATACGAAGAAAATATAGTATTTACGCTTACTAGTATCAATAAACTTAAGATAAAATGTAAATACTATGTAATTACAGCTTAATTAGGCGTTTTAAATGAATTTTGTTAATTTTAATTACTGTTATACCACCTTAATAACTAGTAAAAAAACTTAAACATTGTAATTATAAAACTTAGAATATGCGGTGTAGGGCGAGCATAGGGAATTGGATAGGTCAAATGTGAAAAGGGAAAAGAAAAATGGGGATATAAAGAGGTTTGTGGTGTAATCCGGTGTGTAATTCTTGGTTTGTATTTAGTAGGCGATTCGAATTGTCGTGTTATGGCCGCTCTTGGAGGTTACAAGCGGTTTGGGTGTTGTGTTTATAACCTCTTTTGGATTTCGCGAACGGTTTGAATATTACGTTTATAACCGCTTCTAGGTTTTGTAAGCGGTTTAGATTCTATGTTTAAATCGGGTGGGTTCAAACAAAGGGTTACAAAACTTAGTGGTTTTGGCTTACGTAGCTTAATATGTAATATGACGCTTATTCAAAGTTACTTGGGCACATTTAAAGCGGTAAAATGAATTCACGGTTAACGTAACGGGGCTGTTATTAAATAAAACACTGACTAATTAATAATATCGTATTAAAGTGGTACTTTTTAAAGTTACTCTGGATCTTATAATTTTGATACGTTTCGAGTTTTAAAAACGCTCCCGCTTAATTTCATACTCCCGTATGATTTTTGTAAGGCATAGTGGTAAAGAATAAACAGTTAGGACCGTTACAACATCTCATTATAGGTATTTTAATTTTAATTCGTCTTTTTTCCATTAGCTATTTATAATCGACTTAGTCAGCTACTAATTGGTATCGGTAAGATCTACTTATTCACGTAAATATAAATCGAAAGTAATTGTAAGATTAATATTATAGTAAATATAGATAATGATAAGGTTGAAAGAAGCATTCAGAGAGTGCACACCACGGATAGAAGGTTATAAACCCATTATCCGGGCAATGTCACTTTTTCCATACACTCTCAAACGCCCCTTCTAAACCGTACCACGCATGATGCACTTTACAAGAGTATAGCCTGCAGCGTAACACGTTATCGCGCACTCCTACAGAAGTGCACCTTAAAATATAGTGCATTGCCAATTGGCCTATTTATACTAGCTATAGGGGTATATAGTAATATCCAAAAAAACCTTACGCGTATTGCCGAAGTTAACGTAATTTACGAAGTGGGATATTCGAGCGGCTGTCTACCGTATTAGGGTTACACCAAGGAAAAAAATTGACGGCTTTTTATATACGTTTTGGGTTATTTAAATAATTAATTACCCTCTTTGAAATGATCGAAACCTCGACGACGTTTTAACGGTATATTAATTATATAATTGCGAATGTTTTGAACGATTTGATTGAAATTTACTTGAATAATCATTTAGTCTTTTGTTCGATATTAAGTAGGATGATATAACGAAAGATCGTATGGTTTGGAAAGGTTTTCGTAATGTTGAGTTAAACCTGAATTTTAAAAAATATAACTTTGTAGTTAAAAAGATGAAGTACTTGGGTTTTATCATAACGGTTAAAGTAATTATACGGGCCGACCCCGAAAAAGTCTGGGTAGTACACAAATAGGAATTTTTACGTACTATTCGGCAAATTCAAAGTTTTTTTTAAAATTTTATCAACTTTTATTGGGACTTTATTAGTAATTTCTCCGATTTAGCCAATTATTTTATTCGACTAACGAAATAAGAAATTCATTAGGATTGAACGAAGTGGGTGTTAGTAGGCCTTAGAGGTTGCAACGTTGTCGATTCGATTGGTCCTCGAAGTAACAGTAGTATTTCGTGGTCAGATGGTGGATGTATTGTTCTAGGTTTGGCAGACCGCTAGCCGGTCTGCACTGTAATTTGTATAGCCAATTGCTTGGCCCGTGTCCCAGAGTAAATTGCAGCGTACTGCACTCGAATTACCCCCAATGCGGTAAGTCCATAAAAAGCGATACACTCAACTTGCAGTACAGTAAACTTTACTGTAAGTAAAGTTGACCTACTGCACTGCATGTAATACTATTCCAAAAGTGGGAGAAATATATATTCTAAATTTTTAAAATTCCTTTATTACGGCTTCGAATTTAGTATATAAGGATTCAAATAAGTTAATAGTAGTGGAAACCAATTACTTGAAAAAGGTGTTAAAATGGTATTTGTTGTAATAGGACTACGATGTCATTTTAAAATTAATAACTTATAATTTTGTACGAATAATGGACGCGAAACATAATTATACTATTAACGATAGGGAGATTTCCGCGGTAATATCTTATTTAATAACGTGGTTTTCGGAATTACATAACGTCCGTACCCCGTTTAGGATTTTGACGAATTTTAAAGGATTGGAATATTTTTCCCTATTACGTTTAATTTAAAACGTTAGGTTAAATAGGCGTGAGGTTTTTCTCTTTCTTTACGTAATTCACTATATTAGCCTGTAACTTGAGATGTTCGATTAAATGAATTAACCCGTAAATTATAAAATAAACCCAAAGTAAATAAATGATGCGCGCGAGTTTTTTAACCTATTTATATTCTATCATTATATTAAACGTAGTAATAATGATCTTATATATTTTAGAAAAGTATATAATGAAGGGATATATAAATCAATATATTGAACCGGCGATTTAGTTATTGAATCGCGATAATATACGTTCCGAAGGAAAGTCGAAGGATTTCGAAATATAGATATTAATAGTATCGCCTCGGGCCCTGCTTATACCTAGGTATCCAATGGGGATAACGTCGGAGGATATCGAAACGCCTATAATTATTATATCATCGCGAGCTCGGTTCGAGTTAAACCCATTAACTTCGTTAATACCGAATGATTACCCTATTTTCGGGCTGGTCACTTTTACGAAATTGTAAAATTAAAGAGTAGCGAATAACCCGTTATATAAAGTCCGCCTATTAACTTTTTTCGACGACATTCAAACATTTCTAGTTAAGGTAAGATATTCGGTATGAATTACGAATTATAGCATTAATTTTCGAAATAGGTTACGTTAAAATAACGGATTATAACTATCGAGTTAGATATTATTGACGAAGAAAATCTTAGAATAAACCTACGATTTATTTATTATGAATTATCCGGGTAAAGAGGTTTTGTTTCAAGTTTTTGAATGGGATTATTATGAAGGAGTTATCATTATAAATATTCGATGTCTATATCGAATATATATGTAATATAATGGTATAAAAATTGTCTTACCTTATGATAAGACTTTTTTTAACCCCTCCCCATTTTAAATCGGTATGAATTATATATTTCCGTTGATTTTGTAATCTACCTACTCAATTTTGATAACGGTTTTCGGTATTTATTAGATTTTACGAACCGGTTTTTTCTTCCAAATTTATTTCATTCGAACCCATATGGTCTATAATCATAAATTCATATACGGAATAGTTTCGGAATATATGGTAGAAGTTTCGTAGATTTTCGGATTTTATTATTAACGGCCGCGATCGCAATTAAATAGGTGTATTTTAGCAACTTAATATTTTTAAATAAAATTAAGTTACTTTTTTCGATGGCATATTACTTATAAATGAATAATCATATTGAACGTATAAATCAAAGACTTTAAAAGTATTTGCTAATCGTTATCGACTTTTCGTAATATAACTAGGTATTATATTTACCTATTTATTAACTTATATTAAATAACAACAAATTAAGAGTTATTGAATTTAATATAAATGAATTAATAAATAGGTCTAAAATTTGCCTTTTTTAAATGTAAATGGTGATACGAAATCGTCGATTAACCCGGTAAAACTAGTCGTTACGTATTTAATATAGTTTCGTAACGATATAAAGTTAATTTAGGCGGTGATACTTTATATTTAATAATAGATAAAAATAATAACGATTTATCGGCAACGTTCGGCAAAATAATATGAGATAGTCAATTAAGTTTAATTTAACTTACATGATGTTAAAGTTAATCTCGTAAGTAAAAAGTTCGACCAAATTTATAATGAATACTGTATCGTTGTCGTTTTGAATTTATTAAATATCGTTTTAGATATTTTTAATGAATACCTTATATTCTACGTGAATTTGGTTGAGTAAACAGTTACAGACCCCATTATTTTTTAGGTTTCATCTGATATTCGTCCGAATTTAGTTTTTATAGTCAATAATTATTGAAAATATATATACGAAAAATTCAAAATTAACGGAATTTTCGCGGTGAATATAAGGTCTTCAGAAAAGTAATCTTGAGATTAGTAGTTGTAGTATAAAAGATGATTCTCCAAGAAGAAGCATCCAGAGGTGCACACCATAGGTAAGGGCTTATAAGCCTTCTCCCCAGAGCTTATCACTCTGGAATACTTATTTTAGACCGATCCACGCATTGCCATCGGTTTGGAATACCTATTTTAGACCGATCTATACTTGCCGTTGGTTTGGAATAGTTATTTTAGACCGATTTATGCATAATATACTTTGTGTCTTGTAATAGTATAGCCTGCAGTATGACACGTTACCGTGTACCTTGTAGGAGTGTACCTTGTAATGTAGTATACTTTTACTTAACACTTATGTATATTATTTACCAGGGTACATAGTTATATCCGTATTAACAATCTTTTTTTTCTTTTTTCCTTATATATTTCGTATTTAAAGGTTAGTAGTGATAGTGTTATTTGTAGTATTAATTATATTCGGTTTAAATTAGTAGTTTCTGTAATAATAGTATTATTGTTGTATTATTCGTAAAAGATGCAAATGAACAATTTCCGTGGAAATAGTGTTTTTGTCTTATTAATCGTAAAAGGTCCAAATTAGTAAGTTCGACTAGGATTAGTAAAATATGGTCGAGGTAGTGATTATAGTTAGGGTTTGGTTCGTGTAGTTAAATAGGGACGATATAGTTAGTAATAACGTCTTTTCCGTAATTGACAGAGGTAGTTGCGCCGGTGTTATAGGGATTGATTATATGAGGGTGATTTCGTAATTACGTATTGGATTAGTATAAAAAGATATATCATTATCGGCTTAGGTAAAACCTCTTTTATTTTTTTAAAGGCGCGTAATCCATATAAATACAAGTTCCCATTTCAATTCAAGCTTTATTTCCTTTAAATCAATTAAACTCTATCCCTATTTTCCTTTGTTTCCCTTAACCAAAATAAACCGCTTTAATAAGTAAGTTATTTAACTAATACCTATAACTAACTTTTCCTTTATTTAGATAACGCATAAAAACCAAATTGTAAGGCGCCGTTTGACGCGTAAGCAGCAGCGCGCCGCCGCCGTCGCCGCTGTTACCGTTGTTACTGCTGTTTCTGTTGCCTTTACCACCATTACCAATAGTAACAGCCCGCACTCCTCGGGCAATATCTCCTTTATTGCCGCCACACCGCCAGCTCCTATCTCTCTGCTTACTGTTACGTCGCCAAGCCCTGACGCTACCGCCGCCACGCCGCCTAATTCCGTCGCCGCCACACCGTCTAGCTCAGCCGCCGCCTTCACCTCGCTCCTCTCCGCTGCCACCGCCCAAATCTTTTCCTCACCTTCCTCTCCCTCCCCCTTCCCTAGTTCGAGGGAGGAACGAAAGGCTTCTAAGGTTATAAACCTTACCCTTTCCCCTAAAGGTAAAAACTCTATTATCCGTAAGGGCTCTTTTAAGTCGTAAGCGTAGCCTGGTATAATTGTGTTAAGATATATATATATATTATTTTCTTTCTTTATAAATTTCTAGGTCCTCTTTTCTTATAAATAAAAAGTGTAAAGCCGATTTTCTCCGCCATTTCGAGCGTTATATCGCTAAAATATATCGTAAAGCCTTTTTAACGCATTAAGCGTTAAAGCGACATACCCGGATCCGTAACTTTAGGCCGGTAATAAATACGTTTTACGTGTCGTATATCGCGTTCGCGGCCGCAAGTAAGTTTATTAACGATTACTATTAAAACGGGGGTCGTTTAACTCGTCATTATTATTACAATCGAATTAATAACTCGTACGACCTCGTTCCGGTGATCCTAAAGCCGTAAGCTGAAGCTGAAGCTGTATTACGCGCCCGCCGGTTTTTCAATAAGTTTCAACCGAATTTTGAAAGATTTATTGAATAATATATACCGTTTAATGTGATTGGAAGGACAAATCGTTATAAATAACTAAAATGAACCGATATTAATTAATAACAGGCGTTAATCGGCGAATTAGGGAAACGGCAGCCATTGTCGTCGCTTAAAAACAGGACCTACATATATATTGCGCGGGCGAATTTAACGGCGTTATCGCACGTCGTCACGAAGAGGGTAATTTTTCCTTTATACATTTTCCTAAAGGAATAATTAATAAAATGTAAGGCTATATCTTCGTTAACGTTAATAGTGTCATTGGTAGTAATAGTGATAACGTTAATATAAAGGGGGAAAGCGATAGGGAGGACGGTAAAGACGCGACGACGTCGCCTTTTTCCTTTATTAGTGGATAAATTCCCCCGGAGCCGGGCTGATATATCCGGCCATAGTGTAATATATTATATATTAATTTTATAGCGTTTTATAAAATAATTATTAAAAGTAATAAACGTAATTTATATCGTTATGATATTGTATAAAAATAAAAAAATAAAATTCGTAAATCGACGCGAATAGTGGTATTTAATAAAGGTAAAATCGTCGGTCGGGGCGAATGGTTTATTTAAATAGACGTAAATCCTAAAAAGGTGTAAAATGTATCCATAAGCCTATTCGAGTCGGCGAAAATGAATATGGTATAATAACTTATCGGGGTCGTCAAACCTTTTTAACAATCCTCATAAATAGCGTACTTCTAAATATAAAAGTTTTCAGTACGTCATTTGGTATAGCTTTTGTTATTGCGTTTGCCGGGTTGGATTTGTTATTAATTTATTTGGTTTTATCGATTTCCTGTCGTTCTTAAGATTCGCGTAATATTATAATATCGATTATCAACCGCTTTTCATTTGTAATACCTAACTTAACCAGAAATTTATAAAGTGAAAAGGAATTAATATGAAAGATAAAAGGAATGAGACGTAAGTTAAGGTTAGAAATAATTATCCAGATTGTTATCGTTATAGTAATATCCGAATCGAAGCCTTTAACCATGTTATAAATTTTAAAAATTAGAACTTTTCGTGTAACCCTTTTATATTTGGTAAAGCTTTAGTGGATAATATTTTTCCGGAATGTAAATCTGTTTCGGGTCGGTGTTTCGTTACCTAGGATTAGGACGAAACCGATTTGTGATTAATTGTCGATATTTTTAGCGAAGAAGCTGTTAGTGAAAATAAATAGCTTTATAATATGTATATCTAATAGTATAAATCACTAGTAGCGTTTTAAATTATGTATTTATTACGAAAAACGTTTATTAAACGCCTTATATGTATCGTTTGTCGACTAGATTTAATACTATACGGCGATAAAGAGGTTAAATGTTACCTTTGATTATATTTTAAAAGTAATTTAAACGTTGCGTATACGTTGATATTTATATTCGTCAGCTTCTTTTACGCTATTCAAAATAACAAGAGTAACTTTATCCAGATGCCTTTTTTATGTAAAGCTTAAAATACCGTTCCGGAGGGTAATCGTAGCATTATTGAAATCGATTATGTTATTTTCCGTTTAAAATGTATCAGATTTAGCTTTAAATCCAGCTTTTAAAAGTTTTTTCGCCTTAAATGTGAAAAACAAAAAATCATACAACGTTAAGGTGTCGTTCGTTTATATACCCGTTAATATAAAGCATTTTAAACGGGCCATTAATACTAATAAATATAAGTCAAAGATAAATTTAATCATTTCGAGTCGGTTTTTATAATATTTTTAATAGTTATTATACTAGTAAACACCTCTATCGGCTAAACCTTAAAGTGATTTTATAATAGGTAAAATTGTATCTGGTAGGTAGTGTTACTAAAGGTTTTTAAATATATTAACATAAATCCGTCGTTTTAGCTGTTCCTCAGATTGGGTATAGGTTTACGATATATTTGGAATTTTATATACCGGTTATATAAATTATTAAGGGGGGTAATAAACGTAAAAATCAAACGATGGTTAACCCGTTATAATATAGGTAATTAGGTTATAATATATTATTTACTTTCATCGTTATAGCCTCTTATTACTAAACGAGTCTTTTCGTAGGGCTTTTCAACTTTATCTTTAATTTTGTAAATAAGACGGGTTGGGAAAATCTTATAAGTATCGTAAAAATCTAGGTTAAAGCGTTTAAAGAGAAATACGCCTTGGTTAATAAGAGTTGAAATTTTCGTTCAGGTAAATTGTGCGAATAGGGTATTTAGGGTTGTAATGACGTTTTCGCGATGAAGCTTTAGGTTAAGCTCGCGATTTACGATTTCCTTTCACGTAATAAAGGAGTTTATGGCAAATTTTTGAAGTTTTCCTTTGGTTTTTAAGCCGAAGGGGCGTCTTTGGCGTCGAGGTTTTGGCGGGTTTGGTATAAATAAGTTGTTTCTGTTTGGCGTAATGAGGTTGGATTTGCGTTTTAGGGGTGAGTTTAAAGTTAAATTTGGTTTAAGTTCGTCGTTTAGGGTAACTTTTTGTAGGCGATTCTACTCGTCTTGCGGTTTTGGGCCGTCTCTTTTCACCCTTTTTTTATATTTTCGTATTATTATCTAGCGAAAAAAACTTATTTCTTTTGGTAAATTAACGAGCATATTATAACCTTTAAATCCGTGAATATTTTAAGGACCAGTTTATTCATCCTTTGTTCCACAAACTAAAACATTAAATTACAATAATAGGTCTAAAACATTAGTTTTACGTAAGCCGTTCTTTATTTTTAACGTCCTAGACATATTATTATTTACTTGTAATAATAGTAAAGCCGCCATAGACTTATATATAGTATTAGCCCTTTACACTATAAATAATAATGGGGTAAAATTTATATATATCTTCAGATAGGTACTAAAGATAAGGTGCGTAAAGATAAATCCACTTATACTAAAAGTGTTGTTAACGGCGTTGACTGTTGTTAAAAAGATAAATTACTTGGAATTAATACCCTTTAGGTTTTCCAATAATGTTATATGCGTTTTTTTAGTGATTTATAATATCGTTTACACTTTTTAATACCCTATAAGGCTTTTTTTAGGATTTGTTTATATTAGTTATCGGTTATTCGAGCTTTCGTACGTTATTCGGTAAAATTGAAATCCGTATCGGCGTTATACATAATCTAGGTTAAAATCCAGAGGTATTTTTTTTTTAAATTCATTACGTAAAATTTAATCGGTTCGAAACGTGTATTTATAATGATCGTTCCGAGCAACGTCGCCTTTACTAAATAAAACCTTTCGATATATTCCTATTCGGTTTAATCAAAACTTCGGAAATTTCGTTATTAATACGTTAAATTATTGTTTTCCAGCCGTCTAGATTTTGGTTACGTTAGTATTAGGTATTATGCCCTAGAATATGTTTTCGTATTTATTAGAAATGATGAATTACGACGGAATATTAGCGTTAAACACTTCGTTTACGTAATCTAAGCCTGTAACATATAAAAAAGAGGTATCTTATAAGCCAGTAAAAATATATTAGGCTTTGTGATCGTTGTGGGCTAATAGGTAGGTATCGTTTTATTTAATGCCGTTTTTTCCAAATGTCTTTTTGTAAAGGTATACGTTGAGTTGGTTATTTATATCTTCGTATTCGGTTACGTATATTGTAAAATTAGCCTTTATTTAATCCTTAAAATTATACTAGGCTTAAAATTATCGTTCAATCCGAATTTATTAGTAAGTGGGGTGGTTTATAAACTAGTAACCGACTTTACTATATACGATACAACGCTTTTATAAACTTATAGGACTCCGTATATCTTTTCGCAAATATTATTGTGGTTTCGGTACTTTTTTTTATTCTTGAGAGATTGTTTTTATCTTTTATTATTAGTGTTTCCTCCTTGGTACTTATACTTTAAGCGTTCGTTTTACCTTGAGTCAACCTTTAATCTCCGGTTTAAAACGTGGTAAATCGTTTCGGCAAGGTTTGTTTTAGTGATTTGGACGTCACCTCTAATATTATTCGTTATAAATGTTAATTCGAGGTTTGTTTATCGACGTATAAAGGTTTCTAACGATATTATTAAACTTGTATAAAAAGCTTTTGGATCCTTTTCTGGTTTGAAAAGTGTAATGTCGAAATTCGGGATTCCACAACAAGACTTTTTTATTACTTAAATAAACAGTTTATCGCCTTTATATTTTGGTTCCAAGGTTATCTGGCTCTTTTGAAACTTTTCCAATAAGGCGGCGTGGATTTCCTATAGGCTTTCATCAGCGTTTTCCTATTGGTTTTTCACGGATTCCCATATTGTGTCGGTTTAGTTATTATCGTAAAGATTATAGTCGATTTCCGTATCAAAGTGGAATTTAAAGCGGTTATAACACTCCATAAATATATCCACTTACGCAAGGTAATAAATATATTATTTTTAGCTTATCCGGAAATTATATTATACTCATGTGGTAAATAAGGATTATAGTCGTTTTTTTTTTCGGGGTCCCTATTCCTGGTTTAGGGTATAGGTATAAGATTAGATCGTTTAACGCTTCGTTTTCGTCATTTCAACAATTTTTTTTACTTCGTAAAGTAATATCCTTTTACAAATTCCGTTAGGTACAAATCATTTTCCTTTCAATTTTGTATATCGATAAGTTGTTTCATTTTGAATAGGGCCTTTATAAAGCGGTTATTCCTTCCTTTTAGGGTATTAATACCTTTAATTCGTATTTGGGTCCGTAAGGTTTTGTCAATAGCAGGATTTATTATTTTCTATATATCCAACGTCTAGTTTAAAAAGGTTTTATAAAAGTCATTTAGAAAGTTTGGTCCTTAAGCTTTCTTTATCAAATAACAAAATATAACGGCTGAAATGTATGTGTTTACCATATATAAGTCGAGATTCTTAACTGGCAAATTAATGGTGTTATTCTAAAGGCTCAGGTTAATTTAGTATATTATAGCCTTTTTAATTCCTATATTTTCGATTACAAGGTCGAAGTTAAGGTTAGTTTCTTTTAGTAATATTAGTTTTAAGGTTATGACTGTAGGTGTTATAGTGTGGTTTTTATATATATTAGGTATATTAAAACGGTTTAAGTTCGTAATTCCAAGCCATAATAAGGTTTCAAATACGTTGAGGTTTCAAACTTTGGGGTAAAATATTTTACAAATGACAAATATAAATTGAATAAAGTAATTAAAGTAATTAGAATGGTAGTTACTAATATTTATTAATGTAAATAAATTTTGAACGATAATTAGGGCGTAATTATAAATTTATTAAACGTTTCAAATTAGTTTTGGTAACGTTTAATAACGCCATGTTAGGTAAATGGTTAGGAAAACTTGAGTTTTATAAAAACTAAATTTAAAACACGTAGGGCAATGTAATGATCACACTAAATACCCGTGAGTATATAGAAGGTGTCAGAGGGTTTATATTATTAAGAAGGTAGCAGAGGTGCTGAGTGAACAATATCGCAACCGTGCAAGTAATGATCAAAAGCTGTGAGGCTATTCAGAATATACTGAGACTGAATACTTAGATTGACAACTGAAGAGCTATGAAGGAAATAATATCTATGTGGTGCTGACCGTGTTCTTATATCCTTTATCCTTCATACCGTCTTCAGTACTGTCCTGAGTAAGATCATTCTGGATCGCTATGATCCTTCATGATCCATCACGTGATTTTGATTAGTCATCGTGGCTCACATAAGAGATGTTCCCCGCCTGATGTATTAGACTTTAAGATTCTCAGTGGCGCAGTTGCATACTGGCCCGTTTCCTAACCCAACCGCTGTCTGGGTCATGACAGAAAAACGCGGGAAGGTAAATAGTGTAAAGGAAGTATAAGGCGAATAAGGAAAATAAGGGGTGTAATTATAAGAAGGTGCGTTATATAATCTGGTATTTAGTAGTCAGTCTGGATTAATATGTCGTAACCGAACTTGGTAAAGTAATCGGTTTGATTGTTTGGTGTATAACTGATATCATTAGGGCGGTTGGTTTGGATGTTCGTATGTAACCGATTTTAGTAAGGCGATTGGTGTAAATTATCGGAAAACGAATAGGTTTTAACGTAGGATTTCGAAACTTGGTGGTTTACATGACTTGGTACGTAATAAAACGCTTTTTAAAAAGTGTACAGGTGAATTAAAGCGTCAAACAAGGGTTAATTGTAGCGTAGCAGGGCTTTTCATAAATAAAACGCTAAATAAGGGTTAATAAAATTATATTAAAATTTTCCCTTTTTAAATTACTTAGTTTTTACAGTTTTTATATGCGTCGGCGTGTAATTTTTGGAAAAACTAAGTATTAGAGTATAAATTGTTAAAATTGTTATAGTATTCCATTATAAGTATTTAACGTATGTTTATCTTTTTTTTTTCTTAGGTTGTTTGTAATCGACCGAATCGGCTACTAATCATTATCGGTAAGCTTTTAAGCCTTGGTATTCACGTAGAATAAAGTTTTTAGAAAATTAATCTTTGAATTGGTAGTTATAGTATCAAAGATAATTTTCCAAGAAAAAGCATCCAGAGGTGTACATTATAGGTGAGGGCTTATAAGCCCTCCACCCCAAGCGTATTACTTTGGAATACCCCTTTTAGACCGATCCACGTATTGCCATCGGTATGGAATACCCATTCTAAGCCGATCTATACTTGCCGTCGATTTGGAATAGTCATTCCAGACCGATCTATGCATAATGCACTTTGCGCCTTGCAAGAGTGCAACCTTCAGTATGAAACATTACCATGCATCCTGCAGGAGTGCACCTTGCAATGCAGTACACTTCTACTTGACCTATGTATACTATCTACGAGGATATATAGTAATATTCACAATAACCCTAAAAAATTCGAAGCGAAATAGGAAGACGTTTGTGATTTTAATGACCCAGTATTTCAACGTTGATATCAAATATATATTAAGTAACTTACGCGGAACAAATCGCATTCATTTCGAAAACAATATAATATTTATGAAGAAAGGAGGAAATAATTTACTATTATAGTATAATACGATAAGGGTAGCCGAATATATATTACCTGGCCTTTTAGAACAAGTATTCAACTGTAAGGCGATTTTTCTTACGATTTATTAAAGTTTTACGAATAATAGCGTTATGAATATTGGAAATCCTATGAAAATTAGCTTCAGATATTAGAAAAAACTGGTAAAGGCGAATAACGCGGTATACTAGGGATTATAATATATTAATTTGTACTTGGGTAACGCGGTCTACCCAGATAGGATCTTTCACCCGTTTTTTTTTAGCCCAATCAACGCGTTTTTATTTAATGTTAGTAAATTTAATACGGGTAAAAACGAGGTTTTCATAGTTAAACTTCAAACGTCGTTCGTTAAGTTTTATAAGCCGTAGCTTATATTAATCATAAAAGATATATATTACGTGGTTATATCATTTTGGATATTTGAATTAAATTTATGGAAAGGTATAGAATGGTGATTGAAAGGAGGTAGTGGAAAAATATTACGTATTAACGTATTATAAGTCGAACCAATCCTATTATGGTAAATAAGCAAAACCGTAAAAAGCGACGGAGTAGTTTTAAAAATACTGGGCCTGGGAAAAGGGGGCTACAAAAACGTATGAAGAAAGGGGTAATAAATTATACCATCGAAACGATGATAACTTCGAAAATTCGGGTAATACTTTAAAGCCGAATAAACTTATTAATCAATTCGGAAAACGCGACAGTAAAAACAGATTTATAATTCGGAATATCTTTTTACTGCTTATAAGTGAGGGATGAGATATAGCCTTCGTCTTTAATAATAATAATTAATTTTTGTAATAAAGCGCGTAAACTAAGTGAAACCATAATTAAACTCATTTTTCAATACATTATAAAAAGGAATTAATTAAAAATTAAATCTCCTATGAAGTTAATTTTTAAAATTGACTTTATTATAAACCTTTCGATATGTACGGTAGCCTTGGGTATGATAAATAAGAACCTAGATAAAAGGTTCGTCGAAATTAACAAGGCGATCAAAATAAGTTATATAATTTTTTTAGCTTATATAAGGGGGAATTCGCTTTGATTTTCGTTGTCAACAAAAATGAAAAAATTGCCTTTATCATAAGGAGGTTATAAAATATAGTTAGTAATAAGGCATTTATATATAATAAGACGATATACTTCATGCGGAGGCTAATCATTTTTATTCAAAGCGTTAACAGTGATGTAATTTCGGTTAAGTTAATTATCAATATTAGTTATATTAACAAGGAAAAAATTAATGAGTTATAAAACATCAATAGGCAGTTATGATAATATTATTATGAAGAATACGACAAGGTAGAAAATATCGAAAAAAGGTTAACGGAGTAAAAGGAAAAATAGAAAAGTTTTTAAGGTTACGATAAAAGTTATGTTACTGGCCCGCGTCCGGTTCGCGCCCGACTCATGTATTAGGTGAATACAGCTCGCATCTTACATTTATTTAGCAAAATACCGCGTCCGTTATATCGTTTAAGAAAAAGAGAGGCATATTTTTTATTCAGAGTATTAGCCATTCAATTTATAAGTTACGTGACTATATATATAACGGTATATATAATACCCGGTCCAGGAGTGAACCGAGCACGGTCCATATATAGCACGTGCGAGGGCACGTAATGGGATGGGTACTGGCTATACCCATAGAATTTATACTAAGGACCATTGTAGCCTCTTATAGTCTTTCGCCTATACCTCAATAGTAAACCCCAATTGGTACCTACTTAGCTTACTATCGTAGGTCAGACTATAACACGGACGACAGTGTTAATATTATTAACGTACAGGAACTATAATGTACTGATAAAGACAACGGTTAGGAGCTTATGTAATTTTAATCAATTTGCGATTTGTCTTCGTTAGTCCGTAATTATGGGGGATTCATCTCTACGTGGAAAGATCGACGCGAATTAATTTTGATAACCCGGCCTCGAATCTTCTCCTCCGTTTGAAAAAAGGCCTTTTCTACCATTCCACAATAACACCTGAACTCCCGATGGGAGGTTTTGTGACGACGTATTAACGGTATCGACATATTTAATATATATCGAGTTGAATTAAGAAACGAAGTATTAACGAATATTAACGGCTAATTACCTAAGTTTCAAAATATTATTGGTAAGGATTTTATTTTCTTATATAACTAAGTAAAACCGACTTCAGGAAACGTTCGTAATAAATGTATCCTAAACAATTGGGATTTCGTAATAGGCATACATTTTAAAGGTAAAGTAGAAATCTCCATCTTCGATCTTACATTAACTTTCTTAGCATAGGTTCACGGAACACCTTGATAGGGAAGGTAAAGGGACTACACTGTAAAGTCCAATAGTGGCTGCTTCCGAGAAAAATTTTCAGGTCCAGCCGCTCTTAATACTATCACTTCATGTGCGCCCTATTCTACTACAACATTACTAATCGGCTCTATTATCACTTAAATCTTTTCCGGCAACTTATTTTTAACCATAGAAATCGTTGTTGACCCGGAGAACCTCCCGCGCAACGGTGTATCCAGAGAAGAGTGCCTATAAATACCGATTCTGTCCCTCGTCATTTATGCCAAAATAGTTTTCCAAACTTATATTATGGTATAAAAAAATCTGTTTTCTGCGTTTGAAGGCCTTTGGAGCCTTCATTATGAATCATTAAAATTGACGGCTCTGTTTATCTTTTTATCTATTTATATTTAAGTCGTTACTACCCACATCAGCGCTCCGTCCGCTTAACGAGGATTTCGACTTCGACTTTACTTTGTATAACTTTTTTTTTTTTTGGATGTCTACAGAAGACTTATCTTGGTATATCATCCGCTCAGTTATTTACCTTATTTTATGTTTTTTTTTACACTTCTTGAGTTTACGGCCTATGGTAAAAAGCTGATTGGGGTTGGAATTTTTACACCGAGTTTTCAAGTTTATCTTTCCTATCTCCACGGGCTTTAAACCAAGATATAAGTGTTCTACAATTCCTTCAGTTTTTTAGTATCGCTGTTAAATCTTCAATACAAGTAGGCGTCCAATGGGGACTGAGATGGTCATACAACATAGCTCGGCTAAGACTATAATTTTCACGCTCTTATGAGTCTCTAAACTGTAGGGTACCTTAAGGCTTTATTTGAAAGGCTGACTTGAGTTTCGATTCCTGGCAATGGCTTTTATTTGTGTTTCTTTTCTATAAGCAAAGGTTAAGAATATAAAGTGATGGACTTTTTTTTATCGGTATATTCGGCCAAGATTCTTTTCCGAAACACTTTGTAATGCCTTCCCTTCTTTACTTAATACGTAGACAAACTTATATGAATATGGTCCATATTTCTAGTTTCCAATACGTTTATAGCACGTAATAAAAATGATATAGTTAATCATAAACCCCTGTCAAAAAATATAAATATAGTACATCGCTTAAAAATTGACTACAGGTGTATAGGATTAGGTTTTCAACTTTGTATAATTGTTTAGTTATGGATAAGTCTTTCGTTTGCAATAGTTCGTTTAACGGATTGTACGGTGTAACTTGGAAACAGGAATTTTCGAATAGAGTGGTTGTTATAAGCTAGAAACACTCAAGTTTCGAGCCTTCTCACCGGCATATGTAGCTTTAGCATTAGTGAGGGCCGCACTATACTGCCTATATAGTGGGCACTGCCTGGTGACAGTAAAATGGAAAAAAAGTAGAAATCTCTACGCACCGTTTAAAACACATCCTAAACTTTATCTTCACCAATATTACTAATATCACTATGGTAATCCGACACAACTTTAATACAGGTTTTTGTTGGTAGGCTTTAGACGTTGCAAAGTTGTCGATTCGATTGGTCGAAGTAACAGTAGTATTACGTGGTCAGATGGTAGATAAATTGTTTTAGGTTTGGCAGACCGCTAGCCGGTCTGCACTGGAATTTTTATAGCCAAGTGCTTGGCCCGTGCCTTAAAGTGAAGTGCAGTGTATTGCACTCAACTTACACCCAATGCGGTTAGTCTCCACAAAGCAATACATTTGCAGTACAGTCAACTTTACTGTAAGTAAAGTTAACCTACTGTACTGCATGTAATATTATTTCAACACTGGCGGCTTTTTAGTTTGTGCGCGTACGCTAGTGTGGCTGATTAATCTTTTCCGGTTATCGCTCAATATCGGCCTCGTACCCCCTGTCAATTCCAATTGACTTCCACACTGCATTGCACCAAATTGCATGCAAATTAACCCAATTTAACTTGAATTACTCCGCCGATCCGAGGTCCGAGTTTATCAACTCTTACAAAAAGTTCTTCCGCCACTTTAACTGTATCACTCAAACAGGTCGCTATCATTAATCCCCTGGCAATCTCCCAATTTACTAGCACATCCTTGTCCGCCGTCACGTGATCTGGCTTTCCAGACGGTTTATCCACATATCCCTTAATACGTATAGTCAGTTTGTTATTATCTATAAACCTTTCCATGGCTTTGTTTAGCGTAGCCTTCGTCATAACATCCGCAAGATTATTTTTGCTATCGATCCATTAGAACTCCTTAATCTCCCTCCCTTCATAGGCTTTGCGAAGTACCATTACATCGATTATTAGGCGTTTTTCACTAGTAGTTCCTAGTTTTAACAGGTACTTAAAAAGACTCCTTGAATCGGTATAAATTACCACTGGAATAAAAGAAATCTTCAGTTATCTAGTAATAAGGTTAAGGGTTTCCCATAACGCCATGTTTACGTTAAAGCCCGCTATCATACCGTAAACCTCCAAAGCTAACACGTTTCGTATAATCCTTTTATACTTGACGAAAATCTAGTAAATTAGGTTTCTGATAATGCTAAACTAATCTTCTCGCATATCTTCGTTAACAAGGGTTATTAGGAAGCCGATCTGTAAAAATAAGTCGGTATTATTTATAAAGGACCCGTCCGTAAAGATCATTAACTTAGCTTTTGAAAAATCGATTGGTACTATATTAATCCCGCGGTCCAAATTCCGAATCTGGCATTCTAGCCTTTTATTTAGTCGATCAAAGTCTTCATCTATTGGTATTTGTACTTGTACCGTAATAAATAGGTCGCATAAAGCTTCCGGTTAGCATAGGGTAATAATATAACTACTACATACACGCTATTCCAAATACCGTTAAGCTCTAGCTATATCAATATTGTCGATTATGGCAAGAATAGCGCCCTAGCTTTTCTAACAGAAACTCAAGCCGGCATCAACACCAAACATACGGATTAACGATCCATTAAAGTTAAGTTAGTTATTTTCCGTCAATATTGTTACTAGCTTATAATTTTAAAACTTAAAGCCTTCGATTACTTATTATTCCTATATTATAAAGCTAGCGGTTCCAATGAAAAGGGTATCGTTAATTTACAAACCTATTGTACTGAAGTCCTCTTTTTATATTACTAATAAATACGAATCGTATATTAAAGACTTTATTATTAGCCTGAACTTAAAATACGATTAATAAGTTAAAAACCAATAAATATTTACCTTATCCCATTTATACAGTAATTTAATACACTGTATTACCGTTCCGAATAGGTAAACAACACGAAATGCCTATAGCAGTTTTAACAATATAATCCGTTATAAATTCGTTACTAACTATATATAAGTTTACCTAATATCACGACTATTCAATATAAACTTACCATTAATCCTAAATAATAAACTCACTGCTAAAGCGACCATCAAACACTAATTGATCTTTTAAACCGTTAACGATTACGTAAGGATCCAGTCCTTACCTTTATCGCTGAATCTTTAAACTATTAGCCGTAACTTTTTATAAGGTCGCCCCGTGGTTTTACCCTTAACCTCATAAATAATCCTCGACTTAAAAATCGTAACGTTTATATTTTAAAGGTTAATGTTAGTTTTCGATACAAATTATACCATACCTCGGGTTAATAAGCTGTCGATCTCGACCTTATCGCTTTCCTTAAAAGGTTTACCAAAAGTTTTAATAATCCCTTATACACTAAGCTTCATTACCAAATATTCGTTATCATTCTCTTCATTTCTTACCTAAAAAAATTGTAAATACGTCCCGATATATATTCCTCCTTTTTAACATTCCTTTGTTTCGAAGGTCGTCTACGCCGACAGCATTTTATCAGCTTATTGATAACGGATAGGGAAAATTCGTATTTACATAGTCGTTTAACTTGAAGGTTTTTATCGTCAATAGCCCTAATATAAAGCTTAACCTAAGTAATCCGAAAGAACATAAAACCATTAGCAGTTTTAATAACTACTTTAAAGTTGAAGATACATAATATCTTATATAACCCCTTCTATTTACCCGTCTCCCGCTATACAAGAACTTTACTTTACAATAGCAAAATAAATACGTCGATTATTATAGGTATGTTTCTAATGTTAAAGGCATTATTAACCTAGCGGTGTGCCGATTCCCTTTGCAGTTTCCTTAAAGATTTGCTATAAGCCGCAACACGTTTCTAAGTACTTACCAAAGGCGGAGATTCACTTGTCAAACGTAGGTACGCTCCAAAGATCAATAGCGTTAACACCAAGCAGTCAGGGCCTATAGTGTCGTTCAAGCATTTTACTGCCATTTATAAACGTGACTCCAAATCCGTAAAACTTCCAATTTCTAATGTAAGGATATTATACGTTCGGCGAAGTAAAGTGTATATCCTTTTAACCTTCCTAATACTTTAATTGGCTTTCACAGATACCTATTTACACCAAATACCTATTATATTAATATTGTTTCAAAACTTTGCCGCCGCAAAGTTAGTACTGACATCGTAAACAACAATGTTAGGTAAACCCAGACACGTGTTAATCCATAACACCTTTAACGTTTCCCATGTATCTTTTAACGAAAGGGACTTTAAAAACTTTACCCCATAAAAAATTTGCGAAGTTAACGACGTAAGAAACAAGCTTATTATTTAGGTAAAATCTTTTAATGAAAATCTCATAATTCAAATCCTTATAGTTTTTTAGTGTAAAATTAAATCTCCGGGGGGTTCAAACATGTATTTAACAGTAATAACAATGCCTTTTAATAGATTTTAAGGCAAAATATTCCACATCGTCATACCCTACAGACTTTAGGACTTTATATAACCTATTAACAACTAGGTAGTTAAAATTCCAGTATAATTAATACATCTCCGGCTTCGTCAGATTTAATACCCCTACTTATGGGCCTTAAAGATAAAACCATAAATATCTTTACTTAAAAACTAGTAAAAACCTCTAGCCGGTTTTAACCAACTCGTTTACGTTAACGTCCACGTTAACGCTAAGGGTTTTCATATTCTCTAATCAAAGTAGGAAAGGGGTGGGGGATTTAAGGATATAAAACGTAATTGATCCTACAATAATTTGAATGACCGTTATCCCTAATGACGATAGTTATTCTCCCGGGCCAAAGTCAACTTTAGCCTTACTAGTATCGTAACGATCGCTCTTAGTAACTATATTGTTTTCCCTCCGTAATACCACGTATTACGAATAACCTTTTATTAAGTACCTTATTACCCTAATATTTAACATAATACCTTAAAATTTGTAATTTACGTAACTATTACGAAGTTTAAAAATATATAAAAGGTTAAGGGTATATTTAGGGTAAAGGTAAGGGATTTTACTATCTAAATGGTATAAAAGGGCACAATCGGTTAGTTACTGGGCTACCGTGCCGAAAGCTATATCTTTGTTTCACTTAATTTACTTAAGGTTGTTAACGGCGTTAGTTAGCTCATAAGCTTTAACATTTACAACCTGGTTTAAGTAATCTTATTTCAAAGTAATGAGGTATTAGATGTAATATACCGCTTTCCTGTTATTACTTTTGGCGGGAGGGTAGCGAGTTAACTAATAGTCGACCTTACCACAAATCCAATATTTCTTACTATTATCACGATGATAATACTTACAGTTAACAAGTCCACTTAAAACATAATAGAGTTAACGTAGGTTTTACCTCCAGTTTGAGGCTGAGGTTGATAAACCTAACTTTAAGCATTATAGACGCAAGTACTTACGGTCGATGTAATTAACCACCGTAAGGTCTTCCTTGTTTACATTAAGGAAGTTGCCGGCTTAAAAATACATACCGAATGAATTTGGTATACATGCTATTACGGTGGCAAACGAGGAACGCAACTGGTTAAAAAAGACTTTACAGATGACATCTAAGCGTTATAAAACGTATTCGAACTCACTAACACCCGTAATAACTGCTTGTACCTGCTTGCGAAATGTGGCTTCGCTAACGTAAGCCTTCACCATTTCTTTTTAACATATCATCAGCTTATTAAACATTTAATTAAAAATATCCATTGGTAATTCATCCTCTTTCTTCTTTACTATTATTATAATTCACCGCGTAATGGCCTAATTTATAAAATATTACGCGAGGTACACGTCGTGCTTGAAGTAACCCTTTATGCTATCGTAGATCTCGCGAAACATAGTGGTATTTGTCAAGAATATTAGGTAGTAATCCTTAGCGTACCTTGTAAGGATTCTAGGAAACAATAATTCAAAACCAAAAAGAGGTACCTCCATCCACTTATAGATATTTAGGAAAGATATTATTTTAATATCGAAAAGGTTATAAAGCTTTCCATTATACTTTTCTGTATCATCCCAAATCTTAACTAAGTCCGTTATCAACTTATAATTAATATTAACCATTCTGACATGTTTTAGAGGAAAGTAGCGATAATCATTTTAGGCTTAATTAGTGTTTCCTAATGGTTTAAGTCTTAAAGATTTTGAAGCACGGTACTAAGGGTAATTTCCAGTCGCCTAACCTCATAGGTAAAGTCTTATAATAGAGCCTGCAATCGGTTTATGTATGTAGGATCCAAAAGAAAAGGGTTTCTAAGATGCTTAGCGATTATAGTACTAAAGGTCGATATGGCCTGATAAGTTCTAAAATACCTAACGATCTTACTCAATTGACAGGTCTAAAGCGTCAACGTCAATACCTCTAACCTTATTAATAGCTCTAGCTTCGTATGCTTTTCCATCGCTAAGAGCGTACTCCGCGCTTTCATATAAAGGTTCCGGTATGACGAATAGATCAACGGGCTCGTCATCCGCGCGTAAAAAGGCCTATCTTAATTAAGAGTAAAGGAAAGGTCCTTTAAATCGTATGTAAGGGTAATAAGGTTCCTTAATACTTTTTCCTTTAAGTTGTGAGTCATAAAGGCATTCCTCAAACTAGGCCAAGTTAAATAGGATCTCTGCCAGCCTTATGAAGGTCTTTTTTAACCTGTAAATCTCTCAGCGTTCAAATTCTTCTTTCAGCTTAAACTTGATAGCTTTCTGGATATTCTTACATATATCAATAATCCAGTCGTCGAAAAACTAACAATACTTGCGAAAAACACGGTTACCGCGGTCACGTTCTTCGCTGCCGTCTTAGTCAATAATATAGTGGCCGACGAAGTTGACCAGGTGTTCTTCGGTTAAGTCTTCGTCAACGTCTTCCCTCTAAAAATCACAATTATAATACTTGGTAAAGACAGGTCCGAGTACTTTAATTGCTTCTTTCCTTTCGGGGTCGGTAATAGTTTCAAAGTGGGCATTAACAGTAAATATTTTAGCGTGTAAGGCGAGGAACTTGATCTTTAAGCGTAAGGACCTGGTCTTTTAAAGTAAAGTTGCGTAGAAACTTGGCGATTTGACGACTTGGTAACTTGACGTAAGGTCGCGCAACGTAACTTTCTCGGCGCGACTTGGTATTTTCGCTTAAAACAGTGAACTTAACCATTAAGGTGATATAGGGAGTGAAAAAAAGTAGAGTAAAGGCAAAGGTTTGATGTAAAGGGTAAAAACGAAAGTTGTTTGATAGTAGAGAACGAATATTGTTATTTAGCCGTATGACTTAGTGGTTTTTCTACAGTAATAGCACCCGCAGTAGTACTAACTTAGCTGTTTGCCAACTTACCAAACGTTAAGACTTCTGACAGTCAATCCTAAGGTCTTCAAGAAAGATCACTAAAGATTTCATAGTGTTTTAGAATAGCGATACCGTCGCCTACTTCCAGGTTTCCGTTAGGGACTAACGCAACCCAAAAGTTTTCTCCGTTTTCCTACCATTAGGGACTAGCGCAGTACTAATAAAGGCCCTTCACAAGAATCTTTCCTTTACTTTAGCCGCCGTTATTAACGTAAAGCGTAACTGGAAAGTAGCTTCTTCTTCTACTTAGCTTATCTATACTTAACCTATAGGCAGGCAAACACTAATCAGTGTTGGTAAGCCTTAAACGTTGCAACGTTGTCTATTCTATTGGTTGAAGTAACAGTCGTATTACATGGTCAAATTGTGGATGGATTGTTCTAGGTTTGGCAGACCGCTAGCTGGTCTGCACTGCAATTTGTATGGCCAAGTGCTTGGCCCGTGCCCTAGAATGAAGTGCAACATACTGCACT
This sequence comes from Anisogramma anomala, assembly GCA_038502455.1. Lineage (NCBI taxonomy): Eukaryota > Fungi > Ascomycota > Sordariomycetes > Diaporthales > Gnomoniaceae > Anisogramma > Anisogramma anomala. The sequence continues at coordinate 1,235,801 of JASMMZ010000008.1, read as the reverse complement.
CGAATTACACCAAATGCGGTTAGTTTCCACAAAGCAATACACTTGTAGTACAGTCAACTTTACTGTAAGTAAAGTTGACCTACTGCATTGCATGTAATGTTATTCCAACAGTTTTAACTATAAGATTTTATTAACAACCCTTTCAATATACGGATACTATACACTATCTATTCCGCATGTTAACGTACTGGAAATCAATTTACCCAAGTTTAAAAACCTAATTGTTATTGATATAGCCTCTCTATTATGTGCGATTGATATCGAGAACAAGTTAATAATATACGAGTGGGTAGGAGCTTTTGACCGACTGTGTGCAAACGAGCTATACGCGGTCGGTAAGCTCCTTACGACATACGTAATAGCTGAAGAGTGGTAAACCTATAAGCTAAACTGGTTTCGCTACTATATAAGTAAAACGAACGCGATGCAGCTGTATAATACGAAGTTCATCGAGCATAAAAACTATCTGGTCGAGGTTTAACGGGTACAAACTAGTTTATAAAAATTAAATTCGATTTAGTCGTTAATTTAACGGATGTATACGGGATTATTACCTATCATAAGTCTTATTTTCTGCTTCGAACCATTTAATTCGAAATAGTTGGTTAACTAGTTTTTGACATTTTCTTATAAACTTAAATATTACAAAATAATATCCCCAATAGGTTTTTGACTACTTACGATATCGCTGACGACCCTTTAGACGATTGGAACGAATTCTAGTATATTATCCTTTGAAGCTCCAATATTTCTGACAAAAAGATCCGTCGTGATAATATTGAAATACTTAATGTATCGGTCTAGTTTGAAAACATTATTGTAAGCCTACTTGAAACGTGTTGGGGTCTTATTGCAAAATCTTGCCGTATATTTTATAATAAATGTTTGCGACAAGGAGTTTTTCTATATGCGTAACAATAATCGGAAGTGTTTATAATACCGAAATTAGACAACCGCAACCTATTCAAACCATGTTCGCAAAAGTTCATCTCTTTTATTCCAGTGTATTCGAAAAGGTCAAAACTTATTATAACCCGGAAAATATTCTAATTGCTTATCACTCAGAATATTATTAACTTTTAATATGGGGGAAGAATATCAAAGCGATTCGCCTTAAAACTTGTTACATCCTTTATATATGAAGTCGAATCCATCTTAGCCGAAGGCAAAGTTTTATTGATCTTTTCATGTAATGTATAAAACGCTTGGAACTCATTATCTCACAACCGCTTTATTTAAAAAATTAAGACGTTTAAAGTTTTATCAAAGCTTATTTACCCTTGTTAATTTTTTTTTAATAAACAAGGTATGAAGGGTTCGTCATTAAATAACAACTTTAGGATTTTTGTGTTTTAATTGCGACACTTCATAAGGCTTCCCTTTTTTTCCAGTTTTTTATATGATTCATATGTTAAATATCAACAAACTCTACCTTAACCGCGTTTTTATCTACATCAAAGACTTCCGTTTTTTTACGAATTTCGGATTTTTTAAAACTTAATATTAAAAAACTTAAAAATGATTTAAAGGGGATAGATTAATAAGCGGTTAATAATATGTTTATATTCGCTCCAGAAATTTCTAAATTTTTGTATATTACTTAATAAAGTTTTACTAACATTTCGAAATAAGGTGACCCCTACGTTTTTATAGCCATAAAGCTTGTATATATGGTTACAAACACGTTTTCGAATTCCAAGTTTCCTAGTATAAGACAAATTAAGTTTAATACAATCGAGTCTTATAAACACGGTTTTATATCGGAAAACGCGTAACAAGAACGTTAAAGGTCGCCAGGTATTACAAAGAACTTGCATAGACGTATCACGAGCCTCCGTTACACCTTCTACATATAACTACCGCCTTCTTAATCATGTTCATACTTATATACTGCGTGAGAGTAGATATTATATGTATAGATAAAAAGGCCTCGAAAAACAAATTACGATCCCATTAATATTTATGGAAAAGGTGATTACCTCGTCGTATACAACTTCGTCTAACGTCGTTTCCCCTAAGGACTCTGATTTTCCCTTCTACAAAGTTACCTTTAAATAATAAAGTCTTCGCTTCACTTTCCATTGAAAAACTTTTAACGTCAGGCATCCCTTTATACAATATATTACGGCGATACCTACCGTTTTCTCTCCAGTAACCATATCTTAATTTCCGGATGCTACGCTTATAAATGAAAGAACGGCTCCTTATACTATGAAGGCTCCCCAACGTTATTCGTGGCTCTAAACGTCTTGAATAATATATGACGTCCTTGCCGATCATAGGAACCTTTTCCGACCACAAAGTCAACACTTGATACTCAAACCTAAACCACGTCTACTTGCCATTAATAAGGCATTTTACAATGTTCCACAACCTATATTACTGACTTTACGATACTTTGGGTTCCTTAATTCCCCTTTTAACGGGTTACTAAAAAAATCATTATCGTAACTTTTAAAAAATGGTACTTTAACTTTGATGGGGATTACATTACTACATTTACCAAAAAATCCGAAGAACTAGGTGATAAATAAAAATAAATCGGATACAGATATGTAATTTACCATAATAGTTGTATAGTAACGAAAATATCCGGTAGTCTTGATCCTACTATGTACGTTTTCAACATACAGGTTATCAACGCATTTCAAAACCAGAAAAAAATTACCTACATTATAATAAATGACATTACAATATACAATAACAACATCGTTATTATTAGAAAACTTAAAAGATAACCCGGTTAACTTATTTTAATGACTTTTTAATGGATTCGATACTGTAGTAGAATCATATTTAAACTTTATTACGGTAAAATAATACTTAGGATACACAGGTATCAACGAAACGATTATAAACAACCCTTCGCCTACTAAAATAGATCATTCCTTAAAGTATTTTTTGAATCGGAATGATAAAAGTGATACAATTAGAATAAAGGTAAATTATCTTCTTAATATAAATCCTAATGCTCTACGTATTCGGTTAAACATAATCTTCAATATTACAAATTTCGACATTTGAATATTAGTTTGGTTTCATTACCATTATTACAACCATTTCTTCATTGCGTTTGAAATAATATACGGTTCTAGGAATTTTCAATAATATTACCGACGTTTTTAACTTTACGGTACGAATGAACATTACATACAATATGATGGGGAACAAAACACTGTCCACCTGGTTTACTATTCTTTCTTTCAAATGTTTGGAAATTATTATCACAACCACCTAAAAATTCCCTAAATTAATGAGTACTTAAAGCCTACATATATAAGGTTATTACAAATCTTGGTAATTTCCGGGTATTTTTATATATTGTGGATTATTTTTCCGAGTTAACCAAAAAAATACAATTTTACCCTATATAGGCCTACGTTCTCGCCCACTGGTAATGAATAAGATTTACGCTCGCCGATGATATTTACATTTTCGACTCGCCGGCTTATACTATATACGATAGTCGGCTGAAAACTTTATCCGTTTAATAATTTTACTATTGCCAGTATCAAAACCCGTACTATCATAACCTATTGACTGCATTCTTACGTATTAAATAAAAAAAAAAAAAAAAAAAAAACCGGGGATAAACCGATGGTGAAGATGAATCCAGCGATAAAAGGGGAGGTAGAGGTAGAGACAAAAACAGCGGGTAGGGATTTATTAGTAATTCACTCCGTTTTTCTGTCGCTATTGAAGTCGTTATCCTCGCCGTTAGCCATTTCTCCAAAGGTGATGATACCCCGCTGATTTATTAATGTTGCGGCCATAGCGTAGGTCGCGCCATTTTTCGCCGCCTTAACGACGATGGAAATGGGCTGCCGTAAGGTAGTTAAGCATTCGGTAAACGCTTTTATGACGATTGTGGCGCGGTAGTTATCTAAAAAACCCGCGGAGTTAATATCGATAGGAATATATCCGCCTTTACGTTTTGTTATTATTTTCAATTAATATCAAACCCCCTTTTATGGTTTTCTACCTATAATGATAAAACCCTAATAATTGTAACGGTTGTATCGAACTTCCGAAATTCTTTCTTCAATATAAACCCCGTTACCAACCTTTACCAGTAGAGACCTAATACAACCCATACAAAGTTATAACCTATTAGGCTCTGTTAGGCTGCGAAAGACGAGTAGAGGTTACTAGGGTTGGGGGGTGGGGGGGGGAGGTTAGCAGAGGAAAAAAGGAAAGGAAAAGAGTGTCTATAGGTGGGAAAGGCCTTCTTTAGGGTGGCAAGATACTTAGGGGGGCTCTAGAGGCGTATGCGACGACGCGCGATACATTAGGGGCAATTTTTGCAAAAAGATGGTATTGTATTTGTTAATATTGGGGTTTTAGTCATAGAAATACGGGTTATAAGAGCACAGAAAATTAGTTATAATATTTAAGGGTACTTATTAGCGTAGGTGTAACTTTTTTGTTATATAGAAAAAGGTTTGGAAATAGGGGCTATTTGAATAAGGAGCTCCTTTTGGTTTGGGATTTAACGCATGGGTTACCCCGCATACAAGGGTTTTTTTACGATAAGTTTCAATAATAATAGGTTACAACCCCTATACATATGGGCCTATTTGTGCACGCGTACATACAGATCTACATGTGTTTTTATACGTTTTACTTTCGCCCATTACATGGTTTTTTATATTACCAAAGTTTCATAAAACCCTATGTTTAAGGGTTAATATAGTTATTTCTCCGGCGTAGGTAAACTGTGGGCGGGAATTGAAATAGAAGCGTCGTGTTGCTATATTAGGGCTATATTTCATACGCATGCGGGTCTTTGGATTGCGGGGTACTTTAAGATCTTGATTGAAGGGATGGAATAGGGTTCCGCGGGCCCGTACGGGCCACAATGGAACCTGCGTTACTATCCTTCCTGCCGATTTGTAAAGACTATTTCGTAACAGATAGTGTAACTCTGGTAGTCGGCACTACCTGGTGGTAGTAAATTGAAAAAAAAAAAAAACAAGTTAAGTTGAGAAGGAGGGTATCAGATCAACTAAGCTGTTTAAAGTGTGAAGTCTAATTTATTAGTCGGGGAATTAATTATATTCAAAACATTTTAGATAGAATATAAAAAAGCACATGAATAAAGAATTTATTCGCTATGTTGCGTATTTAAGTAATGCATAATATGTTAAACATGTTTTGTATCTATACAATCCAATATTAAAGAGCTGTGTATATAAGGATGAATTCATTGATCTTTGGATGAACTATTCGATAAACTATTCGATAATTGTTTTAGTTGTTACTCCAAGTATTGGCTTTAAATAACTGTCAAGTATGAAATAACTAAGTATAAAGTCTTTATGCTATTTTAACACTTCACTTCTGTTACTATTTTGGTAATATAATGCAGATGGATAAACTATTCGATAATTATTTTAGTCGTTACTCTAAGTATTTGTTTGAAATAACTATCAAGTATGAAATAACTGAGTATAAAATCTTTATGTTATTTGACTCCTTTACTTCGGTTAATATTTTGTTAATATAATGCAGATGGATAAACTATTCGATAATTGTTTTAGTTGTTACTCTAAGTATTTGCTTGAAATAACTGTCCAGTACGAAATAACTGCGTATAAAGTCTTTATGTTATTTGACCCCTTTACTTCTGTTACTATTTTGGTAATATAATACATCTAACATATTCTATATACTCACGGGTAGTTATTGTGATCAATACACTAATTAAAAAGCGTGTTCATACTTCTTCATAACAAATTAGGGGTTATGAGTTTCAAATGAGCAAGGTTACTATATTATATATGGATAGTTTGCAATAGTATCATTATTCAAACGTTTGTGTCATTTAATTGGTAGTTTTCACTATATGATTATATATGAAACCAACAGTATAACTTGTTTATTGAACCATTCGGATTTTTTGGAACTGGAAACTCCTTATTAACGAGGTTTCTGTAGAATTCAAACCTGTTTTGTACATTGTTTCGAAATAAAATGTGATTTGGTGGCGGGGTATTGTTATAAGACTTAATATTGATAATTGGCCTATTACTATACTAGTTTAGTCTGATTTACTACGCATACTAGTTTTTTCTTTTCCTCTATTGATGAATAAATTCTCATTAATCAACTATTAATTTCTTGACCTGTGACACCAGGTTTCTATATATATATAAAGAACATACGAATATTACAGCTCAATTGAATATACAAATAGAAAACTGCGAATATTATAGAATAAGTCCATAAACACATGTAGAACCACAAATGTATGACATAACCGTTTCAAAGTAACCGATAAAGTTATTAAAACACTATAAATTACCGATAAAGATATTTTCGTTATATATCTCTAGGTAAATAGTCAAATAAATTGATAAATCCCTACTAAAACACTCTTGCACACATAAAGCTCATGAAAAAAAAAAAATCCTCGACGTAAAAAACCCACCAATACAACGGTACAAAAACTGAAAATCGTCAAGATATCCTGTAGTTACGACGGCAATTTGGGGAATGATGAGGATCTATATAAACAAGGTCTGGCGAATATAAACGCATTACACAAACTCAAACAACTCTTCTTTATTTTATTTTTTAACAAAGAATTTAATAGAGATATTAACAAAGAATTTTACATATAATACCTAATATATTATATAGATTTATATCTTATCGACTTATATCCCAAAGATTAAAATGATATAGCTATGAGATCTTTCAATAAATAGTTGAGAAATTGAATATCAAATATGTGCAATATTATTGATAGAACTTCCATAAAAATGAAGGATTGAAATTCGAAATCAAAGAGTATAAATTTATTGGAACAGTTTTTTTACTAACCTCTTTTTCCACTGTGCGAAACGAGATAAATACTTTACTCAGAGGATCGACAAAGAAAATGTCGAATTAATCAACGAGGAGGAAAAATCTAGGACATAAGACGATAAATAGAAGATAGACAAAACAAAATACATTGGAGAATGCAACAATTAATCAATCTAAGAAACCAACTAGTTAAGAAAACCTTCAAAATGATACACAAAAACTTCAAAAGAGCTCCAAAGATTCAATAGCGTATCAGCCAGTAAAACAACAATGAAAATTATAGCCAGATACTATATTGAACATATCAACAACTACTTATCAAGACATACAAGACGCTGGATATAATGATGACATTTAAAATGTTGGATAAAACTACAGGACTAGACAACTAGTAACATGAGATACTGGAGAGAACATTGGATAAGATATTAGATAAGATTTTGAAAAACGAAATGCTGGAAAACATACCAAATGAACCGTTGAATGAACCGTTCAAAAGGCATCAAGTATACGATAATATCAATAAAAATATTTTTAACTAAGAAAACCGGCAAATACTCATTCCAGTAAATGAAAACACTGACAAATACCACTTTTTCAACTGAAAAAAATAGTATAAATATTTAAATACGTCAAATAAATCGATGTAAACCTATTTATCCCATAAATACTAATGAAAAAACGAAGTTGTGGATTAACATTTGATTTATGAAACAACTAATACTTTCGAAACTTCAGACGACCAAAGTTAATTGACGAAATGATACATAATACAGGAGATTTGAGAAGAAGGAAGAATGAGTATAGGTGGCGGATGGAAATGATTACCTAGTATATAAGATAGGGGACTTGAAAAGGAAAAAAAAGATAGATATATGGAGGATGAGAGAGTTCAGCATAGAAACAGTATATAAATACTACTTTACACATAGAAATAATATATAATTGTTGTATTAAGATTTGGATACGGCATAAAAGTGCCATAATTTTACTTGTATATAATAAAATAGATATCTCACACTCTTTTACACACGAGAAAAGTTTTTTGAGGTTGCATTATTGTCAAAAAAAAACGTAAAAAAACGTTGATCAAAAAATGCATAGGACGATGAAAATAGTGCAGAACAAATGAAACTAGTAAAATAAACATCCAAGACGTCGGAACAGGCAAAAATAACCGTATAAAACAGATTTATAAGATTTAATCAATAGGCAGAGAGAGAGAAACACCATAAAGATAAAATACAAAACATGATCACTATATACGTACCTAAGTTAATGTTACGGACATGACTGGTATTGAACTGCGCACTGGCCAGCCCTAAGCCTTGCCCAACACCATAATATGGCTTTCACTTCACCAACAATCAATAATTCTTTTCTTCCTCTCCTATAAATAAATCCACTCAAATTGATTACTATCATCTTAACTGTTTTGGCCTCGTGATAATTGGATTCTTGTTAAAACAACTTTCGATCATTACGACTGCCGTTAAAAAAATTCCAAATTCAGAAATTTATAAATTCAACTAGTCGCTGTCTGATCATCCAAAGTACTAAAATTAATAGGTAAAACAAACAATTGATATTTCCCCACTAGCAGGACAGTAAAACTAAAAACCAGTAAGATCAACTGATGTTACAACTCCCAACGTTAAGCGTTATAAAAATATTTTAATCCCTTTAGTTTATTTACTTGTTTTTCACTTGACTAATCCCATTTCTACTCCTCACATCGGCTATACCCGTAAAGTAAAATAATTTCTGAATCCACAATTCACCATATTCTTTCTAATGAATATCACCAATAATATCTTCGCATGACTAGCCCTTTTAGCTTCTTTAAAAATATAACCAAACCTTATACTATTATAATTTTTCAAACTCTTCGGCAAAAGTCACCAAAAATCTCCTGGAGTTTCTTCTACTATCGTATTGTGTCTTGTAATAATTATCAGCCATTTTATATTTTGAAGTATAAAGACCAGAGCATTATCCGCCTCGTCCAAAACCCCGAATAATATCCATTAAACCAAAAAAAAAAGTTTTAAAAAGTATATTATTACAATTAATAATCGCAATGAAAAACTCGAACATATCAATAAAAAGGTTTAATAGTCAATTACGCGCCTGATTAAAGCTTCAGAAAACTATTTTACTCCTATCTCCAATATTATTTTTAATAGTGTTTTTATCAACACCCCTTTTGAATCTATAAGTAATAATCTGGACATTATTTAACACCAATTTTGCTTTTGATCTTTTGAAATTGAATTCAGTATTCTTAGTTCATCAATGATATATTTTCTTTACTATTACTGATTTAGATTTTACTAATACCCAAGTAGAGTTATTCAAACCTATTTACGTTTTTCCGCTTCTTGACGGTGTTATCTTAATCAACTTCATGACTAGCTTAAATGTTATTTTCAAAAACCAGTATAATCTTTAATTTGAAGATTAATGTATCGTCCATTATTGTTGCCGCGGTTTCGATATTTAGTATATTACCTACAATTTTACAATTTTTTCCAACTTTAAATTCGATGAACTTATGATAGCCGACTCGTTTTTTTGCTACCTTAAATTCCCAGCTATACACTTTGAGTCGTGTTTACGAAAAATTACCGATATATATAATTCAATATTACCTAACAAAATATGTGGATATGATTATATATCCCTATAGTTAGTAAGAGGTTATTCTGCAGGATGCACTCTTGCAGAGTACACGGTAATATGCTACGCTACAAGATGCACTCTTGCAACGTATAAGATAACGTGTCACGCCGAAAGGTGCACTCTTACAAAGTGCATAATAACGTGCCACACCTCAAAAGGGATGTACACAAAGTGCATAATAAAGTGTTGCATTCCGGAGAGAAGCCTCAAAACTCCTACCTAAGGTGTGCACTCTCTACATACTTCTTTTCCCTTTTAATAATTAAACGTTGATAATAATAATCCTACGATTACTTTCATACTACCTTTAAAGTTAACGTAAAAAGCTAATAAAAATCACCGATACTAATTAGTAGCTAACTTAGTCGACTACATATAGTTTAGGGAAAAAGAGACCAACTCAAGTTCAATACCTATAGCGAGATACTGTAACGGTTCCAATTATATGTAATTTAATATTGAGTTTTAAAGGAAATATACAAGAGTATGAAAATATTGTAAAGTAAATTGATCTTAAAAAGAACAGCTTTAATACGAAATTATTAACTCGGTTAGTATTCTTTGACTACTAAAAACACCGTTACGCTATTCTTCAACTCGATTGGTGCTTTATACTTACCTGTATACCCTTTAAAAAGCGTCTTGTTACGTATAGACCACGTAAGTTATCAAAAATTCGGATTCTTTTACTTGTACCTATACGGAAACAACTTTTAAAGCGCTTTATCAAACCTGAAAAATTCCTAAAACAACTTTTGTAGCGCTTAGACTAATTGTGAAAGCGCTTAATATAATATCCGAACCGGTTACATACACTACTGAAGCGGTTAAAACAATTTTTGGGGCGCTTTTATGATTACCCTAAGCTCCAAAAGCAGCTTTCAAAGCGCCTACAAAAATATACCCCGAGCGCCCAAAGCACCTTTCGAAGCGTTCAGGCACATTTCGAAAACTGTATACATAATATGCGAAGCGCTTACCATACCATTCTCAATCTCATACAACAATTCCCTACTTCATATACCCGTTTCTTTCTTCCGTTCGCCCTACATTACACCGTTTATTCAAATTGTTATCTACAACATTTTAAATTTACTAGTTACCTAGCTGGTATAGCGTTTAAAAGTATTCAAAGACTAATTTTAAACGCTTAAGTAGTTGGTAGTTACGCCTTATTTGCATTTGATTTAGGTTAATAAGTGTCAAAAGCATCGTTTGAAACATTTTAAAGTATTGTATTCATATTATGTTGACGTATTGTACGGTTTGAATTACCGTTTTGTTTTAATACTCTTTTTAATAAAAAATTATAAGAGAATAAAACACAATATCACCTCGTTTGTTGATACTAACCCCTTATATACGACAACCTCGATCTTAAAACACAAACCGTAACAAGCTTGGCTAAGGCAAACAAATATATAAACCTCTTATTCCTACATATAACGCTTCAAGGAAACATTGTGCGACTTATTAACTAAGATATGTATAATAATATTATGAAAGGACCGGCAGAGAATTTAAAACTTTGGGTGGTGAATACGTATGTTATAGCGTGATTATTCGATCTTAGGGAAAAAAAGCCTAAGGGGTTGGAATATTTCATATTCTCCGAGAGAAATTTTACAAATAAACACTAGAAATGTGACATAAAGTGTACAACTCGATTTCTAAAGTACTATGAGTACAATTACGAAGCGGAAAGATTAATACCCTAAGTGGCAAAAACAACCATATTGCAAAGACCCTATTGATTACGGCTTAACTCGACGAAATGTTCAATTAAAAAAGTCCTGTAAGTGGATTTTGTGAAAGGATACTGGTTGGCGGAACGCAAGAAACAAATTGTCAAAGAAATACGGAAAAAGTTCAACACTCTATGTACATAAAGTTTAAAACGCTTCAAAAGGTTGACCGCGCCCCATAAGAGGTAAACGGAGCTTGAGAAATCGACGATAAAGGAGAAAAAACTATTAACGCTATCCGCTACACCGATCGAAAACAAACTCCTTTTGAAAAAAAACTTTTAAAGAAATAGAAAAACTAAATTACATCCCAAATGTATTTAACAACCTTCCCGGATATAGGAAAAGCGCCCTAAATAAGTAATACAGCGCTCCCAGAGGTAATATGAACGACGAAAAACGACAATACAAACTTTACAGCTAAATATTTATAAATTACGAACCCTAACACAACATTTTACCACATTGATTCCCTATCGATAAAAGTAAACCTATGAAGTTTACAAAATTTACCAAATTATAAAATATGGAGAAAAGCTATAATAATAAATTTTACGAAGTTTTTGACAACAAAATCCGTGTAATGTTCAATAATTATAAAGACCCAGATATTAAACCTTTTCTATTCCATATAATTTTGTGTGATATATTTATTAGGAAAGTTTAAAAGTTGTCTGTAAATCATTGAATATAAGTTAATAAATTTACAAAATGTTATCATCGCATAAAAAGTATTTCGGAACGAAAAATAATTATAAACTATACCACAGGGATTGGACGGTCATTGCTTGGAAATCTATTAAAAACTAACATAAAAATACCGATTAACCGCTATGAAGTGCGCTTATCGTTTTGTTAACAAAGTTTCAAAAGTTTGAGGCGGACTTTGAACAGAAATATGAGGGAAATGAACTATTTATCCACACAGTTACAAAGGTATATCGAGGAAATATAAACTTTAATTATACGTTATTTAAACCGAAAAAAGATTTAGAACCATTTTATACTAGTTTCACAACGTTACTTAAACCAATGATACGCTAAAAACCGAACTTTAAATCAACGTTTATAGCCATTAAAGCTGAGAAAGAAAGCAAGATAATAATAAAAGCGAATTTTACAAACAAAATTCATCACGTTTTCAATGGACGATTTATAATATACCTTAGACATAGGGAATATAAACGTCCTAAATACAGCTATACAGGGGGAAAACACTATAAAAGGAGCCCTGGAAACCGATGACAAAGCAATTACCAGCAGGAACGCCTTTATAACCAAACGAAAAACTTATTAAAATATTACTATAATCATGTAAAGGTACACGAAACTTTACGGACTTTGAAAAATATTATATCATATGCTATGACAACGGTTATAAGTTAACAAATAATCCGGTATACGAATAGATTCGGGATAAATAACAATTTTGAACCGATTACCCACTTGAACACCAAATAAAGGTCAATTTTACAACATATACAACCAACTATAAAGGCGCTAAAAGATTTCAACGCTTATCTTTACGAGTATACCCTTGGAAAAGACGACATGGAGGACAACAAGACTTACGTAACAACCTAAAATAGGGAAACGGATTAATGAGTGTTTGTAGGCTTACAAACAAATTTATTTCTTTTCAACGTAGGCCTAAAATACGAAAGCAGCGATTTAAACACCAAATGACGTTGTAATTTACACTGTCCAATAGGTATAACAATTGGTTTCAATATATTATGCTAAATACTGGCGTAATAGAAATCCAGACCGTCTGAAAACGATAATTTGACGTTTTACAGCGAAGTTTTTCAAGTTTCAATTCGAACGGATTAAAAAACACTAGGAAGTTTTGTTTGATAAAGGTAACGCATCGTTATTTAGCACAGTAGTACTAAATACACAATTTAGCTAGGTTAAGTTTAATATGATAAATTTAAAAACGGGTTTCCTATTTTTATTAACTAATATAAACAAACTGAGAATTGAAATTTGAAATACAACCAATTGCCTCATTTGTACTTCAAATAATATATCCGTCCCGCTCCATTTCAAATTTGGATACCTATAGTTTTCTACAAAAGCACGTATAATTAAAGCCGTTTACTTAATACAGTCAAAACTACGAATATTACACCGAAAATTCGGGTACCCGATTGCGAAACGCCTTTTACAGATCCTTTACGTTACCGGCTACACGAATGTAGGAAAAAATACTTTAAAGGTAATCGAAAAGTCTTATTACAAGTTCTAATTATACTTAAAAGCTTCAAACCGGTTTAAATTCTACCTTTAGAATAATATGGACTTTAATTACAAAGTTATTATAGATATTTTATATCTTTACGAATAGTATTTCCTGTACCCTTTCGATACCGTAATATTATTTCAGGTCGTGAAATTTATGCGAAGCGCTTTCGTAGCCGACTATTGGGATACCCTGGTAAACTATTAGACTGATGATAGGTCTTTATAGTTGCAATGTAGTCGATTCGAATCACTGTGGTCGAAGTAACTGGTGCTGCGTTGATATTATTGATTGATGTGTGTAAGTTCTAAGTTTTTCAGACTGTTAGCCGGTCTGTACACTAATTTGTATAGCCAAACGCTTTGGCCTGTGCCCCACTTTACAGTGGGCACCTACTGTACTACACTTGCAGTGCAGCCTCACAAAGTGTAGTCAATTTGTAATATATACAATCAACTTTACTACAAGTAAATCTGAATTAACTGTACTACATTTAACTGCTATTCCAATACTAGTGGCTTTTTATTTTGTGCCTGCACGCCAGCGTGGCTTGCCATCAATTGGTAGCAACCTCCGAAATCTCTCCTCAATCTACAGGCCAGACCCCTGTCAATTCTTATTAATCTGTACTAAAATTAACCTCAATTACGGCCCCTTGTATCCCTTTTACTCCATCCTTCCAAAACCTATATTCCTCAAATCCCGTACACAGATATTTTGCCACAGACCTGCACAAATCAAATACGCCACCACTTACGTACCCTTTACCAGTAATTCAAACTACTACCATTACTGCCATCGCCAATATTACCCTAGCAGACTTCTAATTTGCCAGGACAACCTTATTCCTCCAAGTCATATACCGGGCGGTCCACGAATCCCTTAATTGGTATGGTCATCGTATTGCTATTTACAAACCTTTTTAAGGCGCTGTTAAAGGCGGCCTTAGTTATAGTATTGGTAGAATTATCATTGCCTTTAATTTACCGAAATTTATTGATTTCCCGGGCTTCGTATACCTCCCTTAACACCATTACGGCTATTATTGAGCGTTCTTCATTAGTTGTACCTGATTTTAATAAGTATTCATAAAAGTTTCAAAAGTCGGGATATACCACCACAAGTATCGATAACAGTCCCAACTATTTAATAGTAATTCTTAATATACCGTTAGTTACCATACTGATATTAAAGCTTGCTATTATAAAGTGAAATTTTAAAGCTAATAAACTCCGGGTTACATACTCACACTTCACAAATATTTAATATATAAGGTTTTCGGTAGTTATAAATTACTTTTTAAACTTACCCTCGTTAATAAACATTATTAAAAATCTGATTAACGATATCAAGTTAGTATTATGAACAAATAACAAGTTTTCAAATATTATTAGCTTCGCCTTCGTTAAATATACGAGAATCATATTAATTCACCTTTCCACATAATCCATTTACTACTCAATTCGCTTATTTAACTTATCAAAATATTCGTTTTATAGGTTTTATACCTATATTATAATAAAAAGATCGTATAATACTTCTGATTAATATAATGTAGCGATGTAAACCGTATATGCTCTTTATTTTTAAATATCTTTATAATTTTATCTCGTCGGTATTAAAGATAATCACTAGGCTTATAACTTACCCTTTTTAGTTTAGGTTAATATCAATGCTATTTTTAACCTTAAGAATATAAATACGGATTGATAATCCATTCAATTTAAGTTATATACACTTAACTAACACTTTAATTAGCTTACACTTCCAAAGTCCTAACTTCTCGATAACACGTTATTTCGCCACTATAAACCTAATATCGCTGAGAAAAAGGGTATCGTTAATTTATATACCTACGATACTAAAGTTTTTTCCTTTTTTAATTAACAGGCACGAGTAAGAGGTTACAGTCTTTATACCGAGCCTATTTTTAAAGTACGTCTGATACGTTAGAAACTAATAAAAGCTTGCCTTGGCCAATCCGAATAAAGGCTTAATACAACGTATTATCGTACCAGCCGAAAACTTATCCTTTGATTACTTTAACAACTCTAATAATACAATCCGCTGAAAATCGGTAGCAAACTACGTGTACGCTAACGTAATTCTCCGGACATTAAGTGTAAACCGAACCTTTACGTTAATTGTTAAACTAACCGCAATAACGACGATTTAATGTTGGCTAAATTTTTAAATTATAAACGATTAAGTAAAAATCCAATATTTGCCTTTATTACTATATCCTTAGGCGATTAACCATAACTTTTCGTACGCTCGGTCTGTAATCTTACCCTTAACCTCGTAAACTATCCTCGACTAACAGATAGTAACGTCTTAGCCTTTAAATTACGTTAACGGTACAAATTATACACCCCCTATGACAAAAGACCATTAATTTCTACTTAGTTAATTTCCTTAAAAGACTTGCCTAATATATTAATAATACCTTCGACGCGTAGCTTAAAGGCAAATACTCCGTTAAACATTTTCTTTTAAAATACCTACGCCGTTATATATACCCTACCGGGACTATAATCTCCATAGCTATCATTCTCTTTAATATATATCCTTCTTTTGGGTAATTGTCCACACCACTAACGTTCCATTAGCTTATTAATAATCGGCTCAAAAAGATTATATTAGCTAACTTGCTCGGCTCGAAAATCTTCGACATCAGGATCTTTATCAAACTTACAAGGCTCAAGAGGTCTTCGATATAACTTAACTTATATCATTCGAAAAGTCATGGGGCTGTTAACAATTTTAACTATTAAGTTTAAGTTGATAATAGTCAAAATCTTATACGAACTATCCTATTTATCTGGCTTGCGCCACATAAGGACTTTACTTTAAAAGTGGAATAAAACAACATCTATTATTAAAGGTCCGTTCCTAGTATTAAGGGCATTATTAATCTGATGTCATACCGATTCCTTTCTCGGTTTTTTTAAGGCTTTGCTATATACCATAACACGTTTTTAGGTACTTAATAAGGGTAGAGACTCAGCTATTATTCGTAGGTAAACCTTAATACTAACAAAGTTGGTATAAGTCCATTAGGGCTAATAGTATAGTTGATGCCTTTTACCGCCATTTAAAGTCGTACTTTTTACCTTATAAAACTTACGATTTCCAATATAAAGATACTGTAAGCCCTTTACAAAAGTGTACATGCCCTTTCGACCTTACTAATACCTTAGTAAACTTTAAAAGGAACCTATTTATACTAAATTCCCATTAACTTTACATTAGCTTAAAACTTCATCACAGTAAATTTGATATTAGTATTTCAATCTAACACGTTTAGTGAGCTAAAGTACGTATTAATTTATAAAGTACGCAGTGCCTCCTATATTTCATTTGCTGTAATAGATTTAAAAAACTTAACATCATGAAAAGCCGTGGCGGAATCCACAACGTTTAATACTAACTTGCCGTTCAAGTAAAACACGTTTATGAAAACTTCCGAATTAAAGTTTTAATTTTCCTTTCACGTAAACTTAAACCTTTAAGGGGTTTAAAGATGTATTTCACAAGAATGAAAAAGCGCTTAACTACCTTTAATAATAATAAATCCATATCTTCCTAGCCAACTACCTTTAAAACCTTATAAAGCCTATTACTTATCGAATAGTTAAACCTATAATATAATTTACGATATTCCGCCTTCGTTAGGTTTGAAACCACTACTTTGAACCCTTAAAAATAAAACCAAAAATACCTCTGCTTAAAGCTAAGTAAAAAACGTTTATCGGCTTTAACTTATATTAATTCGTTAGTCTCAATATTAACGTTACTGCTAAAGTTTATCATACATTTTAGGCAAAGAAGAAAGCGGATGAGGGGTTTCAAAATGTAAAAAATAATAGGACTAATAATAATCTTAACCGTCGTCAATCCCAGTAAAGATAACTTTTGTCTAAGGTTAAAGCCAACCTTAGCTTTATTTGTATCCGCGTAATCAAATCATGTAATAATATTAGCATCACTTTATAAAGCGATATATTACGAATAGCCTTTTGTTAAATACCGTATTGCCTCTGTATCTGGCATAATCCCTTAAAAGACTTACTTCGCGTAACGGTTTCGAATAATAAAGAGGTACATAAAGCTAAAATCTTTATCGTTATATCGGCGGTAAAGTTCTTCACCTGTAAAGCGGTATAAAAAAGCGTAGTCGGTTAGTTATTACGTTACTTTCGGAATACTACCGATATTGATACCAATATCTTCGTATTAACCGATAACCTATAAATCATTTCCCTCCCCTTTGTTTTCACTTACTTCAAATTATATAACCCGTTTAATATAGTTTTAATTAGAGGTAAAAAAAATTGTATATATTAAATCACCTACTTTACTTTACGCTTGGCGGTAATATAATGTGTTAACTCATAGCTTTATTTACCGTAAATCCAATATCTCTTTACGTTCAAGGTAAACTTACTTAACCGGCTTAAAAACCTTAAGGAAAAGAAATACTCTCCTCTGGAGGTATAGGTTCGGAACTTCCGTTAATCGTACTTACTGGGCCTTTTGTTCCGTCGATCAATATAATACGAATAAAAGCTTATTTTTTCATCGTTATTAAATTCCGGAGTCTAAGGGTATATACCTGTCTAACCAGAAACTCGAGCAGTTACGGTCGCTAACGAGAAACTTAATTGGCAAAAGAACTTTTCGCAAGTGGCATTAGGGTATTGAAGGGCGTATTCGAACTTTTTATAACCCGTAATTACTTTCCAGACCTATTAACGTAAAGTTGCTTCGCCAATTTTTACGTTTCCTATTACTTATTGGCAAAACATTAGCTTGTTACGCATTTAATTAAAGAGATCCATTTTACTTTTCGACTATTTCTTGTAATCTAATATATACGACCACCTAATAATATTTCAGTCGGTGTAGTACTAGAAAAAAATAATATTTTATTCGAAATAGCCCTTTGTGCCATTATACATTTCGCGGAAGAAAAAAAACAATTCGTTAGGTACCAGTGTTAGTAATTTTCGGCTTAGCCGGTAAAAATACTGGGAAACAGCAAGTGAAAACCAGGCAATTTAACTTTTATCTTTCGGCAAATGTTAAAAAATAAGCGTAATTTAACGTCGAAGAGATTATAAGGCTTACCATTATACTTCTACTCCTATCCCCAGATTTAAATAAACGTAATGATTACCGCACAGTCCGTATCTTTTATAGGAATACGTCGATAGAGAAATGTAATATATTAGTTGTAGGGACCTTTTATATCCCTCAACTAGAAAAAAATGGGGTCATTATTAGTAAGAAAAATAGTTACCTTTCGCTAAGTTTAAAGGGAAAAAGCCAGTAGTCGTACCAACAATAAGTTTGCGTATAAAGCCGGTCCTTCCTTAATTTTGCTGTTAGAATTAAACGTGTTAAAAAGCTTAAAAGAAATAGGCTTAAGGGTTTCCCTCGCGAGGGACTTAACGATAACCCACTTAATATTAAGGGGTCCGGTGAAGTTCCAATTTAATTAATTAATATAGGGAGCCAACATTAATACCCTTTACCGCATTAGCAACCCTTACTTTACGCGTTCGATCGCCACTAATAACGTATTCCGCCCTATTACATAAAGGTTCTAAATTGCCAAACAGGTTAACAAATTTTTTATCACTAATACGTAAAAAGTTGTAACTTAGTTAAAAGTGAAGGAGAAGTCCTTCAAAACGTGTGTATGGGCTTCAAGGTTCTTTAATACCTTTCTCTTTAGGTTGTTGGTGTTAAAAGTATTCCTTAAGTTAAGCCAACTTAAAAAGTTTTTTCGCCACCCAAATAACGTTTCGTTTTAACACGTAAATCCCTCGGTATTTAAATTTAGCCCTTAGTTTAGACTTAATGGTCTTTTGGGTTACCTTTCACGTGTTAATTATCCAATCTCCAAAGAATTCACAGACTTTGAAAAATACTTCTTTATTATTTTCGTCATCGAAATATTACAAGATAAAGCAGCCAATAAATTTGGTTAAGTGCTTTTCGGTCAAGTCTTCGTAAAAATCTTATCTTCAAAGGTCGTAATTTTAATGTTTAGCGAATAGATAACCGAGGGTTTTAATTACTTTTTTTTAATAAGGTTGATAATAGCTTTAAAGTACTTGCTAAAGTTAGCCATCTTGGTATTCTAGCTTGTATAGGTTATATGAAACGCTTAAAGCGAGGGATTTAAACGCTTAAGGAAAAGGGCTTGGTAATCTTTGGCGTAAAGTCGCGTTTAAACTTAGCGATTTGGTAACTTGGCATAAGATCGCGCGACGTATCTTTTTTAGCGCGACTTGGTGTTTTTGCTTAAAGCAGCAAACTTAACGATTAAAGTGATATAGGAAGTGAAAATATTGAAGGAAAGCATAAAGTTTTAATATAAAGGGTGATTTCAGAGGTTGTTTTTGGTAGTAGAAGTTGTTTGAAGTAAAGACTTAGTCGTTTTTCTTACGGTAGTAATACCCGTAGTAGTACTGACTTAGCTGTTTACCAACTTTCCAAACTTTAAGACTTCTAATAGTTAATCTTAACGTTTTTAAAAAGGATTAATCAAGATTTGTTGGTGTTTTCAGTCACGATACCGTCGCTACCTCTAAACTTCCATTAAAACCAACGTAACCTAAAAGTCTTCTCTACTTATTGCCGTTAAAACCGACGTAGTAGTAAAGGCCCTTCGCAAGTATTCTTCTTCTACCCTAGCCGTAGCATAGAGCATAACAACTGGAAAGTAGCTTCTTTTTTTACTTAGCCAATCTGTGCTTAATCTAATAAGCACTAGTCAGGGTTGGTATGCTTTTATCGTTGCAAAGTAATTGATTCGAATCACTGTAGTCGAAGTAACTATTGCTGCATTGATATTATTGATTAATGTGTGTAAGCTTTAAGTTTAGCAGACCGCTAGCCGGTCTGCACACTAATTTGTATGGACAAACGCTTTAGCTTGTGCCCTACTTTGAAGTGGGTACCTACTGCACTGCACTTGTAGTGCAGCTCCACAAATTGCAGTCAATTTGCAGTACGTACAATCAACTACATTGCAAGTAAATTTGACTTGACTGTACTATATTTAACTGCTATTCCAACAAGACGAACGTTTATTTTTAACCTCTGGATTTGATTACCTACGATATGGGTATAGCTTTCAACTTGAATAAATGACGGATTAAGGCTAGGATTACCGAAATTAATTATAGGAAAATATGGAAAAAGTCGCTATATGTTATCAAAAAGTGTAAATAACATCAAAAACCGCTTAAAAGGGCGTATACGGTCTTATCCAAGAAACTCAAAGGTATAAACACAAAGAAAAAGATATTATAAATGGTAGTAAACGCCGTAAATAATAATCTTAACTCGAGTAACCTAATATTTATACTCTTTATCTTTAGCGTTTACCGTGAAGTTTATAAAAATTCCGTATTATCGCCAGTAACGGTATAAAGAGAAAATGTTGTAACGAAAGCTATAATAGCATTAAGTTTGTTACATACCAGGAATAATATTTCTAGATCATTGGTAACAAATAATGACCCACGAAAAACGGGAGTTTTAGAACTATCATGACAATTTAAAGTCCTAGTTTAGAAACCGAAAGAAGGATAAACTAGCACTTGGAAAATTACCGGTATTAAAAGATACGATGTATTTATAAACTTACTAAATAGTAAAAGTTTTTTCGTTAGACGATAATACGTAAGTATAGAAAGGAAAAGATGGATGATAGAGCTCCAAATCCGCAATTCAACGAGTAGTATTAATAACGCCAATTTTACAATGATTAAAGGAAGCCTCCTCCGAAATTCACGTACCTTTCGGATATCATTTTGTAGCCTTATTCACCTTATAAAACCGACTAATTTACACAAATAAAACCGGCACCACGCCGTCGAAAGCGTTTATTTGTTTCTAAAAACAAGAGACGCTTTAAAGTCTTTTTTACGAACTCCTTTATTATCTAAAAGGAGACAGCAGATTGTAAGTTAAGAATAAAACTCCGCCTTAAAGTTGTTACTATAAACCCAAATCACTCTTTTAAAAGGTTCACCTATAAGGAAATATCCATTTAAATCGAATAGGGATTTTTTCGTTTTAAAAGGTTTTATTCAACGATGCACGGCGATTATAAATAATTTCCAATCCGTTTAATTTACGACGTAAAATATAAAACCGAAAAAAAAAAAAACATTATAAGAAAAGCCGCCTTACATTTAAGAGGTACGATAATGATGGGAAAAAAAATATTATAACTCATTCGCCTACTTTACAACGAGTAATTTATCGCTGAATTTTAGCCTTTACTATCTCCCTACGTATTCTCCGCGACCTTTGTCTTAAGTTTCGAAATATTATACAAGTTTATACATAATTGGAAAATATTTTGAGCGATGTATTTCCACCTATCTACCTATAAAATTTCGAAACCACTACTCACTCAGGACGATTATACGTATCCTAAAGTCATTTTATGACCTTATTAAAACTAGAATATATTGGTATAATACTTATTAAAGGCGTTATAAGTGCCTTTTCCTAATGTTATACGGCCTAAGGCGCGGGGCTACCCCTGAGGTGACGCTAATGGCGGCGTCGATAGCGGTAATAGCGGTGATGATAACACTAAGGGAGAGGGTGATGGGGAGGAGGATGGTGGGGATGCGACGCCACCCTCTCCATTTACTTTTAGCAACGACTAACTGTGTTGGAATAGTAATACTTACTGTAAATTCGACTATATTGACTACAAGTTGAGTGTATTGTTTTGTATAGGCTTACTGTATTGGCTGTAAGTCGAGTACAGTATACGCCCACTTTATATTACGGCAAGGGCCAAACATTTAGCCATATAAATTACTGCGTAAACCGGTTAGCAGTCTGCCAAACCTAGAATAATGTATCTACCACTTGACTATTGTAATACTACTGTTAATTCAACTAATTTAATCGATAACTTTATAAAGTCCAAAGCTCTACCAATAATAATTAGTACTTATTAGGTTAATCATAGATTGGTTAAGTAAAAGAAGAAGCTACTTTCCGGTTACGCTTTACGTTATCGTTAGGGTAGAGGAAAGATTCTTGCGAAGGGCTTTTACTACTATCTCAATCTTTACGGTAGTATGTAAAGAAGACCTTTGGGCTGCACCAGTCTATACGGCAGACCAGATGTAACGATGGTATCGCTATTTAAAACACCAATAAATATTTATAGATCTTTTTTGAAGATGTTGAGATTAACTATCAAAAGTCTTAAAGTTCGGTAAGTTAGAAAACGACTAAAATCGTCAAGTTGCGCCAAAAAAAGCCATGCCTCATAAATTTACGTTAAACTGCTAAGTCCCTACGCTTCAAGTCACCAAGTGTCTTGCCTAACAAGTCTTACATAAACCTAAACCTTAAGATGGTACCTACCCAAAAACTTCAGAAAGGGATTAAAGGCCTCGGATCTTTTTTTTTAAAGCAATACTACAAAGACCTAGGAAGGCCAAATATCGATAAGAATTTAACAGAGTAACACCTGGTTAACCTCGTTGACTACTTTATTGTCGAACAGAACGGCAGCGAAAAACTTAACCGTAGCGATAATACCTTTCATAAATATTGTAAATCTTTTGATGACTAGACTATTAATACGTGGAAAAAGATTTAAATGAGTATCAATTCCAAGTTAAAGAAGGAAATTTAACGACGAGAGATTGATGTGCTAAAGGAAAGATCCTCCAGATGAACAGACATCTTATTCGAGTTGGCTTAACGTAAGAAACGACCTTAAGACCCACTTTCTAAAAGAAATAATGTTAAGGAATTTCAATGCCCACATACGCGTTCCAAAGAACCCCTCAACCCTCAGCTAAGTTGGGCCTCTTTACGCGTTAACAATAAAAAACCTTTTGATTAATTTGACAACATGATAACTTTAAATAATAGCGCAGAGTACGCTCTTAACGGTGGCAGGTTACGTAAAATAATAGTTGTCAATACAGCTAGAGAATCAACGTTGGCGCCTTAAATTAATTAATTAAATAAGATCTTCAAGTCCCTCAAAACTTTGAAGCCCCTACCACCCCCATCCCTTTAATCACCAAGTTTCCCAAAATTCTTTCCACGGCAGATTTGCCTATACACGAGAGGCTACTACAAGTCTTACCACAGGATTTTGCCCCTCAGGCCAAGCGATTGCTAATTACCCTTAACAATGTATTTCGGAGGTTTTAAGACTTAAACTAAGAAATACTACTAATTAAAACGGGATAATTATCTCGACCTACCTTTGAGACCTGTTAAAATAGTGAATATCAATTACAAACCTTTTAAGAACTTCGTTAAAATTTGAAACGATATAAAAAAGTATGACAGGAAGCCCTGTAAACTTCTCGATACCAAAATAATGCCCTTTGTTAGTAGGGCCTTAGATCTTTGCAACGTTATCGATTCGATTGGTCGAAGTAACAGTAGTATTGTATTGGTCAAGTGGTAGATGTATTGTTCTAGGTTTAGCCGAACGCTAACCGGTCTGCACTATAATTTGTATGGCCAACTGCTTGGACCGTGCCCTAGTGTGAAGTGCAGCATACTGCACTCGACTTACCCCCAATGCGGTAAGTCCACAAACAGTACACTCAACTTGCAGTATATTCATCTTTACTGTAAGTAAAGTCGACCCACTACACTGCATGTAGTACTATTCCAACACCCTTTTTAAATATTTGTAAGTGGATGGAGGTTTCCCCTTTTGGTTTTTACTCACTATTTCCTGAAATCTTTATAGATCACTCCAGGAATTATTACCTAACCTTTCTAACTTGAGTAACTACCTTCCGCGAAGTTTATGATAGCATAAAAAGCCACTTCGAATACGACGTACACCTTGCCTAATACTATATAGATTAGGTTATTACCAAGTGGATTACGATAATAGCAAAGGATAAAGAAGAGGAAACACCGATGGATATAATTAACCAGATATTTGATAAGCTAATGTTATATTGGAAAGTAATATAGAAGGCTTACGTTAACGAAGCCACACTTCTCGAATATATACGGGTAGTTATTACAGGTGTTAACGAGTTTTAATACTCCCTTCAATGCCTAGATACTGTTACAGGCTAGTGCCTAGCTAGTATTACCTAGTATCTAACCCTGGTAGTTCTATACGCTCTTGCAATGCTCTGGAGCTGAGAAGAAGCTGCATGGGGGCACGCTTCCATACGTTACGTAACCTGGGGTTATATCATCTAAGCTTTATAGCAGCTCTCTAGCAGGGACTTTTTCTTTATCTTTTTATCGAGGTTCATAAATAAAACCCGACCACCTTAAGCGATAGCTTCGACTTTAATTCTTTTACATATAAACCTTGATTTCTTTTCGACGGTATTTTAGTTATTTATTAGCGGTTATAATTTAGGGTTATATCATTTTTTTCCAATTTACCGAACTGGAACCCTTAAGTCTGAAAGTAATTACTCGACGCGCGCATTCATAAGTAGATTCAAAACGGCCTAATAGCTTAATATAACTACCTTCAGACTTAATACAAACGTTTTACCGACGTTTTACGTACGAAAAATATCGAGTAGGATTAAACCGCTCGAAAATACGCTTTACATTTAAAATGAAGAAATACCGACATATTGAACGCATTAACAAATATAATCCGACAATTCTAAGTTACCGGCATGTTTACGTCCTCAGGACAACTTCCACTTTAAAACTTTTCCCCTATATACGTTACGAACGATGTTTCTGTTATACCGTTTCCTATTGGAGACCGTACTAATTTCCTAAATAACGAAATCTCGGAATTTTTTGACTTCGATTATGATACTGGCGCCCCTTTTAATTATATAGTTAAGTTATATGGTATTAAATTACGATTTCCGACACAAAAAGTTACTATAATACATAAATTACTTTAGGACTGGAAATTTATCAATATTAAAAAAAATCACTTTTACATTATTTTTAAATAATTAAAAGGCCCTATAAAGACTATTATAAAAACTTGCTATACCCACGGAGGTGATGGTGGTACTAACGATACTAACGTCTTTATAACTATGTTTAGCGTCCATTACTACGACTCTCACGTGGTTAAAGTAGCTATCGCTCGGCTTATAAATATAAAATGAAAAGTTTACGATCTATTTTACGTTCTTTTTAACTTTTCAGAGACTCTATTCATGAATATTGGCGATAAAGCTTGAAAATTTACCGTTAAACTCGTTATTTTAAAAGGAGCTTTAAATAATACACTCGTTAATAAGTTACTTTCCTTCGATATACCCATATACTATAACGAATAAATCGCCCGCGCTCAACTTATCGACGGACGCCTTTACAACCTTCGTATTCGTTACGACGTTATTAGTACTAGTACTATTATGGGAGTTTTATGTAGTGGGAATAATAGTGGCGACGCGCCCGCTCGAGATAGCTAAGGCGATATCATTATAACTAGCGTTAGCGCTTTTCAAGTCGCTCCTAAACGGCGCGCCGCTTGGATTAACTACTCGGAACTTTCCCGCCATGAAAACCTCGAGTTAAACTTACATTATGGCACGGATAGCTACCGTATCCGTACCTATCCGTAAAATCCAGCGTAACGTCCAAGTGGTTTTAATGTTAAAGCCGCTATAAAAATATATTTTACTTTAACCGAAAATATTATCGACTTCAAAAAGAGAAAATTGTAAATTTTATACATAATCGCGTATAAAAGTTAATAGGATTTTAATTTAACTCGGTAACTTCATCTTAGCTTTTTAATACCTTCCAGTTTATAATAAATTTACTTTAACATTTTATTCGTTTTATTTACACTTTAATCAATATAGATTATAAATACTATAATGTTACGAATAAATAACCTACCGATCGTTTAAAGTTTCCGCGTTTTTTCATCTAACTACAATAATTCGGTAAAGCCATGTATTATGTATGCAGTTTTGCATTACAAATTATTTCCTTTATAACCTTTTAAAATATTGACCTCGATAAATACCGTTACCGAATATAAATTTATGTTGTCCATCTTTTATAATATAACGTTATTTTAAGTAAACCTTGAATAAAATACCATCATGTTATTTACGTTGTTCCGAAATATATATTCCTTTTAAACAGAGTTAGTTACTATTATGATTAAACGCGGGGATATTCTTCCGTTTAAAAAACGCCGAAAAGGGTCGGCGCCGTTACATTTTATGTTATTTTGCGAAAGGCCCATAAAAACCGAGTTTTTATTACGCGGTTCGCCCCCGTTTCTCTCGAAAATATTATTAAAATACTCGACCTGCATCCGCTCGTTTTCATTTATGATAAATTTCTCGCCGATTTTAAAGAATTCGCCCCTTTATATTATAAACCCTTCAAAGATAAACTAAAACCTTACCTCTTTAAAACAAATTAAGAAATCGTTTTTTATACCGATAATTAAGGTTAATCTTTAAAAGTTCCGAAAAGCCTTTTATACGATATATCGCGTATAAAACTCCTTATGTTATGTAAGACGTTAACCGAGTTATGTAACCAGGGCTATATTTGAACGGGTAGTTCTTTAGTGGGTATCTCCGTATTTACCATCAAAAAACCCGAAGATAAGTTAAGTTTTTATATCGATTACCGTTGTTTCAATATTATTACAAAGGCGAATCGTTACCCGTTTCCTTGGATGAAAAAGACGTTTACAAACATTTTACAAATTAAATAATTTATTAAGTTAAATATTGAAACCGGCTTTTTTAAGCTTTATATTAAGGAGAGAAACGAATAAAAGATTGTATTTCGTATACATTTCGGACTTTTCGAATAATATATTAATTTCTTTAGCTTTTTACTGCCCCATGAACCTTTTAATGGTATATTAACAATTTACTACGTCTTTTTTTTCATATTTTTTATTTAGTTTTCGTTGACGATATCATATTTTATTTAAATCGTAACTTCGATAATTATATAGCTATGGTTAAATAAATTTTTAACGCTTTAAATGTCGCAAAACTTCATTTTAATATTTTCAAATACGAATTTGACGTTTAGAAAACCAAGTATTGAGGATTTGTCATCGAAATTATCGTCGGCATACTTATAAACCCAGAAAAGCTACGTATTATCCAGAAATAAACGACTTACATGTCGGTTTTAAAATTACGAGGGTTTTTTGGATTTGCAAACTTTTACCAGTATTTTATCCGCGACTACTCGAAGATTATTAGATCAGTATTTCGACTAACTCGTAAAGGGACAATATTTCGTTAAAGGCCTGAGGAAAAAATTACTTTCGAACAGCTTAAACTTAGTTTTCTTCTTCTAACCTATACTTGCCTAATAGGACTTTAACTGCGATACCTTTTTAAAAGCCGAATATTTTAATTAGGCCCTAAAACGTTGTCTTTTTTAACGCGACGACTACGGTTACCTACTCCTAATAACGTATTACTTTCGTTATTTGTCTACTATCGAATATAACTACGAAATCTATAATAAAGAGTAACTTGGGATAATAAGCTATTTAAAGGGATAAAACGCGAAGCTCCGGAATACGACACGCCTATTTCTAATTTTAATAGATGAAAAAACCCTAAAGTACTTTGTAACAATACGAGGGCTTTTTAAACGATAAGTCCGTTTATTTAAACGTCTTTCGTGATTCCATTTTGGTTAATTTATAATGAAGCGGCAAATTATACGCGGCCCGATACGTTGTTACAACGAAATTAAGATATTCCTAAAGCCCTTTCCGATTTACGGTTTTTAAATCGAAAACTTTAATTATTACATTTCAAATAGTCAGTTTCTGCGCCGTTCTCGCGTATATATATCTCCCTATTAACCGTCGCCAGCAAATTTATTCCGAAATGCCGTAAAGTTTTAATTAACCTTAACCATTAAATCTATTAAAACTTCGCTGTTATTCATAATATTACCTACCTTTGACTAGTACGTACGGTACGTATAAGCGACCGATATTACCTAACGGATATCCGTATCGACGACGATCGTACGGTAAAGGTTTCGATTTCGAAATACTTAGTAAACAACAATAAGATTTAACGGTTTCGCGACCGTATTTAGGTACCTATTTACAAGCCGTTTACTACCGCGTTAATTTATATTACCTATAATTCACTTTTTACCGGTTACACGGGCCGCAACTATCGGTAAGGTTTAAGTACTTGTTAACGTGAAACAAAGCAAGTAGAAGAGTAATCAAAAAATGATTGATATTGTAGTAAAGTAATTCAAGATGAATACAGAAGAAGTATCTAGAGGTGCACGCTCTAGGTAAGGGCTTATAAGCACTCTATCCAGAGCGTATCAATTTGGAATACTCCTTCTAGACTGATTCACGCATTATCGTCGGCCCGGAATAGTATTTTAAACCGATTTATATATAATTCACTTTGCGTTTTATAAGAATGTAACCTACAGCGTGAAACGTTATCATATACACTATAGGAGTGCACCCTGTAATATAATACACTACGCTTTAGCTTATATATACTATGTATAAAGGTATATAGTAATATCTGTATAGGCAATCTTTTTTTCCCATTTATATACTTCGTATCTATAGTCCGATAGTAATGATATTGTTATAGTATTAATTACAAAAGGTTTAAATTAACAATAGTGACAGTATTATTATCGTATTTATTGTAAAAAGTTTAAATTAGTAGTAGTAATAATGTTATTGTCTAATTAATCGTCAAAGATATAAATTAACAAGTTAGGCTAAGATTAATAAAGTCTAGCCGAAGTAGTAATTATAATTCGAATTTAGTTTGTATAGTTAAATAAAGGCGATATGGTTAGTAATCACGCCTTTTATTGTTTTTAATAAGGATAATTACGCGGTAATAATTACGTAGGGATAATTACGCAGAGATGATTACATAATAACGCGATTAGTTAGTATAAAACGATATATCGCTATCGTTCTAGGTAAAACCTCCTTTTTTTCTTTTCGTTAAAGGCGCATAGTTTTAGCCAATACAAGTTCTATTCCAATCCAGTTTCTATTTCACCTTACCAAACCAAGCCGTTTTAATATGTAGGTTACTTTACCTATATATATATTAACTTATTTCCTAAATAAATGCCGCGTAATAATAGTATTGTAAGGCGCCTTTTAGCGCGAAAGCGTCGACGCGTCGCCGTCGCCGCAGCCGCCATAACCGCTACCCCTAGCACCACCATCAACAGTAGCAACAGCCTGCCATCATCGGGTATAATCTCCTCCATTTCCGTTACGCCGCCCGCTTCCGCCACCCCGCTCGCTGCCACGCCTCCAAGTCTCGCCGCCGCTACCCCGCCCAGCCCCGCCGCCCCCACGCCACCTAGCCGAGCCGCCGCCTTCGCCTCACCCCTTCTCGCCGCCGCCGCGCCGCCCTTTTCCTCCCCCCATTTTCCTTCCCTTTTCCTTAACTCGGGGGAAAAGCGAAAGGGTCCTAAAGTTATAGACTCTACCCTTTTCTTATGGTTAAAAATCTTATTGCCTATAAAAGCTCCTTTACACTATAAACATAAATTAACGTAATTACGTTAAAGTATATATATTTTCAACCTTCTATTCGTAAATTTTTAACTGATTGTTTTATAAATAAGGAATAAGAGACGGATTTCCTTCGTCGCCTCGAATCTCGTATCGTTAGGGTACGCCGTAAAGCCTTTTTAATATATTAAACATCAAAACGACTTACCGGGATCGGTAAAATGAAGCCGTTAATAAATTATTTTTACGTATCTTATATTGTATTCGTAACCGCGGGTAAACCTGTTAACGATTATTACGAAAACGGGAGCCGCTATACTTATTACCATCGTTACGAATGAATTAATAACTGATACGCCCCCGTTTCAATAATTTTATAGTCGTAAACTGAAGATTTATTACGTAACTGCTGACGTTTTAATAAATTCCAATCGAATCCTAAAAACTTCATGTACTAAGAATATACCATTCGAAATGATCAAAAAAAATAAAAAATCGTCGCAAATAACCAAAATAAAACGATACTAATTAATAATAGATGCTAACCGGCGAACTAGAAAGACAGTAACCGCTGTCACCATCTAAAAAACGAGACTTACGTATATATTACGCAAGCGAATTTAACCACGTTATCGTACGTCGTTACAAAAAGGATAATCCCTCCTCTACACTTTTACCCAAAGATATAGCGAATAAAATATAAAGCTATATCATCGTTAACGTTAATAATATAGTTAATGATAATAAAAATAATAACTCTGATATGAAGGGGGAGGGCGACGGAGAGGATAGTAAGGATGCGATAACGTCGCCCTTTCCCTTTAATAATAAATGAATACCTCTTTGGTCGAGCCGACTTATCCGGTAATAATATAGTACATTATACGGTAAATTTTATAACTTTTTAAAAATCAAGCATTAAAATTATAAAGGTGATATAAAATGTAAAACAAAAAAGGTAATATATTAAAATCGATATATAAAATACAAAATGGAAAGAGGTAATATACTAAAATCGCTACGAATAATCCTCTTAAACAAAGGTAAAGTGTGGATCAGCGCGAATAACATTAATAGGCCGATCCAGATTGTCAAGAATCGGTATAACGATTTATTAGAGTTATAAGAATTTTTTTAATAACTTTAATAAATAACGTAATTTTCGATGAAAATATTTTCAAAACTTCGTTCGGTATTACCTTTATTATTACCTTAATTAGGTTTCATTTATCATTGATTTATTTGGTTTTCTTGATTTCTCAGCGTTCGTATAACTCGTGTAAAGCAATAATATCGATTATTGGTTGTTTTTCGTTTGTAATATCTAATTTAACTAGGTATTGATAAAACGAAATGATAATAATACAAATAACCAAAGGGATAAAACGTAAACTAAGGTTAAAAATAATTATCCGGATCATTATCATTATAATAATACCCGAATCGAAACCTCTAACTATACTATAAATTTCAAAATCGAAAATGTTTCTCGTGACCGTTTTACATTTAATAAAGCCCTAATAAAGAATATTCTCACGAATCGTAAAGCCGTTTCGAGCCGGAAATTCGTTGCCTAGTACGAGGACGAAGTCGATTTGTAAATTATATTCGTTATTATTAATATAAAACCGTTAATAAAAACAAATAACTTTATAATACGTATATTTAACGGCATAAATTGTAAACCTCGTTATAAATTGTGTATTTACCATCAAAGGCGTTTGTTAAAAACCTTATATATATCGTTCTTTAAGTGTGTTTAGTATTATATGGCGATAAAAAAAACCTGAATATTACTTTTGATTATATTATAAAGGTAACCTAGGCATTGCTTATACGTTAATATCTATATTTGTCAACTCATTTTACGTTATTTCAATTAATAAAGGTAACTTTAACTAACTACAAATTTTACATAAAAATCAAAATGCTCTTTCGGAGGGTAATAGTCACATTATTAAAGTCGATTACGTTGTTTTGTATTAGGAACATTTTATATCTAGCTTTTAAACCGGCCTTTAAAGGTTTTCTCTTTTTAAATAAGAAAAACGAGAAGGTATATAACGTTAAGATATCATTTATCTATATATTCATTAATACAAAGCCCTTCGAACGGGCCGTTAATACCAAAAGGCACGGTTTAAAAGTAAAGCTGGTTATCCTGAGCCGTTTTCTATAATATCTGTAATAGGTATTATACTAATGAATACAAATTTCGGCTAAGTCGTAAAATGTGTTTAAAATACGTAAAATTGTCATAGGAAGGTAATATTACTTAGGGTCTCTGAGTATATCGACGTAAATCCGGAGTTTTAACCGTTTTTCGAATTGAGCATAAATTTAAGTTATATATCTTAGTTGAATATATGAGTTATATATCCTAGTTCAATATATGAGTTATATAAATTACTAAAAGAGATAACTAACGTATGGATTAGAAAATAATTTACCTGTTACAATATAAGTAATCAGGTTATAACTTCCTTTTTATCTTCGCCGTTATAACCTTTTATAATTAAAAGGGTCTTTTCTTGAGGCTTTTCGGCTTTATTCTTCACTTAGTGGATAAGGCGGATGGAAAAAAATCTCATTAATACCGTAAATGATTAAGTTAAAACGTTTAAACCGAAATATATTTTAATTGATAAAAACTAAGGTTTTTGTTTAGGTAAATTATACGAATGAAGTACCTAAGGTAATAATAATACCTTTATAACGAAACTTTAGGCTACGCTCGTAATTTAGTATTTCTTTTTATGTAATGAAAAAAATCCGTGGTAAAGTTCCTAAGGCGTTTCTTGGTTTTAAAGCCGAAGGGGCATCCTTAATATCGAGATTTTAACTGGTTGGTATAAATAAGTTAATTTCGTTTAACGTGGTCGGGTTAGATTCGCTTTTTAGGGGTAAAGCTAAAGTTAAGGTTTATTTCAATTCGTCGTTTTAGGTAATATTTTATAAGTAGTTTTACTTGTCCTACGTATTTAGGCCGTCTTTTTTTGCCTTTTTTATATTTTCGTATTATTATCAAGCGAATTAAATTCTATTTGTTCAATAAGTTAATAAATAAGTTATAACCCCTAAATAGATTAATCCTCTAAAGGCCAATCCATTTATCTTTCGTTTTCCAAATTAAAACTTTAAATTATAATAATAAGTCTAAAACGTTAATTTTACGTAAAATATTCCTCGCAGTTAACGCTTTGGACATATTATTCTTTACTCATAATAAGCGTAAGGCCGCCATAACCTTAGCCATAATATTAGCCCTTTATATTATATATAATAATAGGGTAAAGTTTGTATAAATCCTCGGATAGGTACTAAAAATAAGGAGAGTAAGGATGAACCCACTTAAATTAAAAGTGGTATTGACGGCATTGATCGCTATTTAAAGGATAGATTCCTTAAAACCAACACCCTTTGAATTTCTATTAATATTATATACACTTTTTTAGTAATTTATAATATCGTTTACACTTTTTAATACCTTTTTGGGCTTTTACTAGAATTTACTTATATTCGTTACCAGTAATCCGAATTTTTGTACGTTTTCCGGTAAAATCAAAAGTCGTACCGGCGTTGTACGTAATACAGTTTAAAAACCCGAAATTAACGTTTAACTAATAATTAATTTAAACCGTTCTAATAATTTAAAGTAAAAATACTTCGTGTAAATTTAACAGCTTAAAACAATATAGTCTTATCGACAACGAAAAAGACTGGCTAGCTATTTAGGTATATAATATCAATAATTATTTAGGTGTATAGTATCAATAATTATTTTGTGGTTAAAATTTACATTGTTTTAAAAGCAGAATTTTAACCGTTGTGGGGCCCATAATTAAACCTAATACATATAATAAAAAATTTCGATAGCTTCGAGTACGTTTTTTCTTATATTTATATAGCCGGCGGCGTAAATCTGGCGTAAAAGGCGTTTATCAATTAATCACCCGAATCGTTAATGTAAAATTCGTAATTTTAGTCAAATTAAGTAAGTAACTTTAATTATACGTATTTTCAGGAAAAACTACAAATAGCCGAATTTAAGCTAAAACGGTATGGATAGATTATTTAAGACGTAAATAAGCTAATTAATCGGGTTCTGTACCTTAATTCCGAATTTCTTTATATTAGTTGATAAAAGTAAAAATCAAGTTTTAAAATTCATTATGTAAAACTTAATCGGTCCGAAACGCGTATTTATAAAGATCGTTCCGAACATCATCATTTTATCTTTACTATATAAAACCTTTCAGTATTTTCCTACTCAGTTTAACCGAAATTTCGGAAATTTTGTCGTAAGTACATTAAATTATTGTTTTCCGGCCGTCGACATTTCGAATATGTTAATATTAGATATAATACTTTAAAATCTGATTTTATATTTGTTCAAAAAGGTTAATTGCAACGTTATATTAACTTTAAGCATTTAATTTAAACAATTGAAACTTATAATATATAAAAAGAAGGCATTTTATATGTCGGTAAAAATTCTTTCACCGTTTTTATCATCGTAGGCTAATAAATAGGTATCATTTTATTTAAGGTAGTTCTTTTAGATATATCTTCATAAGGGTATACGTTTGGTTCATTATTTGTACCTTCACATTTAGCTATATATATTGTAAAATTAGCTTTTGTTAGAACGTTAAAATTATATTCAGCCTAAAATTGTCATTTAATTCGATTCTATTCGTGGGTTGGGTGGCTTATAAACTAGTAACCGACTTTACCGCATACGATATGCCTTTTTTGTAAATTTGTAAGGCGTTATATATATTTTCGCAAGTATTATTATGGTTTCAGTACCTTTTTTCTATTTTCGAACGATCGTTTTCATTTTTTGTTACTGAGGCTTTCTCCTTGGTATTTATACTTTAGGCTTTTGTTTTACCTTAGATAAACCTTAAATTTCCAGTTTAAAATATAGTGGATTATTTCGATAAGGTTTGTTTTGGTAAGTTTGGCTTCTTTTTTAGTTTTATTAATTACGGTTCATATAAAAGTTTCGAACGATATTTTAAAGCTTATATAAAAAAATTAAATCCTTTTTCGGTTTAAAAAGTACAAGTTCGAAATTTTGGTTTTTATTTCAAGCTTTCATTACTACTTAAATAATTAATTTGTCGCCTTTATATTTCTGTCTAAAGGCTATTCAACATTCTCGAAACTTTGTTAATGAGGCGATAAGGTTTTTTTTAGAGGTTTTTATCGGTATTTTCCTATTAGTTCTTTATAAATTTCCACGTCATACTAATGTAGTCCCTATTGTATAACTCGTAGTTAATCTTGGTATTAAAGTGGGGTTCAAAACGGTTATAATACGCGACAAATATATTTACCTATATAAGATAATATATATATCACTCTTTAGCTTACCCAAAAAGTATATATGGTAAGATAAAGTAAAATTGTAATAACTTAATACTCAGCCTTTTATATATATTAAGTATATTACGTATCTTGTTTTTTAATATGTCGTACAGCTCGCTGTTATAGTTGTTATCCTTATCCCATGACCTAACAAAGTTGGTTAACTTCGTAAGGTCTCTTTCATTCGTAGGAAAGCGATATAATAGGAGGTCGCGGTAAGGGTCGTGGTTAAAGGGCATTGGTACTTATGGCATGTATTAGCGTTTTACGCCGATTATCGCTTTCTAAATCGGTGTGTTTTCCGCATTCCGACCGATTGTTATTTACTAAAGCGGGTTATTATTTGCGTTTCAGCCAATACTGTTATGGCCGAGCGGACTGTTCCTAGCGTTTGAGGTACATTATTATCTTTACATCAGTTCAAAGTTACTTTCCGAAAAGGCTTCGTATTCAACCCTCGTTATAAATAATCGTTACGATACCTCCTCCTCTTTTACTAATTCTTTTATTTCTATTTTTCATCGGGCGTCCAATATTAAAGAACGCTGTATCCTAGTTTATGGTGGTTTTTCATAACTCCGGTTTACATCTTCAATTAAATATTTCTTTCGCTTTTACAGGTAGTATTATTTTACAAATTCTCCTTATATAATTTTTCAATCTATCCATTTAGGCATATATATAAGTTAGGCCGTTACATACAAGGCTTTTGCGATACGCCTATTGCTTTTGCCGGGTATATGAATACCTTTACTTCGTAGTTGTTTTCGTAAAATTCTTACAATCGTTCCATCTACTATTCATTACATATTTAGCGTCCAGTCCATAAAGGTTTTTATAAAATTATCTAATAGTTCTCGTTCTTTAATGTCGTTATTACAGTAGTTAAAGATTATATTCGTAATATATGTATTTGCCATGTAGTAATTAAATTTTTCTATTAAAGCTTCGATCTTATTATCCCAAAGATTAAGGTTTAAATATTTAAAAATTGTATTCCGAAACGACGTATATATAAAGAGGTAATCTATACAGTCGTTAGCCTTTTCTAGGTTTGTTACTAGTGTGGTTATCCTATAGATGTAGAGGGAAATTTGCATGTAATTTAGGGTAATTTAACGTTTGGTGTATCGTAGTAAAGGTAAAATGAAATAAAATAATTAAAACGGTTGAAATAAAACTTATTAATATTTACTAACGTAAATGAATTTCAAACGATATATAAATAAGGCGTAATTACAAATTAGTTAAATGTTTCAAATTGGTTTTATTAACATTAGTAATATTACACTAGCTAAATAATTAATAAAATTGAAAAAGTTACAAGTACTAAACTCAAAATACATAAAGCGAACGTGGAAAAGTGGGTAAGGTAAAGGGAATGTAATTGTATAATCTGGTATTTAGTAATCGGTCCTTATTAGCGTGCCGTAACATAATTTGGTGAAGGGTTCGGTTGGTTATTTGGTGTATAATCGATATTGGTAAGACGATCGAGTTAATTGTTTTTGTGCAACCGATGTTAGCTAAGGCGAAAATTGGATGGGTCCTAGCGAAGGGTTTCGAAAGTTGGTATTTTGGCTTGCGTGGCCTGATCCGTGATAGGACGCTTTTCCAAAAGGGCCTAGTTTGATCGTTTAAAACGTTAATATAAGTTGGCGGTTAACGGAACAGAGCTGATTTTTTCAAAGTTATTCCAGATCTTATAGTCTTGTAACGCTTGGGGTTTCTCGGCGCTCCCGCGTAATTTCACACTCCTGTATGGCTTTTATAAGGCGTAGTATTGAAGCATAGGTAATTAGTACCGCTATTATATCCCTCTATAGGTATTTAACGTATGTTTATCTCTTTTCTTAGGCTATTTATAGTAGACTGAGTTGGCTACTAATTAGTGTCGGTAAGGTTTAAATACTTATTTAAGTAAAACAAAGCAAGTAAAGGAGTAATTAAAAGATAATTGGTATTGTAGTAAAGTAAATTAAGATAAATCCAGAAAAAGCATTTATAGGTGCACGCTTCAGGTAAAGGCTTATAAGCTCTCTATCCAGAGAATATCACCCTGGAATACTCCTTCTAGACCGATCCACACATTGCTGTTGGCCTGGAATAGTATTCCAAACCGATCTATAAATGATGCACTTTAGGTCTTACAAGAGTACAGCCTGCAGCGTGACACGTTATCGTGTACCCTGTAGGAGTGCACCCTGTAATACAGTGCACTGCCTTTTAGCCTACGTATACTATCTTTAGGGATATATAGTAATATCCACAACAACTTTATTATTACTATTTTTTCCAAAAGGTATTTTTAACCTAACTTATATCGTACGATCCGCCGGTTTTACCGTAACTACGAAGTTTATAAGCGTATAACCCATTGAAAAAATCGTCGAAAAGGACTTTTCAAACTCTTTTCGTTTTTCAAACGACTTTAAAGCGAGTTTTTTATCGACTTTATAATTAATTTACCTAAAAAATGTACTAGTAACCCACGTTACTTTATAGTCATTACGAACTGTTTAAGTAAAATCGTTACCTTTAAGGTTATAACTATTATAAACGTTAAAGCTTATGCGAAACGATTTTTAAACTATTATTAGCGATTTTATAGGTTTTCCCGTACGCGTGTTAACGACCGTAGTTTAAACTGAATCAATAGGTTTTAAAAACGATTTTACGACCTAACCGGAGTGAAATAACCTTTAAATATTACCATTTACCCAAAGACCAACGGCGTAACCGAACGTAAAAATTAAAAAGTTTTCATATATTTACGTTTTTCTTTGGTAATATCTAATTCAACTCAAGCTTTTCATTACCTCATTATTAATTTACATTAAATAATAACGATACGATTTCTATTGTTATTAGCCTGTTTTTTATAACTTACGGTTATCACGTCGATTTTATATAAATAATATAACGTTTTTTCGTCCTAGTTACGACATTACACGTGAAGGTCGAAAACTTCATTTAACGTATCCGGGAAATTACGAGATTCGTATAAGTCGTAATAAAGATTACGTAATAAATTATGAAAAATCAGTTAATAAGCGGCGTTTCACCTTAAAAAAAATTCGGGTCGACGACGACGTTTAACCTTTTCTAAAAAAACTATAACTTAACCAAATTTTCTAAAAAGTTAAATTAACTTTACGACAAATACCAAGTAAAGCGTATGATCAATTTTCATATTATTAAACTCGACTTACTGTGAAAAATACCCCCTATTTCATATAAATTAACTTGTAAGAGCCGTTTTAAATCCGCTTTAAAATTAATAAATTCGAAAATTTTAACCGTAAGCCGTAAAAACTATCTATGACGACGGCGAAACTAAATCGAAATACCACGTCGAAAGTATCTTTCGGGCCTATAATAAACCCTAAATTGAACGTATTCGACTTTATAACTTACCGGAATAACAGGTTTTAATTAAGTATATAGGTTATATATATTTAATGTCAAAGCAACTTTGGACTTTTTTAATATCGTAATACTTAATATTTTAGAATAGCGTTACGGATTAGCTAAATATAAAGACGGGCTTTTACGCCTAACCCGAAAATAGGTATAACGTTTACACTTTACTTTACAAAATAAAAATATATGTAAACAGTAAAAGAATGGGTAATAAATAAGCGTATTAGTATTCATAAAAACAAAAAACAAAAAAATAACGACAAAACCTACTCTAATATATCCTTAACTTCTAATATAATTATTTACTTAATAACCTTTTACTTATTTATATTAACTTACTCAATTTGGCGTTCATACAACCTAACTTAGCATTAATACACTTTGAAACCCTAATAAGCTTTTATATCGCTTTTAATAACGTTTCCTAACCGTTTTGTAACCATGTTTTTCACGTTTTCACCTTATTACGAGAAACTTAATTAAATATAACGTTCTTTGTTTATTAGCTATATAGCCCGTAGGCCACCGGAGAGCACTGGGATAACGGAGACAAAACCCGCACCACCTCAGGTATTCATTTTCTATTACGTAACACGACGTACCTTTATAACCTTTTTCGTAACGACTACCTAAGTCTACACGCTTTTTAGCCGCTCGTCAACATTTATGGAGCGATTTATAAAAACCTGGATTTACTCCAGTCCTAAAAATTAAACGCTAAGTACACCTCAGACAGCTTCTTTATAGCCTCGTTTATATTAGGAT
Organism: Anisogramma anomala; assembly: GCA_038502455.1. Classification (NCBI taxonomy): domain Eukaryota; kingdom Fungi; phylum Ascomycota; class Sordariomycetes; order Diaporthales; family Gnomoniaceae; genus Anisogramma; species Anisogramma anomala. The sequence continues at coordinate 1,196,260 of JASMMZ010000008.1, read as the reverse complement.
TCAGACTTAAAGGCGTAGAGGATGAGACTAAGCTACGGCTTATAGCTCCAATAGAGTAAAGACGACACCGAGTACCAGTATTTAACCGTTTATTAATAGCTTCTTCGCGGCTATTTAGGTTATTTACCCTCGGTTTTCCAACGAAATTTCGTCGGGTTATAAATTATCCTGTAAATGTATTTGAAACACGTTTACGTACGGATTTCGTCTAGATATATTTTCATAACCCATAAAGCAAGGAATTTTATACTTGTTGGTAAATACTAAACGACTTTCTAGCAAAAAACCCATATCTACAATAGCTTTGTCGACCTTAACAACGAATTAGGAATTTATCGTATAAAACCATAAGGAAAATGTAAAATAAAACTTATTATATTAGGCCAATATTACAATACTAATAACGAAAAAAGTTATAATAACTAATACTATATTCAAGGTTAAAGGGTTAACGCAAATAATAAAAAGGATTGTAATACCTAATACTATACGAAAAGTTAAAGGTTAAAGATTAAAAGAAAAGGAAATTTTTTGTTTTGGAATTGGAGTTTAAGGATTATTTATAGGGGGTGAGGGGCTAGGGCACCTTCACGTAACGATCTGGCCTAATACGGCCTAACACGTTTCATACAACACCACGATGTTCCGAAAGGCGCGTTTACTCTCCTTTGTACTTTCTACACCACGTATAACATACAAGAAAAAAAAGGGGGGAGGGGGGGTGTCTTTAGAAGTGATATTATAGGTTAGTGCCTGACTAGTATTACTAGAGATCCATCCCTGGTAGTTTTACACGCTTTTATGATGCTTTGAAGCAGGGAAGAAGACGATTGGGGGCACGCTTCCACACGTTACATAACCCGAGGTTGCACCATCTTAGCTCTATAGCAGCCCCCTAACAAGTAATTTTCCTTTCTCTCTTCATTGAGGTTGATGAACAAAATCCGACCACCTTGAGCGATAGCCTCGGCCTTAGTCCCTTTACAAATACCACCTGTAAAGGCTTTTTTAGCCAGTTGCGTTCCTCGCTTGCAACCATGATAGCACGTATACCAAAATCGCGTGGTATATACCCCTAAGCTGGAAACCTTTCTGACGTAAGAGAAAAAGATCGTACGGTGGTTAATTATATTGACCAAAAGTACGGTTATAGGCGCCCTTGACGCCCAGTGGCTCCAAATTTAAGGCAATAACCACTCTGGCGTTAATAGGGCTAAAATACAGGCGGTTTTGTTGGCTGTGAAAATTATCGTCGTAATAATAGTAAGAGATATTATATATATGGTAAATCTATCTATTAGTCAATTTGGTACCCTTCTGCCGAACGTAACAATAGAAATGTAGTATATTACATCTAGTACCCTATTACTTTTAAATAGGATTACTTGGACCAAATCGCAGACTTCGAGGGCAACAAGCTAATTAACGGCGATAATACCCCTAAACAGATTAAATAGCATAAAAATACAATTCCTAACGCGGTCCAGTAATTAGCCGACTACGTTTTCCTGTACCGCTTAGGTGGTGAAGATCTTTACCTTTGCCCTAATTAAACTCCCAACCCATTACACACCTTTAATTTTCGCGATTTTACGCGGACCACATGTTTTAAGGTATTATTCCTAACGTGGGGGTAATAAGGTACTTAACAGGAGGTTATTTATAATACGTAACTCTATGGAAGGAAAGCATTACAACTACTAAGATTGATTACCACGATATTAACAAAGCCAATGTTAACTTCGGACTAGGCGAAAACTATCTTTATTAAGGATAACGATACTTTAAACTATTTTAGGTCGATTAAGTTTCATATCCTTCATTCAAACACTTCTTTTCCCTTTTTTAATTTGAAAAACATAAAGACCTTTAGTATTTATGTTAACGTTAACGCCGAAAAGCTGATTAAAAACGGCCTAATATTTCTCTTAGCCTATATGTGGGGACACCTATAGTTTTGTCTTTGAAGTCCAAAAGAAGTTGTGCTAAACCTAACGGAGTCGAAGATACGCCAGTTATATCGATGTTTTAATTATCTAACGATCAATAGGTTGTATAAAGTCTTAAAGTCCGTAAGGTATAAAAATATAAAATACTTTTCCCTAAAATCCATCGAAAACCTATGTTACTACTGTCAAACACAAGCTTAAGCCTCCCGAAAATTCAAATTTACATGAAAAGACAATAAAGATTATAACTGTGAGGTTTTTATTAATATATTTTATTTAGATAAAAAAATTTACGTCGTTGACTTCGAAACATCTTTTTACGGATTTAAATTCCCAAAGTCCTTTTCGGTGAAGAATGCGTGGGAAACGTTAAGGATTCTATGGATTAATACTTACTTAAGCTCACATAATATAGTTGTCCATGATATTAGCATTAACTTTACGGCGGCGGAATTTTATGAAAATATTGAAATGATAGGTATATAGTATAAACAGGTGCCTGTAGAGGCTCACTGGAGTATTGGAAAGGTTAAGAGGGCATATGCTTTATTTCGCCGAACGTATAATATCTTTAAACTGATGATTGAAAGCTTTAAGGATTTGGAGGCAGGCCTTTAAATAACGGTAAAGGGTTTAAATGATATTATAGGCCCTAATGGCCTAGTGTTAACATTGCTGGTTTTTAGAACGCACCTACACCTAACGAGTGAATTCCCGTTATTAACAAGTATTAAAAAGAGAATTATAGTCTATGGAAAAGTACTAAAGAAACTAAGGTAGGAATCATCATGTCACCAGACCAACAATGCCGTTAATATCAGGAACGGATTTATAATAATCGACGTATTTGATTTGCCGTTGTAAAGTAGAGTCCTGGTGTAACAAAATCCGGGTAATTAGAAGGGCCTATATAAAATTTTAAGTATAGCTAACTTTAAAGTAGTTGTTAAAACTGTTAACGACCCCATAACCTTTCTTACTACTTAGGTTAAGCCTTATATTAGGGCTACTAACGATGAAAACCCTTAGGCTAAACGACCGAACTCATATGAGTTTCTTTTACCCGTTATTAATCAGCTGATGAAACGCTTCTGCCGCGGACGACCCCCGAAAAAATGGAATACTAAAGAGGAGGAATATAAACCGGACTATATTTATAATATTGTTTAGGTAAGTAAGAAAGAGAATGATAACGAGGAGTTAATATTAAAGCTTCTAATATAAGTTATTATCAAGACCTTCAGTAAACCCTTAAATGAAAGCGATAGGGTTAATATTAATACTTTACTAACTCAAGGGGTTATACATTCCTATCAAAGGCGAATTTTTGCCTCCATAACCCAAATAATACGATTTTCAAGTCAAGTATTGTCTACGATGTTAAAGGTAAAACTACGTGGCAGCCGTACGAAAAATCACGTCGAATCATTAAAGGATATGACAATAAAGGAAAAACCTGGATCCTTACGTAATATTTAACGATTTAAAAGATTAATTATTGTTTAGTAATCGGTTTAATGATAAGTTTCTTAGCTAAAACTAAAGGTAAGTTTACTTTGAATAGCCGAAATATAATATAAGCCTATATGTAATTAGTAATAGATCTACAGTAAATTGTATTGTTAAAATTTAAATAGGAACTACGGCCTGTTTGCCCTTCAAAACGGTAATACGATGTATTGAGCCTTTATACGAATTAGATAAAGTAGGTGTTTATTAATTTATAACTTATTAATTGTACTTTCAATTACGTTTAGGTATAAAATCTTCAATATACGGCCCGTATTTAATAATAACATAAAAAAAACGACTTTGGCCTGATAGGTATGTAGATTAATGATAGTCTTTTTGTTAAAAAGACTGGCTTTATAGTATCGGAATAGCAGGTAATTAATGACTTTAAGTTTTGAAATTATAGGCTAGATACGACGTTGGCAAAAAGTAGTCAATTTAAATTTAATAGATCGTTAATTCGTATACTTGGTGTTAATACCGGATTTAACTTTCGTTAAAAGAGTCAAGGCATTAATTTGGCTATAATCGATAAAAATAACGCAACTAAGACCTAATAGTACTTAAAATAGCATGCTTATGGCAGTTATATTACCATTCTATACTAACTAGAGGCCTTTTACGACCTTTTTATCGCGATATAAGCATAAACCCCGATAAGTAACGACTTTGATCGACTAAATAAAAGGATGAAGTAATAGATGCAAAACCTAACCCAAGGGATTAATATGCTTTTAATCGACCTGTCGAAGACTAATTTGATAATGTTTACGGAATTTTTTTTCGTAAACAGCACCAACCTGTTTTTACAGATTGGCTTTTTAATAAATTTCGTTAATAAGGATAAGCGGGAGTATCTGTTTAGTATTATAGGTAGCCCCATTTACTAAATCATTATTAAATGTAAAAATATTTAACAAAGCGTATTAGCTTTAAGGATTTATAGAATAATGACTGGTTTTAACGTAGGTATAATACTGTGAGAAACCTTTAACATTATTACCAGGTAATTTAAAATTCTTTTCATCCCGGTGTTAATTTATATCGATTCGAGGAATCTATTTTAATTCCTTTTGAAGCTCAGAACAACGAGCGAAATATTACTGATAATCAACTTAATAGCATTTTACGAAACTTATGAAGAAGGTTAAATAAAGTAGTTCTGGTAAATTAACTGGAATGACAATCTTTCTGATTGAATAACGAAGTTATCGTCAAATACGGCTCTTAAAAGGTTTGTGGATAGTAATAGGCTTACCATACGTATTGAGGGCTATATTAATAGGCTACCCGGTAAGGTTAAATTACGTGGCGGCGGTCAGAGATATGTTGTCGAAATAAAATATTATTAGGGGTCTAACGATATCGACTTATTTAAGTAGTACGACTAAAGTAGAGACTTGTATAGGCCTGTGACAAAAGAACTTTTTGTAAGAGTTAATAAACTTCGACCTCGGTATCATAAATTAATTGAGGTCATATAGAGGTTGAATAAAATACAACTGGGTGTAATTTGATATGAAAGTTAACTGGAATGGATAGGAGTTTGCCTAATTTATAACGAAATAATTCGGCAGTAACCGAAAAAGATTAGTCAACCACACTGGCGTGCGCGCATGAACCAAAAAGCCACCAGTGTTGGAACAGTAATACCTAAAGTACTGTAGATCAACTATACTTATAGTAAAGTTAACTATATTAACTACAAGTTGAGTGTATTGATTTGTATAAGACTACTGTATTGGCTGTAAGTCAAGTACAGTATGCGCCCACTTTACATTAAGGCACGGGACAAGCAATTAATTATACAAATTACTACGTAGACCGGCTAGCGGTCTGCGAAACCTAGAACAATACATCTACCACTTGACTACTACAATACTACTGTTACTTCGACCAATCGAATCGACAACGTTGTAACGTCTAAAGCCCTACTAATAAACTGTTTATTTCTGCCTGGGCCGGCGTGCCCGGCTATAGTGCAATACTCTATACAGTAATGCAATTGCTCTTCAAAAAAGAAGAGTAATACAAGTGATAAATATAACATATAAAGAGTGAAAGTAATTTCAGTAGGGTTGAAATGAAAGAAATAAAAAGTAATAATACGCCAGAAGCGGTATGAACGGCAAACCGAAGAAGAAGAAACTTATGAAAACGGCATAAATAGTAGATTTGAACCGCAAAAAAATGTCAAAAGCAGTGTAAGTATACAAAAAAAAGGGAAATATCAGATATAAACCGTAAGATGTTTAACTTAAATAGGGTCGTAAAACTTTTTTAACAATACAAACGAAAATAGTATTCGTTAATACAAGCGCTTCCAATGCTCCGTTTGGAGTGCCTTTACTTACTATATTTATAGGGTTCTATTTCCCGTCAATTCATCATATTTCCTTAATTTCAGCCCTTACGATTCGTATAAAGCTATAATACCAATTATAAGGCGTTTCATATTCTTAGTATCTAATTTAACCACGTATTCGTAAAGTAAGAAAGAATTAGTATAAACAACAAAAGGGAGAGTGTTTGAACCAAAGTTTAAAACTATTATTCGGACCGTTATTGTCATGGTAATGTTTAAATAGAAGCCTCCAATTTTACCATAAATCTCCAAGGCCAAAACGCTTCGTATAACCCGTTTATACTTAGTTGAGCATCAATAGATAATATTTATATAAAAGGTAAATCCGGTACGGACCGGTATTTAGTTACCGAAAGTAATAACAAACTTTATTTACAAGTCACAGTTGGTATTATTAGCGAAGGAAACGTTGGTAAAAGGAAAAAGCTTTACAATATATATATCAAGCGGTAAAAATTGTAAATCGTATTTCGGATTATATATCTGCTAAGTAAAGCGCTTATTAAACACCCTATATATATCATCCTAAGGGTCGGTTTGGCATTACGTAGCGACCGAAAGGTTAAATACCTCTTTTGACTATACAATTAATACAGCTTAAACACCACATACGCGCTGGAATTTGTATTCGTCAGCCCGTTTTACACTGTCCAGGGCGACGAAGGTAACTTTTTCTAATTTCTCCTTTTATACAAAGCCCAGAAAGTCGTTCCGAAAAGTAATTATTGAGCAGTTAAAGTCGGTAATACGGTTTTCCATCAGGTACGTTTTGGCTGTTACTTTTAGGCCGGTGTCCAAAATCTTCCTCTTTTTAGATGCGGAAAACGATGCGTTACATAAAGTTAACGTGTTATCCGTTTATATACCCGTTAATATAAAGCCTTTAAAACGTATTGTTAAGACTAATAGATATAGGTCGAAGGTCGAGTTAGATATTCTGAGCCAATCCTTATAATACTTTTAGTAAGTGTTATAATAATATACACTAGCCCTATCTCATCCATAAAGCGGTTTTGTAATATGTAAAATCGTTTCGGGTAAATGGTGTTTTCGAAAGTCTGTTGGTATATAGGCCTTAATACGCTTTTTAAACCGTTTCTCGAATTATGTATAATCTTGCGTAATATTACAAAGTTTAACATAAAGGTTATAAGGGGTATTAAAGGCGGCAGCAAATACTAAAATCAAACGGTAGTTCACTTGTTACAAAGTGGGTTACTAGGTTATAATATCCTTTTTGTCATCATTATTACACTGATTTACTATAAGACGACTTTTTTTATAAGGCTTTCTGGGTTTATCATGTACTTTATATACGAAGCGCATGGGAAACATATTGTAGACGCCGTAGATTGCTGGTTCGAACCTTTAAAAGCGAAAAACGCCTTATTCGATTAAGGCAGAGATGTCTGTTTCGGTAAATTATTTGAATGAAGCATCTGAAGCGGTGATAATACCCTCGCGGCAAAGCTTTAAGCTTAATTTACGGTTTCTCATATTATTTTAGGTAATAAACGATTTTTTAATAAAGGTTTTGAATTGGTTTATTTATTTTTCTAGCTAAATAAGAGTTTTCAACATTGAGGTACTAGTATAGTTAGCGTAAACGGGCCGGTTTTATTTGATGGTAGAAATTCGAAAGTGTTATTCGGGAAGTATATTAAATTTCGCGGCGACTTGAATTCGTTATCGTAAAAGTGGTTTCGTCGATATATTTAGTTGAATTGAGGTTTCAGACTATTCTTTTCCACTTTTTCCCTTTTATACTTTCGTATCATTATTCAACGAAACGAATTTATACTTTTGGTAAGTTTACGAGTATATTGTTCCCTTTAAATCCGTCAATCCTTTATGGTCTAGTTTATCCATCCTTCTCTTCCTGAACGAGAACTTCAAACTGTAGTAATAAATCCAAAACGTTAGTCTTACGCAAGACGTGTTTTGTAGCCAATTCCCTTAAAACATTTTTTTTAGCCTATAAGGAACGTAATATTGCCATAAATTTTACCTAAACATTTGCTTTTTATATTGTGGCTAACGATATTAATAAGTCTATATAAACTTTGGGATTGATAACGAAAATGAGGAGTGATAAAATAAGCTTATTCGGGTCGAATATATTATTTATAACGTTAACCTTTATTTATAGGATTCATTCCTTAGAATTGATACTCCTTAGGTTTTTTAAACGGTTCATAATATCGTTTACAATTTCCAATACCTTACAATACTTTTAGTGGTATTTATTTATACTTCTTACTAGCGATTTTAGCCTTAGTACGCTATTTAGTTGAGTTGAAAGCCATACCTACGTCGTAGATAATACAGTCCGAAGGTTCTAAATAAACTTTTAACCAATAATTAACTAAAATATTTCAATAGTTCGTAATGAAAGCGCTCCATGTAAATTTCGAGACACAAAATAATATTATTACGTCGACGACGTATAATACGAGTTGGCTGTTAAGGTATATTATATCTATAATTACCTCGTAATTAAAGTTAACATAGTTTTAAAAGCGGAATTTAAACCGTCGTAAAGTTCATAAGTATAATTAAAACTTGTGAAGAAACTTTTCGATAGCTTTAAGCATTCCCCTTTCTATATTTATTTGTGTTATAACGTGAAGTAGATGTATAAAGTGTTTCGCAGTTAGGTATCCGAATCGGTGGTATAACATTCGTAATTCCGATTATATTAGGTAAACGGTTTTCATTTTACGTATTTCTGGTAAAAACTACAAGTGTTTAAACTTAAACCAAAGTGATATGGATACGTTATTCAAAACGCGAATAGGTTAATTAATCGTATTTCGGAAGTCGATTCCGAGTTTTTTTATATTAACTAGCGATAATAGAAATAATGTTTTAAAATCTAACAACTTAATCGGTTCAAATCACGTATTTAAAACGACTTTACAAAGTCACGACGTTTTGCTTTTTCCGAATAAAACTTCCCTATATTCGGAAATTTCGCCTGGAACGTATCGAATTATCATTTTCCGGTGGTTAAGATATTATCTGCGTTGGTATTAGACAAAATGCCTTGAAATTGGTTTCCGTACCTTTTCAAAAGTGTAAATTGCGATATTATATACGTTTTACATGCTGTTTTCACAGTCTAGGTTTATATTATACTGGAAGGAGGTATCTCATAATTTTACAAAAAAAAAATTAGAAGGTTTCATTATTCTGGATCATTAGTCAAACAATATTAATTTTCAAATATTCCTCTTTGGAGGTGTATTTGAAGGGTAGACATTAAATTTAACTTTTACGTTTTTGTATTCGGCTATGTATATTGTAAAGTAAATTTTAGTTTTGTCCTTCGATGGATAATTGGCCTAAAACTAACGTTTGATTCGAAATTTTTCATATAATAAGTGGTGAGTCGACCAATAACCGACCTAACTGTATATAATACAACGTTTTTGTAAACTTGTAAAGCTTTGTATACTTTTTTGTAGGTATTATTATAAATGTGGTAAGTTTCGCCTTTAGTTAAAGGGTTGTCTTCGATAATAGTTATTGTACCCTCGGTTTTCGGGGATTTCTCCCTGATATTTCTCTTCTTAGTAATTGTATATAGGCCATTCATTTCATTTGGGGTATATTTTAAACATTCGATTTAAATCGTGGTAAATAGTTCTGACGAGATCTACTTTGGTAATTTTACCTTCGCCTTTAATTTTCTCGGTTAAAAATACCAATCCGATCTTTATCTGTCGGTTTATAAATATTTTGAACGATATTTTAAAGCTCGTATAAGAAGATTTTAAGTCTTTTTCGAATTTAAATAACGTAAGGTTCAAACTTGAGCTTCCGCGATATATTTTATGACTACTTAGATAAATGATTTATTACCCTTATATTTCGGTTTCAGAGTTGCCCCACACTTTGGGAACTTCGTTAATGAGATGGTAAATACTTTTCATTGGTGTTTTTTTAGTATTCTAACGCTGAACTTTTACGGATTTTTAGGTTATATTAATTCAATCCTTATCGTGAAACTCGTAGTTGGTTTCCTTATTAAAATACAATTTTATGCGGTTATAACACTTAGAAAATGTATTTACGTAAATAAAGTAGTATGTATACCACGTTTTAACTAATTTAAATAATATACCACATAAAATAATATAAATTTATAACGATTTAATATTTAGTTTTCAACACGTATATATTATTACACGTATTTTGTTGTCGAATACATTGTATTTCTCTTTATTGAAATTTCTATATTTATCTTATAGTTTGATGAAGTTGGAAAATTTAGTTGAAATACTTTTATTAGCTAGAAACCGATACAGTAGAAGGTTACGATAAGGGTCGTGATTAACAGATATTGGTCCGTAAAGTACATATTAACGTTTTGCGCCGCTTATATTGTTTTCGGGCGGGCTGTTTTCTTTATCCGTGTTGCTTTTGTCGCGGTTGAATTAATTATCAGTTGTATCCGTGGTTTGGTTTTGTCTTTGTCTCTATTTAGAAGTGCGTTCTAGAAAGGGTCCGTATTCGACCCGCGTAATTAATAATCTTTATACCCCTTTATCCTTTTTCGTTGATTTCTCTAACTTCTTTTACATTTTGCGGCGTACTTTTAGCCTTGTTAAGCGCCTAGTACTCTATATATGTGGAGGTTTTTCCCATTTCCTATCTATTATTTTTAAAAGGTGATCTTGTCGCCTTTTTAACTAGTATCTATTTACGAACTTTTTCTTTATCATTTTATCGTCGGTTTATTTTAGAATTTAGGTAAGTTGAGCTGTTTTTAATTAGACTTTTACAATGTAGCTATTATTGCCACCGGTAGTACTAATATCTTTTCTCTGTAATTATTTTCGTAATATTCTAGAAATTATACTATCGACTATACATTGAATGACTAGCGTCCAGTTTAAAAAGTCCTTCCTAACATCGTCGAATAAGTCTCATCCTTTGATATCTCTGCTATAATAATTAAAAATGATATTAATAATGTACGTATTTTTTACAAAAAGATTCAAATTCTTTATTAGTATTTTGATTGTGTTATCCAATAGGTCAAAGTTCAAGTACTTCAAAATGATATTGCGAAACGACGTATTTTTAAATAAATAATCCATATAGTCGTTGGTTTTTTCTAGGTTTGTCACTAGTAGAACTATAGTTATAAGAGTATGAAGTGTTTTGAAACGGTTGGGAGACCGGTATGTACGTATACCTTAAATGCTAAAGTGATATAGATGTTAGTTTTACGTATGAAATAAGATTCGGGTACGTTTAAAACACGGTAAATAGAAAGATACGGTTGAAAAAAAATAAAACGAAAGCGTATAATATATAAATTAAAAATGAAAAGGGTGTAATATAGCGGTTAAAGTAAGTCGTTTAACAGTTGCTAATATAATAAAATCCAAATAAAGTACAAATAAAACGTAACTACATGATGTTAAGGTCTCCCAAATTAGCTCTTTTACCGCTTTACAAACGCTGTACTAGTTCATCGATTGGTAAACTTAAACTTCGTAATTAATAAATTTAAATAAGCGGTGTAAAGCAAGAAAGAGAAGATGAATGTGGTAATAAGAATCGGGAAAAAGGAATGCGGAAAGGTGTGTATGTGTAATAGGAGTATATAAACGTTGTATTTCGTTCGTAAATTACTTAGTTAGTGGTTTAAATATTGCCTTCAGAACTTAAATAGTTATAGGGTATCCAAATAGTTATATGTTAGCCGCTTTTATATTTTACGATCGGTTTGACTATGTTATTTTAGACGCTTTTGTAATTCGTAAACAGTTTGTATATTAAGTTTTAGCCGCTTTCGAGGTGTAAAAACGCTTTGAATACTATGTTTTAATCAGATAGGTTCTAATAAAAGGTTTCGAAACTTTGTGATTTTAATTTATATAGCCTAATACGTGATAAAACGCTTTCTAAAAAGTACTCGGGTACGTTCAAAGCGTTAAAACTAGTTAACGGATAATGTAACAGAGCTTTTAGTATATAGGGTACTAACTAGGTTAATAATATCGTATTAAAGTTATTATTTTCAAATTCACTCCGGATCTTATAGTTTTACTATATTTCGGGTTTTAAAAGCGTTTTAGCGTAATTTAATACTTCCATACGGTTCTTATAATCCGTAATATTAAATTTACAAACAGTTAGGACCGTTATAACACCCTGTTATACATATTTAACTTGTATTTGTTTTTTTCTAAGTTGTTTTTGGTCGATCGAGTCAGCTATCAATTAGTGTCGATAAGATCTTAATAAATTAACGTAATAAAAGAGTAATCGTAAAGATTGGTATTATAATAGTAAAGATAAGATGAAAAAGAGAAAAGAAGCATTTTTAGAGAACAAGCTTCAGATAAAAGGTTATAATCTCTTACCCAGGCAATAGCACTTTACTATGTATTCTGCTAATCTTCCTTCTAGGCAGTGGTTCACTATTATACACTTTGAAAGAATGCACCTTTCAGAGTGACATGTTACCGTACATTCTGCAAAGATGTAATCTGCAGAATGGCCGCTTACTAACTACAGAGATATATAGTAATATCCACATTTAACGTAGATTAATTTATATTTTCAGACCCTATGAATTTAAGAGTTTCTTATAGCCTGTCGATAGTTGGTTTATTGAATTGTTTTTGTAATTAAATTATGTTCAATTGCGTCAAGTTTATAATTATCACTTTTAGTTTCTAAATAATAAATTATACATATATTCAATTTAAAATGAAAAGGAACCTCTTACTCTTTTAAATCAGTTTACTAACGTTAGAGTTAAGGTTACTATTGATATTCCTTATATTTTCTAAACAAAGAAACAATGTGGTAGGATATTTAACAATATAATAGTTAATCAGATTAATACCTGTTAATACAATAGTTGATGATGATAACGAAAGTTTTTTTTTCCTAAACTGAAGCCAATTTCGACTTTATCGGCATTTTGACTTTTAATCTCTGAAACAGTAATACTTTCTCCTTGTAATGTAATATATGACGGATTCCTTTCTATTAGATATCTTATTACCTCTGTACTTGGTTTTATTTCCCAGAATGCATCCATTGCGTTATGATTACAAAAATTGAAAATGTATTAGATATTGTGTATTTAGTCCTTATAGAAAATGTAGGGTTTTTCGATAATTAGGTGGTATAAAAACATGTAATTATCTAATTACTAGTTAATTATAAGAGTAGTATTTTTATACCACTCAACTTAATTGAGTGTATCTTTATCGTTTGAATATTTTTTTATTTTGTAATTTATGATGAGATATAAATGATATTTTTGAAAACAATAGTATATTTAATCTAATATATTAATTTTTATTTGTAATGTTTAGCAGCGGAGTAATAATTTTCTAAATAACCGGTTGTACTATAAATTTCACACATTTTATCATTATTATAACGATTATATTTACGGTACTAAATCTACGTAAGTCTTACCTACTTTGTTTTAGATAGTACGACTTTCAGTTTAGGTTTGTTTTGATTAGAATTTGAGTATATGAGTAGTTTGTACTAACGCTTGATATAGTGCGTAATTAAAAATTCTTTGTCGTTCCGCTCACGAAAATTGTGAATTTAGGGGTATATATCAATCAAATTTAGCGTACGATTTATTATAATCGTAATCGAGTATCGTAATTGACTAAATAAGCTTCTATAAGTGGCATTTAGATGTCATAAAGTGTATTCGAATTCGTTGTCACTAATGAAAAACGCCTTAACCCATTTGCGAAGCATAGTCTCATCAACATATAATTTTACCATTTTTTGGTATAATATTATTTTGTCAAGTATTTAGTTGAAGACATCTATTAGTATCTCCTCCTCTATCTTCTTTACTATTTTTTTCCCTTACTATTACCGGGAAATACCCTCTTTTTCTTTACTATTATTGTCATTCACCTCATAGTAACCTTATACATATGGTATTACGTTAAGTGGATGCCGTATTTGAAGTGAATTTTTATTTCGTTATCAATTTCACGTAAGGTATATGCCTTAGTTAGATTGGTTAGGTAATAGTTCATGGTATACATATAAGGGGTTTTGAAAATAGGAAGTAGAAATTACAAAGTCAAACTTTCATTGGTTTATACATGTGAAGGAACGGCGTCATTTTCGTATTAATCAAATTATATGTGTTCTATTATACTTCTCTGTATTATTTAAGATTTTGGAGAAGTCGGTAAGGAGTTGGTAATTAATGTTAACTATTTTGACCAGATTAGGGGGTAAGTTACAATAATTGTTCTAGTTGGCGATATTGTTTCTTACTAACTCAAATTTTGAACCTTTAAAGTTGTGATGGTAAGGGTAATTGCTAGTCGCCTAGCCAGAAGGGTAAAGTTTTATAGTAAAACCTATGGTAGACTTACATAGGTAAGTATATCTTTCTGGATTTTATTTAATCGTGTTACGCAAATCTTCATCTTAATGAAAACCTTAACGATATTCATGATATTCAATAATTAAGTTTTGGATAACGTTGATGTTAATTCCTTTTGCCGCGTTGTCAGCCGTTACTTTACGTGCTCTACCTCTGTTGAATGCGTACTTCGCGTTATCGCGAACGGGGACTAGACTACTTATTAAACCAACAGGTTCTTCAGATTATGGAATGAAGACTTGACTTAACTAATAATCAAGGTTTGATCCCTTGGAACGTATGTTAGAGCGTGGATAGTCGTTAGAAATACTTTTTTCTTTGATTTGTGAGTTTTAAGATTGAAGATTTTGAGGGTAATATTTAAGTTGTGCCAATTGAAAAAGGTTTTTTTTTTAGTCTGTTTACTATTTTATTTTGAATGAAGATCTTATACCTATAAGCTTTTATTTTAAGTTTGGATTTAACTACACTCTCAATCGGTTTTAATATATTAATAATATATTCATCATAAAATTCACGAAAGTTTTAAAAGGTGTGAGTGTCAAAAACAAAATTTTCGCCGGCGTTTTGATTGAGGATATAACAGATAAAAAAGTTGGTTAAATATCTTTTAGGTAAGGTTTCGTTAACATTTTTACCCTAAAGATTTTCGTTAAAATACCTAACGAAAAGGAGTCCGAAGGCCTTAATTTACCTTATTTGTTCCTAATTTTTCTTTATCTTAAGGTTTTTATTGGTAAGCTGACGTTAATTTTAGTAGGGTGGTTGGCGATTCGGGTAAAGGGATTTTAATGATGAGAATTTAGCGATTTGTGTATAAAACTCCGAAACATGGCTTGTTTAGTGTGATTTGACGATTCTTAGTGTTTCGTTTGGCGTGGTGATATTGATGTATTTATTGATGTGTTTTTCGTTAACGATTTTGTAGTGTAATATAGGGGAAAATATTAGTGTAGGAGGTAAGGTTTAGTATTGAAGGTTTCTTGTTATTGGAGTTGTTGTTTGTTGATATAGGGGTCTTAGACTAAACGATTTGCAATGTTAGTAGTAATAGAGACTTAGCCGTTTGCTAACTGTAGGGATCTTGGCAACTTGATAAACAATTTCTTGATAATTTAAGACTTTTGACGTTAATCTCAACGTTTATTTTTGAAAAGATTTCAATGAAGATTTCTTGGTGTTTTCAATAGCGATACCATCGTTACCTCTAGACTTCCGTTAAAAACCGACGCAATCCAGAAGTATTTTTTACTTATTGCTGTGAAAAACCAATGTAGCTAGTAAAGGCTCTTCGCAAAAATCTTCTATTTACACTGGTATTTCATAAAGCGTAACTAGAAAATAGTTTCTTCTTCTACTTAGATTATCTGTATTTAACCTAATAAGCACTAATCAGTATTGATAAGCCTTTAAACGTTGTAATATTATCGATTCGAATTGTGGTCAAAGTAATAGTAGTATTGCCTAGTCTAGTGGTGGTAGTGTTGTTTTAAGTTTGGCAGACTGCTAGCCGATTTGTGCGCTACTTTGCATAGCTAATTGCTTGGCCTGTGCCCTACATCGAATTGGGTAATACACTGCAATTTACTTACAGTTAGTATACTCAACTTGATTGTACTGCAATTGACTTGACTGCACTGCACTTGAATGCTATTTCAACAGTTATTGTGAGAATAATATTTTTTTTATTTATGGTTAATATAAAATACATATTGTAATAGGTTATATGTTGGTAGGGCCTTAGATCGTTGCAACGTTGTCGATTCGAATCGTGGTCAAAGTAACAGTAGTATTGCATTGGTCAAGTGGTGGATGTATTGTTCGAGGTTTTAGCAGACTGCTAGCTAGTCAGCGCAGTAATTTGTAGGGCCAATTGCTTGGCCCGTGCCCTAGTCTGAATCGTACATTCCACAATCAACTGACTTGCAGTCAGTAGTCAACTTTACTGTAAGTAAAGTTGACTAACTGTACTGCAATTAACTTGCTAAAAATAGCAGTCAATATCGTTCCAACATATATTTAATATTCGATTTCTATGTTTTCATTCGTCAACATAAACTATTTGTTTAAAAGTTAGTTAACTTTTTTGGGTTTGTGTTTTTCATTTCTATGTATTACCTGTACGTTTATAGTATGAATAAGTTGATCGATAGTTAATTTGGTTTTTCTTACCGTTTGAATATCTCATATATAACTGATAGAAAGAAAATTCAATATATAACTAATACAATAAATTCGTTTCATTTTACTAAGCCTTCATGATCATTATTTAAGTTTTACGGTTTACTTTTTATATCGTTCTATTATAAACCTATTAGGTAGAATTTGGTTTATATGTATGAATTGAAGAATTGAATTTAGCCTTGGTAAAAATAGAATTTTATACTGATAAATCGGATTTCGCACTGGTAGATCCCTAATAATACACGTTTTATAGGATAATAAATTTTAACAGGCAGTTTGAAACACCACACATATCAAATTTTCTACCCAGTTTCTAATATATACCAATAATCTTTTAGTAATAACCAACCTTACCACTATCTCGTTTCTCTCTTGATGTGTTTAATAGTATACTACCCCACTTACCTTCTACTAACCATTGTTAACTACTACCCTCTACCCTTCCACAGTTAATTCTCAAATTCACTTCAATCAATTTAATACGATCAATCTCTCTTTTGTAATGAAGGTAAACACGTCAAACAATTCTAATTATAGACACCTAAACGACATAAAATATGTTGTTACCAAGCACTGGAACATTAGCATCAATACTAATAATAATTTGTTTTATAATCTTTTTGTTCTCTTCGCAGAATCCAGACAACAGCTATATAATAAAATACTTCCCATTAAAACCCACAAAACACTAGACAAGACACGAGATTAAACGCTAACAATATCTAATAGTTTGCTAGAAAAAACGTTAAAGATATATAATAACCAACTAAATAAAACTTTGAAAACGAAACCAATATATATAATAAAAATCTAACAAAAACTCCAGAAAAGCATAAAAAAGTTAAACAATGATTTGAAGGCGCAACTAGTATATATAATAAGTTGTTAATTCAAACTCCAAAATAATATAACAAATAACAAAATAAAGTTTCGGAGATACAATTAGTATACGTTTATCAAACGCAACTAATACATAATTATAAGGCGCAACTAGTGGATGATTGCAAACGCAACTAGTATACGGTTGTAGAACGCAACTAATATGTAATCGTAAAGTGCAAGTCGTATATAATTATAAAATACAATTAGTATTCAATTATATAAGCCATGATTATATACTAAATATACCTTCAAGACTTTTCAACTATTTATTATACCTCTTTAACATTTTATTCAACAGCTGATTATATATACTAGTCGCTTCGGCTTGTTGATAAATAAGTAAAACAATGAGAGATGTTGGTATATTAATTCAGGTGAATATATAGAGAAAGATTATCTGTAAATGTAAACCAAAAAAAAGTTTCAATTATATTTGTACAAAATGCAACATAACGATTATGTGTGTGTAAGTAAAGTACAAGAGTAGAAGTTGCAATAGTCGTAGCATTACGGGACGAATGGTAGCCTCATAAACCACATGCTAACCTAATTTACTAATAAAATATATATTATGAAAAACCTACCAATATAAAATTCTATCTACCAATGTGAAATCCCGGTTTTATAGTTCGTATATACTAGGTTATTTACTTCGTTAAAAAGCTCATTGACTTGTAATTCCAACTTGGTTGTCTTTTTTGAAACCCATAATACTATCTTGTTTTTAATGAAATATTAATATTTTTAACACCTAGAACTATTACAATATAAGTAAAAAAAGTTGGAAAAGGTCCAAGTGTTGAACGGAGGATAATATTTGAAACTAGCTGATAAGTGCTGTTGGCGCAATTTCCGATTCAGGTTAGTGCCGGTGCACAGCACGTAGTTGGGGCCGTGTTCGACAGGGTACGCGTGGCAGGGTACACGTGACAGGGTGTGCCGAAAGCCACACTCCGACAGGGCAGGTGCGGGTACAGAAAATCAAGGTGTTTTTCTTCATCCAGCCTTCCCACATGCACCGGATCAACATCACCATTTGAATGTGAATGTGGCCTTTCTGACAAAGGGAAGCATCCCAGGGCTGTGGAATGCTGATGGCAAGTCCATTGATTTGTTTGTAACCTGCTCTGGCCTGTATTCGTGTCCGGACCCTGGGACATCCCACATCATTCCATTCACATTCACATCACACATCTCACATCTCATCATACACCCTCACTCCTGCGCCAAAAGACAATTCCATCAAACTCGTCTCGGCATGCAACTCTGGATCTACTGCCTACGACGCACGCAAACCATACCGGACAATTCCCACTCCTGCACTTGTTGTAGGAACATAGTCCTGCGAGCAGGCTTTTTGTGGATCTGACCTGCCATCTAGTTCATGATATTTCCTTGGCGTCCGTTTTCCAGCCCAAGGCGCACGTGTCAGCATCTTGCTTCGCGCTTTTGCGTTTGCAACGAAGGCTGCCATTGCCCAAAGCCCTGCTACCACGTCGGCGACGACCACGGCGACGACAACGTTGACGACAGCGACAACGACAACGACAACGACAACGACGAGGGTGACACTTTGGAAAATCGCCGTCTTGACCTCACCATCTTGACCTCGCCATCTTGACCTCGCCATCTTGACCTCACCAGACCACCATGACGAAGTCTCACCCTCGTCAGCAAACTCTTCCTTACCTTCACCGCAACTGGCGTGCTTGCCTTGATTTTCTCGAGGCCCACGCGAAGATGCACACCGTCCATGGTGATGACGATCACTATGCCCGCCCTACCAAGCGCCGCCGTTTCGTCGGCTCGCCTGATTCTGGCCTCGGTCCAGACTTGGATGGTTTTGTGCTTCACCAAGACCCGGTAGAGACCCAGAACGCCATGCGCATCGACGTTCTCAAGATCTCACACAAGGATGACGCTCCCCGTGCCCGACAAAATCCTCTCCTCCACGGCAGCGTGCCCGCCGTCAGCAAAGACCTGGTAACAAGAGCGCGTTGCATACTTTCCGTGACCACCGAAGCCCACACGCCTGGCGACACGCGCGTCCTCTACGTCGACAGTCAAACGTGTAGCATCAGGACGTCCCTGAATGCTGCCGGTGTCTGTCGCATGGCAAGAGTCTACTTGCCGCAGCCCTTCCTGGTTCCCGATGACAAGATTTTCGTCCAACGTGACGACGACCCCGTCTTTGATCTTGCCGACTCCTATGCTGTGCGGGTCGAGCTCGGGTCGGTGGGCGATGACAATTGGCCCCCTCTTAGCCTCCATAACCCGGGCGTCGAGGACGATATGGCTGTTTCCCACGTTGCTCCACGCCACTGGTCACTTGCCGCTGAAGTTTCGAATATGCTGGATCGTAGCAGAAGGTCGGGAATTTTGAAGCTTCGCAGAGGCCTTGCATCGGTTTCCAAAACCGACTTTGTCATGGACATCGACATCCGGTGGACGACATCCTTGCCGATCAAGACGATGAAGAACGCACAGGAGCACACACAGCCATACTTGGCCCATATGGCCCATACCGAGGCAGTCGAGGAGCCTTTGGGTCTTACAGATGGGCATGTCAACGGAAATCATGTCAACAGCCATTTGACCAACGGCCAACTGCATCTGGGCGAGGACGAGATGGAGGACGAAGCGGAGGGCGAGCTGACACCCAACCGCTCGTTACGCGCCAGGGGTACTACGAATTACAACCTCAAGGATCTCAGCACGAAGGCACAGGGGAGACAACCGCGGAAGCGCGGCGCCAGGATTCCGAATCTCCAGAAAGAAGATTCGGAACGCATTCTATACCGTCTACCAAAAGAAGCCCTCCCGGCCAGGGAAGTCGTCATGGGCGCCTTCTCTTGTTGCATTTGTTACGGCGCACATCAGTCATTGGCCCAACTGCGGGCACACCTACTGAGTCACGGGCAGTTCACGTTCGAAGTCAATCCTTCTCATAAGAAGCCGGGACATCAGCTTGACATCTCTTGCGTCGGTGACAGCTCGGGCATCTTCCTGCGCACCAAGGTGTATTCCCTGGGCAGACCCACCAAGACCTTCGACTTGAAAAAATACGTTGACGGGGATGATTCATGGTTGACAGCTCGTCTTGGATCCAACAATCAGGAGGACAGTGTAGTCACTGTTCCTCGCAAGGTGTGGCAGCCCAGAGCGCAGAGGGAAGCCCACGTCAGTCACCCTTGCATCTACTGCCTTGTGGGTGTCTGGTAGATGTTAACTACAATGGCTTGCAGAGAAACGGCGTCCGAGCCAAGCAGCAGCAACAGCCGCCACCGCAGAAGAAAATTTACGTACCAAACACGCCAACGCCCCTCTTCGATCCGTTGAGCAAGACCGAACTAGTGCCGGGCACCGAAGTTCGACAAGCGTTGCCGGATGACAGCTGGCTCATTCAGAAGCACCGTGATATTGTGCAGGACTTTTGCGATGTCGACTCGTCGGAAAAGGAGTACATCAAGGAGTGGGATTCATTCATCCACAAGAAGCGCATCGTTTCAGAGGCTTTCATCGGACGCGCCGTCGTGGGTTTCGTCACGGAGAAGGTGGACTGGCTTCTCGAGTGCAAGTCGCGTACTCTGCAGTTTGGAAAGCATCTGACAGTGCTCATTGCACGAGGTGTTGAAGAGGACACTGTAAAACTGGTGCAGGCCAAGCTCCGCGAGGCCAGAATCCAGAAACTGTCAGCGCCGGCATCGGCTGCTCAACCGCCCGTGGAGCCGCCGCAGCGGAAGCCAAAGGGCTGCGCAGTCTGTGGCAAGGCTGTCCGTGGTCCCAGTCTACTGATTTGTGCCAACCAGGTGAGAGTCTATGACCTGTCCTTGTCCTCTTATGGACTGGGAGGACCGGCGGCTGCTGACGACAGCTTTGGTGCAGGACGGCTGCGCGAAACCGATCTACCACGACGACTGCATTCGCAACACTGCGCGCATGCCAGTGGAGCACCCGCGCTGGAAATGCAACGATTGTACACACTAGTAGTGCATACTTTCAACCCAGAGGACTTGGCCCGATTTTGGCCGCCAGCTGCTTTCCTTGTAGCGAATCGAGTCGGGTGCGGTGATGTTTGGCGCCGAGGCAAGTCGAAATGGCTCTTGAGGAGTAGTTAGTTGCAGCACGTGATGGAAGCAACGGACAGAATCTCGTTGGAGAGCTTGATACTCCGTCTGCGCCTGCTTGCCATGCTGTTACACATTGATACCTACTTTTCATGGCAGTTGCCTGGGCAGGATAGCTCTACAGACTCCATCTTGAATGGAGCACAAGCTCACGCTACGGCAAATGACTTGAATATCCGCACACAGTGAGACGCGGCTGTACCGAAATGGATTCGCCTGATTCAAGGTACGACTTTCAACCGGCGGCACATCAGCAACCTCCAGGAGTAGTGCAACCAGCAGTCTACACACTTCAACACACTTTATTCAGATGCCAGGAAACGTGCCAACACATAATTATCAAACAAGTTTGTTTTATACAAGACTAGTTGAGCTAATCCAGATTAGGAAATCCTTGTAAGAATGGACCTGACAACTAACTTAACTGCAAGTTAAGTTAATATATTCTTTGACTACCAAGCAAACCTATCACTATTTCACACTTAGAAATAACAACAATAATTACTATAATTAGTAAAAGCACCAGTTTAAAATCGTACAATATAATGTTTAAATGCAACAAACAGTGTGGTATATATACAAAAGGGAACGGATATTCGTATGGATAAAAATAGATTTCTATACGGGTTTATAGATTTCTGCACGAGTAAATGAATTTGATAAATTTGGGTACTACACCAAGTTGTATTCCTGCAGGTATGTGGGGCCGGCTAGGAGGTTGTAAAGCCATCTTTGTTAAATTTTTCAATTTTCGTTTACGTTACCCACAATCGATTTTTTACCTCTCTACTTATACATACAATATTTATCAATTTGTATAGCCTTATGATACAAAAAGGTAGCATTTATAATATCTATATAGCTTTAAAATGCAGCCTTTGGAATTGAAGTCTGAATATTTTAAATTTTAAGGAAGAAACCCATATAGCCTTTAAATATAAGCGCATATAGCTTTAAAATATAAACTCATATAGCTTTAAAACGTAAAATTCAAAACACAGGCATTGAGAAAATAAGTTTTTTAATATAGGCTTTAAATATGCAAACACATAGATTTAAAAGTAGGTTCTAAGATATAGCCTGAAAATACGAACCTTAAAATAACACGTTATAATATATTGGCTATAAAAAGAAAACCTTTTAAAAATAGGCTTTAAGATGTAGATTTTAACATAAAAACGCGTCTAGCCTTAAATTATAAGCTTCAATTGAAATACAATTCTGAAAATAACATGCCTTAAAATATAGGCCTTAAAATACAAGCGCCGATAGTTTTAAAATACAAGTTTTAAAATGTTAGCCTTAAAAGATAAGTCATAAAATATAAAACTGAAATAGAAACTTTAAAATTCAAGTATATTTAGCTTGAAAATACAAACCTTAAAATGCAAGAGAAAATAACTATTGATAGGACTTTAAACGCTGCAACATTATTGATTCAAGATGTGGTCAAGGTAACAGTAGTATTGCAAATGTTAGGTAGTGAATTGTTGTTTCTTCTAAGTTTATCAGACTGCTAGCCGGTCTGCACACTACTTTATATGGGTAATTGCTTGGTCCCTGCCCCAAATTGAATTGAATACTTTATTGCAATTAGCCCACAACCAATGCAGTTAACTTTAACTGTGTTGTACTTAAATACTATATTAACACTAACGAATTTTTATCATGTAAATCTATTGTATATTATACTATAATAATCTGGTAACACAAGTGCTCCCTTATATTTTACTTATTATCAATAGTATGGTAATTTCATTTTCTACCACTTGTAATCCTAAAAATAAGTGTTTTATTACTTTTGTACTCCAATTCGTCAATACACATATAACTTTAACATGTTGATTAATTTAGTATATATCGATAATAAACTCATAGTATTCCAATTTGTCAAGGTACTCTTGCTTCCTATCTTATCTATTATCACGTAATTTAATCTTACCCGGTAGCCTTTTCACGTAACCTTCTATCCATATAGTTATAATATCACTTTCCATAAACCTTTTCAAGGCTTTATTTGGTATAGACTTTATTATAACGTTAGATGAGCTATTTTTACTATCAATTTATTGAAACCTTTTTATTTCCTTGCTTTTATAAACTTTATGAAGGACGATTACATCGATTATCAAACGTTTTTCATTGGTTGTTTGGAGTTTAAAGAGGCATTCAAATAGGTTTCGTAAATACATATAGATCACAATCCGATTGGCTGGAATTTCAATTATTTGGAAACTATAGTAACAGTTTCTCACATTAATATACTATATTGAAACCGGTAAATATACCATAAAGTTCAGAAGTTAGTACATTTCATATAACACTTTTACAATTAATAAATGTTCAATGCATTAGGATACCAATAATAGTAAATTGGTTATCCTGTAATTTATTTGTGTTAACGATTGTTATAAGTCATCCGATATGCGACGACAAGTCAATGTTATTTTCAAAATAGTCATCCGTAACAATTATTAATTAAGCCCTCAACAAATCAATAGGAACTACATTGATTCTTTCATCCAAAAAGTTCATTTATGACTTCAATCGTTTGTTTAAACGATAATAATCTTTATTAGACGGGTTTCAAACCTACTTTTTAACTAATAAGTCGTACAACACCTTTAATTGAAATAAATTAGCGATGTAATTACTATGGAAACATTACCACAAGTAGTGTTAAACCCTTTTGACATCCATCCTATCAATTTTTGCCAAGCTAGTACCTTAACCTTTTTGGCGTAAATTGAGATATTTCGCGTTGGTATTGTTAACATTATATATTTGGATTGAAGATTCCTCAAAATCTTAGTATTTACCTTTAATTAAAGTTATAATCGGCTAATAGTTCCAAACCTTCGAGTCCTCAACGAATGTTGCTTTACTACTACAAAGTAAATGATTTCAATGAAAGGTATATAGTTAATTTCTATATTTATTATACGGAAATTTATATTCATTCAAATCAATTAATAAATATAAGTTGTAAGTTTAAACTTTATATATTGTTGAGACTTTATTGCAATTGGTAGATTAAAAGTTAATAAATATTATTCTTCGCTAATGTGTATTGTAGTTTGATGTATTGTAAAATTATTTCCAATGAGAATTTATTGCGAAATATTTGTGAAAAATTCCATAAAATGATCCTTCATAAATTAATGGAAAATTGCGTATACTTGTGAAGGAATTTAGGCAGAGCTGTCGCCTTAGGCGGTCGGATACTGTCTATTATCCTCGATGAAGAGAAAGGGAGAAAAACTCTTTGCTAAGGAGATGCTACAGGCTACAGAAAGAGGGTGGCCTGGTCATATAATAGGATAACTCAGAGCATTATAGGAGCATGGTAACTACCAGGCTAGATCTCTAGTGACCACCAGCCCAGGAATTAGCTTATAATATTACCTCCGGCGTACCTCTAACCTCATATACCTCCCTTTTTTTTCTCCCCCTTTTCCCCCTTTTTTATATAAATCCATTAGCTATTTTAACTAATATAAGTTAAGTCTTCTAGTGCTACCACTTAATCTGAGTGGGTTAATATGGTTACTGTAGCCATTGACTATCTTAACCAATATATGTTAACCCTTCAGTATTGCTATTTAACCTACGTAGATTAACTTGTTTATTACTACTACGGATTATCTTAACCAATACGAGGTAACCAGCTTATTGCTTTACTTAATTTACGTTTATCAATTAGAATATTGTCATTATTGACCTATATATATTAACTTACCCATTTTTGTCGTGAACCTACGTAGATTAATTTGCTTATTACTTAGTAATTTTAAAAAATAGGCTTTGAAACAATCCGGTAACTAAGGAAGAATGAAATCAAATTAAGTCTGTTAGCGGGTTAGGCGGGAGGGCTCGTTGCTGTTTTCAGTCGAGTTATAGCGGTATTAGAAAACGTTAAAAGCCGCGGTATTCGAGAAATTTGAAGGTGATTTTTAGGTTGTGTATATATAATTCATTCATTTAATTAAAACCTGTCGTTTTGAGGAGTAACTAATGTGGGAACAGCTTATTTAAAGTTTATTCCGGGGTTGTAAAATGTTGTCGACATAGAATTTAGGGTTTAATCTAGCTATTATTACCTATAACATCAATAACGGATAATTAATAATCACGGATTTGCTAATTCATAAATAAGTCGAAAACGGCTCGAATAAATTGATCGACGTAAAAGCGGAGGTGTTTTTTACTAGAAATATTAAATTCGACAACATGGAAATTAACGATACATATAATACAAGATTTATTATAAAGTTAGTTCAATTTTTTTGAAATTTTTTTTGGCTTATAGTTTCTAAAGAAAATTAAACGTTATTGTTGGTAAGGTCTCTAATTCGTTAACGTAACAGAAGAGTAATCTGAAATATTGATATTGTAGTAGTAAAAATAAGTTGTTAAAAGGAGAAGAAAAATTCGGAGAGTGCACGCCACAGGTAAGAGGTTATAACCTCTCACCAAAGCAGTAGCACTTTACCATGCACTTTGCTAATCTTCTTTCTGGGCAGTATCATATTATTATGCACTTTTCAGATTCCACTTTTAGACATAACATATTATTATTCACTTTGTACGAATGTACCTTGTAAAGTGATACGTTACTATACACTTTGCAAAGGTATACTTTGTAATGTAGCCGTTTGCTAATTATAGGGATATATGGTAATATTTATATGGGTATTTTTCTCTTTTTTTATAACGGCCTGTATTCGTTATTTAGTAATAATAATGCAATTTGTAGCATAGTCCATATCTATGGTTCAGTAATAATAATGTAGTTTATAATGTAATCCGTATCCATAGTTTAGTAATAATAGCAGTTGCGGTAAATATTATAGAGGTTTGAATTAATAGTTTTTAACCGCGATAGTAATTATAATAATGGTTTGGTTGGTTTAGATAATCGGTGACGGTATAATTGGTAATTTAATTCATTGTCAATCCCTATATGCGTGTAGTTACATAGGTATTATAAGGGTATGATTCCGTCAGTGTTATAGACATGTAATTACATAAGGGTAATTATGGTATTACGTATTTTGGGGTTAATATAAAAACATATATCGTTATTGGTTTAGGTAAAAAAAATCCTTTTCTTTTTAACAGCACGTACCTATAATTAACGTAAGTTATAACTAATTGATTAACTTATATAAAATTAACCAACTTTTCCAATTACCTATTTTAAATCGCTCTAATAAGTAGGTCACTAATCCAATTCTTATATATGAGCTTCGCTTATAAATAAATGCTGCCTAAAAACAGGTACTTTAGACGTCGTTTAGTGCGTAAATGTAAACGAACAGAGGCGACTACCGCCGTAGCTCGCCACGCTTCCGACGTCATTACCGCCACCATTATTAGCTTCACCTCTTTTGGAACTATATCGTTAATCCCTGCCTCTTTTTTTAGCCTCGTCTCCTACCGTCGCCGCCGCCGAAGCTATCATCCCCTCTTTTTTTTTTCCCTCTCCCCCCTTTCTCCTAACCCTTAAAGAGAAAAGCGGAGGGCTTTTAAGGTTATAAACCTTACCCTTTCCTTATGGGTAAAGACCTTATTACCTGTAGAGACTCTTTCTCCCCATTGTAAACGTAACTTAACGAAGTTATAACATGGTTCGTATCGCTAATCATCCTTGTATATTTCGTTATACTAATATCCTTATGAATATAGTCGTCGAGGCGGATCTTTTCCGTTGCCTCGAATTATATATTGATAAGATACGTTGCGAGGCTTTTTTAATGCGTAAGGTGTTGAAGCGGCGTACTCGGATTTATGGCCCCAAACAGTTTATAGATATGCCTAATGTGTCGTGTATTGCGCTTACGGCCGCAGGCAAGTTTATTAGCGATTATTATCAAAACAGAGGTCGGTTGGCCTGTTACTATCGTTACAAGAGAATTAGTAGCAGATACGCCTTTATTCTGGTCATTTTGGAGCCGTAAGCCGAGACTGTATTAAGTGTCCACCGGTTTTATAGTAAGTTTAATTTAAATTTATCATTTTAACGTTGAACCTCATTATTATGATTTTACCAACATATTGTTTAAGGTGCTCCTAAAAGAAATTACGTTTTTTTAAATAACTGAAATAAGATAATACTAATTAATAATAGGCGTTAACTAGCGGACTAAAAAGTTGACAGTCGTTATTGCCGCCTAGAAGCGGAGCCTGAGTATATACTACGTGGGTAAATTCGACGACGTTATCTCACGTCGCCGTAAAGAGGGTTAAAAATCCCCCACGCCTATACCTAAAGGCATACAATTTAAGGCGCGGGGCCACCACTTCAGTGGCGCCGATAGTGGTGTTAATAACGGTGATAACTGTGGTGTTAGCATAAAGGGAGAGCGTGGCGAAGAAGAGGATGGTGGGGACGCGACGTAGCCCCTTCCCTGTTCTTTTAGCAGCGAACAGCTGCTCCTTTTTGTCGGGCCGGCGTGCCCAGCTATAAGTAATTCGTTTTATAGTAATTTTATTATCATTTAAAAGAACAAATAGTTTCATAAATAATGAATAAGTAGTAAGAATATGTTGGTTAAGTGGTAAATCGGAAAATAATAAGTAACAAATGTTAAAAATGATACGAATAATAAGTTTAAATGGAGAATATTCCGTAAAAGTGATTTAAATAGCAAATGTAAATAAAGAAAATTCCTTAAAGACGGTTTGAATCGTAAATACAATTAGAGAAAAGTTTTGTAAAAGTGGTGCAAATAGCGGATCTGGACCGCTCCAAAATATTAAACGAGTTATAATTTTATAAAATGAATAAGGTTGAAATTAGGTGTAAATTTTTTAACTTAAAAAAAGTCGTAAACCTTTTTTAGCAATATTAACGAAATGTTCATTAATACGAGCGCTTTTAATGCTCCGTTCGGAACGCCTTTCGTTATTGAATTTATAGTGTTTGGTTTTCTATAGATTTATCTTATTTAATTAATTTAGTGGCGCTTATACGATTCGCGAAAGGTTATAATATGGATTATAAGGAGTTTTTCCTTCGCGATGCTAAGTTTAACCATTTATTCTTAAAGCGAAAAAGAATTAGTGTAAACTACGAGAGGGAAAGCTTTTAAACTAAGGTTCAAAATAATTATTCGAATTGTCATCGTTATAATGATTTTTAAATCGAAAATTATAATTATACTATAAATTTCCGAGCCTCAAACGCTTTATATAACCCGTTTAAACTTAGTCGAGCTTTAATAAGTAATATTTTTACGAAACTTGAATCCGTTTCGAAGCGGTATTTCATTACCAAAAATAAAAACTAATTTCATTTGTAAGCTGTAATCGGTATTATTAACGAAGGAATATTTAATAAAAATGAAAATCTTTGTAATATAAATATTGATCGGTATAAATTACAAATCACGTTTTGGATTATAAATTTTCTACGTAAGGCGCTTATCAAGCGCTTTATATACATCGTTCGAAGGGTCGGTTTAGGGTTACGCGGCGACCGAAAGGTTAAATACCGTTTTCAGTTATACAATTACTGTAATGTAAGCGCCACGTACGCGCTGATATTTATATTCGTCGGCCCGTTTTACGCTATTTAGGGCGATAAGAGAAACTTTATTCCATTATCCTTTTTGTATAAGGTTTAAAATGTCGTTTCAACAAGTAATTGTAACTTCGTTCAAGTCAATTATTTGGTCCTGCGTTAAATACGTCTTAGGTTTTACCTTTGGACCGGCCTTTAAAATATTTCGCTTTTTATATACGGAAAACGACTCGTTACATAATGTTGAGGTATTATCCGTTTGTATGCCAGTTAATGTAAAGCCTTTAAAATATATTGTTAAAGCTAATAAATACGTGTCAAAGGTCGAAAAAGCTATTTCGAACTGTTTTTTAAAGTGTTTTGAAGAAGTGTTTTACCAATATATACTAGGCTTAACGAGTCCGTAAAGCGGTTTTATAATACGTAAATTTGATTTGGGTAAATGGTGTTTTCGGATCTCCGTAGGTATGAAGTCTCAAATACAGCTTTTAAACTGTTTTTTCGACTGTATATAAGCCTATATAATATAATCCTATGTAATATTACGAAGCTCAATATTATAGCCGTAAGTCATAATGAAGGAGGAGACGAACGCTAAAATCAAACGATAACTTACCCTTTGCAAAGTGTGCGATTATGTTATAATATATTTTTTTACCGGTATTATCGTATTTTTCAACAATAAGGCGGTTTTTTTCATTGAGCTTACCGGCCTTGTTTTTTTATTTCGTAAACTAGACGTATGAGAAAGATTTTATAGACGTTATAAATCATTAGTTTGAAGCTTTTAAAGTGAAAAACGGCTTATTAGATTAAAGTAGTGATTTCCGTTTACGTAGATCATTTGAATAGTATACCTAAAGTGGTAATAATACCTTTTTGACGAAACTTTAAGCTTAATTGACGGTTTTCCGTTCCTTTTTACATAATAAAAGAGTCTGTAGCGAAGGTGTTAAAGCGTTTTTCATTTTCAAAGCCAAGTAAACGTCCTCAGGAGAACGGTGTTAGTTTAATTAATATAGACGGGCCGGTTTCATATGGTTGTAAAAGTTTGGAAGTGGTATTTGGGGGGTATATTAGATTGGAGAGCGGCTTAAATTCCTCATTTTAAAAGTTACTTTATCGATGTTATTAATTGAATTACGGTTTCGGGTCGCTTTTTTCTACCTTTTCCTTTATTTACTTTCGTATTATTATCTAGAGGAACGAACTTGCACTATTTCGTAAGTATACGAGTATATTTTAGCCTTTAAACCCGTTAATTTTCTAGCGACCAATTTATACGTCTTATATTTTCCAAACTAGGTCCTCAAATTATAATAGTAAACCTAAAATGCCAGTCTTACACGAGAGGTTCCTTATAGCTAATGTTTTCTAAACTTTATTTCTAATCCGTAAAACACGTAATACCATTATAGATTTTGCTATAACATTTTCCCTTTAAATCGTAACTAACGATGATACTCAATCTATATGGACTTTGGAATAAGTACCAGAAATAAGGAGTATTAAAATAAGACTATTTAGACTAGATATATTATTTACATCTGTAATCGTCATTTGTTAGATTAATTCCTTAAATCTAATATCTTTTAGTTTTTTGAATCATACCATATACGGTTTTGAACTGTTGTTAATACCTTATAATGCTTTTACCGGTATTTATATATATTTATTATGGGCTATTTTAACCTTGAAACTCTATTTTATCGAGTCAAAGGCAGCATATACGTTATAGGTGATTTAGTCCGAAGGCATTAAGTAAACTTTTTACTAGTAATTTACCAAAACGTTCTGGTAATATATAAAGGAAGCGTTTCGCGTAAATTTCGCGACCTAGAATTATATTATTACGTTGACAGCGTATAATACCAGTTAGCTGTCAAGGTGTATTTCATTTAAAATTCCCTCATAATTAAAATCCATATCGTTTTAAAGGTAGAATTTGAACCGTCATAAGGCTTACGAATATAGTAAATACTCGTGGCAAAACTATTCGATAACTTTAAGCGTTTTTTCCCTACTTTAATATTTCTTGTAACGTAAAGTGACCGTAAAAGGCTTTTTGTAGTTAGGTATTTGAATCTGCGGTAAAATATTCGTAATTTCAATTACGTTAGGTAAACGGCTTGAATTATACGTATTTTGGAGAAAACTCAAAAGTATTCAAATTTAAGGCGGAGCGACACATACGCTATTTAAAACGCGAACAAATTAGTTAGTTGTATTTCGAATCTCGATTTCAAGTTTATTTATATGAATTAACGATAATTTACATAGTATTTCAAAGTCTATTACATAAAACCTAACCGTTCCGAATCGTGTATTTACAACGACCGTTCCTAGTAACGACGTTTTGCCTTTGCCGAATAAGACTTTTCGATATTTTGCTATTCGGTTAAACTGAAATTTCGGAAATTTCGCCGCAAGAGTGTCGAATTATCGTTTTCCGGCGGTTAAAATTTCGGCCGCACCGTTATTAAACATAATACCCTGAAATCGATTTTCGTACCTATTCGAAAGTGTAAACTATGATACTATATAGACATTTAACACGTTATTTTCGAAATTTAGACCCGTATTATATAGAAAAGAGGCATCCTATAAGCTTATAAACATTCGTTACGCGGCTTCTTTATCCTAAATTATCAAGTAAATATTATTATTTTTAAAGTCTTTTTCTTCGGAGTTGTACTCGTAAAGGTAAACGTTAAGCTTATTCTTTATATATTCGTATTCGTCTGTGTATTGTAATGATCACACTAAACACCCGTGAGTATATAGAAGGTGTCAGAGGGTTTATGTTATCAAGAAGGTAGCAGAGGTGCTGAGTGAACAATATCGCAACCGCGCAATTAATGATCAAAAGCCGTGAGGCTATTCAAATGTATAGACTGAATACTTAGATTAACAACTAAAGAACTATGAAGGAAATACTATCTGTGTGGTGATGATCATGTCCTTATATATCCGTACCTTCATACCATCTTTAGTACTGGATAGCTTAGATAGCAACATATCCAACATATCCTATGCGTCCGTGCGTTAACCCTAACCCTGGGTTGCTGACATAAGAGATGTTCCTCGCTTGATGTGTTGGACTTCAAGCTTCTCAGTGGCGCAGTTGCATACTGGCCCATTTCCTGACCCAACCGCTGTTTGGGTCATGATATGTATATTGAAAAATTGGATTTTTTTTCAGTCCTTTAGTAGGTAATCAGCCCAAAACTAGCGTTCAATCCGAATCTGGTTGTATACTAGGTGATTAGTCAATTAATAACCTATTATACCGCATATAATATAAAGGTTTTAAAATACCGTAAAACTCTGTATACTTTTTTGCGGGTATTGATATAAGCTTAGTAAGTTTCGCTTTTAACTATAAGTTCGTTTTCGAAGGTAATTATTTTAACTTTGGTTTCCGCGGCCCCCTCCCTAATATTTGTTTTTTTAATAACCGTATCTAAGGCATTTAATTTACTTTAGGTTGAATTTGAATTTTCGATTTAAAACGTGGTAAATACTTTCGGTGAGGTTTATTTGAGTAATATAATCCTTACCTTTAGTTTGATCGGCTACGAATATTAATCCAGGGCTTGCCTATAGGTGTATAAAAGTTTTGAACTATATTTTGAAGCTTATACAAAAAGATTCTATGTTTTTTTCCGACTTAAATAATATAAAGTGGAAGTTTAAGTTTCCATTATGTTGGAATAGTATTATATTCAGTGGAGTAGGTCAACTTTACTTCCAGTGAAGTTGACTATACTGAACTGTAAGTTGAGTATATTGCTTTTTAGAGACTTACCGCATTGGGTGTAAGTTGAGTGCAGTACGCTGCACTTCACTCTAGGGCACGGGCTAAGAAATTGGCCATACAAATTACTTTGCAGACCGGCTAATGGTCTGCGAAACCTAGAACAATAGATTCAACATCTGACCACACAATACTACTGTTACTTTGATCAATCGAATCGACAACATTGTAACATCTAAAGCACTACCAATACTAATTAGTGCTTATTGTCTTAAGCACATATTATCTAAGTAGAAGAAAAAGCTACTTTCCAGTTACGCTTTACGGCTACGGCGGCTAAAGTAAAGGAAATATTCTTACGAAAGGTCTCTATTAGTACTGCGCCAGTCTACAACGGCAGCAAAACAGAAATGATTTTTTGGGTTACGTCAGTCCCTAACAGCAATCTAGAAGTAAGTGGCGGTATCGCTACTTAAAAACACTAAGAAATCTTTATAAATACTTTTTGAAAAGCGTTATGATTAACCGCTAAAATTATTAATTCGGTAAGTTGGCAAACGGCTAAGTTAGTACTACTTTGGGTACTACTACTGCAAAAACGACTAAGTCTTTACACCAAATAACCACAATAAACAACCTTTGCCTTCCACCAACAACAACAACCTCCGACCTCACCCTTTACATCAAACCTTTGCTCTACTTTACTCTTTTTACTCCTTACGCCACTGGAATCTTCAAGTTTGATTCTCCTAAGCGAAAATAATAAGTCGCATCAAAAAAGCCACATCTTGCGACCTAACATCAAGTCGCCAAGTTTCTACGCGACTTCACGCCAAAACACTAAGTCCCCACGTCTGAAGATCACCAAATCCCTCGTCTTACACGTCCTATAAGTCTTACACAAGCCAGAACGTCAAGATTTCTACCGCCAGCGCTCACTTTGAAGCCATTACCAACCCCGAGAAGAATAAAACAATTAAAATCTTTGGAACTGTTTTTACTAAGTTTTAAGACAACGATTTTTGGGCGCTGGATATTAATGAAAAATTAACTGAAAAATACCTTACTAATTTTATCGGATGCTTTATCTCTAAGTACAATAACAACCACGACTTTAATCATACTTTTAACAAATATCGTAACTTTTTTAAAGACTAGAAAATAAATATATGAAAAGCAATTTAAAAAGGGGTTAAGTTAAAACTTAGGTCGAAATTGGAGAAACAAGGGATTTTCGTTTAAGTATAAGGCGTTACGACGTTAGCTTAAGCTCTCTTCGACTTGGCACAACTTATAAAATACCTTTATAACTTACGGTCTAAAGGAAAAGCTGTTAAAGAAACCTTACCGGCCCTATATACGATTTAGAGGACTTTTAACTTACCTTTAGATAAGTTGATCCTTTTTATATGTTAACTATAAAGAACTTATTAACCTGTTCGGTAGTTTAGTACCCCCACGTGACAGTACAGAGTATGCTTTTAGCGGTGGTAGAGTTTGTGAAGCAGCGGCCGCTAACGCGGTAAGTGTTATTAACGTTAGGAATTTATACTAGTTTGTTAAGTAAGATCGTTAGGTCTTTCAAAACCTTTCAGTATCTATCGCCCCTTAGTAATTTAGTCGCTAAGCGCTCTAAGACCCTTTCTTGTTTACGTTCGCCTATACGCAAGAGTCTACTACAGGTCCTATTATAGGATTTTACACTTTAGGCTAGGCTACTAGTAATTACCTTTAACACCGTGCCTTAAAAGTTTTAAAGCTTAAATTTTTAGGAAATAACATTTGAGATTAGGGTAACTATTGCGATCTTTCCCCAAGAATTATCAGAATAGTTAACATTAATTATAAGCCTTTTACTAACTTCGTCAAAATTTGAAACGATATAGAAAAGTGTAACGGAAAGCCTTATAACCTCTTTTATTTTAAGATAATACCCTTTTTAAATATCTGTAAATGGATGAAGGTTCCTCCTTTAGTTTTTTACTTATTATTTCCCGAAATCCTCATAGGATACGCCAGGGACTATTATCTAACCTTTTTTTTTTACGAGAGCTACCACATTTTGCGAGGTTTTGATAATATAAAGGGCTATTGAGAATACGACGTTTACCCCGCGTAATAATATACAAATTGAGCCACTATGTGGTGAACTATAATAATGGTAAAGAATGAAGAGGAGGAAACGCTAATAGATGTCTTTAATTGGATGTTTAATAAGTTAATGTCATGCCAAAAAGTAATGGAAAAAGTCTACGTTAGTAAAGCTACACTTCGCGAATAGGTACAGGTAATAGTTACGGGTGTTAGTGAGATTAAATACGCCTTATAACGCCTAGATGCCACTTGCGAAGGATTTTTTAGCCAGTTACGTTTTTCGCTTGCTATAGTAATAGCGCGCATACCAAATTCTCTTAGTATATACTCCCAAGCTGGTAACTTTATTAACGTGGATAAAGTGGACCTTACGGTGGTTAATTACGTCAACCGTAAGTACGGGGGCCTATAACGCCTAAAGTTTGGTCTACCGGCTTTAAACTAGAGGTAGTAACCACATTAGTATTAATAAGGCCAAGCTTTACGTGGATCTGTTAATCGCTAGAATTATTATCGTAATAGTAGCAAAATATGTTGGATTTGCGGTAAGTCCGGCTATTGATTAACTCGGCACTCCCCTGCCGAGAGTAACAAAAAAAAGGCAGTATGTTACGCGTAATAACCTATTACCTTTAAATAGGAATATTTGGATTAAATTGTAGCCTTTGAAATCGAAGAGCTAATTAACGTCGCCAACGCTCCTAAGTAGATTAAGTGGCACGAAGATACCGTTTCTGATGAAGCTTAGTAATTAGCCGACCATGTTTTCTTATACTATTTCGATAGAGAAAACCTTTACCTTCGTCCTAATCCAGCCTCTAACCCCTAACATATCTTCAAACTTCTTGATCGTTACGCAAAATATATATTTTAAGGTATTATGCCACACATAGGGGCAGCAGGGTAATTAATAGCAGGCTATTCGTGATATATATTACTACGAAGAGAAATTGTTATAGTTATCAAAATTAATCGTTACGATACTAGTAGGGCTAAAGTTAGCTTTGGCCTAAACGAATAACTATCGTTATTAGGGATAAAGGTGATCTAAACTATTATAGGTGTAATCACGTTTTACATCCTTAAGTTCCTTACCTCTTTCTTACATTTATTAAAGGATATAAAGACCTTTGGAGTTAACGTTGATATTAACGCAGAAGAACTGGTTAAAAACGACTAGAGGTTTCCACTCGTCTTTAAGTGGAAGTACCTATGGTTTTATTTTGAAGGCCCGGAAGTAGTGGTATTAAACCTGATAAAGCCGGAGATACGTTAACTATACCGGCGATTTAACTATCTAACCGTTAATAGGTTATATAAAGTCCTAAAGTCCGTAAGGTATAAATACGTAAAATACTTTACCCTAAAATCTATTAAAAGGCTTGACTATTATTATTAAACACATATCCAAGCCTTTCAGAAATTTAAATTTACATTAAAAAAAGATAGGGATTTTAACTGCGAGATCTTTCATAATGTATTTTATTTCAATAACAAGCTTATGCTTTACGTCGTTGATTTTGTAACCTTTTTTTACGGGTTTAAGTTTCTTTAGTCCTTTATAGCAAAAGATACGTGGGAAATATTAAGGATGTTATGGATTGATACGTATCTATACTTACCTAATGTCGTCGTTTATGATACCGGTATAAACTTTGCCGCGATGGAATTTTAAAAAGATACTAAAATAATAGGTATTTAATTTAAACAGGTACCTATAGAAACTTACTAAAGTATTAGGAAGATTAAAAGGGCATACGTTTTATTTCTCCGAACGTATAATATCCTTACGCTAGAGATTGAAATTTTTACGAATCCAGAGGCACGCCTACAAATGGTAGTAAAAGGCCTGAACGACACTATAGGCTCTGACGGTTTGATGCCAACACTCTTGGTCTTTAAAACGTATCCACGCCTAATAAGTGAATCTCCGCCCTCGTTAAGGACTTAAAAACGCGTTACGGCCTATAGTAAAGCTTTAAAGGAATTTCGAAAAGAATAGGTACGACGCTAGATTAATAAGGCTCTTAATACCAGGAACGGCCCCTTAATAATCGACGTACTTGTTTTTTCGTTGTAAAGTAAAGTCTACGTATAACGGGAGCCGGGTAAATAGGAAGGCCCATATAAGATATTAAGTATCGTAAACTCCGAAGTAATCATCGAGACTATTAACGGCTCTATACCTTTCCGAACTATTTAGGTTAAGCTTTAAATTAGGGCTACTAAAGATAAAGACCCTTAATTCCTTTAAGCCAAGCGACCGAACTAATACGAACCTACTCCACCCGTTATCGACAAGCCGATAAAACGCCGCCTACGCGAATGACTTTTGAAAAAGAAAAATGTTAAAAAGGAGGAATACATACCAGACCGTATATACAATATTATTTAGGAAAGTAGAAAAGATAAAGATAACGAAAACTTGGCACTGAAACTCCGAACGCAAGGGATTATTAAAAACTTCGGAAAACCTTTTGAAAAAATCGATAAGGTCGAGATAAAAAGTTTGCTAACTCGAGGGGTTATACGATTCTTGCCGAAACCCAATTTCAACCTTTAAGACCCAAATGTTACAATTTTTAAGCTGAAAATTATTTATAAGGTTAATGGCAAAACCACGGGGCGGCTATACGAAAAATCACGTTTAATTATTCAAGAATATAATAATAAAGGCAAAAACTAAATCTTTACATAATCGCCAACGATTTATAAAATTGGCTAACGTTTGGTATTCGTTTTGATAGAAAGTTTACTAGCTAAAAATAGAAGCAAGTTTACGCTTACTTGCTATAATATACCGTAAACCTATACATAATTAACAACGGATCTATAACGGATCGTATTACTAAAACTACCATAAAAACTCCGTTTCATTTACCCTCCAAATATAGTAATACGTTATATTAAACCACTATAAGGATTCGTTAAAACAGGCGTTTACTGGTTACTAACTTACTAATCGTACTTTAAATTACAGCTAACGATAATATCCTTCATATACAACCCGTATTTACTGATAACGTAAAAAAGGAACTTCGGCGTAATAGGTATGTAAACAAACGATATCTTTTTTGTCGGAACGGCTAGCTTTATAATATTAAAACAACAAACGATTAAAAATTCCAAGTTTTGGAATTAGAAGCTGGTAACAACTTTGATGAAAGATAACCAACTTAAATTTAATAAATAGTTAATCCGCATGTTTGGTATTAATGCCGGCTTCAGCTTTTACTAAAAGGGTTAGGGCGCTATTTTAGCTACAATTAACAAAACTGACGAAATCAAGGCTTAATGGTACTTGGAATAGCATGCTCGAGGTAGATATATTAATACTTTATGCCAACCGAAAGCCTTTTACGATCTATCCATCGCTGTACAAGTCTAAAAACTAACGGATAAGGACTTCAATCGGCTAAATAAGAGGTTCGAGTGGCAAATGCGAAACTTGGACCGCGGAATCGATATAGTTCCAATCGATCTATTACAGGCTAAGTTAATGATCTTTATAAACAGGTCTTTTCCAAATAATATCAACTTATCTTTACAGATTGGCTTCTTGATAACCCTCGTCAACGAGGATAAACGGGAAAACTAATTTAGTATTATTAGCAGCCTAATCCATTAGACCTCCGTCAAGTGTAAAAGAATTATACAAAACGTACTAGTATCAAAGGTCTACGGTATAATAATTAGCTTTAACGTAGGTATACCATTGTAAAAAACCATTAACCTCATTACCAGACAGTTAAATTTCTCCTATCCTAATGGTAATTTATATCAACTTAAAAAGTCTTTTTTAATACCTTTCAAAGATCGGAACCACTAGTGAAAAACGCTTAATAATCGACGTAATAACACTACACGAAGCCTACTAAAGGAGTTAAATTAAGGAATTCTGATAGATCAATGACAAAGACAACTCTATTAACTCTTTAACGAAGGAATCTCCGAATAGAGCCCTGGAAAGGTTTGTAAACAGCAAAAGACTAACTATACGCATCGAGGATTACGTTAATAGGCCGCCCGAAAATCCCAAATTACGTAACGGCGAATAGGTATATATTAACAGATTGGAAGACTGCTAGGGAACTAATTGTAATTTTTTTAATTAAAATAGTTAAATTGGAGGTTTACAGAAGTCTATAGCGAAAAAACTTTTTGTAGGAGTTGATAAACTCGGACCTCGGAGCAACGGAGTAATTAAAGTTAAATGGGGTTGATTTGCATGTAATTGGGTACAAATCAATATTGAAGTCAATTGGAATTGTCAGAGGTCTGGCTAATTGACGAGAAGGCGATTT
Source organism: Anisogramma anomala (assembly GCA_038502455.1). NCBI lineage: Eukaryota > Fungi > Ascomycota > Sordariomycetes > Diaporthales > Gnomoniaceae > Anisogramma > Anisogramma anomala. The sequence goes on along the minus strand of JASMMZ010000008.1, from coordinate 1,157,160 downwards.
AATGGCAACCGGAAAAGATTAGTCAGCTATACTAACGTGCGCGTACAGACTAAAAAGCTGCCAGTATTGGAATAGTATTACATGCAGTACAGTTGGTCAATTTTACTTACAGTGAAGTTGACTATACTGAACTGCAAGTTGAGTGTATTGCTTTATAGAGACTTACCGCATTAGGTGTAAGTTGAGTGCAATATAATGCACTTTATTCTAGGGCACGGGCCAATAAAATTTCCATACAAATTACTGTGTAGACAGGCTAGAGATCTGCCAAACCTAGAACAATAGATCCACCATCTGACCACGCAATACTACTGTTATTTCGACCAATCGAATCGACAACGTTGCAACGTCCAAAGCCCTACCAATACGTAACATACTTTTATTACTTTTTAGATTAATAGTTTATTACCATTATATTCTGGTTTGAAAGCTACCTAATATTTCAGAAACGTTGTTAACAAGGTATTAAATACTTTTTACGGGCATTTATTAACGTTTTGACACTAATTTTCTACGGATTTCTAGGTGGTATTAGTTCAATTCGTATTGTAAAGTTTGGGGATAATTTTCATGTTAAAGTACGATTTCATGCGGTTATGGAACTTGGTGAATATGTTTACTTATATGAAATGGTATATAAACCACTTTTGAACTACCCTTAATGATATTCCTAGAAAAATAATATAAAACCATTACGGCTTAATATTTAGTATTATATATTTGTTTAGTATTACTCGTATTTTATCATCAAGCACGTCATCTAATTCGCCATTATAATTTTTATTTTTATTTTGTAGTTTGAAAAAGTTGGTAAGTTTCATAGGATAGCTCCTATTAGTTGGGAAGCGGTATGGTTCGAGGTTATGGTAAGGGTTGTGGTTAGTGGGTATTAATCCGTAAAGTACTTATTAACGTTGTATGACGATTATATTGTATTCGGGCGGGCCGTTTTCTTTATCCGGATCGCTTTTGTTACGGCGGAGTTTGTTATCGACGACCTCAAGGGTGTAATCTTTTTTTTTTTTTAGTTAAAGGTACGTTTTAAGGAGGGTTCGCGTTCAACCCGCGTATTAGATAATATTTGTAGCTTTTTATTCTTTTCCGTTAATTCCTCCAACTTTATTTCTACTTAGCAGCGTACGTTTAATCCTGCTAAACACCTTGTTCCATATATTTACGGAGTCTTTTCTAGTTTCTCATCTATTATTTTTGAAATGCGATCTTAATACTTTTTCAGCTAGTGTCATTTTACAAAATTTACCTTTATTACTTTATTATCGGTCCACTTTAGTATTTAAATAAGTTATTCTGTTATTAATAATCTTTTTATAATACAGCTATTATTACTACCGTTAGTATTCATACCTTTGATCTATAATTGTTTTCTTAATATTTTTGAAATTATATTATAGACTATAAGCCATATAACTAGCTTTTAGTTTACAAAGTCGTCCCTAAAATCGTCGAAAAAATCGTGTCTTTTAATACCTTCATTGTAACAATTAAAAATTATATTAATAACGGATATATTTTCCTTAAAAGGGTTTTTATTCTCTACTAGTACTTCGATTTTATAATCTCATAAATTAAGGTCCAAGTACTTTAAAATATAACTATGAAATGAAGTATTGGTAAATAGGTAGTTTATATATTTGTTAGTTTTCGTTAGGTTTGTTATTAGTAAAACCATAGTGGTAAGAGTGTATAATATAATAAAGCGGTTTGGAGGGCGGCTTAGACGTGTATTTTAGATATTAGAGCGGTATAAATATCTATTCGGCGTAGTAAATAGGATGCGGGTACGTTCGGAATATAATATTTAAAGCGATAATCAAAAATGAAAAGAGTATGAAAAAGTAAATGAAGAATAAAATAAAATTCAATAAAACGGTCAAATAAAATCGTTTGACTTTAAGTAGTAAAAATGAAGTTTAAATACGATGTTAATAAAACGTAACTATAAGTTAATTAGGCGTTTTAAATGAGTTTTTTTTAAAGTTTTACAAGCGTTACACTTGTTAAACGGCCAGTAAACCTCAAATTCGTGTGTCATAAATTTAAATTACCGTTGTAAGTTGAGTAAAGGCAAGGGAACGGGGTAATGAAAAAAAAAGGGGAAAAGATATGGAAAAGTATATAAATAAGGTTCGGTTCGCATTTAGTAAGCGGTTTAGATATCGTATTATAACAGCTCATATTATTTGCGAACGCTTTGGGTATTATGTTTTAACCGCTTTGAGGTTTAGTAAACGGTGTGAATATTACGTCTTAATCGTTCCCGAAATATATAGACGGTTTGGATACTATTTCTAGATCGGATAGGTCCTAACAAAGGGTTCCAAAAATTGGTAGTTTTAGCTTACGTGCCCTATTACGTAATATAAAGTTTTTCAAAAATTGTATAGGTATATTGAAAACTTTAAAAGCCAATTAACGGGTAACGTAACGAGGTCTTTAATAAATGGGGGATTGACTCATTGATAATATCGTATTAAAATTATTTTTCAAATTTACTGCGGATTTTAAAGTTTCATTACACTTCGAGTTTCAAAAGCGCTTTCGCGGAATTATACACTCCCGTATAATTCCTATCATTCGTAATGTTAAAACACAAACAACCAAGACCGCTATAATATCGCCTTATAAGTATTTAATTTAGGTTTGTCTCTTTTTTCCTAAGTTATCTATAGTCGACTAAGTTGGCTACTAATTAGTATCGGTAAGATCTTTAATACGTTAGCGTAATAAAAAGGTAATTAAAAATATCAGTATTACAACAGTAAAGATTAGTTGTTAAAAGGAGAAAAAGCATTCGGAGAGTGTATGCTATGAATGAAAAGTTATAACCTCTTACCTAGACAGTAGCACTCTACCCTACACTTTGCTAATCTCCCTTCTAGGTAGTGGCACGATATTATGCACTTTGCAGATGCCACTATCAGGCAGTGGCATGCTATTATACACTCTGAAGGAATGCATCTTACAGAGTGGTACGTTACCATACACTCTGCAAAGGTGCACTTTGCAGCGTAGCCGCTTACTAACTATAGGTATATATGGTAATATCCATAGTTATCGTTTATTTGCAATCGTTTCAAAAGGGAACGTTGGTTATTAATGTATTTTTGATGTATTGTTACATAGCTATTTTTGCGGGTTATGCGAATTTCGTAGCGCCGAGAATATGTTAGATGAAGGTTTCGACCTTTCTACGTAGTTCTGTGTCTGGAATACGTAAATATTATATAGGTTATATAGGGTTTATGTAGTAGCCGTATGTTATAAAGAACGGGTTAATACGAATGTTCATAGTATTCTTATTATTTAGATTTAATTAGTAATTGGGTAATAGATAACTTTAATAAAGTTGGTTATAAATAATAAAGAAACTTAAGTATATTAAAACCTTTCAATTGGTGTGTTCAATCATACTATCAGCTTTGAGATGGAATAGGGTGTTTAGATATTGTTTTACTCTTTTTAAGTTGTAAAGATGTTTTTCAAACCTATTAGTTTCATTCGAATCTCGATCGTTAATAGTAGCGTAAAAGAACTCGTGAAGTCGCTAATAACAGTTTAAAAACCGCTCCGTGTAAGTTTCAGCGTTTATGATATTTATTACTTTTGGAGTAAAAGTTTAAATTAAAAATTCCGTACTGATCATATGGAAACGTAGATTATTATTTCGTTTTTAATAGAGATCGATTATGAAATCACTCAGGAACTAGTTTGATCTTGAAAAGTCCCTTTAAACGATATCGTTCATGAATCATTCGTTTATAAATATCGTAATTCCAGTAAAAATATCCGACTATACAGTACAATTTACGTTATAAATATATTTTGGTTGAAATAACGATAGTAACGTCCTAGGTTTGGTAGCAGGTAAAAAAAAATTGTATGTAATTTGAATTAACGCGGTAATAAGCGGTTTATAAATAAAAAACGAGATACGGTTACGTAACCGTAAAATATTATTGTTGTTTATTTAATATTTCGAAATAAAGTCTTTAAGTATTCGGTTGTAGTTAATACAAATATCGGTAAGGAAATTCCGGTTACTTTTATGTACCGCGCGAATTAAACGAAGTTAATTAACATATTAGGTAATAGCGGCATCCAAGTGACGTTGAATATCGATATTAGTAAAACGTTTATCATTTTTCAAACTAAATTCACTAACAATAGTGAGTCTAAAGAAATATATGAATGGGCCGGTTTAAAGAAATTCATTTAGGGTATGCGAGTTATAGTTCTTGATTTAAAAAGGAGAGATCGGAGAGATATTTGAAAATATCTTAGTTTTGTTAAGATATTGAATTAGGTTGTGCGTAATAAGCCCTTTTATTATGAATTAATTTGAATCAAAATGAGGAAAGTCGTTTCAATTAGCTAATTTGTCGTTCGAAAAAACGTCGCTTGTTTATAAAGCATTTTAAGGTCTCGTGATTAATAAATATAATAACTAGCCGAGTTATGTTGCGAAGTTTAGCGTTTTTCGTTTTTAAATAGTTTGTAATCCCTAAAAGTTTTTTGTTGTGGATTTTGTAATTGTATTCAGTAGGTGATAAATAACGAATAGAATACATTACTAGGCATAGGATATGGTGATCATCTCGTTGAAGTAAATAACCTTGTAAGGAATAACTAGAATAGTCTTTTTTCAAAAAGATTTTGCTTTTAGCGTATTACAAGGCGAAAATTGGTTTAATAAGAAAGGAGAGTTTAAGTCCTTCGAAGATGACTTTTTGTTTGGGTTTTTAAACCGAATCAACTACTATTTTTCATTAGATAAATTAAAAGGTCAGCGATTATAAATTAGTTCCTAATGAATTGCTGGTTAAAAGTAGTAAAGCCGGAAAAACCCCATAGTTTAAATATAAATATAAAAGCCATCTATTCTTGGATAATACGTGATTTCTCCGGGTATATATATTTTAATTTTTATTTCGATAATTGATTCCAAATATTACGTTTCTTCAACTCCTAATTTCTACTTCAATGTGTCAAAATTTTGATTCATGTTGTTTACGGCGTTGAGTATTTGTTATACCTTACCGTTACAGTCGTTAAAGGTGTGATTGAAATATATTAAAACATAAAATATGATGACAAAAAGCAGTGTCAAAAATATTGAAAAACGCGTGTAGAAAATTATTCATATATCATTAAAAGGGAGCTGGTATATCGAAATGACTAAAGGAGGTGATAGGCTATTTAAAAAGTCCAAAAAGTATATGGAATATAGTCTTTAACTCGTTTCCTTTTTTAACACTTGATTTTTTAAAGACGGGTTTAACATCGAATTTAGTAAATTATTAGTGATTGAAATATTCATAAGTATTTTCCTCATTAAGGGGATGAAGTAATAGTCGGCTTTTGTAATAATGTTAAATTTTCGATAATTGATAGCAAAGTGAAAGTTACTTTCGGACTTCTTAATAAAAAGTACGGTGGCGTCCATTAAGAAGTTGTTCACGTGAATATAACCTCAATTTCATAATTTGATTAACGTTTTCCGTAATAATAGAAACCTCTTTCGTAATATGCCATATAACAGTTTCTAAAAACTTTCCAGGGTTAGCCCTAATTGTCATTATAAATAACGATTTAGTAATCGGTTTTGAAGCGGTAGAGAAGAAGCTTATTTCTCAAGGTTTTATCGAATAGGAGCGCGAATTTTTTAAAGGTATCGGAAAGCTTATTGTTAACTGAAACGGGTAGTTTCAAAGTTAATGTTTTGTTAATACTTTCGAAAGGGAAGGCGGCGAGTTATGTGATAGGAATTTGATTCCTTGAAGTCTTGCGTAATATAATATAAAAGGTAACGATACCGATACCTTTAGGATTTTTTTTATACCGGCGTAAAACTACGATCTCATACACGGTAATTACCCGTTAATTATAAAATGACTCATGATTTGCGAACTTATAAATTACTTATTCGTATTTGATCTAGAGTTGGTTTAACACGACATCGTATTGTCGATAAGGAATAACGTAAATTTCAATTCAATAGAGGGATATATCGAGGTTAACGTCCAAATATATCATACAAAAAATAAATCGTGGTTTAATTAAATATATATAACAGGTAACTTTGTTGAATCGTGAAAGTGAAGAATTGATACACGGTAATTCCAATTAACGGGTATGCTATTTTTTGACAATATATCAAAACTTATAATCCATACTTTTCAAAAGGTTGACAAATTTAATACAATTGTAAAGTAAATTTATTATGAATAGGTAGTTGTTTAAAGTCTATAGATGAACTACCGTATTGAATTAAAGTACTTTCAACTCATTTACGCGACTATGGAAAAGAGTTGCGTTTTTTTCTCCTCAAAATCAATATCATCGTCGGTAAAGGTAGAGTAAATACCTATATTAGCTTTGATACCAAAATTATTCGGGCGTTATATGAGATTTAATAAGTAAGTATTAATGTGTTAACTGTTTTTTTATCGTATTAAAGACATAAGTTAAAGTCTTTGCGATAAAAGAGTTACAAATAGTTAATCCAAGTTATATCGGTTATAATAGAAATTTTCTATCTATCGCAAGCAACTGCGTCGACGTTGTAATTTCCGCTACGAATTTTATAGCTTGTACCAATATTACCAATTTAACTACCGCTATCATATCGAATGTAAAGGTTATGAAGTAATCTATTAATAATTTGGATACGGGCGATCTACTTGTGATAATTCGCGAGTATATCGAATGGGAGTAACGAATTAATATATATATCATTAAGAACTTTGTTCAAAATAGCGAATTTAGCAGCGAATTCCCAGGTTATTCCGTCAATTTTTGTAAATAAGGTTTCCCAAGTATTTTGAAAAACGTAAAATCGTTGATAAAATTTTAGTTTTAAATTTATGAATTGAACGATCACGGTTATCTTTACGTTTAAATCATTATTATGTATGCGAAGTATTATTATAATAGTGTCGGGTTTGTTATTATCATTATTGTTATTACAAACGTAATAAATTTTTATAACTATTTTCGTAAATCATTCCAATAGTTAAAAAATAGTATAGAGATCATTTTTCTTTATGCCGATAAAAATTCGATCTTTACGCAATTTACGTAATATTATAGATTTTTATAGTGCAAATCGTGGTTAAATATAGGAAAATATAACCGGTTAATTACGGGGTTTTTGTTTCATTCCTTAACGGTTGATGTTATAGGATAAGCCGTTAATATCGTAGGCTGAGTCCAAAAATTGGGTCGTTGTAATTCTCAATTCGGTCCTTAATAAGGGGCGTAACGATAATTACGTTGTTTATATATAATGTAAAATCGGGACCCTTTTAATGGAGAGATTGTTTTAAAATGTAGGCATATCTGTAGCGATTTTAAGTTACCGGATTCTATTTATTCACGTAGTTCGTACATCGTTATTACGTTTTTTTATATCTAAAGCATATTCGCGAGCGATTTGATTTCGCTCTATAAGTTTTATACGTAAAGTTTCGGTAAACAGTATGTATTCAGTAGTTAAATGATTATATTACGTTATTGGCACGCCTTAAAACTGTTATTTAACACGCGTTCAAAGCATATTCCAAAATCTAGAGGTACAGGTTGAAAATATCGAAAGACATAACCTTAGGCTATAACCGTTCATAAACAACTGAAATAATATCAGGGGGAAGATTGAGGATAATATGTAAAAGAACTAATCCAAAACTGTCGTGTAAAGGGGTCGGATACTATCTGTTATCCTCGATGAAGAAAAAGAGGAAAACCCTTTGCTAAAAAACTGTTATGGGTTACAAAAAGGGAGTGGCCTGGATACGTGACAGGACAACTCAAAGCATCGTAGGAGTATGGCAACCACTAGAGCTATATCCCTGGTGACCACCAGCCTAGGCACTAGCCTATGACAATACTTTCAAGTAAAATTATAGCTATTAAGGTTGAACTTCATATTAGTACCTACCACTAAAGTTCCTGCTAATAAAACAATTAAACTTTAACTAATCTTTTGAATCCTTGACGATTATGTAGAGATAGAATCTTCGCCTTCATTAAATTATTTTTAAACAACTATACAGGATTTTTAGTATAGCTTATTCGTAGCCTTTCCCTTTACTTCGTAGATAAATTTTCACCTAAAGATTATAATTTTAAGGTCTCTAGTATCGAAGTTGGGTTTAGAGACAAATGAAAAAACTTATTGTATAAGAAGTCCATTAAAGTAGGCGGTCAACGGTCTAATGCCGTTGGCGTCGATGGGTATATACCCGAATTTGTACTTAGTTACTACTACTCATCAGCATTTGATCCCTTCATTCAAAGTCGACGAATACATCGTAGACCTTACTAGCATAGCGGGAGCATTTAACTCCCGTCCCCCCCTCCTCCCCTCCGCCAATACAAACCCTGTCGCTGCCCCTCATAAGGACAGACTGCATATAGGCCCGTATAGGGCTGCCCCTCGCTAAGTAAAATGGGGCGATCGGGGGCTACGTAGGCCAGGAAAAGGTAGGAAAAATGGTAGAAAGAGGGGGGGGGGGGTCTATTAAGACGTGTTTAGCCCTTTTCGAGACCAGGAACTCCTTTACACGGGCCTGTACATAATGGTTTTTAGCTCGTAAAGACTGTTCTATACGTGATAGTGCTATTACTTCCATTAATTTAAAAACACCAGTTATTAAACATGTAACGTAATCGAAAGGGTAAATAAAAGTATCTATTAAATTAGGTAATGGTTTGTTATTATGTAAGGGAAAGTCTAAGGTTAGGAATTGTATTAGTAAAGGTTTTTTTTTCTTTGTTTTAGGGACGCAACGTACGGAATATCGCGCGAATGTAAACGTCCTTTAATAAAAACAATTTTTTAATACCTCACGATTTATACACGCCACTTCTACGCGTTTTACTTGCGTTCTTTACACGGGTTAATTTTCTACATTAATGTTTTGCGGAGCCCTTTTCTTTAAGGCCTATACAATCGAATACTTGGCGCAAATAGGCCCCGGGCGGAAATCAAGAAAGCCGAGTTTTACGGCCTAATAAGAGTTACAGATTATACGCCTCTAGGTTTCTAGACCGTAGAGCTCCCTAAGGTTTTGATTGGATGGGCAACATGGAGCCCTGTGAGCTTTTACAGGCCTATAGCGGACCCGAGTTTTGATTCCTCCCGCTGGTATCTCAAGGATTATTTCGTAACAGCTAGCGTAATACTTCATAGTTGACACTATCTAGTCGTAGTAAAATACAAAAAAAATCCGTTAATTTCGACTTTATAGTTTTCCTTGAATAGTTTACCCGGGGCTTTCATAATTCCCCATATACGGAACTTAATTACCAAGTTCTTATCACTTATTTTTCCTATCAACCTAAGCAATTGTATATATACGCTGCAGCTTAAATTCTCCATCCTCATATTTATTATTCCTTCTTCTTCATCGTGGTTATGACGCTGTCGCTCTAACAACTTATCAATCATTAGTGAACGTAGATTATATTGATTGATTTACTTGATTTGAAAACTCTTACTGGTAGTTGATACAATTTAACGTTTAACCTAGATCGTATAGAATATCATAAAACCATTAACCGTTCAAGAATTAAATTGGTGTTAATGATATTTATGATTATAAATTAAATATACAATTTACCCAGTTCATTCTATACGAAAACCTAGTTTTACAATGATAAAAATAATATGTTCATCATCGATCCGTTTTTAGTGTTAAAAGAAATATTAACTTAACGCCATACGAACTACCTTCGCAATTCATTTAAAGACCTTCCGTAAACAATAAACCTTTTTTCAAAGTTTTTCAATAAAAGAGATTCGTTCCTCAGAAAAAGATATACTTAGAAATCCCTCAGGGTTAATACTAGACCATTAAGATCCACTGTATTATTTAAATCATTTAGCGTCATTTCAATGCGTGCCTCTTAATCTGTAAAGGTTTTAATCTTCAAAGCAACTATGTTATACTTCTTTTGTAGTAATGCGTATACCCTTTCAACTTTCTCCATATTTTAAAAGGCTTGTACAAGTGTTCATTTGTATGAAATCCATACTATCTTAATATTAACTTAGGACTCTGTTGTCACGAATTTGGTATTATTGTTACAAATAATAACGTTTGTTAATCTCAGATATATGTTGATTCATAAAATCTTGAACGCCTTTTAGGCATTTTCGCTGATAACGACTTGAAGAATTTAGCGCCGTGAAAAGAAGGTTTCTAAATCTACGACGTAGAAACTAGGTTTGTTTTCTAAGTAGAAAATGTTAGCCTGAATCTTAGAATTAAAGTCATTATTTTCTGTCAAAGTAAACTTGAACCTTTTAGATGCCTAAGCATGGGTTTGATAATGATAGAAAATGTGGATATCATTACATATCTCTATAGTTAGTATACGTAGATCAAGTGGTAGTACACTACACTGCAAGATACAATCCTACATGGTGCACGGTAATGTGCCACGCTGCAGGCTGCATGCATGCATGGTACGGCCTAGAAGGAAGATTAGCAGAGTGTATGGCAGATTGACACTGCCCGGATGAGAGGTTTATAACCTTTCCTCCGTGGCGTGCACTCTCTGAATACTTCTTCTCCCTCCTAACTTACCTATCTTTATTACTACAATACCAATCTTTTTGATTACTCTTCTTTTACGTTAAAGTAATTGAGACCTTACCGATATTGTTTAGTAGACAACTTGGTCGACTACAAATAGCTAATGAAAAAAAGATAAACCGAAGTTAAATACCTATAAAAGAACGATGTAGCGATCATATCGATTTGAGTTTTACTACTACGCCTTATAGAAACTATAACGGAGTGTGGAATTACGTGAAAGCGCCTTTAAAACCTGAAGTGTAATAAGACTGTAAGATTAGAAGTAACTTTAAAAAGGACGACTTTAGTAAGATATTACTAACTAGTTGGTGCTCTATTTACTAAAAGATCTATTACGTTAACCGTTAATTTGTTTTGGCGTTTTAAACGTACCCGGAAACTTTTTGAAGAGCGTCCTATTAAGGATTGGCTTATGTAAGCTAAAAGAACCAAGTTTCGAAACCATTTGTTGGAACCTATTCAATTTAACGACAAGGAACGGCTAGAACATTGCAAACAAACCGTTCGTAAAACCTAAAAGCGGTTACGAACGCAATAATCAAACCGTTCGTAATTAATAAGAGCGGTTACAACACAATAATCCGAACTGTTTACCAAGTACGAACTAACTCTTACACACCGAATTACACCTACATACCTTCTCTTTCCCTCCTTTTTCCTATTTTCCCTATCAGCCTCTCCTTGTTCTCCCTATATTACGTGTTATAAGTTTAGAATTCATGACGTTTGAATTTATCCTGGCCGCTTAATTAGTATGACGCTGATAAACGCTAACAAAACTAATTTAAAACGCCTGAATAACTTGTAGTTACGTTTCATTCACTTATTATCTAAACTTTATTTATACTAGTAAAAGTTAGTAACTTTACCTTAATCGCTTTGCTACAACTTATCTTCTTCTAATTTATGTATTTGCACGCTTTTTATTTAAACCCCAAATATAAAAAAAATCCAAACCACGGCGCTAAACTAATAATTTACACCGTTTTTGTATTATAGGTACATGTAGGAATTACCCCTTTCAGCTGCTTCATCTCATAAATATAGCTTTACAAGTATCAGACCTAACAAAAGCTAACTAATATATAGATTACCTTTTTACAAACACACCGTTTTCTAGTAATATACTGAAATACTTTGACTTTAATCTATGAAATAATAAAATTGAGGTATTAGTTGAGGATTTGGATCCTTTTATGGAAAATACATACGTTATGAATATGATTTTAAACTATTACAGCAACAACATAAATAGGCGCGACTTGTTCGATGATTCTAAGGAGTATTTTGTAAATTAGACGCCAGATATGTAGCTTATGGTCCATAGTACAATTTCCAAAATAATACGAAAATAACTATAAAGCAAAGATATTAATACAACTAGTAGCAAGAATAGCCGCATTATAAAATCCCTGTTAGTAAAGGCCTAACTTATATAAATGCAGAAGTAAACGAAAGATAAAGTAATAAAAGTAAAGTTGGTAAAGTGATACCAGTTAAAAAAATGCTAGGATCGCCTGCTTAAGATAACAGACTAGGAACAAGAAAATCTTTCGAAAATGGAAAAAAGGCGTTTAGCAAGGCTAAATGCCCGCCGCGAGATGGAAACAAAGCTGGAGAAATCTACGGAAAAGAAGAAAACGTCGTAAAGATTATCTATAGCGCGGGTTAAATACGAACCCTCCCTGAAACATAGTTTTAAATAAAGGCTAAGACAAGACCACGTTTCGAATATCGTTAACAACTAGCTTAACCACGACATAAGAAGCCCAAACAGAAAAAACGCCCCATTCTACGAAATAATAAGCGGTACAAAACGCCAATACGTACCTTATAGACTAATATTCGCTAACTATAATCCCTACCATAACCTTTCACCTCACCGTTTTCTCACTAATAAAAACGACCCTATAAAGCTTAAAAATTTTGCCAGACTTTGGGATAAAGATAAGAATTATAGCGACGAAATATACAACATACTTGATAACAAAATACGTGTAATGTTAAATAAGTGTAAAAGACTAAATATTACACATTTTTAATTTTACGTTATTTTACCCGACATATCATTTAGGTAAACTAAGGAATAATGTATTAACCACCTTACATATATAAATACATTTGCGAAGTGTGATAACAACCTAAAATTACATTTCGATTCAGAAATCTATTACAAACTATACGATAGGACCTGGACTGGTATTACCTTTAATTTCGCAAAGAACCAACGTAAAAACACTAATAAGAACCTACAAGAGATACTTACCGCCCTATTAGTGAAATTCAGAAAATACCAGACGGCCTTTAAATCAAAATATAAAGGTAACAAACTATTTATCTAGGTAGTGATTAAAACACGCCGCAGAAACCCCGATTTTAAGTTTATACTATTTAAGCCCGAAAATAATTTAAAAGCTTTTTGTACGAGTTTTAAAATATCGTTGAAAATCTTTATACGCCAATAAACGAGCCTTGTAAAGGCAGTTATAGCCGATGAAACCAAAGACGAAGGCCAAATTACTAAAGCAAACCTCGAAAAAACCATTCACTATGTTTTGGATCGAATATTAAAGGTATATCTAAAGTTAAACGGATGCCTACAATATAGCTACCAGGGAAAAATATACTGAAGAGGTAGCCCTAACAATAAAGGATAAGGACGATCGTACTGTAAAAGACGAAATGTACCGTGGTTATAACAATACCTATAAAAGGGTATATAAAGCCCTATAGGTTTGTAAAAGCACTATATTGTATACGGCGAAATCGGCTATTAGTTTACTAAATATTTAATATACGAGTAAATTTGGATCAAATGACAGATTTAAGCCGATTACCTACTTAAAAACCAGATAAAAGCTAATTTTATAACCTACGTAGCCGAGTGTAAAAGCGTAAAAGATAAGCTTCACATCTACCCTTACTAATACACTTTCAGGGGGAAAAACTTTGAAAGTGATAATACTTACCTGATAGCCTAAGATAACGCAACCACCTAACGTATTTTCACCGGCCTGTAGGACGCCTTCTTTTTTTATAGTATAGGCTTGAACTACGAAAACGGAGTATTAAACGCTAATATATCGTTATAATTCACATTTTCTAATAGGTACGATTACCGGTTTCAGGGTATTACACTTAATACCGACGTGACCGAAATCTTAGCAACCGAAAAGCGATAATTTGATGCGCTCGTAACGAAATTTCCAAAATTTCAGATCGACCATATAAAGGAATATCAAAGGGTTCTATTTGGTAAAGTCAAAGCATTTTTGCTTAACATAATCGTTACAAATACGCGATTTGAACCGGTTACATTTCACATGATAAACTTTGAACCGTTTTTTCTACTGTTGTTAACTAATATAAATAAGCTCGGAATTAAGGTCCGGAATACAACTAACTAACTTGTCCGCGCCTCAGATAGCGTATCCGTACCGCTCTGGCTTTAGTTAGGCTACTTGTAATTTTTTCCGAAAACACGTATAATTAAATCTATTTTCTTAACGTAGCCGAAATTATGGATATTATACCGCCGATTCGAATACCCAATTGTAAAACGCCTTTTACGATTACTTTACGCCGTAAGTTATACAAATATAGCAAAAAAAGTACCTAAAAGTATTGAAATGTTTTATTATAAGTACCAGCTATATAAATAAGTCCTAGGGCAGTTTAATTTTCGTCTTTAGAACGACGTAAATTTTAATTACGAGGTAATTGTTAATATTATATATTTAAATCACCAGTCGGTACTATACTCCATCGATGCTATAACGTTCTTTTAGGCCGCTACATCTATACGGAAAGCCTTTGCTACAAACTGTTAGGAAGTTTTAATTAACTATCACTTGAACGTTTATTTTGGGCCTCCGGACTGAATTACTAACGACGTTAATATGGTTTTCGACTTCATTAAGTAACGTACTAAAGCTAGGATCGCCGGTAACGAAAACAAATAAATACCAGTAAAAATACGAAAGGGTATTGTAAAGTGTAAACTGTCGGTAAGGTCTCAAGCTTATAAGGTTCACGTGAACTAAGGTCTTTGAAGAGTAATCAGAATGATTAGTATTGTAGTATAAAAGATGATGATCCAAGAAGAAGCATCTAGAGGTGCACGCCACAGGTGAGGGCTTATAAGCCCTCCACTCAGAGCGTATCACTATGAAATACTTCTTCTAGACAGATCCACGCATTGCCGTCGTTCTGAAATAGCTATTCCAGACCGATCTATGCATGATGCACTTTTGTGTCTTGCAAGAGTGTAGCCTGCAGCGTGAAAAGTTACCGTGCACTCTGCAGGAGTGCACCCTGCAATACAGTGTACTGCTACTTGATCTATGTATACTATCTATGAGGGTATAAAGTAATATCCACATAAACGATATTACAAACCGCTTGAAAGGAAGTATATGGTATTGTCTAAAAATGTAAAGGGTAATAATTTTAAGGAATATATTTTACAAATAACGGTTAACGCCGTAAATATTATTTTTGGCCCGAATAGGATAATCTTCACGTTCCTTATCTTTGATATTTACCCAAGGATTTATACAAACTTTATATTATTACTAACCATATTACAAAGTATAAACGCTATAAAGAAAGCTGTAGCAGCATTACGTTTTTTACAGATTAAAAACTATATTTTAAAACCGTTAGTTACTTGGAACAGCCTTCATAAAACTAACGTTTTAAACCTATAATTCTAGTTTAAGGTTTTGATTTAAAAATATAAAGACGGATAGACTAGCCTTTAGAAGATTAACGAATTTAAAGGCTATAATATATTTGTTAGTTTACCAAAAGGTATAAATTCGTGTCGTTAAATCATGGTACGGGGATATAAAATAAAAGAGGTAAAAATAACGGCCCAAAACCGTAGTCCGGTTGAAACCATCAACGAAGCCACTTTTATAAGAACAAATCCAAGTCACTCCCAATTCTAATATACCCCCCGAATCGCATTTACAACCCGCTACTACTATACGAAAGCGGTTCATTTATACTAATACCACTAACACCTCGTTTCCGGAGCCGCCCTTTTAGCTCGAAAACTAAAAACGCCCCGAAAACTTTATCGCAAACTCCTTTATTACTTCAAAGGGGATGGTAAACCGTAAGTTCAACTTAAAACTTCACAGATAAGGTATTATTAACTCCTTCAACGCCGTGTTTGAATAATTTACCTAAACGGAAATCTTTACTTTCATCTAACAAAACGTTTTTCACTTTTAGCAATTCGACCAAACGGTTTACAGCGCTTATAAAGTTCTTCCTACTACCATCGTATACGAATTTAAGGATGAAACCGGAAAATTATACGAAAAGATCCGCCTAATTATAAAAAGATGTAACGAAAATAGCAAAAAGAATATTATTATCTAGTCTTCCACCTGATAATGGGCTAGCCACCATTTGATTTCTACGTTCTTAACCTTCCTAAGTACCCCTTACAACTTATATATTAAACTTCTTAATATTATGTAAACTTGTGTATAGTTTCAAAAGCGGTTTAAACAACGTATTTACACCGATATACCTACGGATTTCAAGAAATACCACCTATCTAAAACGATTTTACGTATTATGAAACCATTTTACGACTTGGTTAAAGTGAGTGTTAATTGGTATAACACTTATTAAAGGCACTATAAAAAACGGTTCGAAATAGCTAATTTAACTTTCGCTCTATACCTATTAATTTTAATAACCCGTTTTAACGGCTTTATACTAACAGGTATATAAACGGACGACATACTAACGTTATATAACGCTTTATTTTACCTATACGAAGAGAGAAAGCTTTTGGAGGCCGGCTTAAAAGCGAAACCTAAAACGTACCTAATAGAAAACCATGAAATGGACTTTAATAATATAACAATTACTTTTCGAAACAGTGTTTTAGGCTCTACATAAAAAGGACAGTTGGACAAAGTTGTCTTTATCGTCTTAAATAGCGTAAAACGGGTCGATGAATACAGGAATTAGCGCGTATATAGAGCTTAGGTTGCTTTAGTGGCATAATTAAAAGCGGCTTTCGATCTTTTAATCGTTGCGCAATACTAAACCACCCCATTAAACGATATATATAAAGCGCTTAATAAGCGCCTTATATGGAAAATACATAATTTAAAGCGCGATTTACCATTTGTATCGTTAAATATACGTATAATAAAGCTATATATTTTTACTAACAACTAATTTACTAATAATACCTATTACAACTCGCAAAAAGGGTTTATTTAAGTTCTCACCAACTAAATATCTGCCTTAAACTGCTTTACGCTTTACAAAAACATTATTCATTAAAGATCGGTTAAATATAAACGCGTTATAAAAAGCGTTTTAACCTTAAAAATCTATAAAATAGTTAAAGGTTTCGATTTTAGAATTATTATAACGATAAAGATTCGGATAATTATTTACAACCTTAGTTCAAAACCTGTTTCTCTCGTTATATATATCAACTCTTTTTTGGTTTACGAAAATTTGGTTAAACTTGATATTACGAAGAAAAAAGTTTGATAATCGACACTATAGTCTTACGCGAGTTATATAAACGCCGGGAAATTGATTAATCGAGGTAAAACGATGGAAAATCCAACCTAACAGATTTAATAATTAAAAACACCCTAAACGAAAGATTGAAGGCGTTTATATCGACTAATATACTATTTATTGGTATTATTGGGCAAGTTTTACGACCCTAATAAAGCTGATAATCTACGTCTTACTTTTGCTTTGATTTTATGCTATTATCTTACTGTCAACAACTTGAAGAGGTTCGAAACCCATAATTTACGTCGCTCCTTACATTATAATACGGTATATAACCTGCACCAATATCGCCTTTAAGAACTTACCCATATTTAAATCTACTATTTCATACCGCTAATAATATATTATTACTTTTCACTTTTTATATTTCGGTCTTCTTATATTTGAGTTTTTGCCCTTTTTAATGTAAATTTAAGATTTTTAACAGCTTTGAACATATAAGTAATTTTTATTTAATATATTTCAAACTTATTTTGCCTTTTATATTTGTTACTTATATTACGATTGTTTTATGAAAAGAAGTAATATTACTATATAACGTATTGTTCTATGGCCGGGTGTACCAACTCGGCTTAAGAGAGTAGTTATTTACTATTAGGAAAAAATCGAGAAGATGACGTTGTTATATTCCTTTTATCCTCCCCGTCGCCCTCTCCCTTTATGTTAACGCTGTCGTTATCACCATCATCGACGTTGCCATCGGCTTTACCAAAAAGGTGGCCCTACGCCTTAGGTCGTATACCATTAGGCAAAGGCGCGAGGAGGTCTTTACCCTCCTTACCCTAACGCGAAATAACGTTGTCGAACTCGCCTGCGTAGTATATACGTAGGCCTCGCGTCCAGACGGTAATAACAGTTTCCGACTCTTTAATCCATCGGTTAACGCTTACAATTAGCTAGTCTCGACTTATTTTAGTTACTTATAATAATAATTTCTTTTTAAGGCACTCCGAGCGACGTATTTGGAAAGTGTAGAATTAAGTTCGCAGCTGAAATTACAATTTTAAAGCGAACTTATTGAAAAGCCGGTGGGCGTGTAATATAGCTTCGACTTACGGCTCTAAAATCAACGAAACGGGGGCGTATCCGTTACCAGTCCGTTTTTAGTGGTAACAACGAGCCGAATGACCACCGTTTTCACAATAATTGTTAATAAATTTTCCCGTGGCCGCGGACGCGATATACGACACGTAAAACGTATTTATTAGCGGTCCGAGGCTACGGACCTGGGTATACTATTTTAATACCTTACGCGTCAAAAAAGCCTCGCGACGTACCTTAGCGATGCGTAATTCGAGACGGCGGAGGAGATTCGCTTTAACATCTTTGTTTATAAGAATATTAAAGGCAGACAAACGGGTCGATTTAATAAATACGAACCGTAACGTAGCTTTATCAAGTTATATTTGCGGTGTAAGGGGGTCCCCGCGGATAAAGGGGTTTTTATCCGCAGGGAAAGGGTAAAATGTATAACCTTAAAAGTTTCCCGCTTTTCTCTTTAGGAACTAGAGGGGAAGGGGGAAGGAAAGGAAGGAGGAAAAAGGGTGGTGGTATGGGCGGTGGTGGTAGCGGTGGACGGTGAGGCTAGGGGTGAGGCGGTAATAAAAGAAATAGTACCCGAGGAGGGATGATTGTAAGTAGTGGTAGTAGTGTTGGTGGTAGCGGCGGTAGCGGTAGCGGCGGCAGCAGCGCGTCGGTGTTTATACGTCAAACGGCGTTTGCCAGTCCTGTTTTTACGCGGAATCTATTTAAAAGCGAGGTTAGTATATGGGAATCAGTTAAGTAACCTATCTATAGGAGCGTTTTAAAATGGTTAGTTAAAACAAAGGTTATATTTAATATGAATGGGAACTTATATTGGCTTTAGATACGTGTTGTTAAAGGGGAAAAAAAGTTTGACCTAAACCGATAACGATATATCTTTTTATACTAGCCCAAAACACGTAACAGCGTAATCGCCTCTACATAATTACCCTTATATTACCTACGTAATTATACATCTATCGGAAATAATAATAAATATTATTAACAACTATATCGTTACCAATTAGCTATACTAACCAAACCCGTACTATAATTACTACCGCGGCTAAAAACTACTAATTTCAACCTTTACGATTAATACTGTAACCACACTATTACCATAAAATTACGGATTCGGATTGTATTATCATTACATTATTATTACTAAATTACGTATAATGATTACATTACAATTACACTATTATTATTAAGCTACGGATACGGATTGTATTACAACTATAATATTATTACTGAACTATGAATATGAATCGTATAAAGAAGTAAGAAAAGATTTCCTGTATGAATATTATTATATATCCCTATAGCTAGTATACATAGGTTAAGTGGCAGTGTACTACACTATAAGGTGCACTCCTGTAGGGTATACGATAATGTGCTACGCTGCTGGCTACATGCATGCATGGTATGGTTCAGAAGGGAGGTTATTAGAGTGTATAGCAGAGTGCTACTACCTGGATAAGAGGTTTATAACCTCTCCTCCATAGCGTGAACTCTGTGAATACTTCTTCTTCCTCCTAACTTACTCCTCTTTAATACTACAATACCAATCTTTATGATTACTCTTCTCTACTTTAAAGTAATAGAGACCTTACCGACAGAAACGCTTTTTAATTGGAAAGCAACTAGGCCAGAGCTGTTGTTTGATGTGGTTGGATACTGTTTATAATCCCCGATAAACAGGGTAGAGAAACCCCTGCTAAGGAGCTACTATAGAGCTAGTAACAAGGAGTGGCTTAGTTATAAGGTTAATAGTCATGTTTAGGAACAGCTTGAAAGAGGAGTAAGAGTAGAGTAACCGTTAGGGTTAGATTCCTGGCGACTACTAGCCCAGGTACTAGCGTGTAATATCACCCCTAGTCTACTGGCGTTCCTTCCGTAGCGAGTTTTGAAAAGTGCTTATCGGCCGTAAAACGCTTTATAATCTTGTCAAAGTGCTAGAATGTTCTGGAGTATTTATTAGCGGTGGGTAACTTGTATAGGAACGGCATAGAATGCTGTGACATAGTGTAAAAGGTATTCTCCTATCGTAAAGCGCTTTAGCATATCGTGGAAGGTGCCGGCACCAATTCAACTAGTGTTATCTTCCTTCATTACCCTCCTTATAAATAGTCCCTTTTATGATGTTACAATTGTAAACTTTTTTCTTTAGTAACTATATTTATTTTTTACACTTTCCCTCTTATATTTTAATATTATACCTATTTTTTCTCGCCCTGTCTTTTGAAACTGTTCTTATATCAAAGAAAACGTTAATATAATTACCTCTGTCAACAAGGTTATTTGTGACGTAAGTTGTTTCGTTTTAAAATATCTTGATCACCTCTAACGAACAATTAATTTCCCTGTATAAAGCTTATGGATACATATCCTAACGGCATAAACAAGTAAACTTACGTCAAATATGTTCATTATATAATCTATAAACTTTGTAATTTTTGCCTAGATATCGAGAATCAATTATAAGTTATATTGCGATAATTAGTAATTTGCTTACGAGCGGTTAAATATCGGCGTATAATGCCAGTTCTATACCGTTAGGGCGACTGACCGGAGCCTAGATTATATTTATACCTCTTTGAACCTAAATATTAACATGAACTAGATTATTAAAAAATTCTCAAAGCTTATTTCGCGGTTAACTTTGAAATATAGAATAAACGATTCAATCTCGAAATTACTTTATCTTTATGAATGAAAAATGAAATAACGTATAAATTTAAAAAGTTATCGCAAAAAGACCTTAAGACTTTAACGTATTACGTGAAGTAAAGTTTGTATATATAAATGTGGTTTCGTAGTTACAAAGATTCTTATTCATTGGTGTGATTTTCATATTGTCCATTTTTAACGAGGAATAATAAATTTAGATATATAAGGAATTTCAATACACAACGTATATATAACGGTTAAAGAACGGTTAAAAAGCTTTATTAGATATAATTAAGAATTTTGTTGAATTCGTTAAAAGTATCAATGAAAAATTGGGTTAATGAGCAAGTATAGGTGGAAGGCTATTTGTAGAGAAGGGTTTGGACATGGAATTTAACCATAATAATAAAGAGTATATGGGGATAATCGAGTTGTTTCACGGTTATATTATCCATAAGTCAAATAAAAGTATACGTATATACCCTTTACATTCAGTATTAGTAAAGTAGCCGCGTTAAAGCGGTTTAGTAACTAACAATTGTTCGAATTAGATCCGTTTACTGATTACGAGAAACGGTTCATTATTATTTTCGGCCGAAACGTAATAGGATTGAAAGATATTGAGGGTCGAGGTATTAAACAAATCCGAAAACGACTTTCAAATTAGGTAAACTTAACCTACCCATTTAATTAATATTTGTCGTTTGAAGGTTTAATCCGGGCTTGTGAGATACTTTTGACGTAATATTTGAATTTCGTTTCACCATCATCGTTAATAACGTCAACGGTAGGCGATTGGTTATTATGGATTTATTAACTTAAAAGCGGGTCGGTATCTATTCAAACGAATTGATTAATGTAAAAACGAGGATATTTTTTAATCAAATCGTAAAATTCGATTGCGTAAAATTCGATAATACATATTATAAGATATTTATTATAAAGTCAACCCAATCTTTTGGAAAATTGATCCGGTTTAGAATTTTCAACAAAAGCTGAATATTATCCCCAACTCTTAATTAATCGAATGAAAAACGGTACTAATAAGCGTCTTTTTTATACACCATTACATAACAGTTGTGATGGTTTCTACAAATTTCGTAATATTGCGAATATATTGAATGAAGTTTTGAGAGTTTTTTTAAAGCTTCATAGTCAGGATGATCAAACATTGGATAGGCTGTATGAAATTAATTTATTAGTTATATGTGGAAAAAATGGATGAATACCAATATTGGTAGTGTTGTTATTTATTTATAGCCAATGAATCATCATATTATTGGCTACTTCAATTAAATTATGTATAAACGATAAAAAAACGCGAATACCTTTAAATTTCCTCATTAGCTCATTCCGTAACGCCATCTGCTTTGAGGTGGAATATGGTTTTAAACCTTTTTTTTGCTCTAGTTAGGTCGTAAAGACGTTTCTAAAAACGATTCTTCCAATTCGAACCCCAATCGTTAATGATAATGCGAAGAAACCTATAAAACTGCCAATAATTGCTTAAACTCTGCTTTTTATACGCTTTGGAATCCATAATTTCTATTACTTCTTAGGTAACAAGGTTTCTTAAAAGATTCGTAATAACTATAAAGTAAAGTAGGATGCTAATTCGTTTATGAAGGAAATCGACTATAAGTCAACGAAGACCTTGTTTTAAAATCATTCGAAAATTGGTAAAGGTTTAAAAGATTCTTCTCGACGGTGTCGCTAATAATCTATCCACTTATAAATATAATGATTACGATAACAACATCAAATAAAACGATATTAATCAGGCCAAAAATACGTAATAAATAATATAACCATAGTAAAGTTACGGATTGGATAGCTGATAATAAACGAATTGTAGGTAACTTAGATTAACTCAATAATAAAGATTCATCAATAAGGATCCAAATACGGTTACGGAAACTTAAAACGCCGTTATCTTCTACCGTATATTCTGAAATGAAAACCTCTAGTTTACAATCTTCGTTCATGCGAATATCGGCGGGAAACTCATAATTATCTTTACGTATCATACACACCAGGTGAATATAGGTAAAGCCCCGGGTAATACCAGCGTTCCAGCCGTTTTAAAGGTCGGTATTGGTGAAGAGTTTGTAACCTTTATGAATAAACTGGTCAGTAATGGTTTACCGGGAGATACGTGAGTTTAAAAAGAATGTGAAACCAATATAGTTGGAGCGAAGGAGCTATAATTTTCGGCTTGAAAAGCGGGGGTTAAAAAATCCCTTGAAAATATCCTAGTCTCATCATAATAATTTATTGTGTCGTATATAATCCTCTCTTTTATGATGAATGAATTCAAAATAAAATTAAAAAAACCATTTTAATCACCGAATTTATCTTTCAAAAACCGTTATTGTTGATAGGTCTATCCTATTTATAGGTCTTTAGACGTTGCAACGTTATCAATTCGAATAGTTCGAAGTAACAGTAGTATTGTGTGATGAAGTGGTAGATGTATTGTCATAGGTTTGCCAGACCGCTAGCCGGTCTGCATACTAATTTGTATGGTCAATTGCTTAGCTCGTGCCCTAGTCTGAATTGGGCATATACTGTACTTGACTTTATAATCAATACAGTCAACCAAGAAAATAATACACAAAACGATACACACAACTTGCAGTTAGTACAGTCAACTTACTTGAAAGTATAGTTGGCTAACTGCACTGCAATCACTACTGTTTGAACACTGTCGGCTTTTTGTTTTGTATGCGTATACCAGTATGGTCGACCATTTATTTCCGGTAACCTATGGAGTACCTCCTCGTCAACCGGCTAGACCCCTGTCAATTCCGATGCGTTCCGCACCCAAAATGACCCCAATTACCTCCTTTTGCCCCACGGTTCCGAGCTCCAACTTCATCAACTCCTACATATAAGTCTTTCGCCATAGACTTGTGCAAACTTCCAACTCAACCATACCGGTCAATTTCGCTGGATTCAATTCCCTGGCAGTTTTCCAGTTTGTCAGAATACCCTTGCTTCCCTCCCTTCTTGTCGACACGTAACCTAACCTTACCAGATGGCATTTCAACGAAGCCCTTGATGCGTATAGTTAATATATTGTTGTCTACAAATTTTTGAGGCTTTATTTGGTATCAATTTCGTCATAACATTGGTCTGATTATCTTTACCATTAATTTACCGGAATGTCTCGACTTTTTTATCCTTGTAGGCTTTGTAGAGTCTTATTACGTTAATTATAAAGCCTTCTTTACTGGTTGTCTCTAGTTTTAAGAGGTAATCAAACAGGCTTTTCGAGTTAGTATATATTACCACCGGGATAGGTGGAACCTTTAGCTTTTTGGTATCGATGTTAAAGGTTTTTTACATCATTATACCCATATCGACGCCGGCTATCATACCGTGAAAATTCGAAGTCAGTACACTTCAAGTGATCCTTTGGTACTTAACGGAGGTTCAATGAATTAGATATTCAGTAATTTTAAACTTGTTTTTTATAAGTCATCTTGATGAACTATTTTTTTTTTTAAAAATACGATTTTTAACAATGAATTGATTTTATTCCTAAACAAGCCGTTCATACAAATTATGAACTTAGTTTTCGATGAGTTAATGAAAATTATATTAATTTCTTGGTCCATACTTTTTATTTGCTACTACAGTCTTTTATTCAGTTGAATATTAAGATTATTGGAGTAATGAGGTATTAATATTGGTTTCGTAGAAAAAAACCTGATTTCAATCACGACATTATAGTAATATATTACAAACCCTGTATAGAACATTTTTACAAACTTAAAGGCGAACGGATTAAATTATAAACATTTAACAAAGGTGTATTAAAGGGAATATATCTCAGAATTTCATTTCAAACCCTTTAGAACCTTAACGAGGACCTATAGGTCCGCTTTTACCGTCGTATTCTAAGGGGTAATACATTATGAAATATAATATTTTAGGTGGTCGCGAGCGGAGCTTAATAATTTCTCCGCGGGCAACGAATTTTTTTATGTTATTAAAAAAAACGACGTTTTGTTATAGAGTATTACGATAGCTTACATAATCCCTCGAGTGAATGGGGTAATGGATTTCGTATTAATATGAGAGGGTTAAAGGGCTGGCACATTCATTAGGGAAGTCAGTACTATAAAGTAATTGAGGGTGATAAGGGAAAATATACGTAAGGTTTTTCGAATCTAGTTGGTGTACATCAAGAGGTGGGAAATACTAATTAATTATAACCTCGGGCTCCCTTCTTCAGTATTATTAATAGCGTGTGACACAATACGTAACATTAAAACGCGTTATTTAATAAAGTCGGGTTTGTCGAAACGAATGACGAAAACGTTGATAATGTTTTCCTAAATTCGGTATATGGACTTTTGAGCTTCCAGGTCGCACCTTTGAGTATCTAGGGCTCAGTGGAGGGTCTCGACTTTAAATCGTTGGAGTCGGTATACAATTGTTTCCTTTTCCGCCAGGAGTGGTCCAGTTGTCTAACGCTTCTATAGAGACTATTAATCTTTTTGCAAAAGTTAGGTATCTTTTGCAAGCGAGCCGAGGGCGCGCGGCGTCATTTTGACCACTGTAGTGTTGGTTATCATGGAAGCCATTAAAGAGTTTTTCGGCGACGTTAAGAAATCATATATAGGTCTGGTGGCAGCACTAACAATTATAGGAGCTGCCTATGAATATTTCGAGAAAGATGTTCTTTAGCTAGTTGAGGTCCTCATTTACGACGGTGATAATTTGCATGCTAAAATCAATTATTATATACCTTTTGATTAACAACTTCCGGAATTTGAACTATGAAAACTTTCTAATCACTTATTATGTCAACCTTCAATACGAAGGAACCATACGCTCAAAATTTAATCCAAAACCTCTGAATTTGAAGTTATACTAGCGACAATAACGTAGGCAGAACTCAAACGGAAAAGGTGACCATAACCACAAATACTATCGTTTTAATGGTGATCAAAAGTATTATATTTATAATAAGTCTAATTGTTAGTTAATTCGTTGTATTGTTCTTAAACGCTATGAATAGTAGGTAATATACCATATCCAATACCCTATTAATTTCAAAAAGAACTACTTAGATAGTATCGCAGATTATAAGGGAGAAGATGTTTCAAATGGTAAGGATATGTTAAAGTAAGTCATATGGCATAAAGATACTACTTTTAAAGAAACCTAATGATTATTTAACTACGCATTTTTGTATAATTTGACTGGCAAAGATCCCTCACTTTTCTACAAAGATTAAAAAACCAACCCCTTATATGCCTTTCATTTTCGCAACCATTAATTGTATTACACGTTTTAAGGAATTATGACAGAAAATTCTGTAATAATATACTTAATTGGAGTATATTCTTCGTATATTGTATTGCGACGAAGAATTAATATTGGCGTGGATATTAATTGTTATGATGTTGTTAAAGCAAATGTTCACTTCGGTTTAGATAAATAATTATCATTATTGCGATTGACGATTGTACGAATAGTTTTTGCACCAATTACCTTCCGAATTCCAATGTCACTTACTTCCTTTCTCTTTTATTTAGAAAGCACAAATATTCTCAGCGTTAATATCAAAGTGAACGTTGATAAGCTGGTTGAGAAATGCCTGAGGCTCTCTTTCATATCTAAATAGAGACATGTATGATGATAATTTTAATAATTAAAAGCAATAGTGATAAATTGAACTGAGTTTTCGATTCGGTAGTCACACCGATATTTCAAATTCCTAGCCTTCGACAAGTTATATAAAGTTTTTATATCTGATGGGAATGAAGATATATAGTATTTAACATTGAAATCTATCGAAAAGTTCTGCCACTATTGACAGACCTACGCTCAGGTATCCAAAATGTATAAGTTTACTTTAAAAAAACAATGACTTTAATTGTAAGACCTTGAGTGGCGTTTTTTCTTTAGATAATAAACATATTCTTTGTGTCTTAGACTAGGCAATTCTTTTTTTACGGTGTTAAATTCCTTAAATAGTTATTGGCGAAGGATAATTGGTAGGCGTTAAAGATGTTATAGATTGACACGTATCCAGGGCCACCAGACGTTATCGTCTATGACATCAACACTAATTTTTCTGTGGTAGATATTCAAACTAATTTCAAGATAATAGATATTTAATACAAATAAATGCCTATTAAATCCTAATAAAGTATAAAAAGGTTAAGAGGTTACAAGCTCTACTTTAAAAACGTATAATATCCTTACTTTGGAAATTGGAAGTTTTAAGGATCAAAATGAACGTTGGTAAATGACAGTAAAAGACTTGAATAATATTATGGAACCTGAAGGTCTAATACTAATATTACTGGTTTTTAAAACATATTCTTATGTGAAGAGTAAATCTCCACCATCAACAAGTACCTAACAGAGGCCTGTGGCATAAGATAAGAACTTGAAGGAATTTTGGGGATTGGCTAGGCGTCAAGTCAATAACGCCCTTAACACCAGGAACGGCCCTTCAACGATTGATGTGCTTGTTTTACTATTATAAATTGAATTCTTCGTATGGAGAAATTCAGACAAATAGAATAACCTATTGAAATTCTTAAATATAGCCAACCTAAACGTAGTTATGGAAACTGCTAACAATGTTACAATCTTCCATATAACTTAGATTCAAGCCTACAATAAGGTGAATGTCGATGAACATCCTTGAGATTAACTAACTAGTTCATATAAACCTCCCTTTCCCATAAGTAACAAGCCAATAGAGCGATGGAAACGTGACTGACTACCAAAAAGAAGTAATAATAAAGATGAGAAATACAAATCGGTGTGCATATACAAAACTTCTTAGGTTAATAAGAAAAAGAAAGATAATTAAGACTTGACCGTTAAGCTCCGAGTATAAGAACTTATTAAGACTTTCGAAAAATCATTTGGAAAAAGAGATAGGATCGAGATTGACAGACTTTTTATATAAGACGTTGTGCAATTTATACTTAAACGCGATTTCAACCTCTAAGATCCTAATATTACGATTTTGAAATAGAGGATTATTCATAAGGTCAAAGGTACAACCATGGATAAGCTAACTAAAAAGTTATGTCTGATCGTTGAAATATATAGTAATAAAATTAAAGACTGGATTCTTACGCAATCGCCAATGATATAGAAAATTAGCCAACGCCTAGTAATTGTATTAACAATAAGTTTTGTGGTAAGTATTAATAGGAAGTTCAATCGCAATAAACATGATATTACTTCATCCTACACGCAGTTACAGATCAATTTATTAAGGATAGTCTTATTGGAGTTGCTTTAAGAACTCCGTAATAAATACCTATCAGAAACGGTTATAATACGCGGTAATCCACTATATGGACTTACTAGAGTAGGTATCTATTGATTTCTGGCCCATCTATCACACTTTAAATCAAAGTTAGGCATAAAATCTTGAATCAAAAATCCATTCCTATTAGTTTGGTAAGAAAATGAGTTTGATATATCAGGTATACAAACTAATGATGCCCTTTTGGTTGGAATTGCTAGCTTTTTAGTATCAGAACAGCGTGCAATTATAAACTTAAAGTTCTAGAACTATAAGCCAATCGCGACTTTAACTAAGGGAAAATATATAAATTTAGATGTATTATCAATCCCCATATATAGTGTTCATGACGTTTACCTATACTTTCACTCAAAGGGTCGAAGTATTAACCTAGCTAAGACTAATTGAATTGACGTAATGTGAGCCTCAAATTACTTGGAGTAACGAGCTTAGGGTAATTATATCACGATCTTGTGCTAACTAGAGGTGTTACAAAATCTATCAGTTACGGCTTAAGCATAAAACAAATCTCATAAAACCTAGAGTTAATTAACTAAGCGATTAAACTAGCAGATGAAAAATCTGAACTAAGGGATTAATATGGTTTTTATTGACCCGTTTAAAGCCAGGTTAATAATCTTCTTAAACGGTTCCATTACCAATAATATTAATTTGTCGTTGTATATCGGATTCTTTATAACGATCGTTTACAAGAATTAGTCATAGGACGATAAGTTCAGCGTCATAGAGAACCTAATCCATTAAGCTTTTGACAAATATAAAAGGGTTATAAGAAACGTACATATTTTCGAAATCTATAGTATAATAACAAATTTAAATGTGGGTATAGCTATATAGAAAATATTTAATATAGTTACCAACTAGTTAGGTATTCCGCTTATACCGGTCATCAATCATGCATATTTAAAAAACCTATTAAAATGCCTTTCTAAGTTGGGAATAATCAATAAGAAACATTTGATGATTGACGTAATGGCACTCTGTGAAGCTTATAAGAGCAGAGAAATTGAGGAGTTCTAATGGATCGATATCAAGGATAACCCGGCTAACGCTATAACGAAGGTTATATCTAATAGGGTCTTAAAAAGGTTTGTAAATAGTAATAGGCTAACCATACGGTTGAAGGGTTATATCTAGTGCTTACCTATTAATCTATTACGTAAATTTGGACAGTGATAGAAACAAAAGTACCTTAACAAATTGCAAGACTACTAGGGGGTCGAGGCCGAGGCTAAAGTCGAGGCTGAGGCTGCTATCAAGGCTGTTGTTGAGTAAGATTCAATTGAATATCATGGTTAAGTTGGGCGTGCAGTTGTGTGTATACTGAGGGATTGGAGAACGCAAGTGGGTATAGAATTTGATGGCGGGAATTCAAGTGGTATAGAGTGAACTTACCATACAAACGGCAGTGGAGTTGATATAAGAAAGGATTTTTGTAGCTGATAAGTTTTCTGACAAAGCGTATTGGTACCGATACTAGCACTACAAAACAAAACGCCGTCAGTGTTGTAATAACGTTTAAGTGTAATATAGTCAAAGTTTAATGTAATACTGCAAGTCAATTACAGGGGAAAACTCAAATCATCATGGGGCACAGGCCAAGCAATTGGCCATACAAAGTAACGTATAGACTGGCTAGCGTCCTGCCAAACTTAGAACAATACATCTACCACTTCACCACGAAATACTACTGCTACTTCGACCGATTTGAATTGACAATCGTTGTAACTTCTAGAGGTCTATCAACAATTAATGTTAATATATAAAATTCTATAATAATGTTTTTTACCTTACCCGTATTTATGATATGACGAATTATTGACGGTTTTAGAATAGGGTATATTCATATGTATTTTGGTGTTATGAATAAGAATATCATTTCGAATTATAACCTACTAACTTTGACCAATGAATCTATTAAATTCGTGGAAAATGAAACGTAAGTTACGCTTATCAACCTTATAAAATTATTGTCCTTTATTTATATATTAGAAATGTTAGAGTTTATTAGAATGCTTTTCTTATCGCGAATGAAAATATTGTGAAGTGATTTCCAGAGGAATACAGAAACTTTGTTAACATATTTAAAGAAAATTTTGAATTGGATTTGAAAGTGTTATTGTTACTTTCATGAAATTTTCATTCATATTGTAATGTCTTTCTCCAACACCTTTCAAAAACAGTTGAAATATTCTGTTATGACCCAAGCACGTTGGCGGGTCAGGAAACAGGCCAGCATGCAGCTGAGCTACCGAGAGCCTGAAATCCAATACATTAGGCGGGGAACATCTCTCGGTGAGCCTCAGTGAGCACCGGTGAGCCTCAGTGAGTACCGGTGAACCTCAGTGAGCACCGGTGAGACTCAGTGAGTACCGGTGAGTCTCAGTGAGTACCGGTGAGCCTCAGTGAGCACCGGTGAGCCTCAGCACTGAAGATGGTATGAAGGCCATAGGATATAAGGACACGGCCATCACCACATAGATAGTATTTCCTTCATAGCTCTTCATTTGTCAATCTAAGTATTTAGTCTCTGTATATTCTGAATAGCCTCACGGCTTTTGATCATTACTTGCACGGTTGCGATGTTGTTCACTCAGTACCTCTGCTACCTTCTTGATAACATAAACCCTCTGACATCTTCTATATACTCACGGGTATTTAGTGTGATCATTACATATTCATATCCTATATATTGATGTTTTGTAACAAATGATCTTTCATTGTTATAATAAATAGTGAATAAAATTTGATTTGATGGAATTCTTAGGTTTTTTCGGCAATAATTTTCAAATATTAATCACTAGAAAATGTTCACAAAATTTCTATATAAATGTATCCTAAGGATTCAACAGTTTTGAAAATATTTCCAAATCTCGTTAGCTTTTGAAAGCCAATAATTCCGCATGAAGTTGAATTCCCTAACTTTTAAAAAGATTGAAAATAATTCTTATGGGACAAACTTAATGAAAATGTCGATAAAAACTTGATAATTAAGGTGAAAAACAATATTATATCTAACCAATTTTTTTTCATAATACACCGGAATCATCAATGGTATTGAATATATTACGAGGTTTTTCAAGGTCTCCTATGTTCATATTGTAATACCTAAAGATTACTCTAATTACTATAGCTGAATATCTATTTCAGAAGCTATCAAGTCATTATAGTATTCTCGTCAAAAAGTTTATATTTAGAATTTGAGAGAGGAGAGATTATAGATACCTATTCTATTTTTTATATTCTTACTATATTACCATATAAATACAGAATTCATTGAAGGAGGATTCAGATATAAAATTCGTTGTTCAAAATGAACAAACGTTTTAGTCTCACCCTGATTAGTAATCTGT
The DNA here is from genome assembly GCA_038502455.1 of Anisogramma anomala. Classification (NCBI taxonomy): domain Eukaryota; kingdom Fungi; phylum Ascomycota; class Sordariomycetes; order Diaporthales; family Gnomoniaceae; genus Anisogramma; species Anisogramma anomala. The sequence goes on along the minus strand of JASMMZ010000008.1, from coordinate 1,125,619 downwards.
TACCAAAAAACGCCTTTATAAAATACAAGTTAATAAAATATATCATTGATTAAACTTGGTTGAATAAAATTTAGGTGAATCGGGTAAATAAAAATCATATTCACCCCAGTGTTTATTTTATTTTCAATGATGTCAATGAAATTTAATTTTTGAAAGGTCTAAATTTTATTTCCAAGAGCTTATTTCAACTACTCATCGCAAATCATTACTGAATTTGTTGGAATAGCGTTCAAATGCAGTGAAGTCAAATTTGACTGCACTGCTGCAACTCAATTAAAGTACAGTGCCCGATTAAATGTGGGGCACGGGCCAACTAATTGCTCATAAAAATTAGTATGCAGACCAGCTACCGATCTGCCAAACTTAAAAGAAACAACAATCTACCACCTGACTATTGCAATACTACAATTACATCGACCACACTTCGAATCAACAACATTGCAACATCTAAAAGCCTTTCAATACTGATTCATATTTATTAGGTTAAGCACATATAAGCTAGATAAAAAAAGCTACTTTCTGGTCACGCTTTTCATTGTATTGAAAAATAGAGGAAAGATTGTTGTCAAAAGCCTTTAAAAACTGCAGCGGTTTCTACCATAGTAGATATAGAAGACCTCTATATTACAGTGGTTTCTATGTAAATTTGGATGTGACTATGTTATCATAACTTATAACGCCAAAAAAAACTTGATTTAACCCCTTTTCGAAGAAAATATTGAAATTCATTGTTAAAAGTCTTCAATCTTCAAAAAGTGATTACCTAGTTTCTAAAACCTATATAATTGGTAAATGGCTAAGTCTTTACTATGATTACTATCACTGTAAATTTAAGATTGAAAATATTAAGTTATAAAACCCGACAACAAATAACGATTTTAAAGACAAATAACCTACAACCTTAAGCTTCACCACCTAAACCAATCTTTCTTCCCTTACATTACAAGATAATCAATTATAAACTCTAGAAAATACGTTAAAATTGCGACGCTAAAAGAAAACACTAAGATTACCGGACCATAACAAATAGTTACGTTACATAACCCCGCGCCTAAAATTCCCAAGTCATTATTACGTCAAATAGCTACGTTATACCGCTTCCATATATCTAAGTTCCAAATTCCCACCCTACGGGAACTAACTTTAATTTGATAACCGAAACGTTATAATGGCATCGGAAAACTTCAAAATATACACCATCGAGAAACTTGAATCATGTTTGGCTAAGTTTACAACAAAGAATTATGATTTAACGATGTCGATACCAACTTAACGAAGAAATACCCTCCCAAACTTCGTTAACTAATTTATTATTGACTTAGTATTGGAAAGGCAGTCAATTTCAGTACAGTCAAGTCAACTATACTTACAGTTAATTGATTGAACTAACTGCAAGTTTGGTGCAGTAGGTACCTACTTCAGGTTTGGAAACGAACCAAATCAATTGGCTATACAAATTCGTGTGCAGACTAGCCAGCGATTTGCCAAACTAAAAGTAATACACCACTACCTTTAATGTAATATACTAGTTATTTCGACCACGATTCAAATCGATTACTTTGCAATAATAAAGTCTTACCAATATAAATAGGTGTTCATTAGATTGAATACAGATAATCTAGTTAAAGTAAAAGGTTATTTTCTGGTTGTTACGCTTTTTTAGGTCAGGTAAAGTAAAGCCTTTTTCGATGGGCCCTTTTCGCTACATTTTCTGTTTTCAGGTAGAAAAAAAGAACTTTCAAGTATTTTATTGTTTACAGGCACTTGAAAGTGGCGACGATATTGTTAATATTATCGAAAACACTAAGAAATCTTCATTAAACCAGTTTTGGAAGAAAATCGTTGAGATAAACCATTAAAAATCTTACATATTCTCAAGTTAGCAAACGGCTAAATCAGTATTATTACGGTTAATACTATTACAAATTTCAGATCGTAAGAACGACTAAGTCCTACACTACTTTAATTATGAACAACAACTTTGATAAGCAAATAACGTATGGCCTATCTACCCTCCTACATTAATCTTTCTCCTTGTACACTTTTAAACCTTCGTTATAACAGCTTTAAAACACTTTAAAATTGATACCGTCGCAGATTTTATTAAAAAGAAAGTAATAAGAGACTTTGTAATTCTCTTCGCCAAATTTACAATAAAGACCTCTGGTTTGAAAATGCTAACGAAAATTCTTTAATGAAGTACATAATTAAAAAATATATATAATTATATCCTCGACTTGGAATACACTGAAACCAATGGAATGCCGAAGTCATTCAACAAATTTTAAGGATGGTTCAGAGATTATATAATATAAATGTGGAAAACGGTAAACAAACAGGTAAAAATATGTCTAAAATAAAATTATTTAGATAAGACGTTGATCTCTCTGTAGAGAAAGGGAAGAGGGGTGAACTGATAAATGTATGATACCAATACGTTACTAACGAGGACCCCAAATGGGTAAATAAAGGCGAAATGAAAGGTATTGCTGGCGAAAATATCCCTTAACGCCTTAAAATACGTTAGTAAGGTTATTCCCAAGCCTAAATAAGTTTTTCCAAACACCCTTCACCAAAGACTTCAATGTCTACGAATCGTTAGCAACTTTATTGGCAACGATAAAAATCAAATTAATTTGGACATGACAAACCCTTAAATCCATCAATTAATTGCATAAAAACTTCGAGGAACACGTTAATATCATTAATATTTTTATTAAGTCTCTTACAGAATTTTCAAACACCCTAAAGCGTTTAATTTGAGTAAGTTAATTAAGAAAGGATCTACTTCACGCGAAAATTTACTGTAAGCACAATTACTGGCTTTTCCCCTCCAAACTTTGCTAAAAGTAATTATTCTGACCATGAACACTAGAACTTTCCCTAATACCACCAATCGAAAAGTCTAAATGATTTTTACAACCAGTACGTCTCCCCCATCCCCCCCAAAAAATCCCTATAGTGGAAATGGATTACGCTGTAATTACGACTTTCGTTTCAAATTTCACGAAAAAAAAAAGTGTAAAAGTAAACCGTATAACTTTTCCAACGTCAAGTTACCTTCGTTTTTCATCATCTGCTGTCAGATAAGGATTAAACGGCTAGTATTTCACTCTATATTTCATAATATCCTCACCTGTTAAGCCTAGAATTACTAATTTTGGTACTTAACAAATTACTTGTTATTTCAGGAGATTTACGATAGTCTTGAAAATTATTTTAAACACCATATCAATTTCACCCAATATTATATGATTTAAAGAATGATTTAGTGGTCCTACATGTTGGATTACAAATAATAGTCGGAAAGTAAGATAGACCTCCTCAATCAAATGTTTGACAGGTTAATGATTTACCAATAAGATATGGTAAATATAAGAGCCGGTGAAGGAATACTACGCTAACAAGTCTGGAAGGCTATAACGGGCTACGAAGAGTTTAAATACGCTTTACGATACCCTGAAGCCACCTGTGAAGGATTTTTTAGCTAGTTTTAGTCCTTGTTTGTAACTGTAATGGTACGGGTGCTGGGTTTGATTGGTATATACACTTAAGCTTACAAGTTTAACGACGACGATAAAAACCCTTCCTACACGTATTACATCGATTGCAAATACGGCAAGCCTAAGTAATACAGTTAATAAAAAGCATAGATTTAAAATACAAATCGCCGAACTAAATAAAAAGGAAGATATTCCATGTAGTCAAAATCTTCAAGTTGATTACAGAAATTCCTTTCAAATAATAAAGGGTATTGAATTCATGGTAAATAAGGTTGTTAGTTAACACGTTATATTAATATCGAACGTAAATCGACAAAAGTAATATACCATATTCAATACACTTCTACTTCCAATTAGTAATACATTAAGAGCATTATGAACTTAAAAGGCGCGGAAATCAAAAATAAGGAAAATAACCATAAGACTATAATCTAGTATAAAAATACTAGTACTAATTTGAAAGCAACATAATAACTTACTAACCACGACTTTTTATACCGTTCAAAAAGTGAAAACCATTATATTTATTATAACGATGAAAATCATAACCCTACACACTTATTTTCTATTCTTCATTATTACGCAAAACAAGTCTTTGAAGGTATTATACTAGATACGGGGGCAATATCATACTCAACAGCAGGTTTTTTGTAATACATTGCGTTATAAAGAGACACTAATGCTATTGCGGAATTTAACTATAAGGATGTCGATAGGATTGAAGTTTATTTTAACTTTAGAAAAGAAATCTTTTCGTTAGTATCGAATATTATTACTACAATCGTTATGCCTATTATTTCCCACGTCTTCAAAATCCCTACCACTTTCCTCTTGTACCTTAAAGACATGAAAACCCTCAGCGTCAACGTCGATATTTAAATTATCAAATTCGTTAAAGTTAAAAACGGCCAATGATTCCAACATAAATCAAAATGGGGATAATTTTCATTTCATCTTGAAAGGCTTAAAGCGATAGAGTTTAACGTAACAGAATCAAATCTTAATCTACTATTTCAACTGCTGAAGTATCTAATGGACGATAAGCAGTATAAAGTCTTCAAAGTGGCTACCTATGAAAATATAAAATTGGTAGCGTTAAAGGCCATTCAAAAGCTTTTCCATTACTTCAAAATACGCTTTACTAACCCTCTAGAATTTGAATTAACGATAAAAAATTAAAGTTTGAACTTTAAAGTCTTCGTGAACATATTTTAGTTCGATGAAAAGCCCGTAATTTATGTTCTTAACTCTGTAACGGCGTTTCACGGCACCAAATTCCTTAAAACCATCACGGCGAGAAAAACATGAAAAGAATTACGTACTTTATGGATTACCATATACCTGGGACTCCTAAATGTAATGGTCAATAATGACGATATCAAGTTGATAGGTATTTAGTGTAAACAGGTTCTCATTAAGCAACATGAAGGTATTAGTAAGGTCGGAAGCGCTTACGAATTTTTGAAAAAAAGCCTACAACATCCTTACTTTAAAGACTGACAGTTTTATGAATTAAAAGATACAGCTATAAATATTTGTAGAAGGATTTAACGAAATTGTTAGCTTTAACAGTTTTATACCCACATTGAAAGTATTTGGAGCCTGTCCACATATACGGACTGAATTTCCACAACTATCAATCACAAAAAGGCTGGCTATAATATATATCAAAACCCTAAGAGAAATAAGGAAGGAATTGACACTCCGCCAAATTAATAATGTCCTTAATACAAGGAAGATATTATCAACAATAAACGTGCTATATAAACCCCTTTAAAGTGAAGTCATTATATAGAGAGAGCTAGAAAGATGTGATAAAACTTAGAAAATATTAAATATAGATAACTCAAACATGATAGTTAAAACCGTTAATAGTTTCGTAACTTTCTGTATTATATAAGTCAAATTGTATAAAAAATCCACTGAATCCTATAAAGATACTTAAGTCGAAAACCTTTGAGTTGAGCGGAAAAATTAATATAAGCCTTCCAATCCAATTGTCAAAGGGCTGATAAAACTTTGATATCGTAGAAAACCAATTGAGAAGAAGCTACATATTAATGAGGAGGACGATAATGAGAACTACAAGTAAGTGAAGGCATACAAAACAGTATAGGTATCTTAAAAGTAAGAATGTAATAGAAACACCAACTTTAAGGTGTGAGTTCAAGGTATTATTAATATGTAGTGCAAGCCTTATAAGGAAAGCGAATGAATTGAAATCGACAGCCATCATCTACGAGGATTCATTGAAATCATTTTATTAGCGAAATTTAAAGGATGAAATATTAGATTCTTTTAATCGAGGATAATTTATAAGGTTAGGAGTAAAACCACTGATCGGCTGTACAAAAAGTTATGGTTAATCGCTTGAGGATACAGTGATATAGGTAAATACTGAATACTTACTCAATCTCCCATAATTTTAAAGATTAGACAGCGTTTAATTGTCGTCATTTCTACTGGTTTAATTATTGACGAAAGCGGTAAATTTACCTTTAATAGCTTTAACGTTACGTAAGTGTATATATAATCCGTCACGAATATTTCATGGATTATATTATTAGAATTTCCGCAAAAGTTTAACCGCCAGTTTCCGGCTGATACTGTAATAGGATACATAAAACCCTTGAATGGACTGGACAAAATCAATTTTTAGTAGTTTTTAATATATCAAACGAATTTCGAAAAGTAAATTGAGTATAAATACTTTAACGTTCGACCTGTATTTATTGATTACGAAAAAAAATAGCTTCATTATATTTAGTATTGAAATTAATGATACCTTTTTTATCGAAAATTTCACGTTTATAGCGGCGGTGTAATATGCTATCAAGATGTTGAGACTTTAAATATGTAATTTAATTTAGATGTTGATTAAGGGTATGTAACTCAACTTTGATGGACCTTTAACCCGTATTCATAATGTTCAAAATATCAGTAATACGTACCTTAATTTACGTTAAAAAGATAAGTTACGAGCTTAGTGAAAACCAGCAAAACCGACGTAGAAAAATCACAACTGTACTTGGAGTAAAGAATTCATACGGCTTATATTGTTACGTTATACTAAACGGAGGTATCCTACGATTTATTAATTACGACAAAATTTTAAAACCCATGAGATGATGACTTAAAAATGTTAAACGAATAGATTTAGTAACAAATATATCATTCGGATAATGGTATTAATTTGGTACCGGTAAATTAAACGACGGCGAAGTTGATAATTTTGCCGACAGGTTTTTTATGAACCATACTAACGTTGTATCGTGAATCGGATTTCTTATCACTCTCGTCATCGAGGATAAGTTTAATAGATAGTTCATGATTACCAATAACTTAGTACACTGTATATTCGTCAAATGTAAATGTATAACATGAAAGATATTGGTATCAGACGTTTTTAGCATGATGGTAGGCTTTAATATCGGTATATCAATCGATGGCACGTTAAGGATTATTACTAACAAGTTAGAATTGCCTTCTATAACTGTAGTTACATGTATAAATTTCCGAAGCCTTTACAAGTTTTTGTTAAATCTAGACACAATCAATACAAAACGTCTAATCATATACGTAAAAGTGTTAAGGGAGGTATACGGAGCCCAGGAAATCGAAGTAGCCGTCCAAAATAATGAATAATCGTCAAATATTAATTAATACTCCGTCACGATTAAAAGATCTAATGAACTATTTGAATGACCTAATACATGTTTCTAAACTGTTACCTACTTAAAACCTATCTTAATATAAAACTTTTAAAATGTAATACGGATATTGAATTTTATAAAACTCGTGACTTGCAACATTTTTATCAATTATTTTACTCAAATGAAACAGGTATCGAGTGGACTTTTTAATAAAGTTAAAACTCCGGAAATCGACGTAAAATAACAGGTTACCGCCGGATTTTTGAAGGAAGTTCACCGGAAAACCCGCCAAGAAGCTTCTTATTCGGTTATATTTTTAATCGAATGAACTAATGGACTTTGTTTCATAAATCAATAATATGTCCTTTCATATTCCGAATAATAAAACCCAAAGGGCTTTTAACGAATGGTCGTGGTAGTCGGTTTTGAGTTTAATTTTGTAATGAAATCCTTCGTCATAAAAAGTCAATTTCTTGCCAAAAACCTTTGCGATTATAACATTAAACTTCGGAAAAGTCCTTGGAAATTTTTTTATCAACGTTGATATTTTTTTTTTCGAAAGCCAACGCTTCAATTATATTTCTTATAAAGACGATCAAAAGCTTCACAAAAGAAACTTTTTTCTTTTGAGATCGGCGTGTGATCGTATTAAATACCGATATATTCACTATTTTAAGAGATAAAAAAATGTTTTAAACATTCTTACACAAATACAACAACCTCATATTTGATTCATATTTATTGTTTATATATGGATAATATACTTAACCCATTTCTATTTCATTCAATCCTTTTATAATACAATATAATATTATAAATACCGAATAAAAAAAAACTTCAAACCGGCATTAATGATCGTTTAATTTTACCAAAAATATTAGAAAGGCTACTTTTGAACAAATAATATCATATTATACAGCTCTATAAACTGGTAAAGTCAAGTGAAAACAAGTAGTAACTCTAATATATAAACATATTACTCATTAACAACGTAATAACATTAGTCATATATATTCATTAAAAGAATGAAGAATGGAACCAATTCATATAATACATTTATCATAAATGAAAAATCCTTCATAAGATACGGTGGAATAATTAAGTTCATTTGGAATCGCTTCAACTTTTACATATGATTAGGTGTAAGATATTAGGGTTTTTCCTTCTTAAAATCCATAAGGTATTCGACGTTTGTGAAAAAAACGTTAGTAAGGGTACTGAAAACTAAAACCGATAAGGCTGCTAGTAAATTATAATTCATATGTATGTATTATGTAGCCATTTTCCTCCTCTATGGATATAAACCGTTCTTTTTACAAATTCACATCTTCGTTAAAATTATGTAAATGGTACGATAGTTGTTTGTAATTTTGATAAAGTTCGCATTTATTATTATAATATTTTTCGATTATTATATACAGGGCCGGTGCCGTCGTCGGCAACGTATACGTTACAGTGGTTATGAATACTATTGTTATCGTCGTTAATTCAGTTCCCGCCGTTACTTATCCCCTTATATTATATTGAAACCAGCGGATTAAATAACTTCTATACCACTTATCGACGAATGCAACTAGGTCATCCCAAAAATTATTAATAGAAGGTATATTAATGAGAAATATTGAGATGATTAACGATTAGTTAATCGTATTGTGAAGAATCGTGGGATTGATGGAAATGTTTTGAGTTATTCCAGTCGGTTCTGTCAATAACGCTTGTTAAAGTTTCAAAAACGTAGAAACATTTTTGCATCCTTATTATAAACGTATGAACTTTTAAAAAGTCAGTTTAATGGATTTTTGATTCAAGTAATATAAACAAAGAAAGTTATAAAGGCGTATAAATTATTTTAATTCTCGTTCCTCCTATAAATGGAATATCTTGCTGTGAATTGTCTGTCTATTTTTTCAGTTATGAAACATTTAGTGAGAACAGTTGATTGATTATACTCCTGATGAAGGCATGATACATATGTAGCTTCCTTACCATAGTTGTTTTTCAAATGAGGAAACAAGCTTCAATACCCATGAACCTGTTAGGCTACGAGAATGGTTTCAACTAAGAACGGATGGAAAATCGTATGTAAAAATCGTTGGAATTATCTTCGTCGTCGTTATTAAGTGAAAGAGTTTCTGTAAATGATAGTGTAGCCGTAATAGTTTTGGAAGTAAAAGTCGTAGACTCCGTTTTTTGGATAATATTAAACTATAGAATGTATTCATTTCAATGTTATATAATTGCCAATAACTTTTCAATGTAAAAAACGTCGCGCGCCTATATTCCTTAAGAAACTAGGCGTTAATCAGATCTCTCTAGGCGGTTAAAGATTTTTGAAGTCGTGTATTAAGGATTATTTTTCAAAGCCAGCTTGATAATAAATTCGGTCAAAGTAACCTTAAATATAATAAAGATCAGGATTCATAATTAATAGTTCTTACAAAATGTTTGAAATTACGTAAGGGAGAAAACGAAATCGAAGATTATTTGTGAAAAGATTAAACTATAAGTTGTAATATAAGGAGTTATAATACTATTTATAATGAACAATCAAAAGGGAAGTTTTTGCTACCAAGGTATTCTGATAAAATAGAACATAACCCGTGAGCTAGTTACATAACTGGTTATGCATATAGCAGAGCTAGTGCCTAGCTAACTAGGAAAGTATCAGATTTTGATATATTGCATTTTCTTTTAATTTAGAAATAATCACGTTGTTTGCATCTTTTTTTCAAATATGATAAAGCTTCATCCCGCAACAGAAAATCTATAATTCGTTTAATACGACATATTACGGTAGCGATTTCAGTCGCACGTTAACAACTGCTTGAGTTAATACCTCTACTTGTAACTAACCTTCAACTACTATAAAAACAACTTCTTGTCGCGTATAACGACTTTAATTTAATCAATGATGTGATTCATAACTTAATCAAACTCTTTGTGTCGATTAACTACATGTTTTCTTCCCCGATTTCATATCATATTCGTAATGAAATTATACTCGGTTAGATACTACATTACAATAAACACGTTATTACCATACAGCATATCATTAAGTTCCATAAATACATGAATTTCTAATTCGTAGAACATCTTGAATTACGTGAAAACAGGTAAATTTAAAGTTATAAATTTCTAATAAAATTAACATTACAGAAACTTGACATGGAAACTAAACATATCAGAATAAAGAAAATTAGGTCTTTGTTACCCCTTTTTACAAAATATTCGAATAGAGACCTTTGATATGGGAACTTCAATATAAATTATATCAAAAACCATGTGACAAACTTCGCTAATTGATTTATTTTCAATTTCAACATTAAACGAGCCGACTACAGTCTATGAAGTTTTTTTTTACTTTGAAAAACATTTTCAAATTAATTCATTCAAATGAAAACAAAAACTCCTGAAGAAATCAATATTGGATCAGGGACAGAGATCTGGAGAAAAAAGATTTCATTCCCGATAAGATTTCGAGTAATTTAGTGAGCAAAATTCTTTAATGCGCTTGAAAAAGGAATATATTTTAATTTCCTAACCTTAATATCCCTACGTTTCAAATTTTTGAGTCTCAAATCTTAGAAATAAATGAAATGACGTTGTTTGATAGCTAATGGCTTCATACGTATTTTAATGATTTACTCTTTAATTCTCGGATAATTTAAACTACTAATCTAAGTGTTGGTGTTTTTAGTCTCTTAGTAAAATTCAGAGATCTTTCAATTCGTTGATTGGTTTCATTTTCATACCAGATAGCGTTGAATACACGATTGCGAAAGGATGAGAGTTTGAATTAAACGTTATCACTATATTTCAAAGAATTAATATCGAGGCGATCCAAAATTTAATTGATGAACATCACTCTCGTCTCTAAGGGTTTTAAGGTAATAAAATCACACGGAGAATGATTACGTAAAACCATTTGAACTTATCAAATTATTATTATATTACACGATGAGATAAAGGGTATCGGTATATATGGACGCCTAATACAAGTTTTACTACTGAACTTTTCCATTCGGAATGAACTATTGGCAATTATCTTTATTATAGAGATTTAGAAGGACCTGGTCCAGTAGTTAAAAATACTAGTAATGATTTGGCGGATTATCATAACTAGCTATTTAAACCAGCTAAAATAGATGATATTGATTCTAAATTCTTCACGGATTTCATTAAAATTTGTGATGATATGAAGAAGTATTATGAGAAACCCTATAATTTGTTTCATACGAAAACTATACTATATGTTGGTAGGACTTTAGACGTTGCAATGTTGTCCATTATAAACATGGTCGAAGTAACAGTAGTATTACGTGATCAGGTGGTGTATGTATTATTATAGATTTGGCAGACCGCTAGATAGTGTATACATTAATTTATATAGTCAATTTCCTAGCACGTGCTCTGGTGTGAAGTCAGCGCATATGATACCTGGTTCTATAGTAGACTCACAAAACAATGCACTTAAATTGCAGTTAGTATATTCAACTTTACTATTATTAAAGTTAACCTACTATACTGAAATTACTATGGTCTCAACATTGACAGTTTTTTGTTTTGTACGCGTACGCTAGTACATTCGACTGATCTTTTCCGGTTACTATTAAATTACGTCCTCGTCAATCTGCCAAACCCCCGCCAATTCCACAACTAAATTGACTCACATTACCCTACAGTTACGAATTCTAACTTTATTAATTTCTACAAACAAGTTTTTCGGCACGGACTAATGAAAACCACCAATATAACCGTATTAGTTAATCAAATCGCCGGTTTTATCACCCTGGCAGTTTTCCAGTTTGTCAGGGCACCCCTATTCGTCAATATGTGACTTTACCTTGCCAAATAAACTTTTAACTTAGCTTTCAATTCTTATAGTTAACCTATTATTATCCACAAACTTTTGAAGAGCTTTATTTACCAACGATTTCATTATGGTATCGACAATATTATCTCCACCATCAGTTTATTGGAATTCATCTTTTTCGTCGCCTTCGTAGGATTTAAAAAGTTCTATTACATCAATTATCAAAAAAAAAAATCGTTGATAGTTTCGAATTTTTAAAGGTATTTGAATAGGTTTCTTGAGTCGGTATAAATTAGTACCGGAATAAAAGAAATCTTAAGCTACTTGGTAACGATGTTGAGGGTTTTCTACATCGATATAACTTCTTCGAAGTCGGCTATAATACTAGAAACCTTCATAGTCAGCATGCTTCGAGTGATCCTTTTACATTTAACGGAGGTTTTATAAATTTGGTTTCTGGTAATACTAAACTCATAATTTTATGACCTGATTTCATTCATGATTTTTACAAGAAATCCGATTTGTAACGACAAGTGTATATTATTTGTGAAAACTTCGTACATAACGATTATTAACTGAGCTTTCGACAAGTTAATCGGAACTATATTAATCCCTTGGTTCAAATTCATTATTTGCCACTCCATACTCTTGTTCAATCTATCAAAGTCTTTATCTGTTGAGTTTTGCGTTTGTACCGCAATCGATAAACATAAAAGGCCTCTAATTGATATAAGGTGATGATATAATTATTACGGGTGCGTTAATCCCAATATGTTTAAAGTTTGACTACATTAATCTTATCAATTGTAGCCAAGTCAGCGTTTTAACTATTTTGATAAAAACTAAGGTAATTATCATTAATATTATAATTGAAAATTGACAATCCGTTAAGTTGAAATATTTGCCCGCCGCTAAAATAGCGACCGGCTTACAATTCCAAAACTTCAAGTTTTTAATCACCGATTTTTCCGATTTCATAAAAGCAGTAATTCCGACGAAAAAGTTATCGTTAGTTTTTATACCTATCAGTCCGAAGTATTTTTCCTATGTGATTAGAAAATACGGGTTGTAAGTTGAAAATTTCATTCCTAACCTTGACTTTAAGTACGATTGGTGGGTTATTAACTAATAGACGTCAGCTTTAACTAATCCGTATAATGGTTTAATATTTGTATAACTGTTTTTAGAAAGTATTCGTTATAGAGTTTTTACGGTAATTCCAACAAAATAATCCTTGATAAATCAGTTGCTTTTTTCATATACATTTGGGTAATATCACACCAATTAAAGGTAAACTGTCTATTAATCTTAGCTAACAATCTTGTTTTCAAAACAACTACTAAACGTGAACTGGTCTTTAAAATCGTTAATGATTGTATGTGGATTTAGCTTTTATATTTATCACCGTATCCTTAAGCTATTGAACATGATTTTTCTCACGACTTCTTTGTGGTTTTGCCTTTAATCTCGTATATAATCCTCGATTGAAAAATCGTAATATTTAGGTTTTCAAGGTTTAAATCGCGTTTGGTTACAAATTGTACGACTCCTCGAATGAATAGTCTATTAATATCAATCCTATTACTTTCTTCCCAAGTTTAATCGAAAGTATTAATAATTTCCTATACCTGAAATTTTATAGCCAAGTCTTGATCGTCCTTCTTTTTCTTATTAAACCAAGAAGTATTATAAATCGAACCCGATATATACTCCTTATCCTTAACGTTTCTCCTATTTGGTAATGAGCCGTACCGTTGACGTTTTATCTACTTATCAATCACGAGGGGAAGGAGTTTATATTATCTTATTCGTGTAGCTTAAAACTTTTTGTTGTCATTGTTCATAGCCGTGATATAGGGTTTAACCAAAGTTGTACGGAACCTCGCAAAACCGTTATCAGTTTCAAAAACTACATTGACATTAACAATGCGTGAGATATTAAATAATGTATCACATTTACCTAGCTCTCTCTATACAAAAACTTTACTTTCAAATAGCAAAAAAACGTCAATCATTGTAAATCCATTTCTGGTATCAAAGGTATTATAAATTTACCGTAGTATGGATTTCATCTGAAGTTTCTTCAAGTTCTTCTCATACGCCATAGCCTATGTCTAGGTATTTGTTAATGATTGAGATTTACTTGTCAAAAGAAAATATATTCTAAAATCAGTATTATTAGCATCAAACCGTTATGGTTCATAATATTATTCAGGCCCTTGAATTCTATTCAAAGACGTGATTCCTGGTTCGTAAAGCTTCTAATTTCTAACATGAGAATATTTTACATCTTGCGAAGTAGTAAGTATACCCTTTCGATATCTTTAATACTTCAATAAGCCTTAGCAAACACCTATTTACACTGAATCCCCATTATGCTCGTATCCGCCTAAAACTTCGTTATCGTAAAATTGATACTGGTATAATGAACGAAGATGCTTAAAAACCCTAAATACTTATTAATCCATAAGATCTTTAACGTTTCCCACATATCCTTCGCCGATGAAAACTTAAACAATTTGACATCGTAAAAACAGGATGTAAAATTAATAATATAGAAAGTAGACTTGTTATCTAAGTAAGGAACGTTAACTTAAATATTGTAATTAATTATTTTATTGTTTTTCAATATAGAATTGAATTTTATAAGGGCTTAGCATACGTTTGGTAATGGTAACAGAGCTTTTAAATAGATTGGAAGGCAAAGTATTCCATATTTTCATAATTTACGGATTAAGAAATTTTAGATAATTTATCGACGGCTAGGTAATTAAAATGCCAATATAATTAAAGTATTTCTAACTTCGTCATAATTAACACCGTTACCTTTAGGCTCTAAAGGTAGAACCAAAAATGCCCCTACTTGGAGGCGAAGGGAAACCTATGGCCATTTTTTACCAGTTCGTTAATGTTAACGACAACTTTAATGCCAAGGATTTTTATAGCTTTTAAGCATAGAAGAAACGGGGTAGAATACTTAAGTATATGAAATGTAATCGGCTTAACAATAATTTTAATAATCTTAATCTTTAATAAAAATAGTTATTTGCCTGAATCGTGACTCATTTTATTATTATCAATATCTTAACGAGTCATATTTTCAATATTAATGTTTTCCCTTTATAATATAATATACTACGAATAGCCTCCTATTAAATGCCTTGTTGCTCTTGTATCTTGCATAGTACTTTGAAATATGTGGTCCGCGTAACAATTACAAATTTTAAAGGTATGTAAGGGGTTAAAGGTTTGGTTAGGGCGAGATTAAGGGTTTTTTCCACTTAAATGATATAAAAAGGCGTGGTCATATAGTCATTTTTCCGTTTTGAAAGCGGTGTACTTATGTTACGTAATTTTTTTGTACATGTTCGTTGTCATTAACGACCTTTTTCCTCTGGTAATCTATAATATAATTTAAGTAATCTTACCTAAAATCAGTGGGATAATAGACGTAATCTATTACTTATTCTTTTTTACACTTAACCAGAGGGCAGCGCGTTGATAAATAACAGGGTGAACTACAAATATAACATTTTTTTCCATTATTAGGACGATAATTTTTACGATTAACAAGTCCACTTTAATTTGACCTCGGTGCTAGTTCTTATGTAGTTCTAGCTTTCAGTCTAAAAACATTAGGCTGAGACATTAGGGTTTCCCGTAATTGCGATGAATGCATTATTCCATTTTACGGTCTTTTTTATCCTAATCGCGAAAGTTATGAGTTTGGGGGTACATACCAACCGAATTTAGTGTATGGGTTATTATAGTTGTAAATGAGGACCGTAGTTGGTTAAAAAAACCTTGATAAGTGGTATTTGGGCACCATAGAGCGTATTAAAATCTGTTAACAATCGTAACAGTTATCCGTACCTGCTCGCAAAGTGTGTCTTTACTAACGGAGGCCTTTATCATTGCTCACTGACATAATATTAACTTGTAAATTATTTGATTAAAGACATCCATTAGTGTTTCTACTCTTTTTTCTTAATTATTATCGTTGTTAACCTCATCGTAGACTAGTTCGTATAGTCTTGCGTAAGTTGGACGTCGTATTATAAATAAATCTTTATCTTATTGTAAATATTTCGGAAAGTATTTGCTTTCGTTGCAAAGGTTAGATAATAATTCCTGGTGTGACCTGTAAGGATTTTAGGAGAAAGTGGGTGAAACCCAGAAAAAAAGACTTCTATTTACTTATATATGTTCAAAAAGAGCATTCTATTCGCGTTATATAGGTTGTAAGGCTTTCAGTTTTACTTATTTAAATTTTTACAAATAATTAAGAAATCAGTGAAAAACTTGTAATTGATATTGATTATCTTGAAAAGTTCAGGAGGAAAGTTATAACAATAGTCCCAGTTGTTGATAGTATTTTCTGCTATCAACTCAAGCCTTGAAGCCTCCAAGTCGCGATACTAGGAGTAGTTATCAATTATTTAGCCTGAAGGGTAAAGTTCTATGATAGAACCGGTAGTGGGCTCGCGCGTATAGGTTTATTTGCTATGAGAAGCTTCCCCTGAAATAACTTAACGATTTTGGGGGAAACCTTAACGCTTTTAAGGGAAGGTTTGAAAAATAAGGGGGGTTTAACGATTCTAGGAAGGATGTTGGGGACTTAATGATCTTACTTAATTAAACGGTGGATAACACCGCCTTCAATTCCTTTTACCGCGTTAACGGCCGTTACTTAACTTGTTTTACCACCTTCAAGGGGGTACTTTACGATATTACACGAAGCTGCTTGGATACCAAACAAAACAACAGGTTCCTTATCGTTGGCATGTAAAAAATTAATACTCATGGGAAGTTTAAAAGTTTAACTTAACTAGGGATGAAGGGATGGTTCCCTAAAATGTAAGTCAGGACGCTAAAGATTTTTAAAGCTGTCACTTTTTCCTCGTAAATCTTGAAAATAAGAATTTCGGAGGCATTTTACAAGTTAAACCAACTTAAAGAAAGTCTTAACCAAATTAATTAAATTATTTTCTAGCACATAAATTACCTATCGATTAAACTATACCTTTAACTTAGACTTAACACCTTTATAAATCGTTCTCCATATATTAATAATCCAATCCAAGAAGAATTTTCAATACTTTTGGTGGGCGCTAGCGTTACAGTTACTTTGGCCACTATTTTTGTTAATGATATATTAACCATCGAAGTTGGTGAAGTATCCTTTGGTTGAATCTTCATGAACATCTCTTTTCCAAAGTTCTTTATCTTAATGTTTTTAAAAAAACATGTTTGAAGGCTTTCATTATATTTTATTTCGATAGGATCTATTATTTCTTTAAAGTAAACGCTTGCGGTAGCTATCTTGACATTCTAGCTAGTGTAGGAAATGGTGCTTTGGGTGAGGAAACTTGACAATCTGAAAGTATAGAGACTTAACGATTTAGCATAGAGTTGTGCGACGTGGTTTTTTTGGCGCGACTTGACGATTCTTGGTTTTTTCGCTCAAAATAAAGTTTTTAACGTGTTTAATTAACGATTGTAATGTGGAGTGATGGGAAAAAGTAGTGTAAAGGGAAATGTTTTTGTTGAGGGAAAAATTTGGTATAGGAAGTAAAAACTGAGATTGTTTGTTGTTATTGGTGGTTAAATGACATGGAACCTAGTCTTTTTTGTAGTAATAACACCCGAAGTAATACTGATTGAGTCGTTTGCTAACTTGGCGATCTTTGAGACTGTTTACGCTTAATCTCAACGTTTATCTTTAAAAAGAATCCATCAAGATTTATTAGTGTTTTTCAATAGCAATGCCGTCGTTAACACCGAATTGCCGTTATATACTGACGCAATTAAAAACTCTTCTTTATTAACTGCCATTGTGAATTAACTGTAGCATTGCGTGGTCAAGTGGTAGATGTATTGTTCAAGGTTTGGCAGACTGCTAGCCGGTCGGCACTCTAATTTGTATGGACGATTGCTTAGTCCGTGCCTTAGTTTGAAGTAGGCGTATACTATACCTGACTTTATAGAAGACTTAAAAAAAATACACTCAACTTGCATTTTGTATATTTAACTTTACTGTTATTAAAGTTGACCTACTTCACTGTAATTACCACTGTTTCAATACAATGTTTCAATATTTTTTGAGATATTTATGTTTAACCTTTGGGTATTCTCATGCTTATACTACAATACTTTACCGTATATACTAATGATTATTTCCTAATCATTTTAACTACCACTCATGCTTTCCTCAAAGTTTGTAAACAAATATAAGTTAATTCAAGTACAATATCCATTTTACGTAATATTATACGGATTTTGTTATAACGCGTTGGACAACGACAATGGCTAAAAAGAAAGAGAAGGAAATATTAATGGATTTTTTTTTAAAAAATCAGATGTTTGATACATTAAGGCTGTACTAATAAGTAGTGGGGTATAAACATGTTAATAAAGCCACATTCCGCGAGCGGATCCTTGCGATTATTAAAGGCGTTAGCGAGTTCAAATACATATTATAATTCCTAGGTAACACTTATAAAAGCTCTTTTAGTTAGTCAGAGTTTTTACTTGCAACCGTAATAACCTTTAGGTCAATTTTAGTTGGGATATTCCCCTAAGCTAACACGTTTTGTAATTAGAACCATAAAGTAGTTTGAATTATATATTATATCGATCGCTACTATGGAAGTTTACGTTTTAGAATATGATTATAAAACTCAAAATTGGCAGTCAAATTGATAACAAGAATAAAGCTTCGGCGGATGCGGCGGCCGTAAAAATTATCGTTATAATAGTCATAAAATAAATTGGATTCACGGAAAATGTGATCATTATTCAAACCGTAATGTTTTTATCAAGGACTACAAATAACATGTTGTATATTAGACTTAATATCCCGTTTCTTTAAATAATGGGTTTCTGGAATGCTTCATAGATTACGAGTATTAAGATACGTTTAAAGGTGAAGATTAAGTGTTCAAAAGATCTTTTAATATTAGAATACAACTTTTAAAACAAATGAATAATTAGCTGAATATATCTTTCTATGTTTAGGAATAGTAAACAATTAATATCCTTATTGACACCATCTAAAAACTATTGAAATCATATCGAACGTAATTCCCCATCTTTATGCAATCTTGAGAATATTCATAAAGGCACATATTTTAATAAATTACGTGAAATACATGAGTATAAATATATTAAATGGAAGGTTATTCGCAACATATCGCGTTTCAATGGGAATGCACCTATAGTTACGAAGACTAATTATAATGATACCGATAGAGTGAAAGTTGGCTTTAGATTAAGTTAAAACTTATTTTTCATTGGTTTCATAATTCTAGTTACAATTATGAAACCAATCATTTTCCAAATTTTAAAAACCTTGACCTTGTTTTTTCTCGTTTAAATAATATAATTATTTTTATATTTCAATTTAAATCCAATATTCACCAACTGTTTAAGGATTAATAAGCGTTTCTACTCATTTTTAAATACAAACACTTAATATATTACTTTGAAAGGCTAAACATAATAGTGATGTTATACATTTACATAGGTAATATATACATGGAAAGGTGGAACAAGGAAGGAAGGAACATACATACCTATGCATCTTACTACATACTTAGATCCGCTAAGCTTTGCTTCTAGCTATTTTTTTCCTTTTCTATCGTCAGAATACTACACTATTTCCACGTTAATTTACCAACCTAGAAGCGTAACAACAATTGTTAACTATAAGTAAAAAATATGAAAAACATCAGATATTACCCTTTGCCAATCTGAACAAGTTAAACGGAAGAAGAAAGGTCACTCATTCTGCTCCGTAAAAACAAAGTTAATAAAAACTCCTTCCCGCTAAAATCTTTGCCTTTTAAATTTACGATCTTTCAACCTTTCTTCCTATTATTATTACTATTACCCACTTTTCATCGTTACCAACCCCCAATTTTCTCCTTTTATTTAAGCTGTTCCCGTCGTTTTATCAATCTCGCCGTTATCTTCACCGCCATCGCCACCGCTATCGCCGTTGTTTTCTCGCTATTTACGTTATCCTCACCGTAGCCGCCATCAATCTCGCTGCCGTTACTGCCGCCGCCGCCGCCATCGCCGCCTTTTTGTTACCGTTACCGAATTATCGCCTCCATCGTCGCCGTCATTACCGCCGCTGACATTAACCGTTATTATCGCTACCGTAATTTTCGTTACCGTCGATTGCGTATAAGTAAACGTAAACTATGTGTTTTGAATCTAAATCTAAACGTTACTCTCTCGCCAGTAACCCCTTACTGTAAGTGAAATAAGTTCGAGAAACCAATTACATTCTTAACGACCCCCACCGTTTTCATCTTATTCATTTTTCTTTCGTTTACACTTACCATTTCCTTGCGAATTCCCTAGCCGTCAACACCTTTCTAAACAGTCGCTTCCTTTTCTTATACGCTTCGCCCGCAGAAAAACAAAACATATTTTATACCTAATGAGGCTAAACGTTTATGATAGAAAATAACTATTACAGTTGAAAATTACAAAATTTAACGCGCGTTTTAATACAATTAATACGAGATTTTGATAACAGATAATAAATAATTGAACAATTATAATAAGCCTCCTTAACACCCTTAACTGTAACTACAAACGTCACCTTCGCCGAAACAACAAACGTCCTCATAAATTTCAACGTCTACGCTCTTATCGTAACCCTAATCGAAACACAACAGTCATTTAATCCTTAGATAATAATAGTTAATATCAATTAAAACGTTAGAAGATAAAGGTTTATGACTCTGATTATACCGATTCGCTTGATATAAGAATAGTTATTGTAATCAAAGATATTGTTTTTATAGACGTCTAGAGTTTCTAGACTCTCCCTGAAAGTTTTACCATGGTTAGCACGGACGTAAAAGGTTATATCGATTCCATATTTCAAACCTTATTTTAAGGCTTAGTTATATTTTGGCGGAATATGGAATTACCTTAAATAGCGAGTATAAACCTTATTAACGAAGGCTTCGAAGTCATTGTAAATACCTTTATTAATCGGTTTGAAATTAATTGAAGCCTCGTTATAGAACAGGTCCGAAAGGCGAGTTTTACCTCACAAAACTATAGAAAAGATAAATACAGAGTTCTTAAATATATTTGAATGAAGCTAAAATACCCGCAAATAATAGGTACTTTCGAAAGAACTAATAAGGACTAATATAAAGTTATCATAGACATTCAAACCTCTTTCAACCTGCCTATTTGATAAATATACAAGCTTTTAATCATACGTAATTTTTTCAAAAACATATAATTGAGATATAGCAAGCCAAGATGATTTTGCTAACATTCGCGGACCGTAGGTATCCTTTATATAAGCCTGTTATTAAAGACGAACGCGAAAAGTACAACTTTTCTATATTTTAAAAGATCCAAAATATAAATACAAGGATAGAAAGAGATATAACAAAGAATCTGGCCAAAATGGCTATCATGTTTACGATAGCGAGCTTAAGCCTTGCAAAGCTTGAGACAAGCCTGGCGAAAACTATTACGACAATAATCGTCGCAATAACCATAAGGTTTGCCGCTTCAATAACAATAATCGTCGCTATTGTACTCGATACCGCAATTGCTGGCGTAAACGTATTAATAATATTCAGTCTAACTAGGAAACTAACAATTCAAAATAAAGTAACGTTAAATCATCCTCTTCATCGCAAGCGAATAAGGTAAATTTTATAAACAAGCTCGCGCTGAGCCGTTGGATATACGCAAGCTATGAATATAAGTGCGAATACCATAATACACTTTTCAAGTACCTGAAAATCTTTCATAAAACGAGGGTATTATTCTCGCGAGTTATAAAACGAAAAATCAAGTATATTGATAACAAAAACAATAACCCGAACGAAGTCGTTAACTTTACACAAAATTGTTATAACTCAGACAGAGGTTGAGCCAGGAAGTAGGCCAGTATGCAACACTGCGCCACTAGAAAGCCTGAAGTCTAGAATCAGGCGGGGAACTTCTCTTATGTCAGCAACCCTGGATAGGGAAGGACCGATGGGACCAACAGTGGTCCAGTCGATTATACAGGAACGATGGGACCGACAGCGACTCCAGCGGTTCAGTACTGAAAACGGTATGAAGGCACGGATATATAAGGACACGGTCAGCACCATATAGACAGTATTTCCTTCATAGCTCTTCAGTTGTCAATCTAAGTATTTAGTCTACCCTAAATAGCCTAACGGCTAGTGATCATTCTACGACACGAACAAACATCTTCTGATATTACACCTTTGTTACCTCTGCTACCTTACTGCTAACATAAACCCCTTGACACCTTCTATTTACTCACGGATATTTAGTATGGTCATTACAAAAATCTGGAAATGATCGTAGTAAAAATCGTTTACAAAAACATTATTAACTATAAAAAGTTTTTGCTTCCTTTAAGTATTTATTTATACCACTCTATCCAACCCAAATTTCACTTTTTATTTCGATATAAACGTTAATACATATTTTCAAGTGAATCCGTAGCTTAATCAATACTTTTGTTGGTAGGCCTTAAACGTTACAAAGTTGTCGATTCGATTTATTTTCGAAGTAACAGTAGTATTGCGTGGTCAGATAGTGGATGTATTGTTCTAGGTTTGGCAGAACGCTATCCAGTCTGCACTGTAATTTGTATGACCAATTGCTTGGCCCGTGCCCTAGAGTGAAGTGCAGCGTACTGTACTTAACTTACACCCAATGCGGTAAGTCTGCACAAAGCAATACATTTGCAGTACGGTCAACTTTACTGTAAGTAAAGTTGACCTACTTCATTGCATGTAATATTATTCCAACACTGGCGGCTTTTTAGTTTGTACGCGCACGCCAGTATGGCTAACCAATCTTTTCCAGTTAGTGTTAAATAGTCGCCTCATACCCCCTTTTAATTCCAATTGATCTTTATACTGTATTATACCCAATTTCATGTAAATTGACCCTATTTGACCTTAATTGATCCATTGCTCCGAGGTCAGAGTTTATGAATTCCCACAAAAAGTTCTTTCGCTACAGCCTTTCGCAACTTCAACTGTGCCACTCAAATAGGTCGTCATTAATCCCCTAGCAGTCTTCCAATCTGCCAGCATATTCTTGTCCACCGTCACGTGATCTGGGATTTCTGGGCGGCCTATCCACGTATCCCTTAATGCGTATGGTTAGTTTTTTACTGTTTATAAACCTTTTTAAAGCTTTGTTTGGCATGGCTTTCGTCATAGTATCTGTAGAATTTTCTTTGCTATCGATTTATCGGAACTCCTTCATTTTCCTCCCTCCTTAAGCTTTGCGGAGTGCCATTACGTTGATTATCAGGCGTTTTTCGCTGGTAGTTCCGAGCTTTGACAGGTATTCGAAAAAAACTCCTTGAGTTAGTATAGATTATTACCAGGATAAAAGGAATTTTTAGCTGCTTATTAATAAGGTTAAGGGTTTCCTATAGGGCTATACCTACGTTAAAGCCTGTTATTATGCCGTAAACCTCCAAAGCTAATACGTTTCATATAATCCTTTTACACTTGATGGAGGTTTAGTAAATTAGGTTGCCGGTAATACCAAATTGATATTCCCGCCTATTTTTGTTAATAAGGGTTATTAGAAAGTCGATCTGTAATAATAAGTTGGTATTGTTTATAAAGAAACCGTTTGTAAAGATTATTAACTTAGCCTTTGAAAGATCGATTGGCATTATATTGATTTCACGATCTAGGTTCCGCATTTACCACTCTAACCTTTTATTTAGTCGAATAAAGTCTTTATCCGTTGGTATTTATACGTATGCCGCGATACATAAATTGTATAAGGCTTCTGATTGACATAAAGTGGTAATATAACTACCCAGTACACGTTGTTCAAAGCTCCGTCAAGCCCTAGCTTTATTAGTTTTATCGACTGTGGTAAAAATAGCGCTTTAGCTTTTTTGACGAAAGCTTAGGCCGGTATTATTATTAAGTATAAGAATTGACGATTTATTAAATTTAAGTTGGTTATTTTCCGTTAATATCGTTACCGACTTACAATTTTAAAACTTGTAGTCTTCGATAGCTTATTTTTTTAATACTATAAAACTAACCGTTCCGACGAGAAGGGTATTATTAATTTGTATACCTATTACGCCAAAGTCTCTTTTTTATGTTAATAATGAGTACGGGTTGTATATTAAAGACTTTATTATTAGCTGGGCTTCAAAATACGATTAATAGGTTAAAAACAGTAAACTCTTGCCTTAGCTAATTTATCTAGTGGTTTATCATATCGTATTACCGTTTTTGGTAGGTAAATGGCGCGAAATTCCTGTGGCAGTTCTAATAGTATAATCCGTTGTAAATCCGTTACTAATAATATATAGGTTTACGTAATATTACGGCTATTAAGTGTAAATTTACCTTTAGTTTTAGCTAGTAAACTTGTTATTCGGGTAACTACTAAACGTTGGCTGATTTTTTGGATCGTTGGCGACTATATAAAGATTTAGTCCTTAATTTTATCGCCGTATCCTTAAACGATTAGCCGTAACCTTTTATACGGCTGTCCCGTGGTTTTACTTTTAACCTTGTAGATAATCCTCGACTTGAAAATCATGATATTCGGGTTTTAAAGATTAAATTTAACTTTCGATATAAATTGTATTATATTTCGTATTAATAAACCAACCATTTCGACTTTGTCTCTTTCCCGAAAAGGTTTGCCGAAAATCTTAATAATCCTTTCTACCCCAAGTTTTACTGTCAAGTTTTCATTATCCTTTTTTTACCTGTTTACCTAAGCAGTATTGTAAATGCGGTCCGGTGTATATTTCTCCTTTTTAACATCCCTTTTCTTCAGGAGTCGTCCGCGCCGGCGGCGTTTTATCGGCTTGTTAATAGCGGGTGGAGGAGGGTCGTATTGGCTCAGTCGTTTTGTTTATAAACCTTAAAGGTCGTTATTTTTAGTACCCCTAATACATGGCTCAATCTGTATAATTCGAAAGGATACAAGACCGTCAACAGTTTCAATAACCACTTCAAAGTTTACAATATTTAAATTCTTATATAGCCCCTTCTATTTTCCCGGCTTTCTCCATACGAGGACTTTACTTTATAGTAGTAAAGTAGGTACGTGGATTGTTATAGGCCCGTTTCTAGTATTGAAGGCGTTATTGACTTGGCGGCGTACCGATTCCCTTCGCAGTTTTCTTAGAGCTTTGCTGTAAGCCGTAGCACGTTTCTGAGTACTTGCCGAGGGTGGAGATTCACTCGTAATGTGTGGATACTCTTTAAAGACCAGTAACGTTGGCACTAGGCCGTTAAGGCCTACGGTGTCATTAAGGCCTTTTACTACTATCTGTAAATGTGTCTCCGGATCCGTAAAGCTTTTAATTTCCAACGCAAGGATGTTATACGCTCGGCGAAATAGGTTGTATACCCTTTTAATCTTTTTAATGCTTTAGTAGGCTTTTACAAGTACCTGTTTATATTGGATACTTATTATCTTGGTATTTTATTAAAGCTTCGACGCCGTAAAATTGGTACTGGTATCGTAAACAACGACGTTGGATGGGCTTAGGTACGTGTCAATCCATAGCATCTTTAACGTTTTCTACGTATCCTTTGCCGAAAGGGACTTTTGAAATTGAGCTCCGTAAAAAGAGGTTATGAAGTTAATAACGTATCAAATAGGCTTATTATTCAAGTAAAACACATTAATAAAAATATTATAATTAAAGTCCTTATTGTTTTTTAGTGTAAACTTAAATGTCTGGAGGGTTTAGGTATATGTTTAGTAGTGGTGACAAAGCCTTTTAATAGCTTTTAAAGCAGAGTATTCCACATCATTATGCCCTATGGACTTTAGGATTTTATATAGTCTATTAATAGCTAGGGAGTTAAAACGCTAGTGTAGTTAACGTATTTCCGGCTCCGTTAGGTTTAACACCACTACTTCCGGACCTTAAAGATGGAATTATAGGTGCTCCTGTTTGAAGGCGAGTAGAAACCTCTGGCTGTTTTTGACTAACTTATCTACGTTAACGTCCACGTTAATTCCGAGGATCTTTATTTCCTTTAAGCAAAGTAAGAAAGGGGTAAGAGACTTAAGGATGTAAAACGTGATTTCTTTTATAATAATTTGAATTACCTTTATCTCCAGTGATGATAGTAGTTCGCTTAAGCTAAAGCCAACTTTGGCCTTATTCGTATTGTAACGATTAATATTAATGGTTGTAGTGTTTTTCATCCGCAGTGCTACATATTATGAATAGCTTTTTGTTAAGTATCTTGTTACCCCTATATTTAGTATAATACCTTGAAACGTATGGTCCGCATTACGATCACGGAGGTTGAAAGTGTGTGAGAGATCAGGGATATGGTTAGGGTAAAGGTAAAGGCCTTTACCATTTAGACGGTACAAGAAGGAATAGTCGGCTAGTTACTAGGTTACCGTGTTAAAAGTTGTATTTTCGTGTTACTTGATTTGCTTGGGGGCGTTAGCGACGTTAGTTGGCTCGTCGCCTTTAGTATTAGTTACTTGGTTTAAGTAATCTTATTTCGAAGCAGTAAGGTATTGGACGTGGTACGTTGCTTTTCTGTTGTGACGTTCGGTGGGGGGGGAAGGGGGTGGCGAGTTGACCAATAGCCGAACTTACTACAAATCTAACATTTCTTATGACTATCACGACGATAGTGCTTGCAGTTAACAGGTCCGCCTGAATCTTATTGGCGTTGGCGTAGGTGTTGTCTGTAGTTTAAAGCCGATATTAATGGACCTAACCTTAGGCGTCGTAGGCGCCCGTATTTACGATCGACGTAAATAACTACCGTAAGGTCATCCTTATCTATATTAAGAAAGTTGCCGGCTTAAGAATATATACCGAGCGAGTTTGGTATACGTATTATTACGGTGGTAAACGAGGAACGTAAATAGCTAAAAAAAGCCTTTATAGGTGTTATCTGGGCGTTATAGGGTGTATTCGAACTTATTAACGCCCGTAATGGCTATCCGTACCTGTTGGCGAATTGTGGTTTCGTTAGCGTAAGATTTCTCTATTGCTTTTTAACACATTATCAGCTTGTTAATCGTTTGATCAAAAACGTTTATTAGTGATTTCTCCTCTTTTTTCTCTGTTAGATGTATTGTTATAAGTTTGAAAGACCGCTAGCCAGTCTGCATAGTAATTTGTATGACTAATTTCTTGGCCCATACCCTAGAGTGAAGTGCAGCGTGCTGAACTCGACTTACACCCAATACGGTAAGTCCGCACAAAGGAATACACTTGCAATACGGTCAACTTTACTATAAGTAAAGTTGACCTACTGTATTTCATGTAATATTATTCCAACAACTTTAAGAATTATACCAAAATCACCGTTTGATTGTTCGAAACTATGTCGAGAGTTATAAACCATCTAATATAATTTACTACCAAAATTTGTGGATTATTTTTAACCTATAGTTATGAATCGGACGATATAGATGATATTTATATAAAAAAACACATAAAAGTATTAACTATAAATATTTCGATAACAAGTACCCTACTTTCAAATAACTGGTTAAAGCCTTGCAAAACTTACATTTTTATATATAAAAATATTATTGATTTTGAAAATGACTATTTCGAAATTCATTTTACCGTTTACAAAAAAAAATTCAATGGTTTGTAAGATATTTATTAAATCCTCCGTAAGCGTTATTTTATCGGAACAAACCGTCCATCTTTTAATCGAAAACACTACCTTTCTTAAAAGACGTTTTTTTATATTGACTACCTAATATCTGTACACGTTGAATACTAGTATGGATTCCACTAAGTCTTACGTCATTTAACTTTATAATACTACTAATATATTAATCAAAATTCCCAAACGCATACGCCTTAACACTATTATAAAATGTAAGAATACTTTTTACTATCTTACGAGTTGGAAAGAAGCTATCCACGTGTTAGTAGAAGTTTCCAGAGAAGGAAATATAACCATTGAGATTATGTACTTAACTCGCGAAGAAATTGGTAAACATTATGAAGAATTTGTTTCTATTAGCGAAACTGAATCGGTAATAGCTAAAACGCAACCTATAAGATTGTAATTTAAATTAGATTTTCCCACCGTCAAGACTGCAAAGGCTATAACACAATCCCCGCCTTTCTAAAGAATTAGTGGACCGATGGTTAAAAACTTTACTTCTCTATATAATAGCCTACTTAATCAAGGATACGTGAGATACAAATATCGAAAAGAAATAGAACAAGCTTCACTTTAAGGAATTCCCGGTTTTATTTGGCATTAAGATTCCTAAAGACATCCCAATATTGAAAATCAAAAATAGCATACACGTTAATTCTACTAAAGTCTCTAATACATATGTAATAGTTAAAGTTAACGATAAATTGGCCGACATATAACATAATTAGGAACTGTTTAATTTATTAGTGCGTTGAATCATCAGGTTATTTTTATTCCAGGACTAATAAGACGTAAAATTAAACCGTTACCTCTATCGAATTTTACGCCGAATTTTTTTATTAAATAATGGTTTAACAGCCTATATGTACAAGGTCATATGGAATATATTAATAACGTATCTTCATTTTCGTTCTTCATTTTCGTCGTGTGAAAAACTGTATAATCTCATAAAATAATCTTTTTTAATTAACTGTAAATATTTTAATAAGTATACAGTATCTGATAGTTACCTTTTAAATTTATAAGTAAATTTTATCGTATTTTTCAAAGGCATTAAGAATTTTTCTGTAATATATGGTACTAAAAAACTCAGCTTTTCATACTTTTTTGATTTCGAAATAGTTTTCATTTTGTAAGTTATTGGAGCTTCGAACATAGCGAAATTGCGCCTATAGGATTGAGAAACTCACCAGCGTTTGTTTAGAAGCTTATAAATCTTATTTCCAAACCTTATCGCGTATTTTTCTGAGGATTCATCGATAACATTGTAACTTTCTCGAATAATGAGAAAAAAAATCTCAAACAACTTCGCCTAAATCTTTGCTTCATTTACCAAAATCGGTGTTACAATGTTCCTAAACCATTCTTATATAGGATTTTCATCTGTAAAATTATTATTTTTTCCGCAAATAGCTTTGATTTTTATACCACTACAAAAAGTACTTAGGCTTTTTAGGATATTTCTTTTTTTGAAGACCTTCAAGGATTTTGAAACTTAATTGTGTGTAATAGAGTTATTACGCCTTATAATATCATTTTTCGCCTAACTATCAGAATTATTACAAAAATTGAAAACTTATTTGCTAGTTGGAAATGGTAAACTTCGTTGAGTGAGAAATGATAATCGAGAAAAAATAATAGATCATACTTGAATTATGAAAAACTTTCCTACAAATAAAAGCAAGAATCATTTGCCACCTTAAAAAAATACTTATATAACAAGTTACGCTTATATTATATTAAACCTACTTAGCTACTGTTTTTGAAGTTGGTAGAAATTTTGAATGAGGTTTCGGCGTTTTTTTATTTCAATTAAAGTCTAACTATATATGAAAACAGGGAAATATTATACCTTTTACTAACATTTAGTCTGTTATACTTTTTATCAAATGTCTTACTGGGGCAAAGTTAAACTCTACGCTACTAAATTATAAGATAATATACTTCGTTCATATTGGAATAGTACTCCATGCAGTGCAGTAGGTCAACTTTACTTACAGTAAAGTTGACTGTACTGCAAGTTGAGTGTATTGCTTTGTGGCGACTTACCGCATTGGGTGTAAGTCGAGTGCAGTACACTGCACTTCACACTAGGGCACGGGCCAAGCAATTTGCCATTCAAATTACAGTGCAGACCGGCTAGCGGTCTGCTAAACCTAGAATAATACATACAACATCTGACCACGCAATACTACTGTTACTTCGACCAATCGAATCGAAAACGTTGCAAAGTCTAAAGTCCTACCAATACTAATTAGTGCTTATTGGGTTAAGCACAGATTATCTAAGTAGAAGAAGAAGCTACTTTCCAGTTATTATGTTTTACGTTAACGTTAGGGTATAGTAATTTTTTTTGCGAAGGTCTCTTATTACCACGTCATTCTTTACATCAGTACGTAAAGAAGAAATTTAGGCTGCATCAGTCTCTACGGAAGACCAGAGGTAGCGACATTATTGCTATTAAAAACACTAAGAAATCTTTATTAATCCTTTTTGAAGACGTTAAAATTGACTGTCAAAAGTCTTAAAGTTAAGCAAGTTGGCAAACAGCTAAGTTAGTACTACTACAGGGGCTACTATTGCAGAAAAACGATAAGTCTCTACGCTAAACAACTTTCAACATTCGGCCTTTACCAACAACAAACGACCTTCTCCCTTACCCATTACATCAAACCTCTGCCCTAATTCACTCTTTTCACTCCCCACGTCACTATAATCGTAAAGTTCGCTGCTCTAAGCGAAAATACTAAGTTACGCTAAGAAAACCACATCGCGCGATCCAACGCCAAGTCGACAAGTTTCCACGCGACTTTATGCAAAAACACTTAAACCCTACACCTAAGATCACCAAATACCTCGTTCTACATACCTACTAAGTCCTACATAAGCCAAAACCTTAAGATGCCTACCGTAACCGCCCATTTTAAAGCCATCACCGACCCTGCTAGCAAAAAAAAAAAATTAAGGCTCTCGGATAACTTTTTACCAAATGTTACAGCTACGACCTTTGAGGACGGTAGGTCAATAAAAACATAACCGAAAAACAACTAACTAACTTTGTTGGCTACTACATTGCTAAGTACTAATAATGTCGATAATCCTAACAATACCTTTAGCAACTTTTATAATCTCTTTAACGACTGGACCATAAATATATGAATATTGGTTTAAAAGGGGGATAAGATAAGGATCAAAGTGAAACTTAAACGGTAAATAATTTATTTGTTAACTTAAAATACTTCAAAACTGGCATAAAAACTATTCGACCTAGCTCAATCTAAGGAATTTCCTTAAGACCCGCTACCTAAAGTAAAGGGCGTTATTAAGGAAACTTAACGCTTTTATACGCGATCTAGAGGACCTCCCCTTTACCTTTAGTCAAGTCAAGCCTTTTTACACGCGAGTAATAAGTATATTAACCTGCTCGGCAACCTATTACCACTACGTAATAACGCGGAGTACGCCTTTAGCGGTGGCAAAGCGTGTGAAGCAAGGGCCGCCATCGCGGCCAGAGGTATTGACGTTAACGATTTACACCAATTAATTAATCAAAATCGTCAGGCCTTCCAAAACATTTAAGTATCTATCGCTGCTTAACAATTCAATCGCTAAGCACCTCTAAACTCTTTCTTATATAGGTTCACCTACATATAAAAGCCTACTACAGGTCTTATTACAAGAATTTACCCCTCGAGTTAGGCGATTAGCAATTACCCTTAACACCATATCTCGAAAGCTTTAAGTCTTAAACTACCAGAAAACAATATTTAAAATTATAATAACTATCACAACCCTCCTTTAAAACCTATCAAAATAGTTAATATTAACTACAAATTATTTACGGATTTCTCTAAGATCTGAAACGACGTAAAAAAGTATAATGAAAAGTCTCAAAACCTCTTTAATACCAAGATGATATCCTTTTAAAACATTTACAAATGGATCAAGGTTCCCCCTTTAGGTTTTTACCTATTATTCCCCAGAGTTTTTATAAGGTACGTCAAGGACTACTTCCTAACTTTCCTTATTGGAGTTACCAAGTTTCGCGAAATCTACGATAACATAAAGAGCTACTTCGAATACAATGTCTACCTTACGAAATACCACACAAATTGGGCTACCATGCGATAAACTACAATAATATCGGGGGGAAAAGAGGAGAAAACACTAATAGACATCTTCAATCAAATACTTAACAAGTTAATACTATGCCAGAAAGCAATAGGGAAAGCCCATATTGGTGAAGCCACACTACGCAAACAGGTACGTGTAGCAGTTACAAGTATTGGCGAGTTCTAATACGCTTTACAACGTACAGATACCACTTAAGAAGGTTATTTTTAGCCAATTACGTTCCTCGCTTACCATATTAATGGCTCGCATATCAAATTCGCTTAATATATACTCCTAAGCTGGCAAATTCCTTGACTTGAATGATGAAAACCTTACGGTGGTTAATTACGTTGACCGTAAGTATGGGCGCCTACAATGCCTAAGATCCGACCCATCGACTTCGGTCCTAAACTAAAGACAGTAATAACGTTGGCGCTAATAAAGCCAAGATTTAAGCGGACCTGTTAACCGCTATCACTATCATCGTAAGAGTGGTAAAAGAATATTAGATTTATAGCAAAACTAGCTGCTAGTTAACTCGGTATCCCCCCACCGAACATAATAATAAAAAGATAATGTATTAAATTTAATACCTCATTGCCCCCGAATAAAATTACTTAAATCAAATCGCAGACTTCAAAAGCCACAAGCCAATTAATGGCGCCAATACCCTTTAGAAAATTAAATACTACGAATATACTGGTTTTAATACGTCCCAATTACAAGCTGACCACGTCTTCCTATACTATTTAGGTAGTAAAAACCCCTACCTTTACCCTAACCAAGCCCTTAACCCCTTACACACCTTTAATCTTCGCGAACAATACGCGAACCACACGTTTTAAGGTATTATACCAAACACAGGGGTAATAAGGTACTTATTAAAAGGCTATTCGTAATATGGGACACTACTGAAGGAATATACTACAGTTACTAATATTAATTGTTGCGATGTTAACAAAGCCAAAATTGGCTTTGAACTAAGCAAATGACTATTGTTATTAGAGATAATGTTAATTTAAAATATTATAAAAATAGTTACGTTTTATATAATTAAGTCCCCTACCCCTTTTTTACTCTGTTTAAAGGGTATAAAAACCCTTGTCATTAATGTTGATGTTAATGCATATGAGTTAGTTAAAAATGTTTAAAGGTTTATATTTACCCTTAAGTAAGAGTATTTATAGTTTTATCTTTAAGGGCCAGAAATAATGGTGTTAAACTTAATAAAGCCAGAGATATATTAATCATACCGGCGTTTTAACTACGTAGATGTTAACAGATTATATTAAGTCGTAAAGTCTGTAAAGTATATAGATGTAAGATATCTTACCTTCAAAGTTATTTAATGACTTTATCACCATTATAGAACGTATATCGAAGCCCCTGGAAAATTTAGGTTTACATTAAAAAACGATAAGAACTTTTACTACATGATTTTTGTTAATATATTTTACTTGAATAACAAGTCTATTCTTTACGTTGTCAATTTCGTAACCATTCTTCACGAAGCCAAGTTTTTAAAGTCGTCTTTGGCAAAAAATACATAGGAAATGTTAAGGACACTATAGATTGATACGTACCTAGGCCCACCTAATATTATCGTTTAGGATACTGATACCAACTTTATCGCAGCGAAGGTTTAGAAAAATACCAAGATAATAGGTATTTAGTGAAAACAGGTGCTTGTAAAAGTTTACTAAAGTATTGGAAAGGTTAAGAGGGTACACATACTACTTTAACGAACGTATAATAACCTTACAAGGGAAATTGGAAGTTTTACGGATTCGGAGGCACGTCTACAAATGGTAGTGAAAGGCCAGAACGATACTGTAGGCCCTGACGGTGTAATGCTAACGTTGTTGGTTTTTAAAGCGTACCCACGTTTCACGAGTGAATCTACACTATTAATAAGTACCCAAAGGCGTAACGCAACCAACAACAAAGCCTTAAGGGAACTAAGGAAGGAATTATCACGCCGTTAGATCAACAATACCCTTAATACTAGGAACGGCCCTATTATAATCAACGTATGTGCTTTGTCGTTACAAAGTAGAGTCCTTATGTGGTGGGAGCCGGGTAAAAAGGAGGGTTTATATAAAATATTAAGTATCAAGAACTTTGAAGCGGTTGTTAAAACTGCTAACGGTTTTGTATCCTTTCAAATTACTTAGGTTAAGCCCTATATTAATGTTATTAACCATAAAAACCCTTAAATTAAACTATCGAACTAGCACGAACTTCCTTTACTCGTTATTAATAAGCCGATAAAACGTCGCCGGTGCAAACGACTTCCGAAAAAGAAGGAAAACTTTAAAAGGGAATAATATATACTAGGCCGTATTTAAAATATTACTTGAGTAAACAAAAAAGAAAAGGATAATGAAAACTTAGTATTAAAGCTCCGAACGTAAAGGATTATCAAGACCTTCGGTAAACCATTTAAAAAAAGCGACAATATCGAAATTAATGGCTTATTAACTTGGAGGGTTATATAATTCGTATCGAAAACCGATATAAACCTTAAAAACTTAAATGTCACGATATTCAAGTCGAGGATTATTTACGAGATTAAAGGTAAGACTACGGGGCGGCCATACGAAAAATCACGTCTAATCGTTTAAGAATACGGTGATAAATGTAAAATATAGATTTTTATATAATCGCTCACAATTTAAAATATTGACCAACGATTAGTAATCTCTTTAAAAATAGATTTCTTGGCGAAAACTAAAGGTAAATTAAAGTTTAATAACTTTAATATAACGCAAGCCTTCACACAATCGATGAAGGATTTACAACGGATCGTATCACTAAAACTTTTATAAAAACTCCGTGTTATTTACCTTTAACCAACTAAATAAAAGGTCTAAATGATAAATGCGAAAATTAGATCGCGGGATCAATATGGTTTTAATCAACCTAATAAAGGCTAAACTAATAATTTTTACGAACGGGTCTTTTATAAAAAACACTAACTTATCTTTACAAATCGGCTTCCTAATAACCCTCGTTAACGAAAACAGGCGGAAAGACTAGTCTAGTATTATAGGTAGCCTAATTTACTAAACTTCCGTTAAGTGTAAAAAAACATTATATGAATCATATTAGCCTCGGAGGTTTACGGCATAATAGCGGACTTTGAAGTAGGTATAACACTATAGAAAACCGTTAACATCATTACCAGGTAATTGAAAATTCATTTATCCTGGTAGTAATTTGTACCGATTCGAGGAGCCTTTTCGAATACCTTTTAAAGCTAGGAATTACCAATGGAAAACGCCTGATAATCGACGTAATAGCACTCTGTAAAGCCTACAAAAGGAAGGAGATTAAGGAGTTTCAATGGATCGATGGCAAAAAAAATCCCGCAAATGCCATGACGAAGGCAGCGCCAAATAAGGCCATGGAAAGGTTTGTAGATAGCAACAGACTGACTATACGTATCGAAAGCTACGTTAATAGGCCGCCCGGAAAATCCAAATCACGTGACGGCGGACAGGGATATTCTGGCAAACTGGAAGGCTATTAGGGGATTAATAATGGTAATTCATTTAAGTAACATAGTTAAAGTAAAAGCTTACAAAGGCTTATGGCAAAAAACCTTTTAAAGGAGTTAATGAATTCGGATCTCGGGGTAACGGAGTAATTAGGGTCAAATACGGTTAATCTACATGCAATTGGGTGTAATTCAGTATAGAAGTCAACTGGAATTAATAGGGGTCTGGCCAACTGACAAGGAGATAATTTACTAGTAACTGGAAAAGATTAGTTAGCTACACTGGCGTACGCGCAAAAACTAAAAAGCCGCCAGTGTTAGAATAGTACTACATACAATACAATAGGTTAACTTTACTTACAGTAAAGTTGACTGTACTATAAGTTAAGTGTATTGATTTATGAAGACTTATCACATCTGGTGTAAGTCGAGTGCAGTACACTACACTTTACACTAGAGCACGGGCCAAGTAATTGGCTATACAAATTACTGTACAGACCGGCTAGCGGTCTGCCAAACCTAAATCGATATATTCACTATCTGACCACGCAATACTACTGTTACTTCAACTAATAGAATCGACAACGTTGTAACATCTAAACCCCTACCAACAGTTTAAGTATATAAACGTTTTAGAATTATTTAGTAGATAATTAATATAGTATTATCGTTTTTACTGATAATAAATTTACTATATAAAATATGAACTAGAATATTTATATTACCTTTAAAAACGAGGTAAATAAGAGTCTTATTAATATAGAAATTAAATTGAATATTTATAACTTGGATGTCGTATTTTTTGGACAACTTCATTTGGTTTCAGATACGTTTTTTTCCTCTTTTAACACCAATCGATAAGAAAAACAGAACGTTAAATAAGGTGTTTATATTTGACCATATATTCGATGATTTCCCCGTAGTACGTAACAAAGTGAATTTTACTTTATAGATTACCGAGGTTGTGTTACCTAATGAAAGGAGCTTCAGATTCTGAATAATACATAAAGGAAAAGTCACTTGGCGAGTTATTATAGTTGATTTTATAAAAGTTGAAAATAATAACAAAAAGGTAGTAAACGGAAACAAAACTGGTTATCATTTTCGTTTAGAAGACCGCATTATTTATAATGAAGATAAGAAAATCGCGAACAATTTTTGATTCCCAGTCGCCTCTTCAAAAAAAATTCTTTAGGATGTTTATAATAAGAAATACCACTTTGGCCTAAAGCGTATGATGATCTCTCTAGACGGATTGTATTTTCGCATTAAAAGAAAACCAATATAAAAGCATTATTGTTATTGTTATTGTTGTACTTAATTACGAAACAATACACAAAAGCCAATAGTTAGTTTTCGTCCAATATAGGATTTTAAAAAGTTTGTATATACCTTATATATATATATATTGTCACCGTTTTGCCAATCGTATCATTAGCCGTTACGCCGTAGTCTTTTTCAGGTGTCAATAAGTTTAACACACTTATGTTCATTACCTATAGAACTTCCAAACGTATTTTCCTACCTTTAGGCTATACTACATATGTAGTCGAATACTGGGTTGCCTATGTTACATAGTTATTTATTGTTTTTATATTAGGTATATGCAAGAGAAATCATTTCGAATCGCGACATAAAGTGTTTATAATTGTTTTGGCAAGTTTTTTGAAAAGGCTCTGGTATAAAGTTTAAAATAATTAAGGTATATTACATTCACATGGATAGACAAGTAAAAAGGAAAAATATGTTCAGGAAATTTACACTTGGATATTATGTATTTGAGAATTTATAATAATTGTAAACGAAAGGTATTTCTTCTTTTTAATATAATATTAATAACGCCCATTTTCGGGCTACTGAAGTTAGATTTTACGAATTTCTATTCGACTTTAAATTACGCGTTCCGGTAAATTACTTGAATATTATCCTTCCCCAACGGTAACCTAAAATCCTCTTTATAAAAGAGCATTTGCGAAAAGATTCGCAAATTAATATAAATGTCGTGGCTGCCGATGGCAAACGTCGTAATAATAAGAATTACCGTTACGTGGAATTTAATGTTGAAAATTGTATGTAGCTACGCACGGGTAAAGCATATAAACCTCTACATCGATATAGAAAACTGACACCGTTTAGGCTAAGCCCGTTTATTATATTCCATGGTATGGAAAACTTGGTATATATACTTAATTTCCTACCTAATTGAAGAGTTTATCCTACCGTTAGCGTCTAATATATTACAACTTATGATAAGCCTAAGAATAATCCTTTCGCCCGCGTGTCTCTACCTCCTAAACAAGTACGGCACAAAGAAGCTCCTGAGGAGGATAAATAGGAAATCGAGAAAATTGTGGATAAACATCTGGGTCATCGTCGTCGCATAGGAAACCAGATTCGATATTTCGTTTGTTGGAAAGGTTATACTTTAAAGAACGATAAATGGAAGTCAGTGGAGAACTTGGAACATTGTAAGAAATTAATTATGGTATACGAAAAAGGTGTCCGGACGTGAGGCTATATCGTCTCGCTTCTTGCATCTTGCATCTCGCGCGCTTTTATCATGTATATATACAATGATGATATTACTTTCTTTTGGTCCCGGGGACTTATTGTACACTTATATGGGGGGAATGGGGCGATACATACATATAAAGGTGGAACAATGAAGGAAGGCACACACGTGTCTATGCATCTTACTACATGCTCAGCTCCGCTCAGCTTTGCTTCTAGCTAGTTTCTTCATTTTCTATCGTCAGAATACTACAATATTTCAACATTACGCTGCCGCCATACACGCGTACCAACGGGTGATAAATTTGATAGAGGTCAAAATACGTTAGTTTGAAGCATTTTTGATTTTCCGGTTATTGATAAATTGTAAAAAAAAATTAATTCCTATAGTATAAGAATATATAATTTTTAGTATTGAAATCTATCTAAAAGTTATACTGTTATTACGAAACTTACGCCTTAATATTCGACGCGTTAAATTTAATTCGCAAAACTATAAGCATTTTCATTATGGAATTTTCATCAAAGTGTTTTTTTATAACGAGTTTTTTTCACGTTTCAACCTCAGACAATTTCTTTTTTGGTGCTGAATTCTCTACATCGTTCATAATGAAAGATATTTGGACAATATTAACAATATTATTCATTAAAACTTATTTAGGTTTGTCAAATATTATTGTTTATAATGTAGGTATTGAATTTACGGTAATAAAATTTTAAACTCATGTTAAGATAATGGGGATCGATTGTAAATTAATATTAGGAAAGCTAAGAAGGTATGCGTTTTGATTTTCGAGATGTAAAAAATTCTTATCCTAGATATCATCAATTTTACATATAAAAAAGCATGGTTATAAATAACTGTAAAGGGTACAAATTATACCGTTAGTCTTGAGGGCCTTATAACGACTTTGTGGGTTTTTAACGTATATCCTCGTTTGATGAGAGAATCTCTTATTTGAGAAATCACTTGAATAAAAGTCGCGATTACCGATAATGTTTTAAGAGAGTTTCGAAAGGAATCTGTAAAATGATAGATTAATAATGCTCTTAACATTGGACATACTCTATTGAATATTAACGTATTGTTTCTATCATTATAAAATAAAATTCTCGTATGATAAAAACACGATCATTGTGATATTTTTTTTAAGGTTTCAAATTTTATATTTGTAATAGTATCAGTTGAAATTACTAATATTCTTACAAGATTTCGTATAACATAGGTTAAACCTTACATTAAGGAAAGTATCAATAAATATCCGTAAATCAAACACATTGATTAATTGTTAGTAGGCTTTCATCATTGCAACGTAGTCGATTCGAATCACTGAGGTCGAAGTAACTGGTGCTTCATTGAATTTGGTTGATTGAGATGTGTAAGTTCTAGGTTTAGCAGACCACTAGCCTGTGTACACACTGATTTGTATGGCTAAATGCTTTGGCCTATGCCTTATTTTGAAGTGGGCACCTACTGCACTATACTTAAAGTATAGTTACATAAATTGTAGCCAATTTGAAGTAAGTACAATTAATTAAACTAATAGTTTAATTGACTTAACTTTACTATATTTGACTTCTATTTTAACACTGGCGGCTTTTTGTTTTGTGCCTGCATGTTAGCTTTTCCTGCTATTAATTGGTAGAAATTACTAAAATCACTTCTTCATTCATAAGCTAATAATAAGTCAAACCCCTATTAATTCCAATCAATCCGTACTAAAATCGATATTAATTACGGAATTTTGTAGCCTTTGTTGTTTTATCACTCCAAGGCCTTCGTTCTTCAACTCCCGTGTACAGGTCTTTCACCACAGACTTGTACGTATCAGGTACGCCACCAATTGCGTACCTTTTGCCAGTAGTTTAACTTACTTCCATCGTTACCATTGCTTTGGCAGTCTTTTAGTTTTCCAGGGAAACCTTATTCTTTTATGCCATGTGCCGCGTAGTCCACGTAGTCCTCGATTCGTATAGTTAGCATATTGCTATTTATAAACCTCTCCAGAGCATCTTTAGGCGTGGCCTTAGTTATAGCGTTAGCGGGGTTATCTTTACCGTTGATTTAACAAAACTTATTAATTTCCCGGGTTTCTTATACCTCGCTTAAAGATATTACGTTTATTATTAAAAGTTTTTCGTTAGTCGTACCCAGATTTAATAGGTATTCGTAAAGGCTCCAGGAATTAGTACATACTATTACAGGTATTTAAGGCAGTCCTAGCTGTTTGGAAATAATCTTTAGTGTGCCATCAGTTACTATGCCAATATAAAAGCTTCTTATTATGTTATAGATTTTCAAAGTTAGCACGTTTCGTGTTATATTCTCATATTTGATCGATATCCAGTACAAAAGGTCTCGGATAATTTTACACTGCCATTAAGACTTTTTCTCGTTAACAAATATTATTCAAAAGCCAATTTGCAATAAAAAATTAATATTGTTAGCAAATAACTCGTTCGTAAATATTATTTACTTTGTTTTCGTCAAATTTATAGACGCCATATTAATTCCTTTTTCTATGTAATCCAGTTGTCACTCAATCCTTTTATTTAACTAATTAAAGTCCTTATTTTATGGATCCTATGCTTATATCGTAATGGAAAGGTCGTATGATGCCTCCGGTCAGTATAGCATGGCGATATAAGCTGCGCGGACCCTTTACTTTAGGTATCTTTGTGATTTTGCCCCGTTAGCATTGTCGATATTCGTTAGGTTTGTAGCTTTCCCTTTTTATAGTATGCTAATATAAGTGCCGTTTTCAGCTTTAATACCATATATGCAGATTAACAATTTATTAAAGTTAAATTGTATCTTTTTAGCTAACGTTTTGACTGGCTTATAATTTTAAAGGCCCTACTTTTCCATAGTACTTTGTTTCGTCGTTATAAGCCTAATATCTTCAAATAAAAGAGTGACGTTTGTTTGTATACTTATGATGTTAAAGATTTTTCCTTTTGTAATTAATAGGTACGGGTTAAACATTAAAGTTTCTATACCCAGCCTGTTTTTAAAGTGCGCCTGGTACGTTAGGAACCAATAAAAGGTTATTTAGGCCAGTCAGTATAAAAGTTCAATATAACTTATTCTTAGGCCGGCCAGAAACTTGTTCTTTAGCTCCTTCGGCAATTTGAGCAATATAATTCGTTGAAGATCAGTAGTAGACTGCGTGTACGTTTATTTAATGTCTAGAGTACTAAGTGTAAACTGACCTTTTACGTTAGTAGTAAAACTAAGAGTAATTCCAACAATTAAACGTTAGCTAGCCTATTGGATTGTAGGCTATTAAGTAAGGATTTAGTTTTTAACTTTATTACCGTATCCTTAAGTGATTAGCCGTGACTTTTCGTACGGCCGGTCCATAGTCTTACCCTTAACTTCGTAGATCATTTTCAACTTGAAAATATTAAATTTTTAGCTTTTAAATTATGTTAACAGTATAGATTATATAACCACACGTGGAACAAAAACCGTCAATTTCCACTTAGTCGTTTTCCCTAAAAGGTTTGCTCGTTTTGTTAATAATGTTTTCGGTATGTAGCTTCAGGGTAAGTTTTCCGTTAGATTTTTTTTTTGAAACATATACGCCGCTACATTCTTTTCCAGGCTTGTAATTCCCGTTACTGTCATCATCTTTAGTGTGTATCATTTTCTTAAGTGGTTTTTCACGTTATCAAAGTTTTATTAGCTTATTAACAGTCGGTTCGAAAAGGTTATATTAACCGATTCGTTCGACTCTAAGGTTATGATCGTTAGTATTTTTAGCGGATTGAAGGGTTTTTTTGTACGGCTTGACCTGTATGGTTTGAAAATTGATAGGAATGTTAGCAGTTTTAACTACCACGTTTAAATTAGCAATATTGAAAATCTTATATAGCTTATCCTATGTACCTAGCTTTCGTTACATATGGATTTCAATTTAAATGGGAATGGATAATACGTTTGTTGTTAATAGTTTGTTCCTGGTATTAAATACATTATTGATTTAATGGCGAGCCAATTTTATTTTGAGTTCCATTAGGGCTTCAATATATATCATAAAGCGCCTTTAAGTGCTTAGTGGTAGTATCGACTTAGTTGTTATACGTGGGTAATCCCTAAATACCAATAAAGTAGGTAAAGATCTGTTAGAGCTAATAATATCATTAAGTCCTTTTTCCGTTATTTAAAGCCGTGATCTTTCGTTTTGTAAAGCTTTCTATTTTTAGTGTAAGGATATCATAAGCTCTTTGTAAAAGAGCGTATAACTTTTCGACCTTACCGATACCTTAATATACTTTAATAGAAACTTATTTATACTGAATCTCCATTAAAATGGAATTATCTTGAAACTTTATCGTAGTAAAGTGGATGCAGGTATCGTAAATTAATATATTGAGTGGTTTAAAATACCTGTTAATTTAGAAAGAACGTATTGATTTTTTCGTTTCTTTAGCCGTAATCGTTTTAAGGAACTCGGTGACATAAAAAGCTGTGGCGGAGTTTCTAACGTGAAATACTAGCTTATTATCGAGGTAAAATACGTTTATGAAAACCATAAAGTTTAAGTTTTTATTAGGCTTTAACGTAAATTTAAATTTCATAGGGATTTATGAGTATTTTTAGAGGTGGTAATAAACCGTTGGATTGCTTCTAATACTGGTAATTTTATATTTCTATAATTAGTCGTTTTTAATCCGTTATGAGGCATATTAATTGTTGGATGGTTAAATCTACGGTGTAGGTGACGAAATTCCGCTTTCTTTAGGTTTAATAATATTTCCTTGCGCCCTTAAAATGAAATCTGAGGTACTAATATTTAAGGTTAAGTGAAAACCTTTTACCACCTTTAACTTATATTAGTTCATTAATCTAAAAGTTAACGTTATCGTTTAAGAATTTCATGTTTTAAGGCCAAGAAAAAAATGGGTACGAGATTTTAGGATGTGGAAAATAATAGGGTTAATAATAATCATTACTGTCGTCAATCTTAATAAAAACAGCTTTTTTCTGAGGCTAAAGCTAATCCTAGCTTTGTTAGTATCTATATAGATAAGTTCCTCAATAGTATTAGTATCCTTTCATAATGCGACGTATTATGAATAGCCTCTTATTAAGTACCGTGTTATTCCCGTATCCGTTATAATACCTTGAAAGACCTATTCTGCCTAGTTATTTTAAATAGTAACAAGATATATGGGGTTAGAGTCTTTATTATTATGTTCGCGGTAGGGGTTTTTACTTGTTGTACGGTATAGGAAGGTATAGTTGGCGATTTATTACGTTATTTTTAGGCCGGTACCAGTATCTTTATGCCAGCCAATGGCTTTAGGCTTGTTCTACTTATTTTTAACTCTATTACTTTGAAATTGTATAAATTATTCGACGTAATTCATGTGAAAACACAAAGGGAATTATATATAATATATTACTTGTTTTACTTTACGTTTAGTGGTTGTGTAACCTATTAACTAGTAGCCTTATTTGCAATAAATTCTATATCATTTGGTAATTAGAGTGGATATTTTTAGTTAACTTAAAAAACTTAAGTGAAAAAAAATAACCATTTCCGTGGGTAATTTAGTTACATCCCTAGGTACTGGTCCTTTATTAATCGTATTAGTCGGGCTTTCCGTATACGGTCGATATAATATGTGTAAAATGGTTTTTTTTGTCTTTATTTAATTTAGGAGCTTAAGGGTATATACTAGTCGAGTGGAAGATTTAAATTGATAAAATCGTTTACAAAGAACGTAATTAGTTTAAAAAAAGCTTCTTAATTATTATTATGGCACTAAAGAGCGTATTGGAACTTTTTGTAATACTTAAAAGCTTGTAGAACATATTAGAGTAGGGTTCTTTCGTTAGCTCCCACGTTTCCCAATGTTTATTGGCAGGGTATCAGTCTGTTAAAAATCTAATTAAAAAGGTTCGTTCTACTTTCCACCCTTTCTTTATAATCTAAATATATAAACCTATTAAATAATGTTTTGATCTGTATGGTACTGGGTAAATTTGACATCGTATTCGAATTAACCACTTAAACTATAGTAGATTTTAGTGGAAGGAGGAATAATTCTTTAGGTATCGTAGGTAGTAGTCCTTAACTTAGCCGATGAGGATATTGGGAAACAACGAGTGAAAATATGGTAATTTAACCTTTATTTGGCGTCAAATGTTAAAGAATAGGCGTAATTTGACGTCTAGTAGATTATACGGCTTACAGTT
The DNA here is from genome assembly GCA_038502455.1 of Anisogramma anomala. Classification (NCBI taxonomy): domain Eukaryota; kingdom Fungi; phylum Ascomycota; class Sordariomycetes; order Diaporthales; family Gnomoniaceae; genus Anisogramma; species Anisogramma anomala. The sequence continues at coordinate 1,081,645 of JASMMZ010000008.1, read as the reverse complement.
ATACTTGTTCTTGCTTTTCTAAATGTTAACCAATGTAGTAATAGTCGCGTACTTCGTATTTACCATGGAAACACGTCGAAGGAGAAGAGTAATTTATTGATAGTAGGGACCTTTCGGATCCCTGAACTTGTGTTAGAAAAAGTTTTATGATTATTAGTATTAATAAGCGGGATAATTACTTTTCGCGGAGTTTGGAGGGAAGAAGCTAGGAGTTGTATTTATAGTGGGTTGCGCGTAAAACTAGTACTTTTTTAATTTGGTTGGTGAAATTGGACGTATTAAGGAGCTTAAGGAGAAAAAACTTGTAGGTTTTCACCCCAGGAAATCAAGCTATTATTCTCGTAGTATTAAGGGGTCCGTCGAGAGTTGGGTATAATTAACTAATATACTTAAGGATTTGCGGTGTATAATTTAATTACCTCTTTACAATTAGTAATATTGTATCGTTAATTTTATGTAAAAAGATTAATAGACTTTATTTAAGCTTGGACAGGGAATTATGAACGTATGTTAAGGCCTTAAGGAATATTATGATTAGCAATACCTTTGACCTTATCCCGAATTTATGAAAGGTTTTTATTTGTTTCGTATTCGTATAATAGATTGGTAAGATTGCTACTTTTCCATTTTTTTATAGGGAGGTCGACTTTTTCATTAGCTAGTTTACTTTTTAGTTTGGATTTAATTTTCTTATCCATCTTTTTTATATGTTTGAGGTCCAGTGGCTAAACTATTCATAGAAATTGTCGAGAACGATAGGTTCTATATTACGTCTAGTAAAGTATAAATCGAGGATGTAGTATCTAATGTAATTCGTTAGGTATTATGGGGTAGATTTTTAATCAGGGTACGTTTGCCAGAGGTTATTATCGATGTACTTGACGAATATAAACCCGAGGTTTATGATTTCTTCTTTTCGAGTAGGATCGATGACTACTTTAATAATAGCGTTGTCTAAAGTTATCATGACGAAAATTAAAGGGTATAGGAGGAAAAAGAGTTTTGTAGAGTGGTAGATCATAGGTTATTTGCCGTTAAAGTTAATACAGTTAAAGGTCTTGGGATTTAGTCGTTTTTACGATTTAAAATTTGTAGTAATAGTAGCTGTAGTATTAGTAGCCATAATAATATTAATTTAGCCTTTTGTTAACTTGTTAACTTGGTAATCTTTAAGACTTTTAGACGGTTAATCTCAATTCCTTTAAGAAGGATTGATGAAGATTTCTTGGTGTTTTCGATAGTAGCAATACCGTCTTTTACTTAGTAGGCTGCTGCAAATAGCTTCATAACCTATAAGTCTTCACTACTTGTTGCCGCGAACAATTGTATAGCGTATAGAGGTCCTTCGTCATAACCTTTCCTTTACCTTCCCTAAATAAAGCGTAACAATAGGAAATCGTTTCTTCTTTTACTTAGTCAATTTGTAATTGACCTGGTAAGTACTGATTAGTATTGGTAGGCCTTTATCGTTGTAACGTAGTTGATTCAAATCATTATGGTTGAAGTAATTGGTGTTGCATTAAAGTTTGTTGATTGAGATTTGTACGTTTTAAGTTTGGAAGACTACTAGTTGGTCTGCACACTAATTTGTATGGCCAAATTCTTTAGTCTATGCCCCAATTTTAAGTGGAAACCTACTACACTACACTTGCAGTGCAGTCCCACGAACTGTAGCCAATTTGAAGTAAGTGCAATCAACTAAACTGAGAGTTTAATTGACTTGACTTTACTTCATTTAACTCCCATTCCAACATTAATATAAATTACCGCCACTGATTATGAATGAGATGATAAAATATCGGCAACGCAGTTGACCGCTGTAGAAAAAAGATTGAATAGAAAACGATGGAAAATAAAAGCTGACATAAATATATACGATTATTTAGATTTATAGGAAGGGAAAAACCGATGAAAACTTGGGTCTAAAGCTAAGTATGTGAGGAATGATTAAAACCTGGTGTAAAGCTTTAAAGGAAATCGATAAAGTTGAAATGAATGAACCTTTTATATGAGAATTCGTTCAATCTATACTTCAGAGCGATTTTGACCCCGACGATGCCAATATAATGATTTCGGAATTGAAAATAGTTTATAAAGTTCAAAAAATTGTTTACAAACTGTAAAAAAAGTCTTCATTAATCGTTTGAAGATATAGTGACAAAGGTGAAAACTTGATTTTTAGCCTAATTTTTAACAACCCAAAACACCGATTATCGGTTTTTAGTTATTTTATAAGTAAGTTTAATCGTAGGTATCAACGGGAAATTAGCCTTGAATAGTATCGATATTATTAAAGAAATTATTTAATTTAGATATAACTTTGAAGAACTATTTTATCAAGTTGATGAAGAAAATTTATAATGATGCTTTATTAAAAACGGTTCTATAATGTATGAAATTATTAAAGGTATTGATTCAAGTGAGTGATCTTCGCTTTTTATATATCAATATAATTTTAATTCTAAAATGAGTATAAAACCACTATATTATGACCTATATTTGTAAATTTGAAAGATCGGTAAGGAATATTCCAGTATAGTCATTATATATATTAACAGTATTTCCTCTTCAAATTACAACATTCCTGGCAACAGAGAAATGTATTATTGATAATTCTAAATTATGAAATTGTGAATCACTCCAAATTATGATTTAAAAAAATACTGGGATATTAACGGATCATTAATTCGTTTACATAATAATGACAATAATAATTTTGAAGATTTTAATTTTCACCAAAATGTGTCAAATACTAACCTGGTTCATATTGATCAAGTTGACGTTATTAAGGTTTAATAATACCTTGTATAGCGTGTCTATGGAAACTATATCGTAGGTTTATGTCAGTCGAAAGTATTTTAAGATGTATTTGGTAAGGCGTAAGTTAAACAATTAGTTTATAAGGATGAAGATTATTTCCTGAAATGTTGAAAATAATGAAGGAATAATTTTGACCGATATATCAATATAATTCTTTTCTATTTGTCAACTGCAGAATTGATAATTTTCATAAGCCAAGTTTTTAGTCATTATGTTCACCAATCGGGGGACATTTGATTTTTTAGATATTGTTAGATATCTCCATAGTTAGTACGTGATCACACTTCAAGTTGCACCCTTAAAAAGTACACGGTAACGTGCCACTTTGCAGGGTGCATTCTTACAGAGTGTATGATAACGTGACACTGCCTAGATATGGAATTGATAGAGTGCACTGTAGAGTGTCAGTGCCCAGAAGGGAGATGAGCAAAGTGCATAGCAAAGTGCCACTAGCTGGATGAAAGGTTATAAGCTCTCACCTGCAGCATATACTTTCTGAGTGCTTTTTCCTTTTATATCTTATCCTAATACTACAATTTAATATCATTTTTTACGATTACTCTTTTACTACGTTTGCGTATGAAGACATTACCGATACTAATTAATGGACAACTTGGTCGACTATAAGTTACCTAGGAAAAAAGAGATAATACAAGTTAAATACCGATAGCAGAATGTTATAGCGGTCCTAACTGTGTGTAATTTACCATTAAGACTTACAAAACCTATATAGGAGTATGAAAATACGCGGGAACGCTTTCATAACCCGAAACTTAAAAAGAAAATAAGATCCGCAATAACATTACAAAATAACTTTAGTACGATATCATAAACTCGGTTAATACCCTATATACTAAAAGCTCCATTACTTTATCGGTCAATTCGCTTTGACGTTTTAAACATACCCAGGTACTTTTTAAAAGGAGTTTTATCACGTATTGGGCAATGTAAACAAAAACCACTTAGTTTAAAAACCCTTCGTTAAAACCTATACGATCTAAATATAATATTTAAACAGCTTATATATTTCTGGAACCGGTAAAATACATTATCCATACCACTTATAAACTTTAGAACAAACTCAAATAAAGTAACCAAACCGTTTGTGAATTATGACAGCAGTTAGGGTAAATTTTTTAATTTGTTTCGTTACTAACTACGCCCTAAAGATAATACTTAAACCGCTAACCGAACGATTGACGGACGAAATACAACGTCCAATATACATATAAAACTTGTTATACCGCCCCTAAATTTATACATACACCTTTTTATATCTTTTTTCCCCTTTCTAATTACTTTATTCACATTCCTTCCTTTATCCTATACCGCCTATTTGAATTTATTACTTACGACGTTTAATATTACTAGTCTATTGATTAGTATAACTCTTATAAAGCGTTTAAAGAGCTAATTTAAAACATTTGATTAAACCTTTAGGTACGTTTTATTTACGCTCTATTTGTATTTTATAGAAAAACGTTAAACGCCCTACTTTAACCACTTCATTAAACCTTATATACTATTTATTTACACATTATATTCTTTTATTTTGATTGTTCAAAACGAACGTCTTTTAAAACTTCATTCCAAATACATCCGAATCTTATCCACTACATAAAAAAACACCTATACCGCTCCAACATTTTCGATATAAGTATAACCCAACACTTTAACCGCTTTAATATACTTTATATATTTACAGCCATAACTCTACTAATTATGAATCTAGCAAAGGCTAACGATCATATGAACTATTTATTTACCAACACGTAGTTTTGTAATAGTATGTAAAAGTACTTGGACCTTAACCTATAGAATAATAAGATCGAAATATTAGTGGAGAATTGGACTTTTTTACAGTAAACAAGTACGTTATTAATACGATTTTCAAATACTATAACGTAAATATTGAAGGTTGCCAAGAGTTCAACGATTTTGAAATGGAATTTACAGACTGGACGCTTGATATGTAGCGTATAATTGATAATATAATTTTTGAGATATTACGAAAATAATTATAGAGTAAATGTATTAATACGCCTGGTAATAATAATAATCGTATTATAAAGGCCATGTTAGTAACGGCTCTACTTACTTAAATATCAAAACGGTCCGATAATAAAATGATAAAGGTGAAATTAGTTTAAGGATACTAATTGAAAAAGAGCCAGGATCTCCTTTTGAAAATCATGGATAAAAAACGAGAAAATACTTCATAAATACAAAGTACGAGGCGATCAGCAAGGCTGAACGTATGCTGCGAAGTATAAATAGAGTTAGAGGAATCGACGAAAAAGGAGAAAGGGCTACAAAATCATCCACTATGCGGGTTGAATACAAACCATCCCCAAAACGTACTATGAAATGAAGATAAAGATAAAACTACACCACGGATATAATTAACAGCCAGTTTAGCCGCAATAAAAGCAGCCCGTATAACGAAAACGGCCCACCCAGAAATAATATAAACGGGATAAAACGTTCATACGTACTTTACGGACAAATACCCGCTAATTATAACCTTTACTATAGCTTTTTACAGCACCACTTTGAAACTAATGGGAGCGATCCGACGAAACTTACCAACTTCGTTAAACTATAAAATAAAAATAAAACCTATAACGGTGAACCATACGACGTACTCGATAATAAAATACGTGTAATATTAAATACGTATGAAGGAATGAATATTAAGCCTTTACAGTTTATATTATCTCACGTGGCATATTATTAGGCAAGTAAATAAAATGATATATATATATAGATTTACGGGGGAAAATAAAATTTCAAAGTGTTATAACCGTATTAAATTCCACTTAGACAAGGAATCTAACTATAAGTTTTACAACGAAGACTACATTAGCATTATTTGGAAATATGTTAAACCAAATCAGCGCAAAAATGCTAATAAAAGCTTAAAAGAGTTTTTTACTATCTTATTAATAAAGTTCACGAAGTTCTAGGCGACTCTTAGACTAGAATATAAGTGAGAAAAACTATTTATTTAAATACTTATGCAAATATGCCTTGAAAACCTAAATTAAGACGTTACGTTATTAAAGCGGGAAAAAAACTTGAAGGCCTTTTGTATAAGTTGAAAAATATCACCTAAAACTATTATACGCCGATAAACAAGTTTTTGATTAGTATTTGACACTGAGAAAATTGAAGGCGAGAGTTAAATTACTAAAGTAAACTTCGCCGAAAATATTCACTAAGTTTTGAACTGAAGGATCAAAGTGTACTTAAGATTAAATAAACCTTTTAAATACAGTTCCTAAAAAAAGAAATATTAGAGAGAAAGCTCTAAAAGATAGAAGGCAAAATAACTATTATCGAAGACGAACTTATAGTTAAAGGCGAAACTTACTACGTTGATAACAATTCCTACAAAAAAGTATACAGAGCTTTACAGGATTTTGAAAAGTTACATTATATACGGCAAGGTCGGCTATTAGTCGATTAAATATCCAGTATATGGTTAGATTCGAAATAAACTCTACTTTTGAGCCGATTACCTATTTAAGAATTAAATAAAAACCAATTGACAATGTTCATATCCGACTAAGAAGGCGTTGAAGATAAACTTAACGCCTATTCTTATAAATATAATTTTGAAGAGGAAAACATTAAGGGAGATACTATTTATCTATTAACTTAAAACAACGAAGCCGTCCAACGAATTTTCATAGGATTATAAAACTCCTTTTTTAAATGACTTAGGCCTGGATTAGGAAAGAAACGTATTAGACGTATATATAAAGTTCTGATTTACATTTCTTAACAGGTACAGCAACCGGTTTTAAGGTATTATATCAGATACAGGTATAATTGAAATTTTAGCCGCCGGAAAACGATGATTCGACGCGTTCGCGGCGAAATTCCTGAAATTTCAAGTCGACCGAATTGGAAAACATTGGAAAGTCTTATTCAGTAAAGTCAAAGCGTCGTTATTTGGTACGGTCGTTGTAAACACACGATTGGAACCGGTTAAGTTTTACGTAATAAACTTCAAAACGTTATTTTTTTATCGTTGGTTAAAATAAATAAACCCGAAATCGATGTTTGAAATACGATTGATCAAGTTATCCGCGTTTCTAATAAAGTATTCGCACCGTTTCGGCTTAAGTTTAGATACCTATGGTTTTTACCGAAGTACGTATAATTAAAGCCGTTTACCTGACATAGCTGAAATTACGGATATTATACTACCAATTCGGAAAACTAATTACAGAACACTTTTTACAGCTACTTTATGTTGTAGTACATTTTGATATAGAAAAGGGATATTTCAAGCTATCGAAAAGTTTAATTACGAGTATCAATTATATTTGCAAGCCTTATAGCGGTTTAAATCCCGCCTTTTAGACGATATGGACTTTATTTATGAGGTATTTATAGATATAATGTACCTTAACAGCCAGCTAGTCTTATACGTCGTCGATGTAACAATATCGTTTGAGGCCGCGAAATTTACGAGAAACGTTTTCACTACTGACTGTTGAAATATTTTAATGGATTGTTGGTTGAACGTTTACTTATGACCTCCGGATTGGATTACCTACAACGTAGGAACGGCCTTCAATTCGACTAAACGGCGAATCAAGTCTATAATCACCAGGAGTAAATGTAAATCAATACCGGTAAAAATACTATAGGGTATTTGGAAATGTTAACGATATGATAAATCGCTTAAAAAGCGTATATATTATTGTTTAAAAACCTAAAGGGTATTAATTTTAAGAAACGAATCCTACAAATAGCGATTAACATTGTAAATAATATATCCGGCCCAAGTAGATTTATTTTAATACGTCTTGTTTTTAGTATTTACCATAGAGTCTATATATATTTAATACCGTTTATAACCACTAAATAAAGAGCAAATGCTATCGTAAAAGCTATGATACAACTATGTTCCGTACGGGCCATAAATGATATTTTGAGACCATTGGCTATAAGAAACGGCCCGCGTAAGACTAGCGTTCTGGACCTATTACTACAGTTTAAAGTTCTACTTTAGAAAATAAAGGATAGATGAACTATACTATAAAGTATTAGCGAATTTAAAGGATACAATATATTCGTGGGTTTGCCAAATGGTACGAGTTCGTTTCTCTACATAATTGTATGGAAGTATAACAGGAAACAGATGGAAAAAAGCGACTCTAAACCATAGGTTAACTAGTGGAACTGATGGAACCATTTTCATGATAACGGATCTAAGCCGTCCCTAAATCTAGTATACATCTCGGATAATACTTTCGAACTATACCACTATACGAAACCGTCCCGCCCATATTAACGGTACTGGTATCTCGATACCGAAGACGCCTACTTGAATCTAAAAACAAAAAACGCTTTAAAGGTTTTATTATAAATTTCTTCATAACCTTAAAGAAGATGGCAAACCGTAAGCTAAGTTTCAAGCTCCGCTACAAAGGAATTATTACCGGTTTAAGTGCTCTATTCGAATAATTTACCTAAATATAAATATCTTATTTAATCTAACAAGTTGTTTTTCACTTTAAAAGGTTTAAACTAACGATTTACGGAGCTTATAGGATTTTCCCTATATTCCTCGTACACAAAGTAAATGATAAGACCGGAAAACTCTATAGAAAGAGCCGTCTTATGGTAAAGGGGTATAATAATGACGGTAAAAAGGATATTATAATCTAGTCACTCACTTGATAAGGGACGAACCACCGTTTGATTTTAACACTTACCGCCTCTTTTAATACCTCTTATAACTTTTATATTAAACTTCTTAACATTACGTAAACTTGTATACAGTTCGAGAAGCGGCTTAAACAGCGTATTTACATTTATCAATAATATTATATTAAAAAAAAATTACATTACTGTATAGCGAACTATATTATAGTTGGGCGCCCCGGACTCTATATAAAAACAGGTAATTAGTCGCTGCCGAAGGGGGAGGTAAAGGACGACGCTGCATCCTTATCGTCCTCCTCCTCGTCGCCCTTCCCCTTAATGTTGACGCCACTGCTATTACCTTTATCGATGCCTCTATCGGAGTGACCAGAGGGGTGGCCCCGCTATTTAAGTCCTATTCCTTTAGGTAAATACGCAGGGTTTTTTTTATCCAATTTAAAGCAACGTGCGAAAACGTCGTCGAACTCATTTATATAATATATACGTAGGACCAGCTTTTAGGTGGTGATAACGGCTGCCGTCTCTTTGATCCATCGATTAACGCCTATTACTAATTATTATCAACATGTTTTAGTTTTTACAAAAGTAGTTATTTTTAGAACAGCTTTGAACGACACATTTGTATAAGTAAAAGAATTATTTTCGCGGTTAATGTTATAAGTTGAAAATAAATTTACCGTAAAAACGGCGGATACGCAATACGGTCTCGGTTTACGGCTTTAAAACTATCGGAATAAAGGCGTATCCGTTACTAATCCATTATTAAGGTGATAGCGGGCCGACCGATCATCGCTTTAATAGTAATCGTTAATATATTTTCATATGGCCGCGGACGTGACGTACTTTACGTAGGGAGTGTTTATTAGAGGCCTAGGGTTATAGACCTGGGTACGCGGTTTTAACACTTTATGCGTTAAAAGGACCTCGCAGCGTACCTTAACAAGCTTCAACTCTAGGTGGCGTACGAGGTCATCTTCGACTACCTTATTTATGAATATATTAGTATGACGTCATATACAGGGAGGATTAGCGATACGAACCACGCTATAGCTTTGCCAAGCTGCGTTTACAGCGGCGGACAGGGGGGAAGAGGGCTTACGGGTCCTGGAGTTTTTACCCGTGGGGAGAGGGTAAAGCTTATAGCCTTAGGAGCCCCCTGCTTTTCCCCTTAGGAGTTGATAAGAGGAAAGAAGGGGGGTAAAAAGGGGGGAAATGGTGGCGACGTAGTCGGCGACAACGACGGAAGATGCGGTGACAAGGAAAGCCGGGATAAATAAGGTACTGTTCAATAAGGTAATGCTGGAGGTAATGGTGGCGACGACACGGCTCGCAGCACCGGCGGCAACCTACTCTCGTTTGCATTTCCACGCTAAACGGCGCCTAGAAAAACTGTTTATAGGCGGCATTTATTTACAAGCGAAATTAGTATATAAGGTTAGTTAAATAACCTACCTATTGGAGTTGTTTACAATAGATAATTGTGATAGTGGGTTTAGTTTGCATACGCTAATTAACTAGTTAGGATTTGCGTTGGTAATAGGGGTGCGTCGTTAAAAAGAAAAAAAAGATTTTTTACCTAAAACGATAACGATATATCTTTTTATATCAACCCTAAAATACGTGATACCGTAATTATCCCTACAAAATTTTACTCCTACAACAACTTCGTAATTCAACCCTTATAAAGATTAATAGTTATACTGCGAATGATTATCAAAATTAAATACGTCTTTACTGTAAATATTAGCGCGGTTAAATATTACTAATCTAAACCTTTACTATTTGTACCGTAACTACTATCATTACTAAATCACAGATACGAATTATACTATAAAACCAAAACCATTATTATCAAATTACGAATACAGGTTATACGGGACAAAAAAGATTACCTGTGTAGAAATTATTGAATAGCTCTATAATTAGTACGTAACCACATTATAAGTTATACACTTACAAAGTGAACGATAACGAGTCACTTCGCAAGTTGTAATTTTGAAAAGTATATGATAACGTTCCACTACCTATGAGTAGCATTGGAAAAGTGCACTATAAAGTATCACTGCCTAAAAGGGAGATTAGTAGAGTGCATGGAAAAGTGCCACTAGCCAGGTGAAAGGTTAGAAGCTTTCACTTGCGGCGTGCACTCTCCGAATGCTTCTTCCTTCTGTATCTTATCTTAATACTACAATTCAATACCAATCTTTGCGATTACTCTTCTACTACATTGACGCATAGAGACCTTACCAATAGATTTATATGACTATTTTAAATGGGGATGAATTATAATATAACTAAGGTTTTATTACCCGCAATTGAATTCACTAGACTTTTGTTAATAAAAAGAAAGTTACTGTTGGAATGGTACTACGTGCAGTGCAGTAGGTCAACTTTACTTACAGTAAAGTCAACTATACTAACTGCAAGTTGAGCGTATTGTTGGTGTGGACTTACTGCATTGGGTGTAAGTCGAGTGCAGTATGCTGCACTTTACCCTAGGGCACGGGCCAAGTAATTGGCTATGAAAATTACTGTACAGACCGGCTAGAGATCTTCAAAACCTAGAATAATACATCCACTATCTGACCACACAATACTATTGTTACTTCGACTAATTTAATCGATAAAGTTGTAACGTCTAAAGCTTTACTAATACTGATTAGTGTTTATTAGGTTAAGTATAGATTAGCTAAGTAGAAAAAGAAGTTACTTTCTGATTGCGCTTTACATTAAACAACGACTAGCTTATAGGAAAGATTTTTACGAAGGGCCTCTACTGCTACGTCGTTTTATACGGCAGTAAGTATAAAAGACATCTACGTTGCGTCGGTTTTTATGGCGGCTTAGAGGTAGCAACGGTATCGTTATCGAAAATACTAAGAAGTCTTTATAGACCTTTTTGGATAACATCGAAATTAAATCTTAAAAGTCTAAAAGTTCGGCAAGTTGGTAAACGGCTAAGTAAGTACTATTTCGGGTGCTACTACTGTAAGAACGACTAAGTCTTACAGAGAATTAATAAACAATTTTTGATCTTTACTATTAATAAAGACCTTTGACCTTATCATCCACACTAAAAATTTTCCTTTATTTTACTTTTTTCATTTCCCCTACGGCAATTTAATCGTTAAGTTCGTTGTCTTGAACAAAAAATACCAAGAATCTCCAAGTCGCATAAAAAAAGTTTCGTTGCGCAACTAAACGCCAAGTTGCTAAGCTTTCCCACGCAATTTTACGCCAAAATATTAAGCTCCTTACCTTTAAGACCACTAAGTCCTTCGCCCTATGCGACCTATATGTTTTACACAAATTAAAACTTTAAAATAAGTAACTTTAACGCACACTTTTAAGCTATCATCAACCTTATTATTAAAGAAGCAATTAAAACTTTCGGTTACCTTTTTAAGTACTACAACCACGACCTGTAGAGATACGACGTCGACGAAAACTCAACCAAGAAGTATTTAAGTAACTTCTTCGACTGCTTTATCTTAAAATATAATGGCGGTGAAGACCTTAACCGCGCTTTTCGTAAATATTACGAATTCTTCGACAACTAGATTATCGATATATAAAAGGCAATTTCAAAGACCGTTAAATTCAAATTCAAGGTTAAACTTAAATGCCGAAGGATATACGTGTCAAAGAAAAGCTTTACTAAGCTGATGGAAATATTTTTCGAATTTTCCTAGCTTAAAGATTGACCTTAAGATTTACGGCTTAAAGGAAAAGGCGTTGAAAAACCTTAACGTTCCTATATGCGCTTTAGGGGACCCCCCCTTTACCCTGAGTTAAGTTAAGCCTTTTTACGCGCTGGCTATAAAAAACCTGTTAACTTACTCGGTAACCTAGCAACTCCATGTGATAACGCTAAATATACTTTCGGCGGAGACAAAGCACGCAAAGTAATAACTGTCAATGTAGCAAGAGATATTAACGTTGCTACCCTCCACCAATTAATTAAGTAAGATCGTCAAGCCTTTTAAAACATTTAAGTACCTATCAAACCCTACTACTTTAATTGATAGGCTCCTTAAAAATCTTTTTACAGTAGGTTTACTCATACACGAAAGCATACTATATGTCCTACTCGGGACTTTACTCCTTTGGTTAAGTGACTGGTAATTACTCTAAATAACGTGTTTCGGAATTTCCAAACCTAAAATTACCAGGAAATATTAAGGAAGATTAGGATAAGTATCGTAAATTACTCCTACGACCTATTAACATGATGAATATTAATTATAGACCTTTTACGGATTTCGCTAAGATTTGAAACAATGTAAAAAATTACGATGGGAAGCCTTATAACCTTTTTGACACGAAGATTATACCATTTATAAATATTTGTAAATAAATATAAATCTCTTCTTTAGGTTTTTACTCACTGTTTTTCGAAATCCTTACAAGTTACATCAGGGGTTACTACCTGACCTTTCTAACCCGAGCCACCACGCTTCGTAAGATTTACGATAGTAAGAAAATCCACTTCGAATACGACGTCCACCTCGCCTAATACTATACAAATTAGGCTACTACATGATAAACTACGATAATAGCGAAGAAAAAAGAGGAGGAAACACTAATAGATGTTTTTAATCAGATGTTTAACAAGCTAATGCTATATTAATAAACAATGTGAACAGCTTACATTAGCGAAGCTACATTTCACAAACAGATACGGGTAATGGTTACAGGAGTTAACGGATTTAAATACGCTATGTAACGCTCAAATGTAATTTACGAAGGCTTTTTTGACTAGGTACGTTTTTCGTTTGCCACTGTAATAACATGTACACCAAACTCGCTTGGTACATACCCTTAAGTCGGAAACTTTCCTAACGTAAATAAAAAAGACCTTACGGTGGTTAACTACGTCGACTGCAAGTACAGCTACGGGAGTTTTAAACGCCTAACGTTTGGCCTATTAACCATAAATTAAAATTAACAATCACATTAACGCTAAGATAGGTAAAACTTAGGCGGACCTATTAACCGTAAGTACTATCGTCTAGATAGTAGTAAAAGATATTGGATTAACGATAAATTTAGCTATTGATTTATTCGGCACCACCTTGCAAAGAGAAATAACAAAAAGGTAATTTATTATATATAGTATCCTATCATTTTGAAATAAAACTACTTGAATTAGATCGGAGGGTAACAAGCTAATCAAAGGCGATAATGCCCTTAAATAAATCAAATAATATAAAGATATTACTTCTAATACGGCCTAATAATTATCTAACCACACTTTTATATACCGTTTGGGTGGTAAAAACCCTTAACTTTACCTTAATCAAGCCCTTAACCCTTTATATCCTTTTAATCTTCGCGATCGTTACGCGGACCACACGTTTTAAGGTATTATGCCAGACATAGGGGCAGTAATATATTTAATAGGAGGTTATTCGTAATACTTAGCACTGTAAAATGAAAACACTATACTTATTAAAATTGATCGTTACGATGTTAGCAAGACTAAAATTAGCTTTGGACTAGGTGAGCAACTATCATCATTAGGGACAACGGTAACTTAAACTATTATAGGAGCAATTGCGTTCTACATTCTTAAGTCTCACTTTTTTTATTCTTAAAGGATATAAAGACCCTCGGCGTTAATATTGACGTTGATATAGATAAAATGGTTAAAAACGGCCAAAGTTTTCTCCTTACCTTTAAATAAGGGTATTTATAGCTTGATCTTTAAATCCTTGAAATAATAGTGTTGAATCTAACGAAGCCAGAGAGACGTTGATTACACCAGAGCTTTAACCATTTAGCTATTAACAAGCTATACAAAGTCCTAAAGTTCGCAACATAAAAAAATGTGAAATATTTTTCCTTCAAAGTTATTAATAGACTTTGTCATTATTACCAAACGTAAATTTTAGCCTCCCGGAGATTTGTATTTATATTAAAAGACGACAAAGATTTTAACTATGGAGTCTTAATTAATATGTTTTATTTGGATAATAAACCTGTTTTTTACGTCGTTAACTCTACCACCTTATTTTATGAGGCAAAGTTTCTAAATTCCCTTTCGGCAAATAATACGTGGAAAATATTAAGGATGTTTTAAATTAACACGTACCTGGGCCCACCTAACATCGTCTTTTACGATACCGGTACCAACTTTACGGCGGTGAAGTTTTAAAGAGATGTTAAGGTAATAGGTAGTTAATGTAAACAAGTACTTGTAAAAGCTTATTAAAGTATTAGAAAGGTAAAATAGGTATACGCTTTATTTGACCGAGCGTATAATATCTTTACGTTAAAAATTAAAAGCTTCATGGATCCAGAAACACGCTTTTAGATAACAGTATAAGGCCGAAACGATACTATAGGTCCTGATAGCCCAATGTTAACGTTACTGGTTTTTGGAGCGTACTTACGCCTGACGAGTAAATCTCCGCTATCGGCAATTATTCAAAATCGTATTACGGTCTACAGCAAAGATTTAAGGAAACTGTAAAGGGAATCGACATGCCGCCAAGTTAATTATACCCTTAATACCAAAAACGGCCCTACAATAATCGATGTACTTACTTTGGCTTTATAAACTAAGGTCCTCGTATAACGGGAGCCGGGAAAATGAAAGGGCCGTATAAAAGCTTAAATATCGCGAATTCCGAAAAAGTTATTAAAATTGATAATGGTTTTATATTTTTTAAAACTAAGTAAGTTAAGCCTCACATTAGAGATATCAACGAAAAGAATTTTTAAGTTCAACGACTAAGCTAATACGAGTTTTCTTTACCCGTTATCGATAAGTCGATGAAACGCCGCTGTCGTGGTCAACTTCCAGAAAAAAGTAACGTTAAAGAGGAGGAATATATACCGGGTCGTATTTATAATATCGCTTAAGTAAATAGGAAAAAGAATGATAACGAAAACTTGGGAGTAAAGCTTCAAATATAAGGAATTATTAAAACCTTTGGCAAACTTTTAAAGGAAAGCAATAAGATCGAAATTAACGGCCTATTAACTCGAAAGGTTATATAATTCGTATCAAAACACAATTTCAACTGTTAAAACCTAAACTTTATAATATTTAAGTCGAAAATTATTTACAAGGTTGAATGTAAGACTATAGGACAGCCGTACAAAAAGTTACATTTAATGGTTTAAGGATACAGCGATAAAGGTAAAACTTGTATTCTTATGTAATTATTAACAATTGAAAATATTAGCTAATGCTTAGTAGTTGCTTTAGTAATAAGTTTACTAGTTAAAACTAAAGGTAAGTTTATGCCTAATAGCCGTAGTATAACGTAAATCTATATTTAGTTAACAACATATTTTAACGGATCTTATTACTAAAGTGATTATAGATATTACGTATAATTTACCTTTTAGGGACGGTAATACAGTATATTAAACCATTATATTAATTGGTTAAAGCAAACGTTAATTAGTTTCTAACCTACTAGTTACATTTTAAATTACGGCGAGCGATAAAGTTTTTAATATACAACCCGTAATTACTAGTAAAATAGGAATAAGACTTCGATATAGTGGGTATATAAATTAACGATAACTTTTTTATTTAAAAGACTTGCTTTATAGTATTAAAATAATAGGCGATTAAGGACTTCAAGTTTTGAAATTGTAAACTAGTTATAACGTTAACGAAAAAAGGCTAATTTAACTTTAATAAAGCGTTAATCCGTATACTTGGTATTAATGCCGGATTTAACTTTTATTCAAAGGGTTAGGGAATCATTTTAGCTATAATCGACAGGACTAATGCAGATGAAGTCTAATAGTAATTAAAGAAACGTATCCACGGCAGCTATATTACCTCTTTATACCAACCGGAAACCTTTTATAATCTCTTTATCGCGGCATAAGTATAGAATCAGGTATATAAAAACTTTAACCGGCTAAATAAAAAGATCGAATAACAAATGCGGAACCTGGAACGCGGGATTAATATAGTTTTAATAAGTTTATTGAAGGCTAAGTTCATAATCTTTACTAATAGGTCCTTTACAAATAACATCAACTTATCTTTACAAATTGGCTTCCTAATAACTTTCGTTAACGAAAATAGGCCGAAAAACTAGTTTAATATTATTTGTAACTTAATTTACTAAAACTTCGTTAAGTATATAGAGATTACATGAAATATATTAACTTCGGAGGTTTGAGATATTATAACAGGCTTTAATATAAATATAACATTTAGGGAAACATTTAACTACATTATTAGCCAATTAAAGATTCCTTTTATCCCAGTGGTAATTTGTACTAACTCGAAAATCTTGTTCAAATACCTGTTAAAGTTCGGAACCACCACTGAAAAACGTTTGATAATCGACTTAATAACACTCCGTAGAGTGTATAAGAGAAAGGAAATAAAGGAATTCAGATAAATCAATAGCAAAGATAATCCTGCTGATATTTCAACGAAAGTGGTGTCTAATAAGGCCTTAAAAAGGTTTGTAAACAACAATAGGCTGATTATACGTATCGAGAGTTACGTTAATAAGTCGCCTGGTAAACCTAAGTCACGTATTGGAAACCAAAGATATATTGGAAAACTGAAAAACTACCAGGAAATTGACGATATGCACCTATTTAATTTGTATAGCTAAAGTGGAGGTTTGTAAAAACGTGTGGCGGATAAACGTTTTGTGGGAATTGATGAACTCGGACCTTGACACCGTAGGGAAATTAACGGCTAACGAGGTTAATTTGTATACAATTGGGTGTAATTTATTAGGGAGGTTAATTGGAATTAATATGGGATTGGTAGGTTGATGAGGTCGCTATTTGTCGTTAATCGGAAAAGATTGGTTACCCACACTAGCATACACGCACAAATTAAAAAGCCGCCAGTGTTGGAATAGTACTACGTGCAATGCAGTAGGTCAACTTTACTTATAGTAAAGTTGACTATGCTAACTGCAAGTTGAGCATATTGTTTGTATGTACTTACTGCATTGGGTGTAAGTCAAGTGTAGTACGCTGCACTTCACCCTAGGGCATGGGCTAAGTAATTGGCTATACAAATTACTGTGCAGATCGGCTAGCGGTCTGCCAAACCTAGAACAATACATCCAACACTAACCACGCAATACTACTGTTACTTCTATCAATCGAATCGACAACGTTGCAACATCTAAAGCCCTACCAACAGTTATCCAAAATGTACTTACTTTAGAAGTTTATGATATAATGATCTTCTTCCATATAGGGATTTATATGTAGAAAACCCTAAACATTATCATTAAATAGTCGAAGATTTTACCGATTTTTATATTTGTTTTGATAAAATGAATAGATTCATTCGAATGTGTTTTTTTAGTTTCGAATGAATAATGAAAATCATTGGATTATTGACGTAATATATTTTCACGAAATTTATGAGAGTAGAGGGATTGAAGAATTTTGTTAGATCGACGGCAAAGATTACCATGCCAATATTATAACAAATATTATATTGAGTGAATTTTTCGAAATTTTTATAGATAATAATAGTTTTACCATACGAATTAAGGATTATGTAAGTTGGTTACCTAATAAGATTAAGGTATGTAATACTAGATTGGAGAAAAAATTAGGGGACTTGGAAAATTTGAAGATTGTTAGTTTGATAATGTTGATTTTTCTTATTGATATAATTGAGCTTTTGCGTAGAAAAATGTTAAAAGACTTATTTTTGGTTCTGAAAGTGATAGATGATGGGAGCCTCATATAAACGATATTAAAATTAAAGAGGAAAGTATTATTGTTACCTATGGATCATATTGTCAAACGTATTAATATTATAAAATAAAAAAATCGATAGTAATAAGATAATTTTCAATTTCAATGAATATAAATTGATTTTTCGGTTACCGTTTCATGAAGGGCCGAGTATAAGCTCTAGCTTATCAGAATTGGTGTGTAAGCTAGCTAATAGCATGCAAAACTTAGACTAAACGTCCATTACTTAACTTTGTCATACCATTTCTTACTTCAATCAAAATTCGAATCAACAATTCGTTGCAACTATTAAAGGCCTACCAACTGGAGTTCGGTTAGTTGTAGTTTTTTTTATTGAAGGAATGAAGCAACGCGTGCTATAAGTAACGGAAATCAAACGTGTAGGAATTTGGAAACATGTTTTCAGATGAAAAACGGCGAAGTAAATTTTTGATAAGAGAAACTCGCGAACGTATAGGAATTAGTGTAAATGAAAAATTGAAGGCGAGGGGATGGAAAATATCATTAAAAAAGGTTTAAAGTTAATGAAAAATTATGTAAAAGTTGATAGAAATTGAGGGAAATGAATGGTGCTATTATTATTATTACTGTTGCTGTGGTTAATGAAGCTCTTATATCGTAAGGACCTAGTAAAACTTAGGGGGGGGGTGGTTGAAAAAAAGAAGATTGGAACCGATTTTGAGTGTTAATCTGTTAATTAAACTTAAGATGGACAGGTACTGTATATTATTTTCAACAAAAATCAAATTAAAGTGAATATAATTACTGTAATATTGGCAATGATGAATTATAATCCTGATTTAGCCAAGGTTTGGAGCTGTAGTTAATTTGTACTTGCGAATTGACAGTGATTGAGTTGAAAATAACTGTTGCAAATATTCCTACCCTCCGTTGGGCACAACAAATACTTATATCATGAGATTTAATAAATTTTGGATATCGTTATGATAAACGTGAAAAAACGTTGTAATATCAATAAATTTTGATATATGTTTAGAACGAACGATAGAATCGAATGAAACACAGAAATCATATATAAACCATTGTATGATAAAATAGAATGAAACCCATTTTGATTGGGTTCTTCTCTTATCATACATAAGGTCGAAAACTAAGCTTTTATCTTACTTTATCTGATAATATCCGAGTATAATTAATCTTGAATCTTCAGTCTTTAACGACTATGTGACAGCAAAACTAATACTTGTTCAATGTTTGATATTGCTATTGAAACTGCTGTAATATAATAATAATAAGTTGAATGTTACAAATTGGAAAGTGTTATGGACTCAGATCATTGGCTATTGAGTTTATAGGTTACGTTACTGTGCACGTAACGAGATATGCAGTACCCGGATCGAGCGCGGCCCGGACGCGGTCCGTAGTCATTACGTGCAAGGGTACGTGACAGGCTGTGTACGGACTATACTCATAAGTACTGTACAAAGGACCACGGTAACCTCTTTTAATTTACCGCCTATATCCTAATAGTGAATTCCAATTAGTACCTACTTGGCTTATTATTGTAAGTCTAACTATAACATATAATTAAGGTTCAATCTTATGTTTTTTTTTGAAGAGATACTATTTATGATAAACTAATTAATAGTAAATATCAATAATTGTACGTTATACTTTAACGTTATTAAGGAGAATGGACCATCGGCGAATACCTAGTTTTCCACCTTTATAAATACACCTACTTCCCCTTCGGGATCAAATTAAGCCAGTATATTTAGTTTATAAAATACTTTAAGTTATATCGACTTTATTGTAAATTAATGTAATAGCCTGGTTAATCTGATTTCGTTTTCGACCTTACGTCCGATTTCTCCCAGGTCGTTGCTAATAGTAAATAATTCAAAGTTAACTTAACGAAAATTCGTATTAGTTTTTCAAAGTTGAGAGGTAGTCAAAAAACCATAGAATTAACCAAATTTGAAAGATTTATATTTACGTAAGCGGTGACGCATTAAACGATCAAATCTATATTCAAAACAGATAAAATGTTAATCGAACAAGGTCGATATACGATCCTTTATGTATAGGGTTATTATATACTAACTGTAAAATAGGTTATTGAGATATATTACCAGATCGGTGGACACGAGGAAATATAAGATACGAGTAGATTCCTTGATCATATTATGGCTAGTTATGGCGACTTCTATCGCGCGGATAAGGCCTTAACCGAGTTGAAAGAATTTTTTATAACCGATAAAAACCTATAGTCAATGTTAGCTATTAGTTTTCAAATATTATTAACTTCAACGCGCGGTTTAAATTAGCCTTTAGCCGTTAAATACAATTACATACGTTTTCACATATCCCCAGGAATTCAATATAAATTTATTACAATAAGACTTAGTCATATCGACTATATCCCGGTTTTAGTAAAATATCGCGAGTTTGTAAACGAGTTAGAGTCTTTAAACCTAAAACAATGTTTTAGTCAATAATTATCGGAACTTATACAGTTATGATGTCCGGATAAAGATATAGATATAACGGGAATTTATAATTTTTATTTATTTTCATTCAAAAGCCACGATAAACACAGTTACGTATTTTAATAAATTTATTTAATATATACCCGAAACTAAGGTCACCATGTAACATACATAACGATAAAGAAACCCCTGGTTCAATAAGTTATTATGTGCTATCTAAGTTAAAGTTTAACGAATTATCATTAACATATTGATAAGCTTCGTCCGGCTTTTACTTCAAAGTAAATATATACGATCTAAATCAATAAGGTAAATAAAGGTTCCCTATCAACGGCGACAGGAAAAACCTAACTTCTAAATAAAGTTTCGTTTAGAAGTTATCTAACTTTATTACCTTAATTACAAAATTGAGATGAAGAAATTGTTGGAATAGTATTGTAATGGTATTGCATGCAGTGCAGTAGGTCAACTTTACTGTAAGTAAAATTAACTGTATTGCAAGTGTATTTCTTTGTGCGGACTTACCGCATTGAGTGTAAATCGAGTGCATTACGCTGCACTTCACTCTAGGGCAGGGGCTAAACACTTAGCCATACAAATTACTGTCTAGATCGGCTAGCGGTCTGCCAAACCTAGAACAATACATCCACCATTTGACTACTGCAATACTACTCTTACTTTCGAAGAAGACCATTCAAATCGACAACGTTGCAACGTCTAAGGCCTACCAACAGAATTTAATTTAATTAAAATGCGTATAAATAAGAATTCATTCCTTATTTATATACTATTTAATAATACTTATTTTTTAACGTTTAAGTCAATTTTGTAATTATTATTATATTATAAACGAGGTTTCAATATTACAGTTCAAGGTAAAGTCAATTTGGCTATTGTTTGTAAGGCTTTAGACATTGTAACATTGTTGATTCGATTGGTTAAAGTAATAGTAGCATTGCAGTAGTCAGATGGTGGATGTATTGTTCTAGGTTTCGCAGACCGCTAGCTGATCTCCACTGTAATTTGTATGGTCACTTGCTTGGCCCGTACCTTAGAGTAAAGTATAGCGTACTACATTCAACTTACACTCAATACGGTAAGTCTTCACAAAGCAATACACTCAACTTGTAGTCCAGTCAACTTTACTGTAAGTAAAGTTGACCTACTACACTACATGTAGTACTATTTCAATACTAGCGGCTTTTTAGTTTGTGCTAGCGCGCCAGTGTAGTTGACTAATCTTTTCCGGTTAGCGTTAAACAGCGACCTTGTACCCCTTGTTAATTCCAATTAACTTATATATTGGATTACATCCAATTGGATGCAAATTATCCCAATTTAACCTTAATTTCTCCCTTTCTCCGAGGTCCGAATTCATCAACTCCTATAAAAAATCCTTTCGCTACAAGCCTTTACAAGCCTTGAATTCAACTGTGCCACTTAAACAAATCCCAATTATCAATCCCCTGGCAGTTTTTTAGTTTGCCAGCACAACCCTATCCGCCGTCACATAATTGCTTTCCGGGCGGTTGATCAACGTATCCTTCGATACGTATAGTTAGCTTATTACTATTTACAAATATTTTTAAGGCTTTATTCGGGTTTTCTTTCGTTATAAAGTTAATAGAACTGTCTTCATAATAGATTTATCGGAATTCTTGAATCTCCCTTTTGTAAGCTTCGCATAGTACCATTACGTCGATTATCAGGCGTTTTTCACTGGTGGTTCTGAGCTTCGAAAGGCATTTAAAGGGGCTTTTAAAATCGGTACAAATTACCACCAGGATAGGATGAATCTTAAGCCGCTTGGTAATAAGGTTAAGGGTTTCCTACGATGCTATTCTTACGTTAAAGCTTGCCATTATACGATAAACCTCTGATATTAACACGTTTCGTGTAATCCTCTTATACTTAGCAAAGGTCTAGTAAATTAGGCTACTCATAATACTAAACTGGTTTTCCTGCCTATCTTCGTTAACAGGGGTTATTAGGAAGCCGATTTGTAAAAAAAAGTCGATATTATTTGCAAAGAACCCGTTCATAAAAATTATCAGCTTAACTTTTAATAGGTCGATTAGGACTATATTAATTTCGCGATCCAAATTTCGCATTTGACACTCGAGCCTTTTATTTAACCGGTTAAAGTCATTCGTTAACTTTTATATTTGTATGGCAATGAATAGGTCGTAAAAGGCTTTCTGTTAGCATAAGATAGTAATATAGCTACCTCGAATACGTTATTTTAAGTACCGTTTAACCTTAGCCTTATTAGTCTTGTTAATTGTAGCTAAAACAGTACCCTAGCCCCTTTAGCGAAAGCCAAGGTCGGTATTAACAATAAGTATATGGATTAAAGATCTATTAAAGTCAAGTTGATTATCCTTCATTAATATTGTTACCGGCTTGTAATTTCAGAACTTGAAGTTTTCAATTGCTTGCTATTCCAATATTACAAAGCCAACCGATCCGACGAAAAAGGTATCGTTAGTTTATATACTTACCACACCGAAGTCTTTATTTTACGTCACTAGCAAATATAAGTCGTATATTGAAACCTTTATCGCTAACCATAATTCAAGGTACAATTAGTAGGTTAAAAACCAGTGGACGCCTACTTTAACTAATCTGTATAATAACTTAATATAACGCATTACCGTGCCTAAAGAGTAAATAATACGAAGTTTTTATAATTTTTTTAGTAATACTATCCGTTGTAAATCCGTTATTAACTAAGTATAGGTTTACGTTATATTACAGTTATTAAAGGTAAATTTTCCTTTGATTTTAGTTAATAAACTTGCTATTAAAGCGACTACTAAAAGTTAACTGGTCTTTTGAATCGTTAGCGACTGCGTAAATATCCAGTCTTTTACTTGATTACCGTATTCTTAAGCGATTGGACGTTATTTTTCGTACGGCCGCCCCGTAATCTTACCTTTGACCTCGTAGATAATCTTTGACTTAAAAATCGTAACGTTTTTGTCTTAAAAGTTAAAATAGGTTTTTGACACAAATTATACAACCCCTCAAATCACTAAGCCGTTAATCTCGACCTTATTACTTTCCGCAAAAGGTTTGCCAAAAGTTTTAATAATCCTTTACACTCGGAGCTTCAGTACTAAGTCTTCGTCATCCTTTTCCTTCCTATTTACCTAAACAGTATTGTAAATACGGTCCGGTGTATATTCCTCCTTTTTAACGTTTTTCTTATTTAAAGATCGTTCGCGCTGACGGCGTTTTATCGGCTTGTCTATAATAGGTGGTAGAGGTTCGTATTAACTCAGCCATTTATCTTAAAGAGCTTAAGGGTTTTTATTTTTAGTAGCCATAATGTAAAGCTTAACTTAAATGATTCGAAAAGGTATAGTGCCGTTAGCATTTTCAATAAATACTTCGAAGTTTTCAATACTTAATATCTTATACAGGCCCTCCTATTTACCTAGTCCACGCCAAATAAAGACTTCCCATTACATTGGCAAAGCAAGTACGTCGATTGTTAAAGGTCTGTTCCAGGTATTAAGGGTGTCGTTGATCTAACAGAGTACCGATTCTCTTCGCAGTTCCCTCAAAGCTTTACTATATACTGTAGCGCGTTTTTAAGTACTTGCTGAAGGCGGAGATTCACTCGTTAAGTATAAATACGCTTTAAAGACCAAAAGCGTTGGCACTAAGTCGTTAGGACCTATAGTGTCGTTTGGGTCTTTTAATGCCATTTGTAAACA
Organism: Anisogramma anomala; assembly: GCA_038502455.1. Lineage (NCBI taxonomy): Eukaryota > Fungi > Ascomycota > Sordariomycetes > Diaporthales > Gnomoniaceae > Anisogramma > Anisogramma anomala. Next base: position 1,057,257 of record JASMMZ010000008.1, on the reverse strand, counting down.
TACTTTAGGATCCGTAAAACTTATAATTTTTAGTGTAAGGATATTGTACGTTCGGCGAAGTAAAACGTATACCCTTTTAACTTTCCTAATACTTTAGTAAGCTTTTATAGGTATCTGTTTGTACTTGATACCCATTATTTTAGCATCTTTTTAAAACTCCACCGCGGTAAAGTTTATACTAGCATTGTGAACAACGATATCAGGTAGGCCTAAGTACGGTTTAATCTACAATATCCTTAACATTTCTCACGTATTCTTTACCGAAAGGGACTTTACAAACTTAGCCCCGTAAAAGGAGTTTGCGAAATTAACGACATAAAAATAGGCTTATTATCAAAGTAAAATACATTAATAAAAATCTCGTAATTAAAATCCTTATTATTTTTAGCGTAAATTTAAATCTTGGGGGGGCTTAAGCATATATTTAACAATGATGGCAACGTCTTTCAATCGATTGTAAGGCAAAGTATTCCACATTTTTATACCTTACGGAATTTAGGACTTTTTATAACCTATTAACGGCTCAATGATGAAAGCGTCGATGTAGTTAACGTATCTCCGGCTTTATTAGGTTTAACACCATTGATTCTAGGCTTTAAAGATAAAACTATAATTGCATCCATATAAGGGTGAGTAAAAACCTTTAGCCGTTCTTAAACAGTTCATTTACGTCAACGTCAACGTTCACGTCAAGGGTCTTTATATCCTTTGAATAAAGTATAAAAAGCGTAATGGATTTAAGGATGTAAAATGTAATTATGCCTATAACAGTTTAAACCACCGTTATCTTTAGTAACGATAGTTATTCTCCTAGGTTAAAGATAACTTTGACTTTATTAATATCATAACGATTAATCTCAGTAGTTGTAATGTTTTTCCTTCGTAGTACTATATACTATGAATAGCCTTTTATTATGTACCTTATTGCTCCTACATCTAATATAATACATTAAAACGTATGGTCTGCGTAACGATTGCGAAGGTTAAAGGTGTATAAGGGGCTAAGGGCTTAATCAAGGCAAAGGTAAGGGTCTTTACCACCCAAACGGTACAGAAAGGCATGGTCGGTTAATTACTAAGCTGTATTAAAAGTAGTATCTTCGTACTACTTGATCTACTTAAGGGCATTGACGACATCAATAAACTCGTCGCCTTCAAAGTCTGCGATTTAATTCAATTAATCCTGTTTAAAAGCAGTAGCTTATTAGGCGTGATATATTACGTTTCTGTTATTACGCTCGTTAAAGGGGTATCGAGTTAACCAGAAGCCGAAATTACCACAAATCTAATATTTCTTGTTACTATTACAACGATAATACCTGCGGTTAATAGGTCTGCTTTAAGTTTGGCCTTATTGGCGTTAACATGGTTGTTGGCTTTAATCTAAAGCCGGTGGGCTAAACTTTAGGCGTTATAGGCGCCCGTATTTACGGTCGACGTAATTAACCACCGTAAGGTCTTCTTTATCAACGTTAAGGAAGTTGCTGGCTTGGGAGTACAAACCAATCGAGTTTGGCATACGCGCTATCACAGTGGTAAGCGAGAAACGAAATTGGCTAAAAAGGCTTTCGTAGGTGGTATTTGGGCGTTGTAAGGCGTATTTGAATTCGCTAACGCCCGTAACTAATGCACATACCTGTTCGCAAAGTGTAGCTTCACTAGCGTGGGCTTTCCCCATTACTTTCTGACATAAAATTAATTTATCAAACATCTGATTAAAGATGATCATTAGCGTTTCCTCTTTTTTTTCTTTACTATTATTGTAATTCATCGCATAGTAACGTAATATATATAGTATTACGTGAGGTAGACGTCGTATTCGAAGTGAGTCTTTATGTTATCATAAATCTCGCGAAATGTAGTAGCTTCTGTAAGGAAGGTCAGATAGTAATCCCTGGCGTGCCCTGTGAAAATTCCGGGAAATAATGAGTAAAACCCTGAAGGAAGAACTTCTATTCATTTTCAGATGTTTAAAAATAGTATTATCTTGGAGTTAAGAGGGTTGTAAGGCTTCCCTATATACCTATCTATGTTTTTTCAGATCTTAGAGAAGTTCTTAAAAGGCTTGTAATTGATATTAACTATTTTAATAGGTCTTAGGGAAAGTTCGCGATAATTATCTCATTCTTAAGTAGTGTTTTATGGCATTTTAAGTTTTAAAGCTTTTAAAGCATGATTTTAAGGGTAGTTACCAGTCACTTAACCTAAGGAGTAAAGTTCTGTGGTATGACTTGTAGTAGGCTTTCGCGTATAGGCGAATGTAAACAGGAAAGAGTTTTAAGGGGCTTAACGATTGAATTGTTAAAGGGCGATAGGTACTTAAAGTTTCTTAGAAACCTGACGATTCTGCTTAATTGATTGGTGTAAAGTGTTAACTTCAATACTTCTAGCCGCATTAACGGCCGCTACTTCACGTATCCTGCCACTGCTAAGGGCGTACTCTGCGCTGTTATGTAGAGGTACTAAACTGATGAGAAAATTAACAAGTTCCTCATAGCTAACGCGTAAAAAGGATTAACTTAAATAAAAATGAAAGGGGGGTTCCCTGGATTGTATATGTGAGCATTAAGAGTCCTTAACGGCTTTACCTTTGTCTCGGAGATTTTATGTGTATTCTTTAAATTAGACCAATTCAAAAAAGATTTCTATCATCCTCTTTAAAGCCTTTTCTAGTATGTAGATCTTAAGCCTATTAACTTCTACCTTTAACTTAGTCATAACGGTACATTGAATTTTTTTTTATATATCTAATGTCTAGTAGTTAAAAAACTCGCAAAAGTTTTGAAAAGCGTAGATACCGCGGCTGAACTCTTTACTGGTATTAGATTCGAGGACATACTAGCTAACGTAGTTGGTTAGTCAAGCTTTGGTTGAGGTTTTATTAACATTTGTAATTTAGAGTTATTTGTCTTAGTTGTTAACAAATATTGTGTCGAGGTTTTTAATTGTTTTTTCCCCCTCGAGTTCGGTAACAACTTTAAATTTAACACTTCCGATAGTCATCTTTACGTTCTAGCTTGTATAGGACGTGTATAATAAGGAACTTGGTTATTTTGGACGTAGGGGCTTGGTGTTTTAATATAAAGTCACTTGTAGGCTTAGTACCTTAACGCTAAGTCGTACGACGTGTCTTTCTCAACGCGACTTAGCGATTCTCAATGTTTTCGCTTAAAGCAACAAGTTTAACAATCGAGGTGATGTAGGGAGTGAAAAATAGTAAAGTATAGGCAGAGGTTTGGTGAAAAGGGTAAAGTCAGAGGTCGTTTATTAATAGTGGATGGCGAAGGTTGAAAAGTTGTTTGTTATAGGGACTTGGTCGTTTTTTTTTGTAGTAGTAGCACCCGTAGTAATACTAACTTAACCGTTTGCCAACTAGCCGAACTTTAAAACTTTTAACAGTTAATCTTAAAATCTTTTCAAAAAAATATCAATAAAGATTTCTTGGTGTTTTTCAATATCGATACCGTCGCTAACTTCCAGATTTCCGTTGGAAGATTGACGTAACCCAAAAGTCTTCTATGTTTTCTTGCCGTTGAAAAACTGGCGTAATAATAATAAAGGCCTTTCGTAAAGATCTTTCCTTTACCCTAATGGTTGTTTAACTTAGAGCGTAACCGAAAAGTAGCTTTTTTCTACTTATCTAATCTATGCTTGATCCAATAAAAACTAATCAGTATTTGTAGAGCTTTAGACTTTGTAATGTTGTCGATTCGATTGGTTGAAGTAACAGTAGTATTGTAGTAGTCAGATGGTTTATGTATTATTCTAGGTTTGGCAGACCGCTAACTGATCTGTACTGTAATTTGTATAGCCAATTGTTTGGCCCGTGCCTTAGAGTGAAGTGCAGCGTACTGCATTCGACTTATACCAAATGCGGTAAGTCTCCACAAAGCAATACACTCAACTTGTAGTACAGTCAACTTTACTGTAAGTAAAGTTGTTCTACTGCACTGCATATAGTACTATTCCAACAGCTATTATATTTTCAAAATCTCGACATAGTATTAGTGTTACGAGGGAATACGTATATTATCTAAATAGCTAAGTTTCTTATAAATATTGATAAGTAGTCGAACCAGATATTATTATATATTATTTTCGAAATAACGCAGAACATAGTTTTTCAAATATTATGAATACGATATGAATAGGTAATATAGAACTTTAGCGGTAATTTTTTGATAATTTATCAGTAAATGGGATTCATTATTAATATAGTAATAATACGCTTCAAGTTGGAGGATATTTAAAGTGTTATAGGATTGGTTCTTATTAGTTTAGCAACCTAATTTTAAAGGATAGTATAATGCATACGGGATTAGTCGTAATTAGCTTTTTTATAAGTTTTTATAAGATTACGCGAATCTTATAGTCGACGGCTTCAATTACCGTAAAAAAGAATAAGGATTAATTATCATTTTTACCTGAATCAGCAAACTTTTACGACCTATTCGATAAGGAGAAGGTAATAGCTTTACTCCGGTACCAGGAAAAGTTTAATTACTATATTTATATAAAACCGAGCGAAAATGAATCTTTATGAGATAAATTATAAGGACCGTTATACTTAATATTACAAAATTAACGTTGTAAATTACGGCGTTGAATTACTGAATTAATAAATGAGGGTTTGGTTCGCGTAGGTCTTTTATCGGTCATGGCGCTGGTATTATTAATTTTGAAACCAGGGGGGGGGGGGTAATGGTGTTGAATCGATTACCGAACCTTATATAAAATGACTAAATAAGATAGTTTCCCCCTATCTTTAGTCAAAGAAACCTTACGCGTATTGTCGAAATCGATGTAATTAATGAAGTTGTATATTCGAATAACTATTTACCGTATCCGGGTTTTACGCGAATAAAAGTAATTGAAGACTTTTTAATTATCATTCGGTTTATTCAAGTAATTAATTACCCCCGTCTGGTTAGTGAAAACTTAAGTAACATTTTAAAGATATATTAATTATATAATAATGAATATTTTGAATCATTCTGTTACTGTTTATGTATATAAACTTTTCATCTTTTTTTCCAGTATTAAATAAAACTATACAGTGAAGGTTTATGTGGTTTCAAAACGAATTTATGATATAGGGTTAAACTTGAACTTAAAAAAATGCGACTTCGTGGTTAAAGAGGTAAAATACTTTTGGTTTATGGTAATGTTCGGTATATGTATCAGGGACAACCCCAAGAAAGTCCGGGTTATTCGTGAATAGGAGTTTTCATATACCGTTTGAACGGTTCGAAGTTTCCTAGGGTTTTCAAACTTTCATCGAAACTTTATTAATAATATTTTTTGATTGAGTTAATTATCTCGTTTCACTTACAGAATAGCTGATTCGGTGAACTTGAACGAATCTAAAGGAATATACATGTTGAACATTAAAAAGATATTCGTTAGTGCCTTAATTTTGGTATATTAGGATTTCACTTAATTAACGATAATAGAAACCGATGATTCGGGAAAAGGTTTAAAAAAGGTGTCCATCTTAAAAATATAAAGACAAAATTTTAAATCCGATAGTATATTATTTCGCACGATTAACGGACTCGAAGGATAAATATACTATTCACGATAATGAGCTTTTCTGAGTAATATCTTTCTTAAAAACGTAACTATCAGAATTACGTAATATTCGCACCCTGTTAATCATTCTAACGGATTATAAAAATTTTTTGTTACGTTTATTCTCGGAAAGTTATAATCGATAAGCCAAAGTTTTTTCACCTTTTTAATACTATTTACGTTGCCGGCCCGCAGCTTAAAGCGTTTATACAGATAAATTAACCCGTAAATAGTAAAATAAACTCGAGGTTAAAAATTCCACGCGTAAATTTTTTAGTCTATTTTTATAGTTATATCGAATATAATAAGAATAAATGTTGGTAGGTCTTAGACGTTGCAACGTTGTCGATTCGATTGGTCTTCGAAGTAACAGTAGTATTGTATTAGTCAAGTGGTGGATGTATTGTTCTAGGTTTGGCAGACCGCTAGCCGGTCTGCACTGTAATTTGTATAGTCAATTGCTTGGCTCGTGCCCTAAAGTGAAGTGTAGTGTACTATACTCGACTTATACCCAATGCGGTAAGTCTCTACAAAGCAATACACTCAACTTGCAGTATAGTATAGTCAACTTTACTGTAAGTAAAGTTGACCTACTGCATTATATGTAATACTATTCCAACACTAGCAGCTTTTTAGATTGTACGCGTACGCTAGTGTGGCTTACTAATCTTTTCTTAGTTACCACTAAATTGCCTCCTCGTTAACTGGCCAGAGCCCTGTCAATTCCAGTTGAATTCTATACTGTATTACACCCAATTACATGAAAACTAACCCTATTTGGCCTTAATTGGTCCGCCGCTCCGAAGTCCGAGTTTATTAACTCCTATAAAAAGTTTTTTCGCTACAGGTTTTTGCAAACCTCCATTTCCACCATGCCACCCAAATAAATTATCATCATCAATCTCCTAGCGGTCTTCTAGTCTTCCAGCATATCCCTATCCACCGTTACATAATTTGGGTTTTCCGGGCGGCTTGTCGACGTAGCCCTCGATGCGTATAATCAGCTTATTGCTATCTACAAACCTTTCCAAAGCCTTCTTTAGCGTCGCTTTCGTTATAGCATTTGCGGAGTTGTCTTTTCTATCTATTTATCGAAGTTTCTTAATTTCCCTCACTTCATAGGCTTTACGAAGTGCCATCACGTTGATCATTAGGCGTTTTTCGCTAATAGTTCCGAACTTTAAAAGGCATTCAAAAGGGCTTCTTAAGTCGGTATAAATTCCCACTATGATGAAAAGAATCTTTAGTTGCCTGATAATAAGATTAAAAGTCTCCTACAATGCTATACCTACGTTTAAGCCCATTATTATACCATAGACCTCCAATTCCAACACATTTCGTATAATCCTCTTACACTTGATAATGGTCTAGTAAATCAAATTACCGATAATACTAAACTTATTTCTCCGCCTGTCTTCGTTAACGAGGGTTATTAAAAAGCTGATATGTAAAGATAAGTCGGTGTTATTTAGCAAAGACCTGTTCGTAAAGATTATTAACTTAGCCTTCGCCAGGTCGATTAAAACCATATTAATTTCGCGGTCCAAGTTTCGCATTTGCCACTCGAGCCTTTTATTCAACCGGTTAAAGTCCTTATCCGTTAGCTCTTGTGCTTACGTTACGATGTAGAGGTCGTAAAAGGCTTCCGGTTGGTATAAGGTAGCAATATAACTACCTCAAATACGCTATTCTAAGTACCGTTAATTTCTAACCTTATTCATTTTATCAATTATAGCCAAAATAGCATCTTAATCCTTTTAACGAAAGCTAAAGCCGTCATTAACACCAAGTATACGGATGAACGATTTATTAAAGTTAAGTTATATGCTTTTCGTCAACGTCGTTACCAGCTTGTAATTCCAAAAATTAAAGTATGTAATTACCTACTATGTTGATATCATAGAGCTAGCCGTGTCAACAAAACCAATATCGTTAGTTTATATACCTATTACGCTGAAGTCACTATTTTACGTTACCAATTAATACGAATCGTATATTAAAAATTTTATCACTCGCAAGGATTTGATATGCGATTAGTAAATTAAGAATTAGTATACGCCTGCTCTAGCCAATCCGTATATTAACTTAATATAACGCATTACCGTACCTATAAGATATATAATACGGAGTTCCTATAGCAATTTTAACAATAAGATCCGTTGTAAATCCGTTATTAATTACTTATAGGCTTACGATATATTATGGCCGTTAAACGTAAACTTACCTTTAGTTTTAGCTACCAAATTTGTTATTGAAATAACCACTCAATGTTAACTAATCTTCTAAATTGTTCAAGATTATATAAAGATTCATTTTTTACATTTATTACTATATCCTTAAATAATTGAACATGATTTTTCGTACGTCAGCCCTATAATCTTATTTTTAACTTCGTAAATAATCCTCGATTTGAAAATCGTAACATTTAGGTCTTAAATGTTAAAATCGATCTTCGGTACGAATTATACAACCCTTTAAGTTAAAAAACCGGTAATCTTAACCTTAACGCTTTTTAAAAATATTTGCCGAAAGTCTTAATAATCTCTTATACCCGAAGCTTTAATATCAAGTCTTTGTTATCTTTCTCTTTTTTACTTACCCAAGTAGTATTATATATACGGACCGGTATATATTCCTACTCATTAACGTTTTTTCTTATTCGAAGGTTGTTCGCGCCGACGACGTTTTATCATCTTATTGATAATGGGTGGAGGAAGTTCGTATTATTTCGATCGCTTAGCTTAAAGGGATTAAAGGTCTTTATTTTCAATGGCCTTAATATAAGGCTTAACCTAAGTAAATCGGAAAATTATAAAACCGTTAGTGATTTTTACAACTACTTTAAAGTTTACGATACTCAATATATTATATAGGCACTCCCATTTGCCCGGCTCCCGCTACACGAGAACTTTACTTAACAATGATAAAATAAAGACGTTGATTGTTAAAGGGTCGTTTTTAATATTAAGGGCGTCATTAATTTGGAGGTGTGACGATTTTCTTTACAGTTCTTTTAAAACTTTGCTATAAGCCATAACACGTTTCTAAATACTTATCGAAGGCGGAGATTCAATCATTAGGCGTAGGTATGTTCCAAATACTAGGAACGTTAATAATAAGTCGTCAGGGCCCACAATATCATTTAAACCTTTTACTACCATTTATAGGCGTACCTCTAAATCCGTAAAACTTCTTATTTCCAACATAAAGATATTATACACTCGTCGAAGTATGATGTATACCCTCTTAATCTTCCTAATACTTTAGTAGGCTTCTACAAATACCTGTTTACACTAAATATGTTGGAACAGTATTGCAATGATATTGTATGTAGTACAGTAAGTCAACTTTACTGCCAGTAAAGTTGACCGTACTGCAGGTGTATTGCTTTGTGCAGACTTACCGCATTAGGTGTAAGTCGAGTGCAGTACGCTACACTTCACTCTAGAGCACGGGCCAAGTACTTGACCATACAATTTACAGTGCAGACCAGCTAGCGGTCTGCCAAACCTAGAACAATATATCCACCATCTGACTACTGTAATACTACTGTTACTTCGAAGAAGACCATTCTAATCGACAACTTTGTAACGTGTAAAGGCCTACCAACACTGATCAGTGCTTATTAGGTTAAATACAGATTGGCTAAGTAGAAGAAGAAGCTACTTTCCGGTTGATACGCTTTATGTTCCGGTTAGGGTAGAGGAAAGATTTTTGTGAAGGGTTTTTATTACTGCGTCGGTTTTAACGGCAGTAAGTAGAGAAGACTTTTAGGCTGTGTCGGTTTTAACGGCATCTTAGAGGTAACGACGGTATCATTATTCGAAAACATTAAGAAATCTTTGTTAATTTTTGTTGAAGACGTTAAGATTCACTGTTAAAAGTCTTAAAGTACGGCAAGTTAGCAAACGGCTAAGTTAATACTATTGCGAGTATTACTACTACAAAAAAGACCAAGTCCTTACGCCAAATAACAAACAACCTTCGATCTTAACCTCTACTACTAATAACGACCTTCAGCTTTACCCTTTATACCAAACTTTTCCCCTACTTCACTTTTTTCACTTTCTTCGCCACTTCGATTGTCAAGTGCGTTACTCTAAGCGAAAATACGAAAAATTACCAAGTCGCGCCAAAAAAGCTACGTCGCACGACCTTTCGCCAAGTCGTCAAGACTCTAAGTTCCTGCGCGACTTTACGCCGAATTACTAAGTCCTCCACGTTTAGGATTACCAAATTACGCCTTATACGCCTTACCACGTCCCCTATAGGCCAAACCATTAATATGGGTCCAATTTAGGTATTTATGGAAAAAATTAAAGCCCTCGGATTAGTTTTTACCAAGTATTATAATTACGATCTTTGGGGATACGATGTTAATGGAGAATTAACCAAAGAGTAATTGACCAACTTCGTTGGCTATTTTATCCTGGAATACGTTACCGACGAAGATCCTAACGACGTGTTTATCAAAGTCTATAAATTCTTCGGAGACTGGATACTTGATATATGGAAGGCAATCTAAAAGACTATTAAGTCCAATTTAAGGACTAAATTTAAACACTGGGGGATTTACTTGTAAAAGGGAAACATTACTAGGTTAGCGGAAACCCTCTTCGAGTTAGCCTAACTTAAAGAATGCTTAAAGAACATACGTTCAAAAGAAAAAGGGATTAAGGAATTATAACGCCCATATACACGCTTTAGGGAACCTTCTCCTTAACGTTAATTAAGTCAGGCTTTTTCGTATGTTGGTGATGAAAAACACGTTAACTTGCTTGACGGCCAAGTACCCCCACGTAATAGCGTAAAGTACGCTTTAAGCGGCGGTCGAGCGCGTGAATAAAAGGCTGCTAACGCGGCTAGAGGTATTTATATTGGCTTTATACACTAATCTATTAAGTAGAAGCCTCTCCAAACCCCTTAATACTAAGAGAATTATCGCCAACCTTTTTACGGCGGATACTACCAGACCCATTTCCCCTAACTTACTTAATAAGTCTAGTTTTAGCAGCCAAATTAAAAAAAGGACCGGCTTTATACGCGAGCCTACTATAGGTACGACCACTGGTTTTGTCTCTTTAAACTTAACTAGAGGCAATTACTCTATCTACAAGTACTCGTAACAGCCTTAATATTTTCCCTAACCAGGCGAAAACTACGATTAATACATTACATTTCACCTTCGACGCGTCCCTATGAAGGATACGGATTATACGGTAATTACCACGTTCGTTAAGATCTGTGAAGAAAAAGAGAAGTATAACGGTAAGCCATATAACCTTCTCGATGTTAAGTTACACCTATTTTTTAACATTTGCCACCAGATAAAAGTTAAGTTGCCAGGTTTTTACTCGTTGTTTCCTAATATCCTTATTAGCCAAGCGAAGGACTAATACCTACGATACCTTACGAATTATACCTTTTCCCGCGAAATCTACGATGGTATAAAGGGTTATTTTGAATACGATATTAACTTCGCCTAATACTATACAGATTGGAATATTATTAAGTGGTCTTATATATTAGATTATAAAAAGGAGTCGGAAATTAAGATAGACCTTTTATTTAAGATACTTAACAGGTTAATACTTTGCTAACAGGTAATGAAGAACGTGAAAGTTGGCGAAGATACCTTACGTTAGTATGTCCAGTAAGTAGTTACGGGCTATAAAGAGTTCGAATACGCCTTGTAATGCCTTAATGTCATTTTCGAAGGGTTTTTTGACTAATTTCGTTCCTTGTTAGCGACCTTAACTATTCGAGTCTCCAGCTCAACCGGTATATACCTACAAGCTTTGGAATCCAGTAACGAAAAAAAAACCCTTTCAGTTCGTACTATATTAATCGACGGTATGGACGATCCGGCAAGTACGATTAACAAAGGATCCGGACCTTGAACTATGAAAAACGGTATTCACCCTTTTTAAAGTTTTTAAGTCGATTAAGTAAATTTAACTCAAATGCTAAGAAATGTTAGATTTACGGTAAATGAAGCTATTGTTCAATACGTTATATTACCTCTGAACGTAATGTAAAACTACTGATATATTATACCAAGTACCCCTTTACCTTAGAATAGAACTATATGAAGCGTGTTACGCAATTTAAAAGAAGTAAAGTTAAGGAGGAGGAAAAAAAATCGAAGGCTATCAACTGACACGAAAATACCAGCACTAACGTCGGTATTAACCCAGAAGCCACGTAATGACTAGCCGACCACGTATTCTTATACTGCCTTACAAGTAAAGACCCTTACTGCCATTATAAAGATAAAGATCTTGGCCCTATACACCTCTTTATTATTTAAAACCGGTACACGAAGTAAATTTGGGGGGGGATTGTACCGGATATAAGGGTAATACGGTACTCAATAAGAGGTTATTCGTAGTATATTACGTTACTAAACGATACGAATAATGTTACGGAACTTAATTACGCGGATATTGGAAAGATTAAAGTTCACTTTAACCTTAGGAAAGAGATATCTTTACTAGGATCGACGACAGTGAAAACTGTTATTAGCCTTATTGTTTTCTATATTTTAGAGTCCCTTACCCCTTTCCTCCTTGTCCTTAAAGATATAAAACACCTGGGAATTAACGTTGATATTTGGAATAATGAGTTAATATATCTTAAGGCTGGTAAAAGGTTTATATTTAGCTTTAAGTAAGGTTATTTTTGGTTTCATTTTTAAATATCAGAGGCAGTAGTATTAAATTTGACGTAAGTAAAACTTTATTAATTATATCGTAAGTTTAACCACCTGGTGATTAATAGGTTTTAAAAGGTTTTAAAGGCAATTGGTTACGAAAATGTGGATTTGTCAGTATTAAAGGTGGTTAAACGCCTTTACTACCATTAATAAATATACTCATAAGCCCCCTTAAAATTTAAGTTCATGCTAAAAAAAGATTAGAATTTTAATTCGGAAATCTTTGTAAACGTATTTTATTTCAACGGTAAAATAATGTTATATGTCGTAAACTTTGCCACGGCTTTTTACGACGTTAAATCTTTTAAAACTATTTCGACGAAGAAAATATAAAATGTATTACGTATTTTAGAAATTAATACGTACCTTAATTTACCAGACGTATTAATTTACAATATTGGTACCAACTTTATATCGATAAAGTTTTAAGTTAATATAAAGTTAATGAGGATTTAATATAAACAGGTTTTTGTAAAAGTTTATTAAGGTATTGGTAAGGTTAAAAAGATATACGCATTTTTATAAAAGGCTTACTATATGCTTATATTGGTAATCGAAACTTTTACAAGCTAAAAGGTATGGCTTTAAATAGCGGTAAAAGGTTTTAACGATATTACTAGTTCTAATATACTTATATCAACATTACTAGTATTTAAAGCCTATTCACGTATAATAGATAAGTCGTCACCCTCTTTAAACAACTAAAAAACATATTATAACATATAGCAAATACTAAACGAATTAAGGAAAAAATCGATACGCTAGCAGGTTAAGGATACCTTTAATACTAAAAACGTACCTTTAACAATAAACGTGCTTTTAATTCCCCTATAAAGTAAAGTCTCCACGTAGCGTAAGCTAGGCAAATGAGATAGGCCGTATAAAATTTTAAGTATTACCAATTTAAACGTAATAGTTAAAATTGCTAACGGCTCCGTGACTTTCCGAGTTATATAAGTTAAGCTGTATAAAAAACCTATTAAGTTTCATAAATATCCCAACATCGTTAACCTCTGAGCCGAACGAATTAATTAATATAATCTTTCCGAGCCAACAATTAATAAGCCGATAAAACGTCGACGGTGTAAAAGACTATCTAAAAGGAGGATATATAATTCAGAGGATGAAGATAGAGATTATAGGATTAGTAGGGTATATATAACGGCATAATTGTTTTAAAAGAAAAAGTCTAACAGAAAACTTGCTTTTAAGTTACGTGTCGAAGGTATTATCGATATACCGGGTAAGTCTTTTAATAAAAGTAACTAAGTGAAAATTAACGATTTCCTATTACGGGGGGTTATATAATTTGTACCGTTAACGTAATTTAAAAGCCAAAATATCACTATTTGTAAGTTAAGGATAATTTACGACATTGAGGGTAGAACTACGGATCGGCCGTACGAAAAGTTACGGTTAATTGCCTAAAGATACAGTAATAAAGGCAAAGATTGAATCTTGACTTAATCGCTTATAATTTAAGAGATTAGCTAACGTTCAATCATTGTTATTACTACCAATTTGACTATTAATGCAAAGGGTTAGTTTACATTTAATTGCCGGAATATCAATTAAGCTTATACATAATTTGCCATCGATCTTTAGCGGATGATATTATTAAAACTACTATAAAAACTGAAGGACGAATTTCCGGTTAATACGATAATACATTGTATAAAGCCTTTATACGGACTAGCTTAGGCTGGATTCTACGGGTTCTTAACATACTAAGTATACTTTAAAAATTAGTTAGGTATAATAACTTTAACATTTAACCTATTCCTATTAATTAAAAAAGGCAAAGACTTTGGTATTATAGGTATGTAAATTGACTATATCTTTTTCCTTAGCGATATTGGATTCATAGCAGCGAAATAACATATTATCGAAAAGTTAGGCTTTTACAAGTGTAAGCTTGTTAAAACGTTAGCTAAAGGCATATAAATTGACTTTAACAGATCGGTACTCCTTATATATAGTATTAAAGCTACAAGCGGAATTTATATTAGCTTACATTAAAGGGGGTAAACCATAAGCCTAAAGATTATCGATAAGGCTAACGAGGTAAAGGTATAAAGATACCTGGAGCAAAATGCACGTACGGCCTATATCGCCACATTATGTTTACCGAAGATATCGTACAACCTTTTTATTACAGTAAAAATACAAAACCCGTAAGACAAAAACTTTAATAATTTAAATAAACGGTATAAGTAACAAATAGATTATATAAAAAGAAGAATGAATATAGTTTTTGTTAATTTAACGAAAGCAAAACTAATAACTTTTTCGAATGGGTTCTTTATTAATAATATTAACCTTACATCATAAATCGATTTTTTTAATAATATTCGTTAACGAAGATAAATTTAAAAGGTCATTTACGATTACCGAAAACCTCATATATTAGATATCTAATAAGTATAAGCGTGTTTTTCGGAGCGTATTGGTCTTTAAAGTTTACGATATAATAGCAAGCTTTAATATCGGTATTATAACCGACGGTATATCAAGGATTGTTATCAAACAACTAGGTTTACTACCGATACTTGTAATAATATGTACCAATTTCTAAAGCTTTTACAAATGCCTATTGAAACTAGGTACAACTAATGAAAAACATCTGATAATAGACGTAATAACGTTAAAAAAGGTATACGAAGCCCGTGAGATCGATAAGTTCCGGTGGATTACCGGTAAAGATAATCCTGCCGATACTATAACTAAAGCTACGCCTAATAGCGCCCTGGAAAGGTTTGTGGATAATAATACGCTAACTATACGAATCGAAGAATACGTGGATTGCCTAGTATGTGACGTAAAGGAATGAGGTTGCCCCAGAAAATTGGAAAACCGCTAGGGTAATAGTGGCAATAGTGGTGATGGTAGTAGCTTAAACTACTGGAAAAAGGTACGTAAGTGGTGGCGTATTTAATTTGCGTAGGTTTGTGGTGAAGGATCCGTACACGGGATTTGAGGAACGAAGGCTTCGGAGGGGTAAAGCAAAAGGGCTATAAGGGGCCGTAATTAAGGTTGTTTTTAGTACAGATTGATCGGAATTGATAGGGGTTTGGCTTGTGGATCAAGGAGGTATTTTAGAGGTTGCCACCAATTAATGGCAAACCACGCTAGCGTACAAGCACAAAACAAAAAGCTGCCAGTGTTAAAACAGTATTGAAATGGTATTGCATACAATACAGTAGGTAAACTTTACTGCCAGTAAAGTTGACGGTACTGCAAGTGTATTGCTTTATGCGGACTTACCGCATTAGTTGTAAGTCGAATGCAATACGCTATACTTTACTCTAAGGCACAGGAAAAGCACTTAGCCATACAATTTACAGTGCAGACCGGCTATCGGGCTGCCAAACCTAGAACAATACATCCACCATCTGACTACAGCAATACTACTGTTACTTTGAAGAAAACCATTCGAATCGACAACGTTGCAACGTCTAAAGACCTACCAAAAAATACCTATTATCTTAACATCTTTTTAAAATTCCACCGTAACAAAGTTTATACCGGAATCGTATAGGACGACATTAGGTAAACCTAAATACGTGTTAATTCACAGTATCTTCAACAACCTTCATATATCCTTTACCAAAAAGGACTTTAAAAACTTCATCCTATAAAAAGAGGTTGCAAAATTAATGACGTAAAAGACAGGCTTATTATACAAATAAAACACATTAACTAAAATCTCTCAATTAAAATCCTTATCTTCTTTAAGTATAAACTTAAATCTCTGGGGGGATTATTTATACATTTAACAATAATAGAAAACCCTTTTAATAACTTCCAAAGCAAAGTATTCAACATCGCTATACCTTACGAACTTCAGGACTTTATACAGCCTGTTAACGACTAGGTAATTAAAACACCGGTATAATTAACGTATCTCCGTCTCCGTCAGGTTTAACACCACTGCCTACGGACCTTAAAGGTAAAATTATAAGTACTCTCACTTAAAGGCAAGTAAAAACCTCTAACCGTTCTTAACCAACTACGTTAATGTTGACGTTAACGCTGAGGATCTTTATATCCTCCAAGTAAAGAAGAAAAGGGGTAAGGGACTTAAGGATGAAAAACGTAATTACTTTCACAACAATTTAAATTACCTTTATACCCAATAACAATAGTTATTCGCCTGGTCCAAAGCTAACTTTGGCTTTACCAACATCGTAGCGATTAATTCTAGTAGCTGTGGCGCTTTCCCTCCACAATACCACGTACTATGAATAACCTCCTGTAAATTACCTTATTACCCCTTCATTTAACATAATACCTTAAAACGTATAGTCTGTGTAACAGTCGCGAATGTTAAAGGTATATAAAGGTTTAAAAGCTTAGTTAAGGCAAAGATAAGGGTTTTAACTACCTAAACGGTACAAAAAAGCGTAATCGGTTAGCTATTAGGCCGTATTAGGGATAATATTTTCTTCGTACCATTTAATCTATTTGAAGGCGTTGACGCCGTTAATTATCTCGTTACCCTTAAAGTTTACGATTTAATCTAAGTAGTTCTATTCAAAATTAATATGGTATTAGACGTAGTATATTGCCTTTCCATTATTACATTTGGTAAAGGGGTGTCGAGTTAACTAACATCCAAACTTACTATAAATCCAAAATCTCTTGCCACTATTACGACGATAGTACCAGCGGTTAACAAGTCCAACTAAAGCTTAGCCTTATTAATGCTAACATGATTATTACCTCCAATCTAAGGCCGGTTGGCCAGACCTCAGGCGTTATAGGCGCCCGTACTTACAGTCGACATAATTAACTACCGCAAGGTCTTTTTCATTCACGTTAAGGAAGTTTCTGGTTTAGGAGTACATACTAAACAAGTTTGATATACGTGCCATTACGGTAGTAAGAGAGGAATGCAACTGGCTAAAAAATCTCTTTCAGGTGGCATCTAGGCGTTATAAGGCGTATTCGAACTCGTTAACGCCCGTAATTGTTACCTATACCTACTTACGAAGTATAGCTTCGCTAACGTAGTCTTTTCCCATTGTCTTTAAACATAGCATTAGCTTATTAATTATCTAATTAAGCATATCCATTGGTATTTCCTCTTCTTTCTTTTTAGCCATTATTGTTGCCCACCTTATAGTAACCCAGTCTATATAGTATTACATAAGGTAGGCGTTGTATTCGAAGTGACCCTTTAAACTATCGAAAACTTCACGAAACGTAATTACTTGGGTCAAAGAAGTTATGTAATAGTCGTTAACATGCCATATAAGGATTCTAGGAAACAGTAAATAAAAACTAGAGGGCAAAACATCAATTTATTTTCAAATATTAAAGAAGGGTATTATCTTAGTATTGAGGAGGTTGTCAACCTTTCCGTCATACTTCTCTATATCATCACAGATCTTGGTAAAATTAGCAAGGAGTTTGTAATGAATATTAACCATCTTAATAGGTCTTAGAGGAAAGTTGCAATAATCGTCCCAGCCATAAATAATGTTTCCTAGCGATTTAAGCCTTAGGGCCTCTAAAGCACAGTACTAAGGCTAATTACCAGTAGCCTGGATCGAGGGGTAAAGTCCTGTAATAGGACCTGTAGTAGGCTCACACACGTAGGCAAACGTAAACAGAAAAGAATTTTAAGGGGCTTAGCAACTAAATTACTAAGGAGCGATAGGTACTTAAATATTCTGGAAGGCCTGACAATCTTACTCAATTGACTAGTATAAAGCGCTAACGTTAATACCTCTAGCCGCGTTGGCGGCCGCTGCTTCATGTTCCCTACTATCACTAAGAGCGTACTCCACGTTATTATGTCAAGGTATTAAACTTCCGAACAGGTCAACTAATTCCTCATCGCCAACGTGTAAAAAAGTTTAACTTAGTTAAGAGTAAATTAAAGGTCCCCTAAATCGCGTATAGGGCCAGTAAAGTTCCTTAATAGATTTCCCCTTAAGCCATGTATTGTAAAGGCATTCTTTAAACTAGGACAAATTGAAAAGGGCTTAGGCAAGTATCGTGGCGCCCTAGAATTAAACAAAGATCACTCGTTCCTTTAATTCGAACCTAAGTCCTAACTTGACTCTTTTTCAAACTGCTTTATATATATCTATTATCCAGTCTTTAAAAAAGTCACGATATTTGTTAAAAGTACGGTCAGGGCTGTAGCTATTATTATACTTAACGATAAAGCATACGATAAATTTAGTAAGGTGTTTTTCGGTTAATTCTTCGTTAATATCCAACGCCCAAAAGCAATTGTCGTAAAACTTAGTAAAATAAATTCCAAAGGCTTTAATTGCTTCTTTCCTCTCGGGGTCGGTAATAGCTTCAAAATAAGTCCCAGCGGTAAACATCTTAACTTTTGGGCTTATGTAAGATGTACAGGGCGTATAAGGCGAGGAACTTGGCGATCTTAGGCGTAGAGACTTGGTGTTTTAGCATAAAGTCGCGTGGAAACTTGGTGACTTGGCGTTGGATAGCGCGATGTAGCTTTCTTAAAGAGACTTGGTGTTTTCGTTCAAAATAGCGAACTTGACGATTGAAATAACGTGGGAAATAAAAAATAGTAAAGTAGGGCAAAGGTTCGATGTAAAGGGTAAGGTCGGAGGTCGTTTATTATATGTAAAGAGCGAAAGTTATTTGTTATATGCCGTGAGACTTAGTCGTTTTTCTACAATAGTAGCACCTGTAGTAGTACTAACTTAGCTATTTGTTAACTTGCCAAACTTTAAGACTTCTAACAGTAAATCTCAACGTCTTCAAAAAATGTCAATAAAGATTTCTTAATGTTTTTCAATAGCGATACCATCGCCTACTTCCAAATTGCCGTGGGAGACTGATGCAATCTAAAAAGTCTTCTCTGTTTTTCTGCCGTTGGGAACTACTGCAGTACTAATAGATGCCTTTCACAAGAATCTTTCCTCTMCCCTAGCCGCCGTTATTAACGTAAAGCGTAACCGGAAAGTAGCTTCTTATTCTATTTAGCTTATCTGTGCTTAACCTAATAAGCACTGATTAGTTTTGGTAGGCCTTAGACGTTGTAACGTTATCGATTCGATTGGTTTTCGAAGTAATAGTAGTATTACATTGGTTAAGTGGTGAATGTATTGTTCTAGATTTAGCAAACCGCTAGCCGGTCTGCACTATAATTTGTATGGCCAATTGCTTGGCTCGTACCCTAGAGTGAGGTGCAACGTACTTCACTCAACTTACACCCAATGCGGTAAGTCTCCACAAAGCAATACAATCAACTTACAGTATAATATAATCAACTTTATTGTAAGTGAATTTGACCTACTGCACTGCATGTATTACTATTCCAACAATAAACTTATATATTTTAGGAATATGTATTACGGTGGGATATACGAATACACTTGTTAAAACGAAAGCCCAGTTATTGAATCGCGATAATATATATTCTGAAGGGGAGTCGAAAAACCCTAAAACGTTGGCGGTAATAGAACCGCTCCGAGCCCGGCCCGCGTTTATATCGCCGATTCTAATGACGCCGGGGGATATCGAGACGTTGATAGTTATAATATTGCTTCGAACTCGGCCTGCGTTAAAACCGTTGACTTTGTTAGTACTATGCGATTACCTTTTTTTCGTGTCGAACGTTTTGGCGAAATTATGAAATTATATTGTAGCGAACAACCCATTATATGTAATTTATTCATTAACGGTTACAGAAGGAACTAAACATTTCCCGGTCAAAGTAAAATATTCGATATAAATCGCGAATTATAATATCAATCTAAAATGTATATTACGTTATCGTAACTATTTATATCTACCGATAAGAAATCCGTTAACGATAAAAATCTTATAATAAACCTATGATTCGCTTATTATAAGTTATCCGGGTAAAAATATTTTATTTTGAATCTTTTAATAGAATGATTATGAGGAGGGTATCATCGTAAATATTCAACGCTTATATTGAATATATACGTGGTATATCGGTATAAAGCCTTATTATACTTTAAGATAAGGTTTTATTTAATCTTTTCCTATCCCAAATCGTTATTCATATTATAGTTTCGTTAAGTTTATAATCGACTTATCGATTACCGATAACGGTCTTCAGTAATTATTCATTTTTATAAATATATTATTAAATTTTGTTTAATTAAGGTTTATATAGTTTATGACCGCCGAAACTTATGCGCAACGCTTACAGGATATATGGTAGAAATTTTATAAATTCCTAAGTTTCATTATTAGTAATTACGGCTTAGATTTGATAAATATTTTTTAAACGACCTCGTTAGTTTTAGTAAAAATCAAGTAACTTTCATCGACGGTATACCACCTTTAAACGAATGACGGTACCTAGCGAATAAATTAAACGGTTTGAAAATACCTTTAGATAGTCGTTGCCTTTTCATAATTTTATTAGGTATTATATTTACCCGTTTATTAATTCATGTTGAAAAATATTGGGAGTCAACAGTTATCGGATTTAATGTAAATTACTAATCAATTGATATGAAATATATTTTCTCTTCAAAAAAAAAAAAAAACGTGAATGTAAAGTTGTCGACTAATTCGGTTAAATGAATCTTTGTTTTTTTGTTATATTTACGCGAGACTACAGAATTATTTTCAACGGCTATAGTATATATTTCATGATAAATTAAGAGAATGGAGAACCGTCTATAATTCCCGGCGAAACGATATAAAGTAGGCGATTAGGTTGGGCTTAATTTACGTAATATTAAAATGAACTATTTGAATACAAAGCTCGATTAGTTATATAATTAATACCGGATCATTGATATTTTGACAATATTCAATATTATTTTAAATATTATTAATAAATAATTGATATCTTACGTGAATTTAATTAAATATACGGTTAGAAACCCCTTTTCTTCGTAAGTCTCATCCGATACTCGTTGAAAACCAGTTCCCATCGCGGATGATACAGAGGAGGGTATATATGAAAAATTCGAAATTTAGGACATTTTCGTTATAAAGTCGGGGTGGAACGGTATCTGTTATATATCAATTAAGCGAAAGGGTTATATTCCGGAGTATGCATTATTGAAACATGAACAATATACGATAACTTTAAATAAATTGAAAACGAAATAAAGGGATATCTGGTTTTATGATAAACCGGTATCTTAATATCGGCGCCGAATACACCCTAAATAACTTATTTCGAATGAGTCGGTTTTATCTCGGTAATACTATGATATTGATAAAAATGGGTAAAATACATTTTTATTATAATATAATCAGATATATAAGGCCAGGTATATATTACCAAGCTTTTTCGAATAAATATCCGACCGTGAAACGGCTTTTACCGAAGACTATTAAATTATACTTTCAAGTTATTATTATTATCATGTTAGATTTCCGAATAGTAACGCTAATAACGTTGAGGCCCTTATTACGACCAACCTTGCACGTTGGAAGAGGTCGGTAAAAGTAGATGGCGCGGGGCAGGGCGGGTATTAGGTAATGCCAATAAGGGTAATTAACGAAACACGGGGCAGATATTAAGCGAACCTGTGGATATTACTATATACTTTCATAGATAGTATACATGGAGCAATTAGCAGTGCATTATATTGTAGGGTACATTTCTGTAGAGTGTACGATAACGTGTTATGCTGCAAACTACATTCTTGCAAGATGCAAAGTACTCCATACATGGATCGGTCTGGAATAACTATTCCATACCAAACAGCAATGTATGAATCGGTCTGGAATAGCTATACCAGACCGAACGGCAATACGTGGAGCGGTCTAAAGTAATACGCTCTAGGAAAGGACTTATAAATCCTCACTTGTGGCGTATACCTTTAAATGCTCCTTTAAATTATTATCTTTTATATTACAATTACTAATTTAACGATTGATATTTCAAATACCTTATTTTCTCGTAAACCCAAAGGTTTTAAACCTTACCGATACTAATTAGTAACCGACTCGATCGACTACAAATAACCTAGAAAAAAAGATAAATATAAGTTAAATACCTATAACGGTATATTATAACGGTCCCAACCATTCATGTTTTAACATTGCGTTTTTACAAAAATTACACGCCGTCGTATACAAAAACTGTGAAAACTAAGTAATTTTAAAAATTATAACTTTAATACGATATTATTAACCCTTATTTGGCGTTCTCACGTACCCGGGTATTTTTTAAAAGGCGGTTTATGACGTACTAGAATATGTAAGTCAAAACCACCAAGTTTCGTAACCCTTAGTTGGAACATATCCGATCTTCGATATCCAACTCACTTTTTTAACTTAAAAGCGGTTGCGACACACCTATCCGAACCGATCGTTCCAACAAAAGCGATTACATACAAAGTAACCAAACTAAATACTTTACCAAATTCGGTTACGACACACCGATTCGAACCGATTACCAAATACCGGATTATACAACGCACCTCCTTACAATCACCTTCTCTTTGCCTTATTCGCCTTATACTTTGTTTACTCTATTCGCCTTTTTACGCTCGTCTAACGTATTTTGATTTTATTTTTTACGACGTTAAAATTTTTCCAATCGTTTAGCTAATGTAACTTTACCAAAAATTAATAAAACTAATTTAAAACGCTTAGCTAATTTATAATTACATTTTATTTATCGTTAAAAATTCATTTGTATTAGCAAACGCTAATAAGCCCTATTCCAATCACTTTAATTACTTTATTTACTTCATATTTACTATTTGTAAAACGTATTATCCTAAACGTTAAAAGTCAAACGTACTAAAATCTTACTATAACGCGAAATTACTAACTTAAACCATTCCGGTATACCAAATACGTATAAAAACTACTTTAAAACTCCTATAATTATAGCCCTAAAACTAATGTTACTAAAAAATATTAACGTCAATTTCGACTTTTTAGTCGAAAATATATAAATTTAAAAGGCTATAATATACGGAATCAACTTGAGTCTTTGAGATAACACCATCGATTCTCTAATTAATAAACTAGACCTATATACGGAAAACGAATAAACTTTAACCGTTATATTCCACTACTGAAAAAAAAGGCCCGAAGACCTAACTTATTAAACGATTTTCGTTAAAAAAATACAATTGGATGTTAAATATATATCAAATAGTAAATATTATTATTGACAAAGCTTTATGGATCCAACTACGAATCAAAGGTATTAATACCCCAGGAGGTAGGAATAACCGTTTTACAAAAGCCTTATTCGAAATGAAATAATTCGTTGACGTACTAAACTAAAAGAATAAAGATTTATACCCAACAGAATTTGTAGAAGGGTATTACTTTACGGGAAAAAAAACTATTATTAAAGAAATGAAAACGAGGCGTAAAACAACCTAATCCTATACCTATATTCTAAGCTAAAAATAGAAACACCGAAAGAAACGACCATAATCCTTATTCACTACGCAAGTTGAATATACCCTTACACTGGTATACACTATAAAACAAAACCGAATACTGAATTACTCCCTGAATACTAGAAACAGTCCGTTCGGTTATAGCTAAAGCGGCCAAAACACCAAAAATAACCCAATAAACTACGAAAGGATCGGTTAAAACATAAAAAACAACCTGAACTAGAAATTAACGAGCGACGTAAAACGCTAATACTTACCTTACGAATTAATACTTATAAATTACGACCCCTACCGCAACCTCCTATTACACCATTTCCCTATAAATAAGAACGACTTTACAAAGTTAACCAACTTTACCAGGTTATAAAATAGAGATAACAATTATAACAACGATCCGTACGAAGTATTTGATAATGAAATACGCGTTATATTTAACACGTTGAAAATATTGGATATTGTGCTTTTCTAATTTTATATTATTTTACCCGGTATACTTTTTGGATAAGTCAGGGAATAATATATATATCACTTTATATAAGTGGATATATTTACATAGTATTATTATAGCCTAAAGTTCAACTTCGATACGGAAATTAACTACGAACTTTATGATAGGGATTAGACTGACACGAATTAGAAATCCGTAAAAACCCAATAGGAAAACGCTGATAAATACTTATAGGAAATCTTTACTGCCCTATTGATTAAATTTTGGAAATATTAAGTAACCCTAAAATTAAAATATAAAGGTAATAAACTGTTTATTTAAGTAATAATAAAAGCTTATCCCAAAAACCCGGATTTCGACTTTATACTTTTTAAACAGAAAAAAAACCTGAAAGCTTTTTATACAAGCCTTAAAACTTCGCTTAAAACCTTTCTATGTCGACAGAAGAACCTTAAATCAGCATTTGTAACTAATGAAACCAAAACTGAAAGTGAAATTACGAAAGGAAACCTTGCTAAAACAATTTAACACATTTTGGACCGAAAATTCAAAGTTTACTTACAACAAAACGAATGTCTAAGGTACAAGTATTAATCAAAAAAACTCTAATGATGAAGAACAAAGACGATTAATCGAAAATAAAAGAAACTTACCGAATTCGTAACTGTATTTACGAAAAAAAAACATATAAAGCCTTAACAGTTTATAAAAACAATGTATCGTATACGGTAAAATCGGTTATTGATTTATAAACCACCTTGTTCACGAGTAAATTCAAATTGAGCGATAATTTTAAATCGTTTGTCATTTTAAGGATCGGATAAAAGCCAATTTTATAATATATATAGCAAAATACAAAGGTATAAATAACGGATTCAACGCTTAACCTTATGGAAACACATCCGAAAAAGACGATCCTAAACAAAACAATACCTATTTATTAACCCACGACAATAAAAACGCCCAACGTACTTTCGACGGCTTATAAAACACCATTATATATATATATTATAGGCTTGAATAACGTAAATGAAGTGCATAACACCTACATAACGTTGTAATATACGCTTTTCAACAAATACGAAAATAGGTTTCAGGGTATTATGCCTAACATTAACGCGGCCGAAATTTCGACGGCCGAAAAGCGGTAATTCGACGCGTTTACGGCGAAGTTTTCGAAATTTCGGCTAAACTGAATAGGAAAACACCGAAAAGTCCTATTTAGTAAAGGCAAAACGTCGTCTCTCGGAACAGTAGTTGTAAATACGCGTTTAGAATCGATTAATTTTTACGTAATAGATTTTAAAATAGTATTTTTACTTCTACTAGGTAATATAAATAAACTCGTAATTAAGGTCTAGAATTCGATTAACCAACTTCTATACGCCTTAAATGACGTATCCGTACCGCTCCAAATTAAGTTCAGCTACTTGTAGTTTTTCCCCGAAAGATATATAATTAAAGTTATTTATTCAAATTAACCAGAATTACGAACTTTGTACCGACGATTTGAATACCTAATTACAAAACGTATTTTACGTTTATTTTACGCCGTAGGTAATATAAACGTAGGAAAAAACGTATTTAAAACTATCGAAAAGTTTTGCCACGAGTGCTAATTACATTTATAAGTCTTATGAAGATTTAAGTTCCACCTTCAAAACGATATGGATTTTAATTATAAAGTGATAATTAATATTATATATTTAAATAACTAATCGATCCTTTACGTCGTCGATACAGCAACATTATTTTCAATCGCCAAATTTACAAAAAAACCTTTTGTTATCAATTGTTTAGACGTTTTGGTTAATTATTAGTTCAACATTTATCTCGATCCTTTAAATTGGATTATATATAACGTCGGTATAACTTTTAACTTTACCGAGTAACGTATAAATTTTCGAATAGCCGGCAACGAATATAAACAAATTCTAGTAAAAGCTTTATAAGGTATTGAAAAGTGTAAACGATATTACGGACTACTAAAAAAAGCGCATACAATATTGTTAAAAAAAACTTGAAAGGTGTTAATTCTAAGGAATCTTTCCTTAAAATAACGGTTATCGCCGTTCATGACATTTTTAGCCTAAATAGGCTTATTTTTACGCTCTTCGTCTTTAGTACTTACCTGAAGATTAATATAAACTTTACCCTATTACCGTTTACAATATAAAAACCTAATATTATGACGAAATATATAACGATACTACGCTCTCTACGGGCAAAAAACAACATGTATAAAGCGTTAGCTATAAGGAATAACCTATGTAAAACTAGCATTTTGAATTTACTATTACAATCTGAAGTTTTGGTTTGGAAAACAAAGGATAAATAAACTAGCTCTAAAAGGATAAACGGGTTTAAAGGCCATAATATACTCGTTAACATATTAAACGAGACGAGTTCTTTTCTGTTGGTAGACCTTTATCGTTGCAACGTAGTCGATTCGAATCACTGTGGTCGAAGTAACTGGTGTTGCGCTGATATTGTTGATTGATGTGTGTCTGTTCTAAGTTTGATAGACCGCTAGCCGGTCTGCACACTAATTTGTATGGTCAAACGCTTTGGCCTGTACCCCACTTTGAAGTGGGCACCTACTGCACTGCACTTGTAGTGCAGTGTATTCAAATCTCACCAACTGCAGTCAATTTGCAGTACGTACAATCAACTTTACTGCAAGTAAAGTTGACTTGACTGTACTGCACTTAACTGCTATTCCATCACTAGCGGCTTTTTGTTTTGTGCCTGTATTCCAGCGTAGCCTGCCACCAATTGGTGGCAACCTCTGAAATCCCTCTTCAATCCATAAGCTAGACCCCTGTCAATTCCGATCAATCTGTACTGAAATTAACCTCAATTATGGCCCTTTTTGACCCTTTTGTTCCACCCTTCCGAGACCTTCGTTATTCAAATCCCATGCACAGATCCTTCGCCACAGACCTACACAAATCAAATACGCCACCATTTACGTACCCTTTGCCAGTAGTTCAAACTACTGCCATTTCCACCATTGCCCTGGCGGTCTCCTAATTTTCTAGGGCAACTTTATTCCTCCACTCACGTGCCGGGCGATCCACGTATCCCATTAATCCACCGGAACTCATCGATTTCCCGGGCTTCATATGCCTCCTTTAACGCCATCACGTCTATTATCAGGCGTTTTTCATTGGTCGTACCTAGTTTTGATAGACATTCATAGAGGCTCCGGGAGTTGGTACACACTACCTCAGGTATCGGTGGCAGACCAAGCTATTTGGTGATAATCCTCAATGTGCCGTTAGTCACTATGTCGATGTTAAAGCCTGTAATTATGCTGTAAACTTCCGAGGCTAATATATTCCGAGTTACGCGCTTACACTTGACAGATATCTAATACATAAGGTTCCGAGTAATCGTAAATTACCCCTTAGATTTATCCTCATTGACGAACATTATTAGGACGCCAATTTGTGATATAAGGTTAATATTATTAGTAAATGACCTATTCGCAAAGATCATTAATTTCTCCTTCATTAGATCCACAAAAACCATATTTATTTCTCTTTCCACATAATCTATTTGCTATTAAATCCGTTTTTAAATTTGTTAAAGTCTTCGTCTTATTGGTCCTATATTTGTGCTGTAATGGAAAGGTTGTATAATGCCTCCGGTTAGTACAGCGTGGCAATGTAGGCTGTACGGGCCCTTTGCCCAAGATATTTCTGTGCCCTTTCCTCATCAGCCTTATCGATAATCATTAGACTCGTAGCTTACCCTTTTTGACGTAAGCTAATGTAATTGCCGCTTTTAGCCTCAACACCATGAATGCGGAATAAGGATCTGTTGAAGTCAAGTTATATACTCTTAGCCAACGTTTAAAATAGCTTACACTTTTAGAGGCCTGACTTTTCGATAGCACGTTGTTCTGCCGTTATAAACCCAACATTTCCGAGAAAAGAGGTATCGTTAGTTTATATACCCACGATTCCAAAGTCTTTTCCCTTTATAATTAATAGGAACGGGTCAAATGTTAAAGTCTTTATACTTAGCCTATTTTTGAAGTATGTCTGATACGTTAAAAACCAGTAGACGTCAACCTCGGCTAGTCCATATAAAGGCTTGATATAGTACATAAATTTGCCAGCCGAAGGCCTTCGGTTTGTTTTCCTCTTCCTTGACTTTATTTCCTTCAAATTGCGTGATACGTTCCATATAGTCCCATTCTGAGGCAGGGGGGTATTGCGTGTAGTATATCACCTGTTTTGCGTCACGTTCAGCAGTAGTGTAGTGTGTTGACTAATAGCCCTGTTTTCCGCAAATCCAACATCTTTTGACGTTTTAGTTAAACTTTTTTAGCCGAATTAAAGACCTTAAGGAGGATGAATACCCTCCTCTGTGGGTAGAGGTCCATACTCTCTGTTAATTATACTTTCTAGGCCTTCCGTACCGTCAATTAACGTAGTACGAATTAAAGGATTTTTCTCTTTCGTTATTGAATTTCGGAGCTTAAAAGTACATACTAGTCGAGCCGGAAACTCGAGCGGTAACGGTCGTTAATAAGGAGCGCAGTAAGCTAAAAAAAAAAAAAAACCTTCATAAATAGCATCAGGGTATTGTAAGGCGTATTCGAACTCTTTGTGGCCCGTAACTACTTACCGGACCTGCTAGTTTAAGGTGCCTTCGCCAGCTCCTACGTTTCCCATTACCTATTGGAAAAGAATTAACCTATTAAGCAACTGGTTTAAAAGATCTATTTTACTTTTCGACTCCTTCTTATAATCCAACATATAGGATTACTTGATAATATTCCAGTCCGTATTATACTGGGTAAGGTTAACATTGTATTCGAAGTGGCCCTTTATACTATCGTAGATTTTGCGAAAAGAGGTACAATTCGTCAGGTATTGGAGGTAGTAGTCCTTAGATTAGCTGGTAAGGATTTTGGGAAACAACGAGTAAATACCTGACAACTTAACTTTTATCTGGCGGCAAATGTTAAAGAATTAACGTAACTTGATATCAAAGAGATTTAATGGCTTACTGTCATACTTTTCTTTATCTTCCCAGATCTTAACGAACGTAGTGATTACCGTATAGTCTGTATTCTCCATAGGGATGCGTCGAGAGGGAATTGTAATGTACTGGTCGTATAGACCTTTTTCGCGTGACTGGGGAAAAAACTAAGGCTGTTACTAGTGTTGGTGGACAGGATAGTTACCTCTGGCCGAATTTGGAGGGAAAAAGCTAGTAGTCGTGCCTACAATAGACTCGCGTATGAAACCAGTCTTTCCTTAATTTAGCTGCTAGAATTAAACGTGCTAAGGGACTTGGGGGAAGTAAGCCTAGAGGTTTCCGTCGCGGGAAACTTCAAGATAATCCTTTTGGTGTTAAGGGGTTCGGCGAGGCTCCTACTTAATGGTCTGGTGAATTTAAGGGCTTAAGGGATGTAAATCCATAGATTCCTCGTATCTACTTACTTAGGCTTAGGCAGATCCTTATGAACGTATATATGGACGTTAACGATTACTGCCGCTAGCAATCCCTTTTTCCTTTTCTTCCTAAGTCTATTATGGGTTTTTATTCGTGGTGCACTCGTAAAGTATGTTAATGAGGTTGCCATCCTTACCGATCTTTAAAGATAGTGAAATCCCTCGTCTGCATAAGTTAACCCTTAACTTAACTTTAACCAACTTTTCTATATTTTTCTACATGTCTAAGCTCCAGTCCCTAAATAATTCTATATAGTGGAAAAAAGCTTTGACGCTCGTATCTTGATCGTTATGGGCAACGTTAAGGATAAAATAACCAACGTAGTTAGTAAAATGTATGGGAGTGAAGTCTTCATTCACTTCTATGATTTAAAGGTTTTTATTGTAGTACTTTGCGAAGGTGATACCGAGATCCTTGATTGCTTTTTTTCGTTTGAGGTCGTTAATGAATTTAAAGTGAGCACTTGCGGTAGACATCTTGGCGTTTCGGCTTGTATAGGACTTGGTGGTGGACTTGGTAATTCGTTGGCATAGGGACTTAGCGATTTAACGTAAAGTTGCGCGACGTAGCTTTCTTAATATGACTTGGCAATTCCTCGTATTTTCGCTCCAAGCAGTGAACTTGACGATTAAAATGTTATAGGGAGTGAAAAAAGTGAAGTAGGGAAAAGGTTTAATGTAGAATGTAAGGTTGGGAGCCGTTATTAGTGTATATTATTTAGCGTAGGGACTTAATTGTTTTTCTTATAGTAGTAGCACCCGTGCTATTACTAACTTAGCCATTTACTAGCTTGCTGGCTTAAAGACTTTTAACAGTCAATCTTAACATCTTTAAGAAGGATCAATGAAGAATTTTTAGTGTTTTCGATGATGGCAATACCGTTGCCACTTTTAAGTACCTGTAAACAGCAAACTTACTTAAAAGTCTTCCTTTTAGTTACCTGTAAACAGTAGATGTAGCCTCAGAGCCTTTCGCAAGAATCTTTCCTCTACCTTGTGCAATTTCAAAGTGTAACCGGAGAGTAGCTTCTTCTTCTACTTAGCCAATTTGTGTTTAATATAATAATCACTGATCAGTGTTGGTAGGCCTTTATCGTTGTAAAGTAGTCGATTCGAATCACTGTGGTCGAAGTAACTGGTGTTGCGCTAATAGTGTTGATTAATGTGTGTCCGTTCTAAGTTTTGCAGACCATTAGTTGGTTTTCACACTAATTTGTATGGACAAACGCTTTGGCCTGTACCATACTTAGAAGTGGGCACCTATTGCACTGCACTTGCAGTACAGTGTATTCAAATCTCACAAACTGCAGTCAATTTGCAGTACGTACAATCAACTTTACTACAAGTAAAGTTGACTTGACTGTACTGAACTTGACTACTATTCCGACAGTTTCGTTAAATAATAATACGCGAATATAAAAAAGAAGGTAAAAAAAAAACCAGCCTGAAATTATAAAACGAATAAAACCATTTATAAAACATTACTTAAAACGGCGAATTTAAACCGAACCTAACTTTAACCTTACCCTTTAAACGCAAATTTAACCCAATTACGTTAGATAAAAGCGGCCTATTTATATTAACCTCGTTAAAAACTCGTCGCTTAAAGCGCCCCTTCGATTCGAAAATCAAAAAACACCCTAAAAACTTCACTATAAATTTTCTTATTACGTAAAATGAAATGGCAAACCGCGAGTTTCACCTAAAGTCCTCCACAAAGGTATTATTATCATCTTAGGTACCCCATTTACATAATCTACCTAAACGAAAATCTTAACCTTAATTAATTATGGCGTATTTCGTTTTTAACGTTTCGATTTAACTATTTACAATACTTATAGGATTTTCCTAACCCACTTCATTTACGAACTTAAAAATAACACCAGAAAACCTTACGAGAAGACCCGCTTAATCGTTAAAAGATATAAAGACGAAGGTAAAAAGGATATTATAACCTAATTACTTACGTCATAACAGGTTAGCTATCACCTAATTTTTACATTCGCGGCCTTTTTTAACGTACTATATAACATATATATCGAATTTCTAAATATAATGTAAGTATATACCTAATTTCAAAAACGACTTGAACGACGGATTTACGCCGATATATCCAAAAACCTCAAATAAAACTACCCGCCTAAAACGATTTTACGCATTTTAAACCTACTTTACAGCTTAGCCGAAGCCGGTATCTGCTAATACTATACTTACTAAAAGTATTATTAAAAACGGCTTGAAATAACCAACTTTAACTTTAACCCATATTTATTAGTATCGATAACCCGTTCGAAGGGCTTTACCTTAATAGTTATATAGACGGAATACACTTTAACGTTATATAATTCCTTGTTTTCCGCTTTTAAAAAGAGAAAACCTTTAAAAGCCGGTTTAAAAGCTAAACCTAATATGTACCTAACGGAAACCCACGTAATTGATTTTATTAACGTTAATATCACTTTTCGAAACGGTACTTTGCGCTTTACGTAAAAGTGGTAGTTAGACAAATTTACCTTTATCGTTTTAAATAACGTAGAACAAGCCGAAGAATACAGATACCAACGTATACAAGAGGCTTAGGTTACTTTTGTAATATAACTAAAAGGGGTATTTAACTTTTCTATCGCCATGTAGTATTAAATCGACCCGACGAACGATTTATGTAAAACGTTTAACAACCGTTTTTTGTAATAAATACAGAATCCAAAACGCGAATTACAATTTATTCCATTAAATATACGTATTATGAAGTTATTTATTTTTATTAACGGTTTCTTTACTAATCATCAGGATTATAATTCGTAAATAAACTTTATCATAATTTTCGATAACGAAATATCGACCCGAAACGGCTTTACGCTTCGAAAAAAACATTATTTATTAAAGTTTTACTAAGTATAAAAGGGTTACGAAAATCGTTTTAGCTTCCTAAATTTATAACATAATTAAAGGCTTCGATTCTGGTATTATTGTAACGATAATAATCCAGATAATTATTTTTAACTTTAGTTTACACTCTATCCCTTTAGTCGTATATACTAATTCTTTTTCGCTTTATAAATACCTGTTTAAATTAGGTATTACGAACGAAAAACGTTTAATAGTCGATATTATAACTTTACGCGAATTATATAAACACCGTAAGATCAAGGAAAGAAGGTGGATCGACGTAAAATTTATCTTGACAGATACGATAACTAAGGCTACGCTGAATAAAGTTTTGAAAACACTTATATCAATAAATATACTATTTATTAGTGTTTCCGAAAACGTTTTACGATTTTGATAAACCATTACACCACTTTTTCGCCAATTTAAATCGTTCCGTACTATATTATTCGTACCTATATCAGATTTTACCTTTATTTAAACCAAATATTCGCGTCAATCCCTGGTTTTACCTTTATTTAACCCTACCATTTCGTATCGTTCCTGAGATTCTAACACTATTTATTTTATACTCTTCGAACCAACGGAATTTTCCATTCATTTTTTTTTGTATTTAATTTTGCCGTTTTACATCGATTTTATTACTTTATCACTTTTCATTTTATATACTTCAAGCCTATTAGATATTTTACTATTTACCTTATTTTATTTCAACCTGCTATATTACACCAGTTCTAACATATTACCTCTTTTTATTTCATATATTTTACATTTTTTTAAACGATTATTTTATAAAAAGTTATTATATTATTATATAACGTATTATATTATATCCGGGTATACCGACCTGGCCCAGGGGTATTTATCAATTACTAAAGGAAAAAGGCGACATCGTTGCGTTCCAACCATCCTCCACATTGCTTTTCCCTTTTATATCAACACCACCGTTATTACTGCCATCGAAATTATTAACGTTAGTAAGGATATAACCTTATGTTTTATTAATTATGCCTTTGAATAAAGGCGTAAAGGGAGAATTACCTTTTTTATGGTAACTTATGATAACGTTGTTAAACTTACCTATGTAGTATATATATAAGCCCCGTTTTTAGGCGGCGACGGCGGCTGCCATATCCCTAGTCCGCCGGTTAGTACCTAGTACTATTTAATATCGGATTATTTTGGTTATTTCCGGTTGCAATTCATTTTCGAATCGTCCCGAACGATATATTTATATTAAAAAACGGTTTTAAGGTTCGGTTAAAGTTTACTAAAAAGCTGGCGGGCACATAATATGGTTTCGGCTTACGGACCCGAGTACGTCGCTTTATCGCCTTACGCATTAAAAGGGTCTCGCGGCGTACCTTAGCAATACGAAACTCGAGACGGAAAAACAAATCCGCCTCGTATTTCTTATTCAAAAAGTTCAAAAAAGTTAAAAATATATAATCGGATAGATTTGAGAAATATAAATCTTAATGTAACTACACCAAGTTACGTTTACGGTGTAAAATAGGCCTTACGGGCAATAAAGGTTTTACCCATAGGTAAAAGGTAAGGTTTATTACCTTAAAAGCCCTTCGCTCCTCCCCCTAAAAGCTGGGGAAAATGGAGGAAAAAGAGGGGGAGAAGGGGGGCGAGGCGAAAGCGGTGGCGGGGTTAGTCGACGTGGCGGCAACGGGACTAAGCAACGTAACGGCGGCAACGACGGAACTTGACGGCGTGGCGGCGAGCGGG
The DNA here is from genome assembly GCA_038502455.1 of Anisogramma anomala. Taxonomy (NCBI): domain Eukaryota; kingdom Fungi; phylum Ascomycota; class Sordariomycetes; order Diaporthales; family Gnomoniaceae; genus Anisogramma; species Anisogramma anomala. Next base: position 1,023,075 of record JASMMZ010000008.1, on the reverse strand, counting down.
GTAACGGGGGCGGGCGGCGTGGCGGCGATGGAAGAAATGGTACCCGAAAAGGGCGGACAACTATTGTTGGTAGTAATGGTACTGTAGGCAACAACGGTAATAGCGGCGGTGGCGGAGGTGGCGCGCTGCCGCTTACGCGCTAGACGGCGCTTTACGGTTGAGTTTTTACGCGTTATCTATTTAGAGAAAAAAGGTTTGTAATAGGTATTAGTTAAATAACCTACCTATAAAGATAGCTTATTTTGGTTAAAGGGAATAAAGGTAAAATGGGGATACGGCTTGGTTAATTTAATAGGAATAAAGATTAAATTAGAATAAGGACTTACATTCACTTAAATTACGCGTCTTTAAAAGAAAAAAAAGGTTTAGCCTAGGCCGATAGCAATACATCTTTTTATACCAATCCAATACGTAATTACATAATTACCCTTACGTAATTACCCATATATAATTTCCCCTATTAGAAATTACGAAAGGCACTATTATCAACCATATTACCCCTATTTAACTATACTAACCAAACCCGAACTATAAATATCATTTCGGCTAAACTTCGCTAATCTTAACCGACTTTAAAACACTACCTCAGTTAAACTTTACTAATTTTAGCCGAACTTACTAATTTAAACCTTTCACAATTAATATGATAATAACATTATTATTACGGAAACCTGTTAATTTGGACGTTTCACAATTAATATGGTAATAATATTATTGTAATAAAACCTACTAATTTAATCCTTCTTAACCAAAACTATACCGTTACTACTAGAGTATAAGTACGAAGTATATAAAAAAAGATTGCCTGTGTGGATATTACTATATAACCTTTTAAATAGTATACATAGAGCAAGTAGCAGTACACTGTATTGTAGGATATACTTCTACAAAGTGTATGATAACGTATTACGTTATAGGCTACACTTTTGTAAGATGTAAAGTGCTCTATGCATGGATCGGTCTGGAATAGCTATACCAGACCAAACGGTAATACGTGAAGCGGTCTAGAGTAGTGCGCTCTTGGTGAGGACTTATAAACCCTTACTTGTGGTATGCACCTCTAGATGCTCCTTCAGATCATCATCTTTTATACTAAAACTACCAATCTAACGATTACTCTTCTGAATACCTTGTTTTAACCTGAACCCAAAGGTTTTAGACTTTACCGACAGAACCTGATAACGGCGGATGACGTTAAACGAAGCGGGTACTAGATAAAGTCGACGACAAGAAATAACGCGGGGCGGGTCGGGGAAAGTAGTCTTTTAAACAGGATATAAAGGATTATAATATATTGGTTCATACTAGGGTAACGGGATCGATACGGATACAATTGTTGATCCGTTTACAGTCGGTTCGGTTAACTCTTTTTTAATTAGGGTTGATAAATGAAATACAGGTAGATAAAACTCTTTTACGATTAAACATTAAATATTGTTCGCTAAGTTATATAAATAGTAAATTATATAAACTGTGAAAAAAATATAACCTATTTACTCATATGATTTTTATTATTCGGGTAAAATTTACGAAAATATATACAATTGGTATGAAAGAAAACCAAGGTAAAGACATTTCAAATTAATATATGATTATTCGAATACGTTTAGTCGTGGTAAATAGACAAAATAGTCGAAGGAGATAAGGGAGTTATCGAGGAAAGCGAGCCCGAAAACAAAACTAATGAGGGCGTAAAACTGAAATATATAATGATTTATACCGTCGGAATAGTAAGAACGCCTTAAACTCGGAAGATATTAAGGATTCGGGTAAATTAAATAATTAATTAGAAAAGAGTAAAATGAAAAACAGGTTTATAATGCGAAATATTACCTTAACGTTTACAGGCGGGAAATAAAATGTAATTACCGTTTTTAAAGGCTACAATTAATGACTATAATAATACACGTAAACCAAACGAAATTATAAATAGGATTATGTTTTAAATATATTATGAAAATGGGTTAATATACGATCGAATTTCCTATCAAATTAAATTTTTAAGTTCATATTAATATATATATTCCGTTAAACGTCATACTATTAGGCACGGTAAACGTATATACAAAATAAAAGTATTTTTTTAAAAAAAAGAGGATTAATGTTAGATATTGTTGGTAGGCTTTTATCGTTGCAATGTAGTCGATTTGAATCACTGTGGTTGAAGTAACTGGTGTTGCGTTGATATTGTTGATTGATATATGAAGTTCTAAGTTTGGCAGACCGCTAGCCGGTCTGCACACTAATTTGTATGGCCAAATTCTTTGGCCTGTGCCCCATTTTAAAGTGGGTACCTACTGCACTGCACTTGCAGTACAGTCCCACAAACTGCAGTTAATTTGCAGTACGTACAATCAACTTTACTGCAAATAAAGTTGACTTGACTGTACAGCATTTGACTTCTATTACAACAGATATGCAGGCATTTTTTATCTATAATAAAAGCAGTTTACTTTCGTCTTCATCTTCGTTAAACATGAGAAAATCGCTAATAATGCGAAGGGGTTATAAGATATAGTTAGCTATATGCTATTACGGCTGCTACTATAGGCACTATTACTACAATTCGTAAAAACGACTAAGTCCTATGACCTTTAACCTATACCAATTTTAACGGAAAACCTATAACCTACTACTTTACACTACTTTTTTTCACTTTACACTTTTCAATCAACATCACGATAGCTTTAAAATACACCGTAATCAACACCATTAACAACCTTAAACAAAAAAAGGCTATTAAAGACATCGATATCACCTTCGAAAAGTACTACGACGAAAAGCTTTGGTTTACCGACGCTACCAAGAACTCTACTCCAAAATATCTGGTTAACGTAATCGGCCGCTTTATTTTAGACTTAAACCTTATCGGAACCAACCGTGGCTTTAAGGCTCTCGACGGTTTTCAAAATTGGTTTTATGACTAGAGTTTAGACATATGGAAAGAAGCGGGTAGCCAAGTAAAGATAAGAGTAAAGACTAAACTATTTAATCGAGGAGTTTAACTCCTTATAAAAGAAGGGGAAAAAGGCAATTTAACTAACCTAATTTACGAATTCTTCACGGATAAAGACCTTTAATAGACTTTAGTTAATGGAAACAAGATTGTTGGCAACAGTAACCCTTAACGCCCTTACACACGTTCGCAAGGATCTATCCAATCTTAAATAAATAAACATAAAGAATTAGTTAACCTACATCCTGTAAGCCCTTAAGTTCACCAGTTAATTAAAAAGGAATCTTGATGGACCCCTTAACACTAAAAGGATTATCACTAAGTCCCCCGCGACGAAAACCCTTAAACTCATTTCTCTCAAGCTTTTTAACAAGTTTAGTTTCAACAGCCAAATCAAAGAAAAACCGGCTTTATGCGCGAGCTTACTATAGTTACGATTACTATCTTTATCTTTTTAAACTTCGCTAAAGGTAACTATCCTACCTACCAGCATTAGCAACCTTAATCTTTTTTCCAGCCAAAAGATACAAAAGGTTTTTACAATTAGTATATTACCCTTTCCCCTCGACGCGTTCCCATGGTGGATACGAATTATTCGGTGATTACTACATTCGTTCATACTTAGGAAGGAAAGGAAAAGTATAACGGTAAGCCGTATCAATTTTTTGACGTTAACTTACACTTAGTCTTTAATATTTACCGCCAAATAAAGTTTAAATTTCTAGGTTTTCATTCGCTATTTTCCAATATCCTTACCGGCTAAGCCGAGGATTATTACCTCCAATACTTAACGAATTATTCCTTTTTTTCTCTAAATTTATAATAGCTTAAAAGGCTATTTAGATTACAATGTTAATTTTACCTAATATTACACCGATTAAAATATTATTAAGTGGTTTTACATACTAGACTATAGAAAAGAGTCGCAAAGAAAAATAAACCTCCTTAATCAGATTCATGATAGGCTGATATTTTGCTAATAAATTATGAGGAATATAGGATTTGGCGAAGGCACCTTATGCTAATAGGTCCAGCAAATAATTATGGGTTACAAAGAGTTTAAATACGCCATTTAATACCTCGATGCTACCTAAAAAGGGGTTTTTAGCTAATTACGTTCCCAGCTCGATTGGTATATACCATTAACCTCCGGAATTTAGTAACAAGGAAAAAAACCCTTTTTATTTATATTACATTAATTTACGATACGGAATGCCTGGCTAATACGGTTAACGAAAGGTCTAGACCTTCATCTACGAATCAAAGTATTCATTTTTCAGGGTTTTTGAACCAATTAAGTAAGTTTACTTTAAACGTAAACAAATATTGGATTTAATATGAGTAAGGTTGCTAGTTAACACGTTACATTGCCACCAAATGTAAAGTAAAGTATGTAGTATATTATACGTAATTTCCTTTTACTTTTAATTGGAAATACATCAAATAAATTATATAGTGTAAAGGAAGTGAAAATAAAAAGGAGGAATACAAGCTAAAGATTATCGGCTAATACGAAAATACTAGCACCGGAATTAACCTGGAAATAACGTAATGAATAACCGACTACGCCTTTTTATACTATCTTATAGGTAAAGACCTTTACTACTGACATAACTATAAAAATCTTAACACTATATACCTTTTTATTATTCCAAACCGTTATACAAAATAAGTTTTATAGAAGATGGTACCGGATTCAAAGGTGACACGGTACTTAATAAAAGGCTATTTATAATATATTGCGTTACGAAGAGATATTAATACTATTACAAAACTTAACTACGTGGATGCTGGCAAGGCTAAGGTTAGCTTCAGCTTTGGAAAAATGTTATATTATTTTTAGGATCAACGATGGTTAAAACTTTTCTTATATTCATTTTTTATATATCTTAAAATCCCCTACTCCATTTCTCTTTTATTTACAAAACATCAAAAACCTCGACGTTGATATTAATATTTAAACTAATAAACTAATAAGAGTTAAAGCCGATAAGAGGTTTTTATTTAGCCTTAAATAAAGGTCTTCTGGTTTTACTTTTAAAGGCTAAAGGTAAATAGTATTAAATTTAACGAAGGCGGAACTTCATTGATTATATCGTAAATTTAACTACCCGATAATTAACAGGCTTTACAGGGTTTCAAAAGTAGTTAGTTGCGAAGATATGGATTTGCTAACACGAAAAGTAGTCGAATAGTTTTACTACTATTATTAAATATACTTCTAAACCCCTTTCAAGTTAAATTTTACGTTTAAAAAGATCAAAACTTCAATTCAAAAGTTTTCGTAAACTTATTTCACCTGGACGGTAAACTATTATTACATATTTTAAACTTTGTTATGGCTTTTTAGGGCGTTAAGTTCGTTAAGATTATTACGGTAAAGGAAATATAGAAGGTATAACGCATTTTATAAATTAACACGTACCTTAGGCTATTCAACGTATTAGTTTACGTTACCGATACTAACTTTGCTATGATGAAGTTTTAAATTAATATAAAGTTAATAAGGATTTAATATAAAAGATTTCCGTTAAAATTTACTAGGGTATTGATAAGGTGGAAAGAGTATACTCCCTTTTACGAAAGGCCTATGATATCTTTATACTAAAAATCGAAAACTTTATAAATTAATAAATACGACTTTAAATAACGGTAAAAGGTTTTACTGATTTTGTTAAACTTAACGGATTTATATTGACTTCATTGGTATTAAGGGCTTACCCATGTATAACAGCTAATTAGTCACCCTGGTTAATTACTTAAAAACGTATTATAACATATAGTAAAGCCTTAAAAAAGCTAAAAAGAGAATCGGCACGCCGTCAGGTCAATAATACTCTTAATATCAGAAATAAATCTTTAATAATAAACTTATTATTACTAACCTTTTAAAGTAAAGTCTTTACGTAACGCGAGCCAGGAAAAAGGATGGGCCGTATAAAATTTTAAGTATTATTAACTCAAATATAGTGGTTAAAATTATTCATGGCTTTGTAACTTTCCGAATTATATAAGTTAAACTGTACCGAAAACCCCTCGGGCTTCATAAGTCTAATAAAAATCTTGACTTCGATGACCTCCAAGCTGAGCGAATTGACTAACACAACCTTTCGAAGCCGATTATTAACAAGTTAATGGAACGCTAACGGCGTGGACAACTACTTAAGAGGAGGATATATATCAAAAAGAAGGATGGCGATGGGGATTATAGGTCCAGAAAGATATATATTATGACGTGGGTATTTTAAAACGAAAAGTCCAACGTAAAACTTACCTTCGAGTTACGTGTTGAAGGTATTATTGATATAACAAGCAAGCTTTTGAAGAAAGTAACCAAGTGGAAATCAATAGCTTTTTATTAGGGGAGATTATAAAATTTATACCGTTAACGTAATTTAAAAGTCAAAACGCTATTATTTTTCAATCGAAGATAGTTCATAAGGTTAAGAGTAAAACCAAGGATTAATTATACGAAAAATTACGGTTAATCTCTTAGGGATACGGTGATAAAGGTAAAGATTAAATCTTCATTTAATTGTTTATAATTTAAAAGATTCATCAATATTTAATTGTTATTACTGCTACCAGTTTAACTATTGGCGTAAAATATTCGTTTACAATGAATGGCCGGGATATTAAGTAAGTATACACGTAGTCTGCCACCGATCTTTAACGAATTATATTATTAAATCTGCCGAAAAAATAAAATAATAAGTTTTCAACTAATACGATAATATATTATATTAAGTTTTTATATAAACTAGCTTGAATAAACGTTCATAGGTTTCTAACCTATTAAATACATTTTAAAAATAAGCTTGGTATAAAAACTTTAACCTTTAACTCGTGTTTATTAATTACAAAGTGTAAAAACTTTGGTATCGTAGGTATGTAAACGGACGATACCTTTTTCCTCAGCGATATTGAATTTATAATGGCGAGATAACGTGCTATTGAAAAGTTAGGCTTTTGGAAATATAAGCTTGTTGAAAAGTTAGCCAAAGGTATATAACTTAACTTTAATAAATTGTTACTACGTATTTATAGTATTAAGACTAAAAACGGCATTTATATTAGCTTATGTTTCAAGGGGTAAGTTATAATCTCAAAGATTATCGATAAAACGAATGAAATAAGATTACAAAAATACCTAAAGTAAAGGGCCCGTACAATTTATATCGCCACGTTATATTAACCGAGAATATCGTACAATCTTTTTATTATAATACATGTATAAAACATATAAAACGAGGACTTCAATAAGTTCAATAAGCGAATTTAATAGTAAATATACCATATAAAAAGAGGGATTAATATGGTTTTTGTAAATCTGGCGAAGGCGTAACTAATAATTTTTATGAACAAGTGATTTACTAATAATACTAACCTTATATCGTAAATCGGTTTCCTAATAATATTGGTCAACAAAGATAAGTTGAAAAGGTAATTTATAACTAGTGAAAACTTTATATATTGGATATTTATCAAGTATAAACGCGTAATCTGAAACGTATTAGCCTTGGAAGTTTTTGGTATAATAATAGGCTTTAATATCGGTATAGTAAAGGATAGCACATTAAGTATTATTACCCAATAGTTAAGACTATTACCAATACTTATAGTATTATATACCAACTCTCAAAGCTTTTACGAATGCCTATTAAAGCTAGATACGACTAATGAAAAACGCCTAATAATAAACGTAATAACATTAAAAAAGGCATACGAAACCAGGGAAATCGATAAGTTCCAGTGAATTAACGGCAAAGATAATCCTACAAATGCCAAAACCAAAGATATCTCCAATAGCGCCTTGAAAAGGTTCATGAATAGCAATACGTTAACTATACAAATCAAGGGATACATAGACCGCCCAGCATGTGACGTGGAGAAATAGGGTTGCTTTAACAAACTAGAAAACCGCCAAGGCAATGGTAACGATAATAAAGATAACAATAACAGTAGTTTAAACTACTGGCAAAAGGTATATAAATGATAGAGTATCTGATTTGCGTAAACCTATGGCCAAAGATCTGTACATGGGATTTAAGGAATAAAAGTCTCGAAAGGGTGGAGTAAAAGGGCTACAAAGGGTAGAAATTAAGATTAATTTCAGTACAAATTGATAGGAATCGACAGGGGTCTAGCTTGTAGATTAAGGTGGAATTTCAAAGGTTGCTACCGATTAATGGAAAGCCATGCTGGCGTATAAGCACAAAAACAAAAAGCCGCTAGTATTGAAATAGCAATCAGATACAATACAGTCAAGTCAACTTTACTTGCAGTAACGTTAATTGTATGTACTACAAATTGACTGTAGTTTGTGGAACTGTACTGCAAGTGCAGTGCAGTAGGTACTCACTTCAAAGTTGAGCATAGGCCAAAGCGTTTGGCTATACAAATTATTGTACAGACCGGTTAGCAGTCTGCCAAACTTAAAACTTACACATCAATCACCAATATCAACGCAACACCAGTTACTTCGACCATAATGATTCGAATCGACTACGTTGTAACTATAAAGGTCTATCAACAAAAAGCTTATAAAATACGAAAGGGTAACAGTTAAAATAAAGGCAATAATAAGGATTAAAAAATGTAGTTACAATTAAGGCTGTTATAAAAGGCGCGATAAAGATAAATAGTATAAGGGGGGATTACCAAAGAAGGAAAGAAAAAAAGAAAAGGTTTATAAGTTATGGTAAAGGCCGTATTTATAGGTGTAAGCGGACCGAAATCAGTAAAGGCAATACGTTATCCGGCGTGTTGAGAAACGCGTTATTTGGCGCCAGAAGCCAGGAGTTGGAATGGCATATACGTTATATATTATATTAAGGAGCGCTTTATACAACGCCGGCTACTTGGGGTTAAAACGATCTATACATTATATAGCATGTTAAGGGGCGCGTTATACAGTGCCAGCAGCTTAGGATCAAAATGGCCTATATGTTATACGGAATGTTAGGAGGTACGTTATAAGCCCGCGTTTAGCTTATGTCCGGTCCACGTATTGGGCAGATACAACTTAAGCTTAACGTTTAACCGGCGGAATATTACGGTATTTATGACTTTTAATAAAAAGGGGGTTGTATTATAGACTTAAGCTATTAGCTATTAAGTCTATAGGTTACATAACTATATATGTAACAGGATATACAGTACCTGGCCCGAGCGCGGCCTAGGTGCGGTCTATAGGTAGCACATGCAAGGGCACGTAATGGGTTATACACGGACTATACCCATATGTCCTATATGAAGAACCACTATAGCCTCTTCTAGTTTCCCACCTGTACCTCAATAAAAAACTCCAATTGGCACCTATTTGGCTTACCATCGTAGGTCGGACTATAACAAAAAGTAAAGCGAATTTTATATAAACTATTTGATTGTTATTGTTGTTCCGTATATTAGATTTTACTTTTTTTATACAATGATAGGGTTTTAATAGTAAGAAGAACAAGTGGAAGCACTTGACTAATTTGAAGTATTGCGCTAAATTGATTGAGGACTTTAAATGGACTTTACGCGGTAATTAAAGAAAAGTTTACCGTTTGCTATTTTTTTCTTTAGAATTGAGTAATAATCAGGATATCATTATTTCTCTAAGGCTAGCGTTTGTTACATATTGAAGAGAGGTGATGCTTATTATTAATAGGCTAATTATCCCATTTTCGGATGGAGAAATCCAGTATATATTATGTCACTTATAACTTGGTTGCACTGAAACCTTTATTGTTTAATAAAAAAATACATATCTTTTTATCTAGAAATTAATCCAACAAAACAGTAACGATATAAATAATATTGTAATACTATATTTAGATATATATAAAGTATCAAATTTGTATTAAAATAAATACGTAGATAAATATACGCCTTAATATTAAATACAAATACTTTATAAAAAAGTACGTTTTTTTTCATTTTTTCATTATACGTTTATAATATCATCTCTAGAAACCTACTTTATCATCTACTCTCAAGTTGATTTACAAAATCTAACTAATATAAATATGTATATCTAGGTTTATTTATACTATTTTAGTCGATCTTACTCGTTTTTTTGTTCGCTTTAGAAATGCACACACCAACATAATCACGAGTTCCAAGAGTTATTCACTTAAGAATTTTTTGCTGAAAAGCACCCAGAAGACTTTTTAAGCCACAAGCATAACGCAAATAGTGTGGAACCAAGACTAGGACACAACCGTTCGTGAGATCATACAAGGACAAAGAATCCCTCATTGCTATCTCCCGGGGAAATGCTGCCGGGCATACAGTAGTCAGGGAGGGCTAACATTTTTTACCACTTGAAGAGAATGATTCGCACTTTGTTCCCCACTGGAGGGAAGCGTAAATTTGCTATTCACTGGAAACTCACTGCGCGTCACAGTACACATACTTGTGTGGCAAAACGACACGTGCAGGGTATATTGACCGATAAACAGACAGACTCCTTGGCAATGCTGGAATGTCTCCCATAGGCAGCCAGATAAATTCCGAAGTTGACAGCCGGGCCATGTATTGTACGACCATCAATCAGACCTAGCACACTGTCCTCTGCTAGCAGCGCGAGACCCGACTATTTGCGGCCCAAAGCGCTACTAATCCGCTCCAATCCCGTCCAGTCCTTTAGCCCTTTCTTTAGCCCTTTCTCTAGCTTCCTCGCACAATTCACTTCATGCGGCGCCCGAGTGCTGCATATCTTGGGTCACGGCTTGGAGACTGGCAGAAAGACTGCTTCCCTTCTTGATCTGTTCCTGTCGAAACAACTCCAAGTCCCCAATCCTCTCATGGAAATTCTGCAAATCCAGCGGTACGACGGTTGTGGGCAACCGCTTGAGGTTGTCCAAAATGATGTTTGCCAGTTCAACTGTGGTCACGTTCTTGAACTGGTCATCGAGGCCCAAGATCATCATCTCGTGCCTTTCGAGGGCTTCGCGGGCCTCTTTCTGGAGTGCGGTGAGAATCGTCCGGAGCTCGTCCACGTCATTTCGTATTCCTTGAGGGGCCGGCACACCTCTCAGCTCCACAGAGGGACTGCTACCATTCGTCAAGGCAGAATCTAAGGCCGTGTGGATCGGCCGGGGTGACGGAGCACCCACAGCTGAAGGCGCCCGTGATGCAACTGCAGTCTGGGATTCCACGGAGCTGAGGCGGGTGTCAAGAGAGTCAAAGCGCGAGTTCAACACCTCGACTTGCGTTTTAAGATCTTGAATGGTTTTGCCGACAAACTCGACGATTCGATTTGAGAAGTCTTCCAATTTGGTCACCGACTCTTTCTTGACGCCGTCTAGCTCTTTTCCGACGGCGCTGATGTGCGCTGACTGCTCAGCAGATCTGTCTTTTAGGGTTTTCACGGTAAAACTCAGCCCCTTGGTTTCAAGTCCTAGACTCTGCAGTTCATGGTCCTGTTTCGTGCTCCGGTTGTTCAAATCCGTCCAAGAAGGATACGCGAGCAGCTTAGCCAAGAATTGCTGATACTCTTCGGCGTCGATTGCACTTATAGTCAGATCGTGCTGCTTGACTTGGTTGTCCATTGCCTGGATCGTGGCCTCCAACGCCTGGACCTTGGCCTCCAATGCCTGAGAAATGTGGGGCGAGGTCGACGGTCCAGGCGCTGCACTGAATTTGACCGGGACTTCCCGCAGAGCCTTGGCGAGCTCTGCCTTGGTTTCCTGAAGAGCCTGAGAGAATTCTGCTTGTCGGGACGCCGCTCGCTCGACGGACTCAGCGTGTTGGGTGCGGAGAGCCGAAATCTGAGACTCGAGATCGTCCTTCTCCAGCTTCCACATGTCAACTTGACTGTCCTGAGAAACCTTGCCGTCGAGCAGATTCTGCAGCTGGATCTGGTTGGCCTTGAGGGAGGAGATGTCGGCAGTTTGTCCCTCGTAAGAGGTGTTTTGCCTGCCCAATCCATCGTTCTCTTTCTGAAGCCTGTCTAAACTGGCTTGTTGCGCCTCTTGAGTCTTCAGAAGAAGAGCCATCTGCTCCTCCAGCTTCTGCGTCCGATCGTCTGCCGTGGATGAACCGATCCGCATCTCTGTTTCTTTCTTGAAGTTCTCGAGGGTGGCCAGGCGTTTGTCGAGCTCTGGGACGCGGGCGTCCTGTGCAGGGCTGCGGTCCCTGTTCAGCTCCCTCTTGACATCCTCGATCAATTGACGTTCCTTGATATCGGGAATGGGCAGATTCTTGACGAAAAGACGGACGAAATTGTCGGTGGTGTTTTGGAGCACTGTATCCGCCTTTTGCAGCTTCTGGTCACATTGCTCGCGCTCCCGTTTGTAATGTGTGTTTTGCTTTTCCCAAGCTTCGGCGACAGATGGTATATGAGAGGTTTTGCCCCCTTGCTTCTCATATTGTGCTAGCCTGCTGCGCATGCCAGCGAGAACAGTGTCTCTTCTGTTGGAATGCTTCAGTTTTTCGACGAGTGCATCGTCTCGCGCGCGCAGTAGTCTCGCGACGTCGGTGCAAGCTTTGTCTTGATCCATCTTTGAGCCTTGAGAATCTGAGCGGGCATGGGGGAAGAGGTCTTGTTGTCCACGGGGGGCGCTTCGATAGCGATCAATGAAGTGATCGGAGCTTTTGTTGTCCGAGTTTCGACAAGAGGGACCTCCCGGCCGATAGTGGCTGTCGGACATGGTGGAGGGGAGGTGTACGTCTGCAGCGGTAGAGGCAGGAGAAGAGGTAGGAGCCGGTGCGGTGTGCTATTTGATGTGCACCAAGAGTACTACCTAGGTATGTAGCAAAGCACCCAGGTTGAATGCAAAGCGGACGTAGGTGGAGTAGGTGGAGTAGGTGTAGGTGTCGTCCGTGAAACCGGTTTCCTTCCTACCTGATGGTGGGCGGGGGCAACGCATCTGCCTCCTGTGACAGACTGTATTTTGCACCTCAATCGCGACCTCAGTTGCGGGCGGGTCAATTGGATAAATGGACCGACACAGCGTGCGCAGATTCAGAATTGAGTGTCACACAACCCGGTGCGAATGGGTTGGTCAACGAGGGCAGGCAGTAGGGGCAAGTACTTTAATGCTTGGTGGAGGAGTGGATCCGCGGTACTAGCTCTTGCGCGTCATCTTCGCGACAAGTACCCCGCCCGACCTTATTGTGGGAAAGGTGCAAAGTCTACTATGGTGTTATGGGTATTTGTTATTTGCACGCCATGTCTCGGCCCACACCCTGTTGTACTGGCAGGTGGCACTCGGTGTTTACCCGGGGGGGTTATGTTGTTATGCCACGTTGATCAGACTAGCCCAACTTATAACAATGTAACATCAACCTTCTTACCCATTTTGATCACCAATTTCTGATTATTCTCTACACCCCCTTTTTTTGACTGTTTCGTACGTGTCTGAATTAGTGTTTTCGGAAAGACGGATTGCTAGATTTCACTGAAAAGTGTCTTTTATATACATTTTGAATGAAACCGAATATAAAGAATCGAATTAATTAAAATTCAAATTTTCAGAATAAATAACAACTTATTATGATCAAAGGTTATAGTTATCAAATCCTTATATTGAAAATTTATACATGTCGATTTTGCACTACTATAGATATTACCATATATCTCTATAGTTAGCAAGCGATTACATTGTAAATTACACCTTTATAGAGTATATAGTAACGTGCCACTCTGTAAAGTGCATTCCTGTAGAGTGCATAAGAACGTACTACTACCCAAAGGAGAGATTAGCAAAGTGCATAGTAAAATGCCATTACTTGAATAAGAGGTTATAAACTTTTACTTATAACGTATACTTTCCGGATGCTTTTTCTCCTTTTAATTTTTTTTCTATATATTTTCAATACAAACACTAATCTTTACGTTTACGTAAATAGGCCGAAACCTTACCAACAATAATTAAAAGTCGATTCGGTCGATTACAAATAGCCTAGAGAAAAATAGATAAACCTAAGTTAAATATCTATAACGGAATGCTAAAACGGTTTTAACTATCCATATTTTAATATAACAGCTTAGAAAAATTATATGAGAGTATAAAAATACACGGGAACATCTTTGAAACCTAAAGCGTAAAAAAATTATAAGATCTGAAGTAACTCTAGAAAAAACAACTTTAATACGATATTATTAATTTAATTGGTGCCTTGTTTACTAATAGCTCCGTTACGCTATCCGTTAACTCGTTTTAGCGTTTTAAATATGCCTAAGAATTTCTCGGAAAGCGTTCCATTATATATTAGGTTACGTAAACTAAAACCAATAGGTCTCAAAACCCTTTGTTAAAACCTATCCGATCTAAACGCTACACCTAAACCGCTCCCAAACTTAGGAAATGGCTAAGATATAGTATCTATCGATAAAGTCTCAAGCCTATAATATTCACGTGAATATAAGGTCTTTGAAGAGTAATCAGAATGAGTGGTAGTTGTAATATAAAGTAAGATAATAAGTCAAAAAGAAGCATCCAAAGGTGTATGCCACAGATGAGAGCTTATAAGCCCTCCACCCAAAGCGTATTACTTTGGAATACTCCTTTTAGACCGATCTACGTATTGCCGTCGGTCTGGAATAGCCATTCCAGACCGATCCATACATAATACACTTTGCGTCTTATAAGAGTATAGTGTTATGACCCAACAGCTGCAGGTTACACTAGCAGCGGCCCACAGCACTAATGAAGGAAATCAGTTGGACACAGCCTGATGGCAGGCATCTATTCCCACAGACCCCCCAGGGTTGGGGTCGTTAGAAATCCACTCGGCACACCGAGAACCGGAGACTGGATATGTTGGATATGCTACATATCCAAATAATCCAGTCTGGATATATTGGATCGCGCACATATCCAACATATCCCACGCCACCACGTCAACTGAAGGAACTAGATATAAGGATGTGGTCATAACCACGTTAGGTAGCTTCATTAGATAGTTTTTCAGTTGTCAATCTAAGTATTCAGTCTACACATCTGAATAGCCTCACAGCTTTTGATCATTACTTGCACGGTTGCGATATTGTTCACTCAGCACCTCTGCTACCTTCTTGATAACATAAACCCTCTGACACCTTCTATATACTCACGGGTATTTAGTGTGATCATTACATATAGCCCGCAACGTGACACGTTATCGTGCACCCTACAAGAATACACCCTGCAATATAGTGCCTTACTATTTAGTTTATGTATACTATTTATAAGGATATATATTAATATCCACACAGGTAATCTTTTCTTTTTTCTTTGTATACTCCGTATCTATAGCTTAATAGTGAAAGTGTTATTTGTAATATTAATTGTAATAGGTCTAAATTAGCAGTTTCTGTAGTAATAGTGTTATTACCATATTAATTATAAAAGGTTTAAATTAACAAGTTCGACTAGTATTAACAAAGTTTAGCCGAGGTAATGTTTTTAGTTCGGTTAAGATTAGTAAAGTTTAACCGAGGTGGTATTTATAATTCAGGCATGGTTGGTATAGTTAAATAGGGGCGATGTAATTAATAATAACGTCTTTTCATAGCGAATAAAGGTATTTACGCCGGTGTTATAAAGATTGATTACGTAAAGGTAATCACGTAAAGATAATTATGTACTTACGTATTAGGTTAATATAAAAAGATATATCGTTATCAGCCTAGGTAAAACTTTTTTTCTTTTTCTTTTAAAGGTGTATAATCTATATAAATATAAATCCCCCTTTTAATTTAACTGTTGGAATAATATTGACTGCCATTTTTAGCAGGTCAATTGCATTACAGTCAGTTAACTTTACTTATATTAAAGTTGACTGTACTGACTACAAGTGGAGTGCCAAATTCAAACTAGGGCATGGGTCAAGCAATTGGCCCTACAAATTACTACGTAGACCAGCTAGCAGTCCGCCAAAACATAGAACAATACATCCACCACTTTCAATGCAGCACCAGTTACTTCGTCCACAGAGATTCGAATCGACTACGCCGTAAAGATAAAGATAGCCTACCTACACTGATCAGTGCTTGCCTGCTTATTAGCTTAAGCACAGATTAGCTAGGTAGAAGAAAAGGCTACTTTCCGGTTACGCTCTACGTCATACGCTAGGGTAGAGGAAAGACTCTTAGGAATAGCGCAAGCAGTTTATCAAGTCTTTTTTTGGAACGGTACAAACAGTTTAGAAAGGGTGTCAGTAACACTATAGAGAGGGCTGAAGCCTCTGCCAAGAAGCTTGTGAATGGTGCAAACAGTCTATAAGTCAACTCTTTTAGTGGTACAAACAGCTAAAAAAGGACGTCATCAATGTTATTAACTTACGTTGTTTACTACTGGGCGGTATTCCTTAGGAAAGGCATTACAACGCCACCATCATCAATACCAAGACCTCTTAATTGAGCCAGTTAGTACGATTACTCGGCAGACCTTTTCATTACTCGATTCAGGCCGAACAATATTACCAAACCCTCCTCGACCTCTTTATCGCGAAAAACCTCCTTGAAACAAAGATCTTCAATTTTCTTAAGTCGAAAACCTTTAAGTTCTTTAAGACAAAGACCCTTTTGACAACTTAACAACCTCCGAAAACCCCTCAAAGTTCCTTCTAAACCTGCTTCTCTAAAGATCTTTAAGAGGCTAAGGTATAGACCTGACAACAAGGCGCTATAGGCCCGGTAAACTCAGCAAATCCAAAAGGCTAAGGAACAGATGCCACAAGTCCGGCAAGCCCAGCAAATCCAAAAGGCTACCTAGCAAAAGCCAAATCACGTAACAACGAACAGGAGTAACCAGGCAAACTGGAAGACTGCCAAGAAATTAAGGCCTGCGAGATTTACTGGCACGGTTAAATTGGAAGCTTGCATAATTCTGTGGCGAAAGACTTATGCACGGGAGTTAAGAAACGAAAGACTCGGAGCCGTAGGGCAAAGGGAGGTGATTGAGGTCAATTTGGGTGCGGAATACAATAGAATTGACAGGGTTCTGGCCAGTTGACGAGAAGGCAATTCAGTGGCAACTGGAAAAGATTAGTCGACCACACTAATATACGCAAGCACAAAACAAAAAGCCGTCAGTATTGGAACAATATTGACTGCCATTTTTAGCAGGTCAATTGCAGTACAGTTAGTTAACTTTACTTACATTAAAGTTGACTGTACTGACTACAAGTGGTGTACCAGATTCAGACTAGGGCATGGACCAAGCAATTGAGCCTACAAATTACTGCGCAAACCAGCTAGCGGTCTGCCAAAACCTAGAGCAACACATCCACCATCTGACTACTGCAATATACCTATTACTTCGACTAATCGAATTGATAAAGTTGCAACATCTAAGGCCTACCAATATTAACCTTTATTTCATTTAACTAAATCAAGCCGTGTTCCTATTTTCCTTTGTTTCTTTTAATTAAAACAAATAGTTTAAATGGGTAGGTAATTTAATTAACACCTATAACTAATATTTACTCTATTTAGATAACGCGTAAAACCCGAATTTTAAGGTGCTGTTTAGCGCGTAAGCGGCAGCGCGCCGCCGACACCACCGTTACCGTTATTACTACCTCCACTACTACCACTAACAGTAGCAACCCGCCCTCTTTAGGCGATATCTCCTCTATTGCCGCCACGTTACCAGCCCCTGCTACCCCGCCCGCCGTTACGCCGTTAAGCCCTGCCGTTACCACCGCCACGCTGCCTAGTCCCGTCGTCGCCACACCGCCTAGCCCAGCTGCCGCTTAAACCTCCTTCTCCCCTTTCTCCTCTTCCCCCTTTCTCAACTCATGGGAGGAGCAGAGGGTTCCTAAGGTAATAAACCTTACCTTTTCCCCACATGTAAAAACTATATTTATCGCAAAGGCATTTTTTCTTTGTAAACATAACCTAACATATTTACGTTAGGGTATATATAATTTAATCTTTTTATTTATAAACTTTTAACTCACTTTTTCTTATAAATAAAAAGTACAATGCGGATTTTCTCCGCCGTTTCAAATTTCATATTGTTAAGGTACTTCGTAAAGCCTTTTTAACGCGTTAAACGTTAAAACAGCATACCCAAGTCTGTAACCTTAAGCCGCTAATAAATACGCTTTATGTGTCATATATTGTATTCACGGCTACAGGTAATTTATTGGTGATTAATACGAAAACGGGGGCCTTTTAGCTTATTACTACCGTTACAAATGGATTGGTAACTCGTATGCCCCCGTTCCGGTAGTTTTAAGGCTGTAAATAAAGCTGTGTTACACATCCACCGGCTTTTTGGTAAGTAATCGAATTTTAAAAATTTTACCTGATAAAAATACATCGTTCGAAGCGATTCAAAAAACAAATCGTCGTAAATAACTCAAAGAAGCCGATATTAATTAGTAATAGGTGCTAACCGGCGAATTAGGAAGATGGTAGTTGCCGTAGCTACCTGAAAGCGAGGCTTATATATGTATTACGCGGGCAAGTTTAACAGTATTATCGCAAATTGTTATAAGGAGGGTAATCCCTCTCTTATATCTTTACCTAAGGGTATAACTAATAAGTTATAAGGTTATATCCTTATTAACGTTAGTAACGTCGTTAATGGTAATAATGTAACGTTAATATTAAGGGAAAAAGTGACGGGGAGGATAATAGGAACGCGACAGCGTCGCCCTCTTGTTTTGGTAATTAATAAATACCCCTGGGGCCGGTCCGGTGTACCCGACCATAATATAATACATTACATAGTAATTTTATAAATTTTTTCAAAATAATGATTCAAAATAATAAACGTAGTTTATATTGTTACTGTATTGTAAAAAAAAAGTAAATTAACGTAAACAATTGTATTAAATGAAGGTGCAATCGATAATCGGGGCGAATAATTCGTTTCAATAAAGGTAAATCGTAAATCGATACGAAAAATACCGATGAACCGATTCGAGTCGGCGAAAATTAATATAACGTAATAACCTATTAAAGTCTAATAATCTTTTTAACAATCTTAACGAATAACATACTTATAAATATAAAAGTTTTTAATACACCGTTTAATATAGCCTTTATTATTACGTTTATTAGGCTAAATTTGCAATCGATTCATTTAATTTCCTCGATTTCTCGTCGTTCATACGATTCGCATAATATTCTAATATTGATTATCAACCGCTTTTTATTTGTAGTAACTAATTGAACCAAACACTTGTAAAGTAAAAAGGAGTTAATATAAACAATAAGAAATATAAAGCTTAAGCTAAGGTTAGAAACAATTATCCGAACCGTTATTGTTATAGTAATATTCGAATCGAAGCCTTTAATTATATTATAAATTTTAAAAGTTAGGATGTTTTGTATAATCCTTTTATATTTAATAAAGTTTTAGTAGATAATATTTCTTCAAAACGTAAAATTATTTTGGGCCGGTATTTCATTACCCAAAATCAAAACGAATCCGATTTATAAGTTACAATCGTTATTATTAACGAAGGAGCCGTTAATAAAAACAAATCACTTTACAATATATATATTTAATATAATAAATTATAAATCGCATCTTGAATTATATATTCATTATAAAAAACGTTCACTACACGTTTCATATATATTGTTCGTCGGCTTGGTTTGATATTATACGGCGATAAAAAGGTTAAATACTACCTTTAATTATATTCTCAAGGCAATTTCAGCGTCACATATACTTCAACATTTGTATTTTTTGGCTCGTTTTACGTTATTTAAAGTAACGAAGGCAACTTTATCCAATTACCTTTTTCACATAAGGTTCAAAGCACTGTTTCAAGGGTAATAGTAGCACTATTAAAATTGATTACGTTATTTTTTTATTAAAAACGTCTTAAATTTGACTTTTAAACTGATTTTTAAAGTTTTCTTTAAATATGGAATACGAGGAGTTATATAACGTTAAGGTGTTATCAGTCTATATACCCATTAGTATAAAGGCTTTCGAACGGACCGTTAATATTAATAGACGCTGGTTAAAAGTAAAGTTTATTATTTTCAATCGTTTTTATATTGTTTTCAGTAGGTGTTATAATAGTAAACACTTGTTTCGGCTGGGCTATAAAATAATTTTATAATACGTAAAATCGTCTTATATAGATAGTATTACCTAAAATCCTTAAGTATATCAGCGTAAATCCGTCGTTTTAGCCGTTCATCGAATTAGATATAAGCTTACGTTATATTTCGAAATTTAATATAAAGGTTATATAAATTACTAAAGGAGGTAATGAATGTAAGAATTTAACGACGATTAACCCATTGTAATATAGGTAATTAGGTTATACTATTCTTTTTACCTTTGTCGTTATATTCTTTTATAATTAGGTGGGGTTTTTCATAAAACTTTTCGGTTTTATACTTAACTTTGTAAACAAAGTGAATTGCAAAATAATTATAAGCGTTATGAACGGCTAGGTTAAAACGTTTAAAACAAAATACGTTTAAGTCGATAAGGGCGGAGATTTCCGTTTAGGTACATTATACGAATAAAGCACTTAAGGTAGTAATAATATTTTTTGACGAAACTTTAGGTTAGGCTCGCGGCTTACCCTTTTTCTTACGTAACAAAATAATTTAAAACAAAGTTATTAGGACGTTTTTTGGTTTTAGAACTAAGGAGGCGTCCTCGACGTTGAAATTTTAACGGGTTTAATATAGATAGGCCGATTTTATTTAACGTAATCTGGTTAAATTCGTATTTTAGAGGTAAGGTTAAAGTTAGATTAGGTTTTAGTCGTCCTACCGTTTCAGACCGTTTCTTTCCACCTTCTTTTTATATTTTCGTACTATTATTTTGTAAAACGTATTCGTTTCGTTCAATAGGTTATCGAGTACATTATAACGTTTAAATTCGTTAATCTTTGAAGGGTTAGTTTATCTTTCTTTCGTTTTCTAAACTAAAACCTTAAATTGTAATGATAAGTTTATCAATTTAATCTTACGTAATCCATTCCTTGTAACTAACGCTTTAAAAATATTATTCTTTATTCGTAACAAGAATAAAGTCGCTATAACCTTAGCTACAACATTAGCCTTTTATATTGTAAATAGTCTTAGGATAAAGTTTGTGTGAATCCTTGGATAGATACCAAATATAAGAAGCATAAAGATAAGTTTATTCAGGCTAAAAGTATTATCAACGACGTTAACACTTATCCAAATAATGAATTATTTAAAACTAATACCTTTTAGTTTTTTTCGTAATACTTTATATATTTTTTTTAGTAATTTATACTATTGTTTACACTTTTTAATCACTTATAGTGATTTTACTACGATTTGAATATAATCGTTACCAGTTATTCGAGTATTTGTACGTTATTCGGTGAAATTGAAAGCTATGCCGGCATCGTACGTAATCCAATTTAGGGGCCCAAAATGAACGTTCAACTCATAGTTAATTAAAGCGTTTTAACAATTTATAATAAAAGCGCTTCGTATAAACTTAGCGACTTAAAATAATATAGCTATATCAACGATGTAAAAGACCGGTTAGTTATTTAGATATATAATATGATTAATTATTTCGTAGTTAAAGTTCATATCGTTTTAAAGACGGAATTTAAACCGTCTTAAGGCTTGTAAGTAAAGTTTGTATTTATAATAAAACTTTTCGATAACTTCAAATACGTCTTTTTTTACATTTATATAGATTACAGCGTAAAGTAATCGTAAAAGGCGTTTTATAACTAAGTATCTGAATCGTCGGTATAAAGTTCTTATTTTTGATTAAAGTTAAGTAAATAGCTTTAATTATACGTACTTTTTGGAAAAACTATAAGTGGCCGAATTGAAGCCTAAACGGTATGAATATGCTATTCAAAGCGAAGAAAAGTTAATTAGCTGTATTTCGAATTTTAATTTCGAACTTGTTAATATTAGCTAATAAAAGTAAAAATAACGTTTTAAAATTTATTACGTAAAATTCAATCGGTCCGAAACGTGTTTTTACAACGACCGTTCCAAGCAACGTCGCCTTATCTTTATTAAATAGGACTTTTTGGTTTTTTTTATCCAGTTTAATCGAAACTTCGGAAATTTCGTTATAAGTGTATCAAATTGTCGTTTCCCGGCTATTAAGATCTCGACTACGTTAGTATCGGATATAATACCCTGAAACCTGGTTTCGTATCTGTTATAAAGGGTAAATTACGATGTTATATTAATGTTAAACACTTCATTCGCATGATTCAGGCTTATAATATGTAAAAAAAGGGTATCTTATAAACCGGTAAAAATACGTCAGGTGTTTTTATCGTCGTAAGTTAATAGATATGCATCGTTTTATTTAAAGTTTTGTTCTCTGGATATGTTTTCGTAAGGGTATATGTTTAATTCGTTATTTATACATTCTGTTGCGACCCAAGCCTGATAGCGGATCAGGAAGCAGGCCAGCATGCAGATGAGCTACTTAGAGCCTGAAGTCCAACACATCAGATAGGGAATACCTCTCCTTTATCAGCAGGGAAATTACTAAGCTAATCACGTGATTAGGATCAGTGGGATCAGTACTAATCCAAGTGATTTAGGATCGGTGGGCTCAGCACTGATTCAAAGGATCTAGTACTGAAGACGGTATGAAGGTACAAATATATAAGGATACGGTCATCACCACATAGATAGTATTTCCTTCATAGCTCTTCAGTTGTCAATCTAAGTATTCAGTCTACACATTTGAATAGCTTCACGGCCTTTGATCATTATTTGCACGGATGCTATATTATTCACTCAGCACCTCTGCTACCTTCTTAATAACATAAACCCCCTGACTCCTTCTATATATTCATAGGTATTTAGTGTAATCATTACATCTTCGTATTCAGCTACGTACATTATAAAATTAGCTTTTATTTGATTTTTAAAATTACACTCGGCTTAAAATTGTCGTTTAATTCGAAATTTCCCGTAAACGGGGTGGTTTATAAACTAGTAACCAATTTTACCGCATACGATATATCGCTTTTGTAAACTTAGAGGGCTTTATATGTCTTTTCGCAAATACTACTATAATTTCGATAGGTTTTTTCTCTTTTCGAATAATCGTTTTTATCTTTAGTTATTCAAGTTTTTTCGTTGGTACTTTTATTTTAAACGTTCGTTCTTTCTCAGGTAAACTTTAAATCTCCGGTTCAAAACGTGGTAAATCGTTTCGGCAAGGTTTGTTTTAGTGGTTTTGGCGTCGCTTTTGGTTTTATCAGTTATAAATGTTAGTTCGAGGCTTATTTATCGTCGTATTAAGGTTTCGAACAATGTTTTAAAGCTTATATAAAAAAATTGAAATCCTTTTTTAATTTAAAAAATATAAAGTTGAAATTCGGGTTCCTTTCACAAGCTTTCATTACTACTTAAATAAACAATTTATCGCTTTTATATTCCGGCTTAAAAGGTATCTAACACTTTTAGAACTTTGCTAAGAAGGTGTTCAGATTTCCTATAGGTTTTTATCGGCGTTTTCTTATTGGTTTTTTACGGATTCCTATATTATACTGGTTTAGTTTTTATCGTAAAGTTTATAATTCATTTCCGTATGGAAGTAAGATTTTAAACGGTTGTAACACTTAACAAATATTTTTTTTATATAAGGTGATATATATACTCTTTTTAGTTTATTCGAAAAATATACCGAATAAAATAATATGAAATTAGGATAACTCAATATCCATTTTTTTACACGTATTAAGTATAACGCGTATTTCATTGTCAAGTACGTCGTATGGTTTACCAATGTAATTATTATCTCTATCTCATAACTTGGTAAAGTTAGTTAACTTTATAGGGTCTCTTTTATCCGTAGGGAAGTGGTATTGTAGGAGGTCGCGATAAAGGTCGTAGTTTGTAGGTATTGGTCCGTAATGTACGTATTGACGTTTTACGCTATTCGTTAAATCCAGGGTTGGGTTGTTTTTTGTGTCCTAGCCGATCTTTTTATAGTTGATCGAGTTGTTTCCGGTATTTCAGCCGCTCCCGCCGTAGTCGATTGGGTTGTTTTCAGTGTTCGGGTAGTTATTTCGTATTCGGTTTTGTTTCGAAATATGTTTTAATGTAGGGGTCTATTATACTTGTGTGGTAAATAAGTATTGTAATCGTTCTTTTTCCTTGGGGTCTTTATTCGTAACTTAAGGTATATATATAGGATTAGGTCGTTTTACGCCTCATCTCTGTTGTTTTAATGACAGTTTCTTTTACTTCGTAAAGTAATATCCTTTTATAAATTCCGTTAGGTATAAATTTTTATCCTTTTAGTATGGTACGTCAATAAGTTATGTTGTTTAGAATAAGGCTTTTTTCAGGTGGCTATTCCTTCCTCCTAAGGTATTAATACCTCTAATTTATAGTTAGATTCGTAAAAATTTGACAATAGCAGGATTTACTATATATCACATATTTAACTTCCAATTTAAAAAGTTTTTATAAAAATTATTCAATAAGTTAGATCCTTAAACATTTTATTTTTAGTAACGGAATATAACGGTCAAAATGTATTTATTTGCCATATATGGGTCGAGATCCTTAACTGGTGAATCGATGGTATTGTTTGAAAAGCACAGGTTGATTTCGTATATTATAGCCTTTTTCATTCCTATATTTTTGACTAAAAGGTTGAAGTTAACGTTGGTTTCCTTTAGTAATGTTAGTTTTAGGTTTATTACTATAGGTGTTTTTAAGGTGTTTTTTGTATGTACTTGGTATGTTAAAACGGTTTAAATTGGTAATTTTAAGTCGTGGTAAGATTTTAAATACGTTCGGATTTCAATATTTAAATTAATTCGTTTTACGAATAGTTAATATAAATTAAATAAAATTAATTAAAGTGATTGGAATAATATTTACTCATACTTATTAGTGTAAATAAGTTTTTAACGATAAATAGGACGTGACTAGAAATCAAATAGGCGTTTTAAATTAGTTTTATTAACATTTAACAGCACTAGGTTGACCAAGAAGCTAGGAAAACTTAAACGTTATGAAGACAAATTTAAAATAAGTAAGGCGAACGTAAAAAGGCAAATAAGATAGAGAAAGTGTAAAGCGAATAGGGTAAATAAGTGGTGTAATTGTAAGTAGATACGTTATATTCCGGTATTTGGTAGTCGATTAGAATTAATATATTGTAACCGATTTTGGTAAAGTAATCGGTGTAAATTGTCGAAAATCGGATAGGTTCTAGTAAAAGGTTTCGAAACTTAGTGATTTTAACTTACGTAGCTTGGTACGTAATAAAATGCCTTCCAAAAAAATGTCTGGGTACATTAAAACACCAAATAAGGATTAATAATAACGTAACAGAGTTTTTAGTAGATAAAGCGCTAAATAAAGGTTAATGGTATCGTACTAAAGTTTTCCTTTTTGAAGTTACTTAGTCTTTATAGTCTTTGTACATGTCGTCGTATAATTCTTGTAAAAACGAAGTATTGGAGTACAAATAATTGGGACCGCTATAACATCCCGTTATAGGTATTTTAACGTGTATTTTTTTCCCCTAAGCTATTTGTAATAGACCAAGTTGGCTATTAATTAGTGTTCTTAAAGTTTTTAGTCTATAATATTTACGTAAATATAAGGTTTTTAAAAAGTAATCAGAATAATTGGAAATTGGGGTATAAATTAAGATAATAAATTAAGAAAAAACATTTAGAGGTGTACACCACAGGTGAGGGCTTATAAGCCCTCTATCCAGAGCATATTACTCTGGAATACTCCTTTTAAACCGATCCACGCATTGCCGTTGGTCAGGAATAGCCATTTTAGACCGATCCATATATGATGCACTTTGCGTCTTGCAAGAGTGCAGCCTGCAGTGTAACACGTTATCGTATACCCTGCAGGAGTGCACCCTGCAATACAGTACACTACTACTTGGCCTATGTATACTATCTATAAGGATATATAGTAATATCCTCAGTATCCAAACCGCTTATAAACCTCAAAAACAGCTAAAACACGACATCTGAATCGTTTACCAAATACATACCACATACCAAACACAGCATTAAAATCGCTTATCACACCACCAAAATTTACTAAAACCCTATATATACACCTTGAAACATTTTCACCGTTTCCATTACCCTATCAATTTTCCTGCGTTCACATTATCCTATTTGCTTTCCTTTGTTTACCTTCCCTTATTTGCCTTAAATTACACCGTTTATTTAAATTCATTTATTATAACGTTCAAATTTATTAGTCACTTAGCTATTATAACACTTATGAAGCGTTAAAATACTAATTTGGAACGCTTAACTAGCCTATAATCATGCCTTATTTTTATTTTATTTAAACTCCGTTAATATTTGAAAACGCCAAACGCTATACTTCAAACGTTTTTTTTTTTTTTTTTTTTTTACTTTCATTTTACGTATTATACGCTTTTATTCAAACCGAATCTCTTTAAACATTATATTCCACACGTAACCAAATCTCATTTCCTAGGCAAAATTACACTTTATACTACTCTAACATTTCTGGTATACGTACAAATTCTCCTTCTAACTGCTTTAATATACCTCGCACTCGTATAACTATAGATTTATTAATAAAGACCTTGGCAAAAGATAGTTAATATATGAACTATTTATTTAAAAACACATTGTTTCGCAAAATCATTTTTAAATAAATGAACCTTAACTTGTAGGATAGTAAGACCGAAGCCTTAGTAAAGAATTCAAGGCCTGTTACGGCAAATATATATATTATAAATACAATATTTAAATATTTTAACGGGGATATAAAAAGAAGCAACTCGTGTATTAAGTTTAGGAAGGACTTTATAAACTGAACATCAGAAATATAATGTATAATAAACGATAGAATCTCGAAAATACTACATAAACAATTATAACAAAGGTTTTAATACAACCGATAGTAATAATGGACGTATTGCGAAAATATTATAAATAACGTTCCGGCTTACTTAAATACCAAAATAAACCGAAGATGAAGTAATAAGCGCAAAAATCGTAAAAGGATACTAATTAAAAAAAATTAAAACTGTTTTTTTAAAATGACAGATGAAAAACGAGGAAAGAATTTGTAAATATAGAGAGAAAAACGCTTAAAAAGACTAAACTCACGCTGAAAAATGTAAACGGAGCTAAAAAAAATTGATAAAAGAGGAAAAAGGGCCATAAAAATCATTTACTACTCGGGTTGAACGAAGATTCTTTCCGAAACTCACTTTCAAACAGAAATGAAAATGAAACCACTCCCGGAATACAATTAATAACCAGTTCGGCCGTAACAAAAGCGGCCTGGACGAGGAAAACTGCTCGTCCGAAAACAGGATGAACGGCGTAAAACGATAATACAAGCTTTACGGACTAATGTTTACCAACTACAACCCTTACTGTAACCTCCTATTACACCGCTTCCCAATTCAAAAAAGCAACTCGACAGAGTTTATTAACTTCATCAAACTATAAAATAAAGAATAGAATCATAGCAGCGAACCATACGACGTCCTTGATAACAAAATACGTATAATACTAAATACATATATAAAACTAGCTATTTAATCGTTACAGTTACATATAATTTTACCCGGTAAACTATTTGATCAGGGTAAAAAGTAATATATGTACCACCTTACGAAAATAAATACATTTACGGAGTATTATAAACACTAAAAGTTATACTTTAATACGAAAATGAATTACGAATTTTACAACAACAAAAAACTAATACTACTTAAAAATTCGTAAAAGAATTCAATGTAAAAACGTTAACAAAACCCCATAAAATTGTTTACCGTTTTATTAGCAAGATTCTGAAAGTGTTAGATAGCCTTGAAACCGGAATATAAAGCAAATGAACTATTTATCCAAATAGTTACCAAAGCGTACCGCGAAAATCTAAATTTCAACCTTACGTTATTTGAGTTGGGAAAAAACTTAAAGGCTTTTTATATAAGCTTTAAAACCTCGTTTGAAACCTCTATATACCGCTAAATGAGCCTCTGATTAGTATTTTTAACCGAAAAAACCAAAGTCGAGAGTTAAATCACTTAAGTAAACCTTGCCGAAACAATCTACCACATCTTGAATCAACGATTGAAAGTATACCCGAAACAAAACAAAACGCTTTAAATATGGCTACAGAAACGAAAGACATTAATTAACAAATTCTCGAAAACCTAAAATAAAGTAATCACTAATAAAAACAACCTTATAACTAAGAACGAAACTTATCACGCGTATAATAATACCTAAGGAAAAGCATACGAAATTTTAAAGGTTTACAAAAATGTTGTATTATATATGATAAAATAGGTTATCGATCAACCCATTACCCAATATATGACTAAATTTAAACTAAACTTTAATTTGAAGTCGATTATATAATTCAAAAGCAGACGAAAGCTCATTTTATAACATATATAACCAATTATGAAGTCGTAAAGGATAAATTTAACGCTTACCTCTATAAGTATACCTTTGAGAATACTTTAAGAAAGACAAACTGAGCTTAAAATCCTAGGATAAAACAACCAACTAGCGAATATTTACGGGTTTATAAAATACTTTGTTTTTAGATGTCGTAAGTTTAAATTACAAAAGTAAAGTGTTAACCGCCTATATAATGTCATAATATACGCTTTTTAATAGATATGATAACCGATTCCAGGCTATTATACCAAATACCGACGTAGTTGAAATTTAAACCGCCGGAAAGCGGTAATTCGATGCGTTCGCGGCGAAATTTCCGAAATTACAGCTCGATCGAACAAAAAAACACCGAAAAGTTCTATTTAACAAAGGAAAAACATTGTTACTGAATACAGTCGTTGTAAATATACGATTTAAACCGGTTACATTTTATGTAATAAATTCTAAAACGACATTTTAGGTATTTTTAACTAATGTAAATAAACTTGGAATTAAAGTTTAAAATACAATCAATTAACTTATTCGCGTTTTGGATAACGTATCTATACAGCTTCGCTTTAAATTTGGACACATGTGGTTTCCCTCCAAATCAGGTATAATTAAAGCCATTTACTTAACATAACTGGAATTAAGGATATAATACCGCCTATTAGAATATATAATTACAAAGCGCTTTTTAAGCCTACTTTACGCTGTGAAACATACTAACATAGGAAAACAAACTTTAAAAGCAATCGAAACCTTTTACTACAAATACCAACTACACTTATAAACCCTATGGAAATTTAAATTCCGCCTTGAAAATAATATCAATTTTAAATACGAGGTACTTATAAATATAATACACCGTAACGGTTATCCAATACTATATAACGTTAATATAACAAGATTATTTTAAACCGCGAAATTCACGCAAAACGTTTTCGTTACTAAATTTTAAAATGCTTTAGTAAATCTTTAGTTAAACTTTTATTTAACAAATTTAAACTAAATTATATATGATACCGACATAGCTTTTGACTCGACCCAATGGTGTACCAAAACCAGAATCGCCAGCAAGAAGTGTAAGTAAATACCGGTAAAAAATTCCATATGTTATTGGAAGGTATACAAGGTACCATAGACTGCTTCATAAAGAATATACAGTATTATATAACAATGAAAAAAATATTAGTTTCAAATAATTAATCCAATAAATAATGGTCAATGTTATAAATAATATATTCAGCTTGAACATTCTAATCTTAATACTTTTTTTTTCGGTGTTTACCCTAAAACCCACACAGATTTGATACCTTTATCTATTACGGTATAAAGGTCAAATTCTGCGAAATAGATTATAATAACCTTATGTTTCTTACGGACTAGAAGTTATATTTCGAAAATATTAGCTATAAGAAATAGGCCGCATAAAACTAACGTTTTAAACCTACTTTTACAGTCTAAAGTCCTGGTTTAGAAAAATAAAGATAGATAGACTAGCCTTTAAATGATTAACGGGTTTAATGGTTACGATATGCTTGTAAACTTTCCAAATAATACGAATTCATTTCTGTGGATAATAGTATGGGAGTACAAAAAGAAAAAGGTAAACGGAATCGATCCGAAACCGTAATACAATTAATAATATCGATGGAACCACTTTTGAGATAATGAATTCAAACCGTAACCAAGTCCTATACACTCCTAGGATATTATTTTTAAACCTCTAACATTATACAAAACCGATCAGACTATATGAACGGAGTCAATAACGCGCCATCGAGGGCGTTCACTTAACTTCAAAAATGAAAAACGCTCCAAAGCTTTCGTTATGAACTCTTTCGTCACTAAAATAAAGGCGGCAAACCGTAAATAAAATTTAAAATTCTGTCGTGAAGAAATTGTTACCATTTTAAATATACTATTTCAACAGTTTATACAAACGAAAATCTCTACCTTAATCGAATAAAGAGTTTATCATTTAAAAAGGTTTAAACAGACGATGAAGGGTACTTATAGGATTATTTCCACCCGCCTAATATATGAGGTAAAAGATAAGACCGAAAAACCCTATAAAAAGGACTACTTTATAATTAAAATGTATAATAACAAAGGTAAAAAAAACATTATAACCTAGTTACCCACTTTATGACAGGCGAATTATCGTTTAATTCTGATATTTACCGCCTCCTTCAACACTCTTTTTAGCCTTTATATTAAACTCCATAATATTACGCAAACTTACACATAGTCGAAAAAGTAGTTTAAATGACGTATTTACGCCTATATACCTATAGACATCCGAAAGCACTATCCGTCCTAAAATATTTTACTTATTATAAAACCTCTTTATGGACTTGCCAAGGCTGGTGTATATTAGTATAATACATATTAAAAGCATTGTAAAAACGGCTCGAAATAACCAAATCAACCTTCGACTCGAATTTATTGGTCTTAATAGTACGATATAAAGGCTTTATACTTATAGGCATACAAACGGAAAAAACGTTAACGCTATATAACGCGTAGTTTTTCTTGGCTAAAATAAGGAAGCTTTTAAAAGTCGGCCTGAAAGAAAAACCCAAGAAGTACCTAACGAAAGACCGTATAATCGACTTTAACAGCATGACAATCACTCTTCAGAATAGAGTTTTAGACTTTGTATAAAAGGAGAAATTAAACGAAGTTGCCCTTGTTAACCTACATAACGTAAAAAAAGCCGACGAATATAAACGTTAACGTACACGTAGTATTTAGGTCGTATTAGTAGCATAGCCAGAGGCGGTATTTAATCTCTTAGTTGTTACATAATATCGAACCTACCCTTGACAACGTATATAAAACGCTTAATAAACGCCTTCGGTAATAAATACACGATTCAAAGAGTGGTTTGTAATTATTACCGCTTAATATACATACTATAAAGCTTTTTATTTTTATTAATAGATACTTGGCTAATAATACCAACTACAACTCGTAAATTAGATTCGTTTTTATTTTCAGCAAAAAGATATCGGTTCAAAACGGGTTTAACTTTCGTAGTAATATTATTTATTAAAACTCGACTAAATATAAACGGGTTATTGGCAATGTTTTAGCCTCGGAAATTTACGGTATAGTTAAAGTAATCCACTTCGGAATTATAATGACAATAACAGTCCGAATAATTATTTCAAAAATTAATTTAACCCCCCCCCGCCTTTAGTAATTTACACTGATTTTTTAACCTCCTACGAAAACTATATAAATCTTAATACTAGAAACGAAAAACGCCTTATAATTGATATTATAGCCTTAAAAGAATTGTACGAAAGCCGCGAAATTGAAGAGATAAGGTAAATTAACGGAAATTTAAACCTAATAAATACAATAATCAAAAACACTCCAAATTAACCGTTAAAAATATTCTTATTAACGAGTACAATTTTCGTTAACATTGTTAAAAAGGTTATATGACCTCGTCCTAATTGGATATTTTACACCTTACGTTTATCGTTTCTCCTTTATTTTACAGGTTAATACCGCTTTTAATATTTTATCGCGGTTTGTATCTGTTATTTGCATCGGTTTTAACATTTTATCGCGGTTCAAATCCACTATTCACATCCTTTTAACCATTTTTTACATTTTCTCGCTATTTCGATGTTTTATTCACGCCACTTTCAATATATTGTCACTTCGCATTTCTGTTACTCAAACCTTACTGTAATAACTTTTACTTCTTACCTTTAATGTTTATTATTTACTTTTTTTTTAAAGAAAAAACAATTATATTATTATATAATGAACTATACTAGTGCTGAGCACGTCGGACTAAGCATAAAAATAGGCAGTTAGTCGCTGCCAAAGGGGGAGGGAGAGGGCAACGCCGCGTCCTTATCATTCTTCTCCTTACCACCATCCCCCTCATTACTAGCACTACTACTCTCGCCGCCATCAACGCTGTTACCGACGCCACCGAAGGAGGGGCCCCGCGCCTTAGGTCTAATACCTTTTGGCAAAGGCGCGGTGGAGTTTTTACTTTCTTTACGGCAACGTATAATAACGTCGTTGAATTCGCCTATGTAATACATACGAAAGCCCCCCTTTTAAGCGGAAATGACGATTGCCGTCTCTTTAAACCGCCGGTTAACGCCTACTACTAATTAGCATTGGCTTATTTTGGTAATTTACAAAAGTGGTTGTTTTTAAAAGCGCTCCAAATAATATATTTATATAAGTGAAAGATTTGTATTCATGGTGAGGATTATGAATATAAAGTAAACTTACTATAGAGATGGCGGGCATGCAACAATGGATCAGCTTACAACTCTAAAACCACCTAAATAAAGACGTATGCTTTTCTAGTTCGTTAGTAACGATAAAAATAACCAGATCGACCTCCGCTTTGATAGCAATCGTTAATAAACTTACCTGCCGCCGCGGACGCAATATACGTCACGTAAATCCTATCTATTCGCAGCCCGAGACTACGGACTCGAGTACGCCGTTTATACGCTATACGCGCTGAAAAAGCCTTGCGACGCATATTAACGAGTCTTAACTCGAGGCGGTGGGTGAGGTCTACCGCCTTCGCTTTATTTATAAAGAAAAATATAATACGAATTAAATAGGAAATTAATAATACAAATCGAGTTATAACTTTATCAAGCTACGTTTTCGGCAACAAAAGGGGGTAGCCATTATTAGTAAGAAGTTTTTCACTCATAAGGAAAATTTAAGGTTTGTAACCTTCGGAACTATTTAATCCTCCCATTAGGGGTTGGAAAGAAAGGGGGAAAGGAGAAAAAGGGAAAAGGAGGTTGGGGTATTGGCGGCGGCAGCGGTGACGAAGGGCAAACCGAAGATAAAGGTAGGGATAAATGATATCAAGCCGGAGGAGGCGGAGCTAGAGTTAGCGATAGTAGCGGCAAAACAGGCGGTAATAGCAGCCGCCTCTTCTCTCTTGCGCATACGTGCTAAACGGCGCCTTATGCTCTTGTTTTTACGCGGTATCTAATTGAAAAAGCGGTTAGTATATGAGATTATTCAAATAACCTACCTATATAAGCGGTTTAAATAATTAATTGAAATAGTGGTTTAAGTATGTATATATTAGTTGACTGATTGAGACTTACATTATAAGGGAGGGCGCGTCGTTAAAAGAAAGAAAAGTAAAGAAAATTTTACCTAAATCAATAGTGATATATATTTTTATACTAACCTCAAAACACGTAATAACAACAATTACTCCTTCACAACCACACCCTTATAGGGATCCACAACTATGCCGCTATTAACAACCATGCTATTACCAATTTCCCAAATCAATTAGAGTTTTACTATAATCACTATGTAATGATCACACTAAATACCCGTGAGTATATAGAAGGTGTCAGAGGGTTTATGTTATCAAGAAGGTAGTAGAGGTGCTGAGTAAACAATATCGCAACCGTGCAAGTAATGATCAAAAGCCGTGGGGCTATTCAGAATATACTGAGACTGAATACTTAGATTGACAACTGAAGAGCTATGAAGGAAATACTATCTATGTGGTGATGGCCGTATCCTTATATCCTATGGCCTTCATACCATCTTCAGTGCTGAGGCTCACCGGTACTCACTGAGGCTCACCGGTGCTCACTGAGGCTCACCGGTGCTCACTGAGACTCACCGGTAGCTCAGCTGCATGCTGGCCTGTTTCCTGACCCGCCAACGTGCTTGGGTCATAACACACTACCACGATTATATTATAACCAAACTGTTATTACGTAACCATATAAAACGAACCATAATATTATTAATCGTTACTACTGAATTATAGATATAAATTGTGTTACAAACTAAGCTGTTACTACTCATTTACGGATACGGGCCGCGCTATAGAAAAAAGTTTACCTATATAGATATTACCATATATTTTTATAATTTATAAGCGGTTATGCTACAAATTCTGCCTCTATCAAGTTCACAGTTACGTGCCACTTTGTGAGGTGTATTCCTACAAAATTCATAATAACATACCACTGCTTAAAAGTGGAATTATCTGAGTGTATGTTAAAGTGTTACTGCCTAGGTAAGAGGTTATAAGATCTTATCTATGGCGTGTACTCTATGGATGACTCTTCTCCTTTTGATTTTTTTTATATCCATCTTTAATACAAACACCAATCTTTACGATTACTATTTTACTCTTTAAGTTCACATGACTAGGAATAGACCTTACCGATAAATACGGTATTATATTGTGATAAGAATATTGATTATCAGTTATTATACGGAAAAACAATTATTATAGTACTGAAAAACCTATTATTATTGTCTATTGAAATAGATTTTACAGAGTATTAGTAAGTACATAAAGTGTAAAAAAAATGATATAAAGTTGAATCACGCTTGATATTAAGACTTTTAAAGTTTGTATTATATGAAATATTCATTTCTGTTAAGTGTTTCATTTATAAAATTATTATTTCAATATTTATTATCTATTTTCAGTAAAGATAAAAAGCTCATTTAATACGGTTGCATATTTTTGAAGTATTTCATCATTAGTTTGGTTATATAATCTGAAAAGAATCTGGGAAAGTATTTTGAAGAAATTGAGTTTTAGGGTGGTTTAACAAAGGTTGACCTTATAAAGATTGTAATTAGAGAAAGATTGGAGTTGATTTTTTTTAGGATTAGGTTGAGAGAAAGGTTTAAAAATTGTATTGAAAATTGTTAATGGATAATCATAAGTAGGGGTATAATTTTTGGACTTTTTAGAAAAACGGTAGAGATTCAAAATGTAGTTGTAGTATAAACAATTATAATATAAGTTTATATATTATAAAAACATTATATGGAGTTTGGTTTCAATTATGTGTGGCTAATGACGCAAATATAATAGTTATGCAATAATCAATAAATTATATGATCAACACGTTGATTTTTTTGAATATTTGATTGGAAATGCCGATTAACTATTGTATAAACTTGGATATTGATTACAATTAAAGATAGGTTTCTGTTTATATATTCATTAAGAGGTATTCTAACTAAATATTTCCGATAAAGTATTGAATTTTGATAATATTTGAGGTTCTATTATCGATTGCTTCGTTGTTTCAAGCGATTAAGAAAATATTTCTTGATTAAAATTAATGTTTTTGAAGAAAATTGCGAGACATATAAATTATATTATTCAATATTTATGGAGATAGTACTTAAATAAAA
This sequence comes from Anisogramma anomala, assembly GCA_038502455.1. Classification (NCBI taxonomy): domain Eukaryota; kingdom Fungi; phylum Ascomycota; class Sordariomycetes; order Diaporthales; family Gnomoniaceae; genus Anisogramma; species Anisogramma anomala. Next base: position 987,623 of record JASMMZ010000008.1, on the reverse strand, counting down.
ACGACGTGAACTTCAAGTTATGTCTTTTGTTTATTTATCCTAGATTTTACCCGGAATTGATTGTACTAATCATTTCATTTTCGTATTAGTAATTATAAATAGTGTCTTTAAAACTAAACAAATTAATAGATGTGATGTGTTTTTATAAAGGTGCATAACTTATCCGTAAGTTATTAAAAGTATTAACCATTTGCTTTTGGAATCAGGAATATTAATTTGGGTCATTTAAGTTGAAGAAGTTAATGTATAGGATGTTGGTAGGGCTTTAGACGTTGCAATGTTATCAATTCGAGACGTGGTCGAAGTAATAGTAGTATTGCAATGGTCAAGTGGTGGATATATTATTCTAGGTTCGGTAAACCCTATCCAGTCTACACACTGATTTGTGTAGCTAATTGTTTGGCTCGTACACTAGTGTAAAATGGGTTCATACTATACTTATTTTTTAGTTAATACAGTAAACCGATAAAACAATATACTCAATTTATAGTTGATATAGTCAATTTTACTATAATTAATGTTAAGTTACTGTACTATAATTACTACTATTCCAACACTGGCGGCTTTTCATTTTGTACGTGTACGTTAGTATCATCGACCAATTTTTTTCGGTTATTACTAAGTTATACCCACGTTAACAAACTAGATCCCTGCTAATTTCGCAGTTAAATTAATTTTAATTTCCTCAATTCGCCTCACGGCTCCGATTTCCGAGTTTATCAACTCCTGTATATGAGTTTTCCGCTTCAAATTTATATTAACATTCGACTTAACTGTGTTAATTAACAAATGACTGGTTTCAATTCCCTTGCAGTTTTTCAGTTTACCACATTCTTATTCGCTAATATGTAATTTAAACTTAATAGTTGACCTATTAACATAACCCTTAATATATATATTTAGTCTATCATTATTTACAAACCCTTTCAAGTCCCTATTCGGCTTTATTGTTATTATAGTATTAGCGGAATTACTTTTACTATAAATTCATCGGAATTTTTTAATTTACTTATCTTCGTAAGTTTTATGAAATGCTATTACATCGATCATTAGGCGTTTTTACTAATAGTTTTGAGCTTCAAAAAGTATTCAAATAGGCTTTTCAAGTCGATAAAAATTATCACCGGGATAAAAGAAATCCTTAATTACCTAATATTAACGTTAAGTTTTCTCATAATGCCATGCCTATATCAAAGTTGTATATTATACCGCAAAAATTTAAAGTTAACACGCTTTTTGTAATATTTTTACATTTAACAAAGATTTAATAAATCAGTTTTCCGACAATACTAAAGTAGTTCTCGTATATATTTTCGTTTACTATCGTTATCAAGGAACCGATTGGTAATAACAGGTTTTCATTATTTTTCAAAAAAGCTGTTTATGGAGATTATCAATTTAAATCTCGATAAGTCGATTGGGACTATATTAATTTCTTGGATTAAGTTTCGCATTTCTAACTATAGATCTTTATTCAGTCGGTTAAAGTCTTTATTCTTTAGGTTTTTCATTTGTAATACAATCTATAGGTTGTAAAACGCCTTCGGTTAGTATATAATGGTAATATAATTACTACGGACGCGTTATTCAAAGTACCGTTTAGCTCTGATTACATCAGTTTTGTCAATTATGACAAAGTAAACGACTTGACACTTTTAGCGAAAATTAAAGTAAATATTGATACTAAGTAAACGTATTAACGATTTATTAAAGTTAAGTTGTTTACCCTTCACTAGAGTTCCGACTGGCTTATAGTTCCAGAACTTCATGTCCTTAATCACTTTTTATTCTGATGTTATGAAACCATAAGTTTTAATGAAAAGGTTATCGTTAGTTTGTATTCCTATTAGGCCGAAGCTTTCCTTTTATGTTACCAATAAATACGGCTTATAGGTTGAAAACTTTATATCCAGCCTTGACTCAATGTGGGATTGATAGGTTAGGAACTAATGAACACTTGTTTTAGCCAATCTATAAAATAGCTTAATATATTTTATTACCGTCCCCGGAGTGTGCTTGTTATATAATTCCTATGGTAATTCAAGTAAAACGATTCGTTGTAAATCGATTAATAATTATTTGTACGCTTACGTTATATTACGGTTATTAAAGGTGAACTTTATTTCATTTTTGTTTAGTAAACTTGCTGATAAAGCGACCACTAAGCGCTAATTGATTTTCTCAATTGTTGGCAACTATATAAAGATTCAGTCTTTAACTTTATTACCGTATCCTTAAAAGATTGGACGTAGATTTTTATACGGCTTCCCCGTGGTTTTTCCCTTCATCTTGTGTATTATTCTCGATTTCAAGATCATAATATTTCGGTTTTCAAAGTTAAAGTCGTTCTCAAACACAAATTGTACGACTTTTAGTGTTAAAAGTCTGTTAATTTTAACTTTATCGTTTTTAAAGGTTTGCCGAAGGTTTTGATAAAGCCTTATACCTGAAGCTTTATAGCTAAGTTTTTATTATCCTTTTCTTTCCTGATAACGTAAGTAATATTGTAAATCCGGTCCGGTATATATTTTTCGTTTTTCATGTTTCTCCTCTTTAGTAGTCGTCCGCGCTAGCAGCTTTTTATTAGCTTATTTATCATATGAGAAGAAGAATCATGTTAATTCATTCGCCTAACTTGATGTTTTTTATTGCTATCGTTAATCGCTTTAATATAGGGTTTAACTTGAGTTATACAAAAGTTTATGGGATTGTTAATAGTTTTAATAACTACTTCAAATTTACTATACCTCAAATCTCAAATAAGCCATTTCGTTTGCCTGGTTCCAGTTATACAAAAACTTCACTATATAATGGTAAAGTAAGTATGTCGATCGTCGTGTGGCTATTTCTAGTGTTAAAGGCATTATTAACCTCACTCATGCTGATTTCTTCCGTAGTTTTTTTAATACTTTACTGTAGGATACAACCATGTTCTGGGTACTTACTAAATAGTATAGATTCACTCGTTAGGCGTAGATATACTCCGAAGACTAAAAAAGTTGGTACCAGACCATTAGGATCCGCAGTATTATTCAAGTTCTTTACCACTATTTAAAGACGTATTTCTTAATTCGTGAAGTTTCTAATTTCTAGTGTAAGGATATCGTACGCTTTACAAAATAGTATGTGTGCCCTTTTAACCTTTCCAATATTACAGTAAGTCCTAACAAACACCTGTTTACATTGGATTCCTTATTATGGTCCGACCTATGAAGGGATGCTAAGTATGTTTCAAACGGTGTTAACAATTTATGTACTAATAAAGACTAGAGAAGTTTGTAGAGGTCCTTTATGCAGGACTTATATGTTCGGTCCGTGCACAATCCGTTACGTACCCTCATACGTAACGTTTACGGACTGCGTCCGGACCATGACCAGGTCAGGTATTATATATTACGTTACGTATTTAGTCACGTAAATTAAAAGTTGAATGGCTTATAGCCTAATTTTATAAAAAATTCCCCCCTTTATTGAAAAACCGTTAAAATTACGGTATTTCGCCAGTTGAAAAATGAGTACGGATTGTGTTTGTATAAGGAGCGAACCGGGCGCGAGTCGGGCGCAACCCATGTTATCGTTTAGTTACAATTACTCCATATAAATAGCTGTATAAAGAATAAATTTCTTCGATTTCAGTCCTCATATGTATTTAAAAACAGCCCTTACCGTAGCTCGTAACCCTTCTTTCCCCTCGTTAATTCACTTTTCTTTACCTATTTCCATTGAATATCTTATATTAGCGTTAGTTATAGCTTTTCTGTTCAATCTTCGTTATAAACTTCATTTCTCAACGGCCTTTCATTACTGATAGTTCTTTCTTTTTAATATAGTCGACGTTTTCAATAATCCTAATATAGATTATACGGCCACTGCCGCTTTTAATTGTGATAATTAGCTCCCTGATAAGGTATGGTATTTATTTATACCTTAATATCCCTATCGCTAGTTATATCACGTAATACACTTATGTTACAAGTGACCTTTGCATATTTGGTCATAACGAAGATATGGTTAAATTTCCTCTTTTATAGGTGAAAGATATTTATAAAATTTACACAAATCGTTTGTTAAACTTAAGAGTAATTTTGACTTACGTTCGAATTTACCTCGCTTATGGATACCGCGTAAATCATAAGGTATGTAATAGGTTAAATTCAAAAATTGATTTTATGAGAGATACGAATACCTATTAACCATCTTTATAATACGTTTAGGAGATATATTTGCTAAACGTTTCTCCCGGTTTATAAATTTTATTACAATAACTCATCATAATTCTTTGAAAAGTCTTTCTTTATTATATAACCCAATTGTAAACGTTAAGATAATTTTCCGAATTATCACTTTGTTTTTGCTTTTACTTCTTTCAAATTAGTTTACTAATTTACTCATTTTACGATATCGTTCGTATGTAAAATGTCTTATTTATTATGGCTGTATATATTACTATGCCCTAAGCTATATTCCTCTGCCCGATCTTCCTTCAAGTTTCGTTGTTATTTAAGAATCATTTATCCCTATTTTCCATCGTCCAAAATTATATGCCGTTTAAAAACTATACCTTAATTAGTATTATTTTCGTCCTGATTGTTGTTAATATATGTCGTGAACCTTGTCATACTTTCATTTAAATAGGTTATAATGTTGTTATTACTCAAGTTATATAACTTCTAGCTAATATAAGTTACGAATTATGAGATGTAATAAATAATATTAAAAAGTTAACTATAAAAGCCTTTTATTCGTTTTTATTTTATTTTTTAACCTTTTATAAGAACAGGTTAACCGAGTTAACCGGGAGTATGTTAATAACCATTCCCGTACCGAACGCCTGGTTCGAGCGTAAACAGATGTGTTACAATTCTTTATGTCCTGTTCAAAGAACCGTTTTCCTTACCCCACCCCGCGTTATCCGTCTTTATCAACGTTTTCCAACACCCGTCCCGCTCTGTGCTATTCGCCTTTATCGGCGTCGTCTAACGCCCGCCCCACCCCGCGTTACCCGCCCTCGTTAACATTTCCTAACACCCGCCACGCTTCTTTCTATCCGCTCCCACCGGCGTTTTTTAACTCCTAGGACCAGGTATAATGAGGGCTCTAGCTCCGTCGCCTTTTTCGTTCTGAAAAGCAAGAGCATTATAATAATGTCCTACAGGTAAATTTTAGTAGGTCTTTAATAGAAGCCACTTTGCGGTCGAATAATTGTTCGAAAAATCCGGATAGTATATATCCGGTCCTATATAATATATTATAATATAATAACAATGAATTTCTTCCACTCTTCGTTATTAATATATTTATTTGAGGGTGAAGGCAACTTATTTGATATAAGCATTGTGATACGTATATGACGCCGACATTCAAACTCTGGGTTATTATAAAAACTATACGTCCTTTTACTTCCATTTAGATTAATATAAATTTATAATATGTTTGTAATTGTAATGAGTTTCCCTTCAATTCATCATATCCCTTCTATTCGATCAATCTATAACGGATAATACTCATTCTAGGTTTTAAAATTAATATATCTTCAATTGTAAACCTCTCGTATATATTATCGCCTGTATCGTCTGCGATGAGGTCCTGGACCAGACGAGTTTCGGATAATATTTACAAAAGTAAGGGGTTTGTCATTACTCGTTTAAGCAAATTTATGTAAAATACAAAGTATTTAACAAAGATATTTAAAACCGTTGGTAGGGCTTTAGACGTTGCAACGTTTTAGATTCAATTGGTCGAAGTAAAAGTAGTATTGCATGGTTAAGTAGTGTATGTATTCTTTTATGTTTGGCAGACCGCTAGCTGGTCTGCGTAGTAATTTGTACAGCCAATTACTTGGCCCGTGCCTTAGAATGAAGTGGGAGTATACTATACTTGACTTAGAGTTAAAACAATAGGATCACAAAAAACAATATACTCAATTTGCAGTCAGTATGGTTAATTTTACTTTTAGTAAAGTTGACCTACTGCACTGCAATTACTATTATTCCAACACTGGAGGCTTGTTAGTTTGTATGCTTACGCTAGTGTGCTTAATTAATCTTTTCCAATAATCGTTCAATTGCGACCTCGTTAATTGATCAGACCTCTATTAATTGTAGTTGACTTTTACATCTAGTTACATCTATTTACATATAAATCAACCCCATTTTCTATTAATTTCCTTACGGCTCCGAGGTTCGATGCTATTAATTCCTATAAAAAGTTCTTTTCCCACAAGCCTGAGCAACCTTTTCAACTATTCTAATTAAACAAGTTGTTATCGTTAATTCCCTACCATATTCCAGTTTGCCACCAGTTTTCGGGTATATCTTTGACCGCCGCTATGTTACTTGGCCTTACCGGGCGAACTTTTAACGTAACCCTAGATACGTATAGTTAAACTATTTCTATCTATAAAAAATATATGGGCCTTATTTAATAATACGTTTTTCATAACGTTAGTAGAATTATTTTCCCTGTTAATTCACCGGAACTCCTCGATTTTCCTGTTTTCGTAAGCTTCTTGGAGTGCCATTACATCGATTATTAGGCGTTTTTGCTGGTAATTCCGAGCTTTGAAAGGCATTTAAACAGACTTTTCGAGTTAATACAAATTACTACCGGAATAAGAGGAATCTTTATCTATTATCTGGTAATAACATTAATGGTTTCCCATAGTAACATGCCTATATTAAGGCTACCATTATGCCGTAAACCTTTAAAGTTAACATTATTTGCATAATCCTCTTATATTTGAATGATGTCTAATAAACTAGGTTTCTGATAATATTGAACTAATCCTTTCTCCTATCTTTATTAACGAGGGTTATTAAAAAGCCGATTTATAAAAATAGGTCGGTGTTATTTATAAAGAACCCATCCATAAAGATTATTAACTTGGCTCTCGATAGATTAATTGGGACCATATTAATCCCCTAGTCCAGGTTCCGCACCTATCACTTAAGCCTTTCATTCATCTGGTCAAATTCGTTATCTATTAGATTCTATACTTATACCGTAATAAATAGGTCGTAAAAGGCCTCCGGTTAACACAAAATGGCGATATAAATACCTCAAACACATTATTTCAAGTACCGTTAAGCCTTAGATACGATAGTTTTGTCGATTGTGTTTAAGTTAGCAACTTCGCCCTTTTATCGAAAGCTAAGGCCAGTATTAACACCAAGTATACGGATTAATGATATATTAAAGTCAAATTAGTTACCTTTCATCAACGTTGTAACCAGCTTGTATTTTGAGAACTTGCAGTTCTTAATCGCCTACTTTTAAGAAATTACAAAGCCAGCTGTTTCAACGAAAAAGTTATTGCTATTCTGTATACCTTTAAGGTCGAAGTTATTATTTTATTTTATTATCAAATACGTGTCGTATATTAACGACTTTATACCTAACCGTAACTTAAAGTATAATTAGTAAGTTATAAACTAATGAAGTTTTGTTTTGACTAGTCAGTATAGTAGCTTAATAAATCGTATTACTGTTTCCGAAAGATAAATAAAACGTAATTCCTATAACAATTCCAATAAGAGGATCCAATAAAAGTTGGCTGCTAATTACTTATATGCTTGCATTATACCTCAGTTATAAAATATAAAATTACTTTTAGTTTTAGTTAATAAACTTATTACTAAATCGATTATTAAACGTTATTTAATCTCCTAAATCGTTGGAGATTATATAAAAATTTTATCTTTACATTTATTATCGTATCTTTAAGCGATTAAATGTAACTTTTTATACAGCTACACCATAGTCTTACTGTTAATCTCGTAGATAATTCTCGACTAAAAGATTGTGACGTTTGGGTCTTAAAAGTTAAAGTCGGCTTTCGACACGAATTATATTTTTTTTTGAGTTAATAGTCCGTTAATTTCAACCTTATTAGTTTTCTCAAAGAGCTTTCCAAAGGTTTTGATAATGCCTTATATACGAAGATTTAATGTCAAGTTTTTGTTATCTTTTTTTTTATAACTTACCTAAGCAGTATTAATGATACGACTCGGTCTATATTCCTTCTCTTCAATATTCCTCTTTTTTGGGGATCATTCGCGCCGGCGGTGTTCCATAGATTTGTCGATAACGGGTAAAGGAAGTTATTATTAGCTAGGTAGCTTAACTTAAGGATATACTTCGTTAATTTCCCTAATATAAAGCTTAACCTAGGTGGTACGGAAAGTTACGGAGCCGTTAGAAGTTTTAACAATTACTTTAAAATTAGTGATACTTAATGTTTTTTATAGATCCTCTCATTTTCTCGACTCCCGCTATACGAGAACTTTACTTTATAATGGAAGAGCAAGTACGTCGATAATCTTAGTACTGTTCCTCATATTAAAAGCGTTATTAATTTGGCGGCGTGCCGATTCTTTTCGTAGTTCGTTCAATGTTTCGCCGTAATCTATAGCCCATTTTTAGGTACTTTCTAATAACAGAGATTCATTCGTTAGGCGTAGGTACTCTCAAAAGACTAGTAGCGTTGATATTAGACCGTTAGAGCCTAAAATATCGTTTAAATCATTTATTGCTATTTGAAAACGTGCCTCTAGGTCTATAAAGCTTCCAATCTCTAGCTTAGGGATATTATACGTTCGTCGAAGTATTACGTATACCATTTTAACCTTCGTAGTACTTTAATAAGCCTTTATAAATACTAATTTACACTGGATACCTATTATCTTAATATCTTCCAAAAACTTCGTCACCGCAAAGTTGATATTAAAAATGTAAATAACGACGTTAAGTAGATCCAATTACGTATTGATCTACAACATCCTTAACGCCTCCCACGTATTCTTTACCGATAGTAACTTTAAAAATTTAACTCCGTAAAAAGAGGTTATAAAATTAAATATATGAAAAACAGGCTTGTTATCCAAGTAATACACATAAATAAAAACCTTATAATGAAAGTCCTTATCGTTTTTAATGCAAATTTAAATTTTCGGGGGGCATATATATATTTTCTTTACAGTGGTAATGAAATTTTCGATAGATTTCGAGGTAATATATTCCACATCTTTGTATATTACACATTTTAGAACTTTAAATAGTCTATTAATAGCTAGGTAGTTGAATCACTAGTATAATTAATATCTTTTTAAATTCGTTAAGTTTAATATCACTACCTTCAAGTCTTCAAGATAAAATTATAGGTACTTTTATTTGAAAGCGAGGTGAAACCTTTAGCCGTTTTAAACCAACTTATTAGCGTTAATGTTAATATTAACGCCGAGCGTTTTTATATACTTTAAAGAAAGAAGTAAAGGTGTAAGGGACTTAAGCATGTGGAATAGAATCGATTAAACAACCGTTCAAATTACTGTTGTCCCTAATAACGATAGTTGTTTACCTAGTTCGAAGCTATTTTTAACCTCAACAATATCGTAACGATTAATCTCAGTAGGTATAGTGTTTTACCTCTATAATGCTACATATTACGAATAGCTTCCTATTAAGTACCTTATTTCCCTTGTATTTAGAATAATACCTTAAAACGTATGATTCGCGTAATGATTGCGGAAATTAAAGATGTGTAAGGAGTTAAGGGCTTGGTTAGGGTAAAGGTAAGGATCTTTAACACCTAAAAGGTATAGGAAAGTGTGGTCGGCTAATTACTAAGTCGCGTTAGGGACAGTATTTTTATACTACTTCATTTTCTTAGAAGTATCGTTACCGTTAATTACATCGTCACCCTCGAAGTTTAAGATATAATCCAAGTAGTTTTACTCAAAAGTAGTAGGGTACTAAATGTAATACATTACTTTTTTGTTAGTACGTTCGGTGGGATAGTAGAGAATTAATCAATATCTAGATTTACTACTGATTTAATATCTCTTACTATTATTACGACGATAAATTTTACAGTTAATAGGTCCGCTTAAACCTTGACCTTATTAGTGTTAACGTAGCTATTTACTTTAGTTTAATACCATTAGGTAGGATCTTAAATGTTAAGAGCGCTTATAGCTGTAGTTTCGATCGATGTAATTAACCACCGCGAGGTTTTCCCCCTCTACGTTAGGGAAGTTGCAAACTTAAGAGTATATACTAAGCTAATTTGATATACGCGCTATCATAGTTGTAAGCGAAAAGCGTAATTAGTTAAATAAGCCTTCGCAGGTGGTATTTAGGCGTTATAAAGCGTATTTAAACCCGCTAACGCCCGTGACGGCTGCCCATACCTGCTCGCGAAGTGTGGCTTCGCTAGCGTATGCTTTCCTTATTACCTGTTGGCACAACATAAACTTGTGAAACATCTAATTTAACATATCCATTAGTATTTAATCTTCTTTCTTCTTTGCTATTATCATAGTTCACATCGTAGTAGCCTAATACGTATAGAATTAAGTAAAGTAGACATCGTATTCAAAGTGATTTTTTATACTATCGTAGACTTTATGGAAGGTAGTTGTTTGGGTTAGAATAGTTAGGTAGTAATTCTTGGCGTGCTTTCGGAGGATTTCAGAAAACAGTAAGTAAAAACTAGAAGGAGAAACCTATATCCACTTATAAATGTTTAAAAAGGGCATTATCTTCGTATTAAGAAGGTTATAAAGCTTCATGTTATACTTTTCTGCGTCGTTCCAAATCTTAGCGAAGTCCGTAATAAGCTTATAGTTAATGTTAACCATCTTAACAAGTTTTGAGGGAAGGTCGCGTTAATCGTCCAAGTTTTTATTGGTATTTACTGTCAGTTTAAGCCTTAAAGCCTCCGAAGTACAGTGTTGAGGGTAATTGCCAGTCGCCTGGTTCAAAGGGTAAAATCTTGTGGTAGGAACTATAGTGGGCTCGCACGTATAGAAGAACCTATTGTAGGAAGGTTTTTAAGGGATCTGACGGCTTTGATTAAAGCGCTATGGGACAAGGTTCTAAAGGTGTTGACTATTTTTCTTAATTAACTAGTGGAGAGCACCAACGTTAATTTTTCTTGCCGTGTTGACAGCTTCTATTTTATGTGCCTTGCCACCGCTAAAAGCTTAATCTACGTTATCATGTGAAAGTGACGGGCTACCGATCCTATTAACAGGTTGCTTATCGTTAACTTATAAAGAGGCTTGCTTCAACTAGTGACAAAGGGAAGGTCCTTTAAAACATGTATAGGAGCGTTAAGAGTTTTTAACGCCCTTATCTTTCCCTCACTGATTTTAAGAATTAGGATCTCAAGGGGGGTTTTCCAATTAAGCTAGTTCAAAAAAAGTTTCAGCTAGTCCTAGTAAAGTCTTTTTTCAATGTGAATACTACAACTGGTGATTTACTTTTTTACTTTAACCTTAACCGTACGTTGGATTATCTTCCATATGTCAAGTTTTTAGTAGTTAAAGAACTTACGGAAATCTTAAAAGGCACAGCGTTACGGCCGTAGTCGTTACCGAAGTCTGTATCTAGGATGTACTGGCCAATGTAGTTGGATAAGTAAGCCTTAGTTGAGGTTTCGTTAACATCCGTAATTTAAAGTTGTTTATCGTAGTAGTCAACGAATATAGTTTCAAGGGCTTTAACTGCCTTTATGTATTCTTAACCAGGTGTTATCTTGATTTTCTGGCTTGTGTAGTACTTAGTAGTGTGGAGTAAAGTAAACTTGACTATTTGAGAGCGTAAGGACTTAGTGTTCTAACGTAAAGTTGCGTGGGAGCTTGCCGATTTAGTGTAAAGTTATGTGACATAGTTTTCTTTGCACGACTTGGTGTTTCTAGGTGGTTTCGCTTAAAGCAGCAACCTTGAATATTAAATTAACATAGGGGGGGGGGAGAAAAAAGTGAAGTAGGAGCAAAGGTTTGGTGTAAAATAGTAAGGTTGAAGGTCGTTATTGTAGGTAGAAGACAAAGGTTTTTTGTTATTTTGTCTGTAGGACTTAGTCGTTTTTATAGTAGTAGTACCCGTAGTAGTAATAACTTAGTCATTTGCTAATTTGCTGAACTTTAAGACTTTTTATAGTTAATATTAACGTCTTTAAAAAGGATTTGTAAAGATTTCTTAATGTTTTTGATAGAAATGCCGTCACTACTTCTAAACTGCCATAAAAATCGACGCAGCTTAAAAGTCTTTTTTACTTACTGCCGTGAAAACCAACGCAGTTCATAGGAGCCTTTCAAAAAATCTTTCCTCAACCCTAGCCGTCATTTAACGCAGAAAGTAGCCGGAACATAGCTTCTTCTTCTACTTACCTAATTTATGTTTAACTCAATGAGCATTGATTAGTGTTGGTAGAGCTTAAGAAATTACAACGTTGTCGATAAGATTGGTTAAAGTAACAGTAGTATTGTGTGGTCAAGTAGTGGTTATATTCTTCTAGTTTTGGCAGACTGTTAGTCGGTTTGCGTAGTAATTTGTATAGTCAATCGCTTGGCTTATTCCCTAGTGTGAGGTGGGCGTATACTGTACTTGACTTACAGCTAATACAATAGATGCATACAAAACAATACACTCAATTTTCAGTCAGTATATTTACCTTTATTGTCGGTAAAGTTGACCTACTGCACTGCAATTACTACTATTCCAACAAAAACGATATTTAATAGATTCGAAACGTTTATTATACGATATTAATTATAAAACCAGGTCAGTTTTTTTATTTTCCAATTAGTTTTAATATTATGTAATTGAAGCCAAATTTAAATATTTACTTTGTATCGTTTCGCCAGGTATTGCGGACGATTTATAATTTCATTTATTCATTATTAAACGTATTACATATGTATTGAAATTAATTACATACCATTATATAGATTTAAAAAAAATAGTTCGTTTCACCGGATTCATTATTCAATTCGTTTCCTCATTTACTTTAAGGATAAGGGAAAATTTATATTTATTAATTAGTCGATTCGTAGTGAATCCGAATATCATTAATTTTCGGTTATTCAATGTTGATTAATAAATTTAATGATATATTACTTCGTTCAATTTCGAAAGAAAATTGGTAATCTGCAAGTATTGTTGAACCCTTTAATTTACCCATTTATTATTATTATCCGTTAAAAATATTATATCGTTCACAAATGCTATTTAACTTTGATTAAAAAACATAAGGTTATTAAAAAACACTTATTCAATCCAAGTCTCGATTATTAATAATACATTCGAGAAATTCATAAAATCGCTAACATATTTTACAAAAACACTTTGCATATGATTTGAAAATTAGAAACTACATAATCATTCATATAATATATTTGGAAAATCTGTTCGTAAAAATGACTAAATATCGTAGTTTAATATCGAAAGCCGGTAGGCTAATTATAAAGTTAATGAAAATATAGGACTAGTCACGATTTAGGATAGAAATTGGTTAAAGAAAAACTTGTCGTAAGGTACGATGAGGTTTTATAACGTTATACTACATATATATTCGATAAAAACTTTGAATATTTACTATTATTCTTTTTCATAGTAGTTCTGTCAAAGTACCCAAAACAAAACTTTTTTACATAGATATTATATAATAAGCGAATCATAAGTTTATTGTAAAACCTTCGTTGTTTACGGTTTCTAACTCGACAACTATGAACGGCACCGGTAACGTAATATACCGCTGATGTTAATATTATAATTCGTAATTTGTACCGACTGTTTTACCTTAACCGGGAAACGTATAACACCCTCGGTAACTGTTAATAATCGAACCGTATATAACGCGTTATTCGCTACACCTTAGTCCAAATAACTTTATTAAGGTACCCGATTCGAAAATAAGATAATAGCTCAACGTTACCGAGATCAGTAGTATTAGCGTAAGCCTGACCCGAAACGTTATAGAAAGCGTTAACGCCTCGTTATTTTCCAACTCGACTTTGAACCGAATATTATTATGATTGAATACCCAAACCGTCGTTTTAACGAATTTATCCGTATATTCTACTAAAATATACGTTTTCACAATATAAGAATTTATCATTACTATATTCGATATAATTATAGAAATAGGTTAGAAAACTTGCATACAGCATTTTGAAACCTTAGGTTTATCTTGTAACTTGCGGATTGATATATCCAGACGAACGTTTTAAGTTGCGGGCCGGTAACATAAATAATATTGGAAAAGCGAAAGAATTTAGGTTCAACGGGCCTAAGTTTCCGAGATTGAATAAAGTAAAGAAAAATACTTCAATCCCTTAGAATCCGTTAAAATAGTAAATGGAGTACGAATATTACTTAATTTCGATAACCACACCTTTAAGTAAAATATTAGTGTAAAAGGCTTTTCATCATAGATAATATATTAACGTTCCGCATCTGATAGTCCTACAAAAAAATGAATAATTGGTTCAAAAATACTGTTTTTATCCTCTGACAAAAAAATCCCTTTTACAGTTATTCCCGAATGATGAATATCTATCACAATTAACAGGTCGGAGTCTTAATATATCAGAATCGGAGCCGTAACAAATAATTATCTTGACGTTTAAGAAGTATATTACTCGAAATCCGTTTAAGCTTACCGGTCTTTCTATTTTATTGAACGAATTGATTATTTAATGCATTCGGAAAAATTATGAACAAAATTTCGGTAAAAGCTTTCAACCCTTAAAAAAATTTTTACTTCCTAAATAATACGGGAAAGCTTTTTTTTGTGAACGGCCCAGACTTTTTCGAAGTTAGCCCGAATATCTACATCGGTCGTTACAATAACATCAAAGTAATTTACCCTTTTGACTACGAAATTGCATTATTTCAATTCAAGTTTAACCTGGGGTTATAAAAACGTCCTAAAACTATGCGAATTTTCGTTATAGAATCTTTTTTAGCACTGAAAAAGAAACCTAAAAGGTCTTTTAGATAGAGCGTAAGAAAATGATGCAGGATATCCGCCATTATATAATTAATATAAAGTTCAAACGTTGCTAAAGTTACAGTTAACCTAAATGGGGTGATTGATTATTCGAAAAACCCGAAACGAATATAAAAAACCATTAATTCCTCTTCTTTGAATGTGACTTAAATACGGTAAAAAAAAATAGAATATCAAATTTTATAGATTACATCGACGTAAACAATACTCGTAGGGTTTTCTCAATTAAAGGTATGTAAAAATATTCTATTTGGTAATTTTATTTAAATCCCGGTAATTAACTTACAACTGGTAATCCTCACCCCCCAATTTAGAAATTAATAATACTGATATCGTCGCAGATAAAAGGCTTACTAGTATTTAACCTTTATTTATCAATTTGGTAACCTAAAGTCGAAATTCCAAACGTTAATTTCGTAATATCGGGTATAATAACCCTTGTAGTTTATCCGGTTAAACTCCGTCCTTGTTCGGTTTGAAATAAATATGGTGGTTAAATTTTCGATGATACGGGGGTAAAATCGTTGCCTTCTCTTTATTAAATTAATTGCGAAACTCCGCTAATTCGGGCGGGAAAAAAACTAATTATCCTCTCTTTTTACAACTTTTAATGCTGTTAATTATAAAATTCGGGTTATTTCGTAAACACTTATAATAAAAACTAATTAAAACTAATTCTTAATACGTTATATCACCCGTTCAAACCGGTTCATTAATTCAATAAAAGTAACTCTTATAATATCAAGAATATCCCTAGACCTAAAATATAATATTATCGTATCTATTATAAACCCCCCTTATATATTAACCATTAAACTATTTCCACCAAATTTTAAA
Source organism: Anisogramma anomala (assembly GCA_038502455.1). Taxonomy (NCBI): domain Eukaryota; kingdom Fungi; phylum Ascomycota; class Sordariomycetes; order Diaporthales; family Gnomoniaceae; genus Anisogramma; species Anisogramma anomala. Next base: position 971,992 of record JASMMZ010000008.1, on the reverse strand, counting down.
GTCACTTTGTTGGAACAATATTGACTGCTATTTTTAGGAGGTCAATTGAAGTATAGTCAGTCAACTTTACTGTAAGTAAAGTTGACTGTACTGATTGCAAGTCAGTTGAATGTGGAGTGCCCGATTCAGTCTAAGGCACGGTCCTAGCAGTTGACCATACAAATGATTGTACAGATCGGTTAGCAGTCTGCCAAACCTAGAACAATACATCCACCACTTAACTAATGTAATACTACTGTTACTTAGACCAATCGAATCGACAACATTGAAACGATCTAAAGACTTGATAACAACTTATGAATATCGTATCTATAATATACCAAATATTATATCTTATATTATTGCGCCAATGATCAAATATTAATATCGGGATGTACTATTGATTAATATTTACGTGCAACTTGGCTATATAAATAATAAATATATTCTGCTGTAACCTAAGTATCATACCTAAATTTTGAGAATATAGTGACTGAATTTACTTCATCTTCAACCATTATATTGAAGCCTCATTTATGATATAATAACGATTTCAATTTAAAATCAACCTAGGTATTTAAACAGTAAACATTATTAAAAAATACGGAAATGAAAAAAATGAATTTTCGTTTAAATATATTTGGATTAAATTGAACTACTTTTCATTCCAATTTACGACTACAATGATAAAGATACATAACTTTTAAATGATACTACGTTTGAAAATTAGGTTTTACCCGTTCCCCCTAATTAGAAATTTATACATACCTTTTCGATTTAAACTGTATATACCTATATTGAAGAAAAAGCCACGTAAAATTTGTAACCTTGTTAAAAGTAATTCGAAAAATTATAATATGGGTAATTCCTAGTAACCTGTTTAGCCTTACGATTTTCTGACGTTACTTACATCGCCCGGAGTTTTTGGTTTTGGGTTTTTATTAAATGGAACTGTTCAAGTAGCCGACTATGATTACCATAATATTTTGATAAGTATATTTAGACGGCGTAAACTCCTCTGATAATTGTATTTATATTTGGTCGCGATACTTATATAAGTCCGTATAATTATCTATTAGAATGATGCTTTATGTTTAAAAACTTCAATTCTTTAACTAATTCGCGGTATTTTGCCAAGAAAAACCAATATAGTTCATATAGTTCACGCTTATAGTAATAAATTCGTTTCTTATATATGGAAAGATGTAAATTTGAAAGTAATTATATTTAACGGTGAGTGGTTAATTTAAACTATTTACTTGGTTCAATAATGTTTCGAAACTAATGACAAACGATATTCATAAATCTTCATCGTTGATAAATAATATTTGGAATGCAACTAAAATTTCATCCGCCTAATAAAAGTTATTAAAGGTAGCCTTAATATAATCGAAAGACTTATTCGTATTGTATATTCCTTACTACTCCCTGACCTCATAATACGCCGTAATAATTTACTTAATAACCGGTGTATAACATATTGTTACTAAAAAAACGCGCACCAGACTTTATTGTTTTATATTTCATTTGTTGTTAAGGCTTCAAACGTTCAAACGTTATCGATTCGATTGGTTGAAGCAACATTGGTATTGCTTGGTCAAGTGGTGAATGTATTGTTCTAGGTTTGGTAGATCGCTAGCCAATTTGCAAAATAATTTGCATAGTCAATTGCTTTGACCGTACCCTTGTGTAAAGTAAACGAATACTATACTTGACTTGCAGCCAATACAGTAGGCCCACACACAACAATATATTCAACTTGCAGTCAGTATAGTCAACTTTACTGTAAGTAAAGTTGACTCACTACACTGCAATTACTACTATTCCAACATTATCCGTATTTAATATAAATTCGACCGTTTAACGCGTTGTTGTTTCAATTCAAGTAAATTTATCGAATGATTATTAGTCGTATTGTTTCCGGTTAATTTTGATCATTAAAAAACTAATTCGAATAGTCGTTAAGTCGGTGTTCAATTACTAAATTTTATTTACGATTCAAATAAAATCGAACGTGGAAAAATACTTAATGACTGGGATGAATATAAAAATTCATTCAATAGGTTATTATATTTGCTTTAACGTAGACGCAATATGTCTTACAGAGTTTTATAAGCGATATATATTGGTTTAAGTTGGATTTGAAGAGATAGAAGGTATGTTTCCAATTGTGAAAAACTAGGTATTTAATGACGGCTTATTTTTCCTAGTAACGTTAAAGTATAACGCGAAATTATTAATATTTATTATCAATTCGTTTACTATAAGGAATATGACTTTAATAAAATGAAAGGAAGCCTTAAGTATATATTATAATCCGAATTACGAAGGTATACCAAGCAGGTGTTGAATAATGTTAATAATTATAGTATTAAGGAAAACTAGAAAAGTTTGTAAAGGTTTTTTATGCAAGACTTATGTATACGGTCTGTATACAGTCTGTTACGTGCCCTCGCACGTGACGTCCGCGGACCATGCCCTGACCATGCCCAAACCGGGTACTTTACATCCAGTTATGTGTACAGTTATGTAATCTATAGACTCAATGACCTATAGCCTAAGTCCATAACATTCTTATTGTTTTAACGTCCGCCCAAAACTTTACCATCATAAAGTTGGTACTGTTATCGTAAACAACGACTTTATTTCGGCCCAAATATGGGTCAATTAATAGTATCCTGAACGTTCACCACGTATCCCTAACCAATATTGACTTGAACAACTTAACTCCGTAAAAAGAAGTTGCGAAGTTAATAACGTAAAAAATAGCCTTCTTATCCAAATAAAACACGTTAATAAAAACATTACAATTAAAGTGTTTGTTGTCTTTTAGTATAAACTTAAATCTTTGAGTGGCTTGGATATACTTTTGACAATAGTAGCAAAGCTTTTAAATATCCTCTAAAGTAAAGTATTCCACATTTTTAACATGTGAACTTAAGGATTTTATATAACCTGTTTTTATAGGCCGATGCTTGAGCTAATGCTCACTAGGGATCTAGCCCTGGTGGTTACCATCCATGCTCCTACGGTGCTCTAAAGCCTTTTGGAAGCCGTACGAGAGTATGCTATCACCGGTTATATGACCGGGTTACTCCTTTTTTATAGCTCTGTAACAGATCTTCAACAGGAGTTTATACACTTTTTTTATAGAGGATTATAAATAGTATCCGACTACTTTAAACGATCACTCTAGCTTAATCTTTTTGGATATAATCCTCGATCCTTTTTCTCCGATAGTGTTATAATTGCTCGTAAACGGTTATAGTTTAGAGTCATATATTTTTTTTTCTAACCCTTCGAATCTAGACCCACAGGCCTTAAAAAGGTTCCTTAACGTACGTGTTAGGAAGCAACTTCAAAGCGTTTTGAGACTTCATACTATTATTTTATTACCTAATACGAATGTTTTACTAATATTTCATGTATAAAGCATATTAAGCAAGATGAAATCATTTGCAAATAGATCTTATATTTGAAGTAACGAAATACTAACGTATTAAATACTTTAACAAATATAATGCGGTAACTTCAAGTTATTGGTACTCTCACGTTTTTGGAATAACCCCTCTTTGAAAGATATTTTATTACATTAATTACAAACGACGTAACCATTACGTCACTTTTTACCGGAAACCGCGTTAACCTATTCGAAAACGACGACTTAGATTCCTTTAAATTTGATTATAATATCGGCGTTACGTTCAATAAACGTAAATGAACTGAACGCAAGTCTTTAAACTAACCGGTTGAAATTTCCGGCGTTAAGTTACGTTTTGCGCTGGAAAAACCTACAATATTAAGTTAATTACGTAGAAATCAGAGGTTTAAAGATATTAAAAATACTTTTATGCTATTTTCCAATAATTAAAGGGTTTTGCGAAAATTTTTATAAAATGTTATTATGTTTATAGTAACAACGGCGGTATTAACAACTCTAATTCCTTTATAATAATATTTCACATTTATTATTACGTCTTTAACGTGGTTAACGCCTTGATTATTAGATTTACAAAAATGAAATAAAAAACCTGCGAATGGTTTTACGTTTTTTTTTTCAATATTTTGGAGACCTTTTTCATAAAAGTTGGTGGGAAAGCTTAGAAATTTAACGCCAAACTTGCCATTTTGAAAGAAGTTATTAACTATACGCTAAATAATACGCTTTTCCCCCTCGACATGCCTACGTATTATAACGAATAGATCGCCCTCATCTAACTGATTAATAGGCTATTTTATAATCTTTGTACCCGGTACGGTATCTCTAACTATGTTAGCGTTATTAATACTGGAAATTCTATACGTAACGGAAGTAATAGCGGCGATGTACCCGCCCACCATGGTTTGGGGAATATTATTATAACTAACGTTAACTTTTTAAAAGCCATTTCTAAGTAACGCATTACTTAAGTTAACTACTAAGAACTTTTCCGTCGTACTTATATTTTTAGTGCGACGCATATAGTTATTGTATCCATACCTGCCTATTGGATATAACGAAATATCTCAACAGCTCCGACACTAAAGTTAATATAGGTATTTAACTTACCTTTAACGAAAATTTTATTATCTTTTAAAAGGTAAAATCGTAATTTCTATATATAATCGCGTATAAGAGTTTATAGAGCTTCAATTCAAACTTGTAATGCACTCGTAGCCTTTTAATAACTTCCTATTTATGATAAATTTACTTTGCAATTTTATTTAGTTCCTTTAAGTCTCGGTAAATATAGGCTATAAATATTATAAAGCTACGAATAAATAATTTACTAATTAATTAAAACTACCGTTTATTTTTATTTCACTTCGATAACTCGGCGAAATCATGCGTTATGTATTTAGTTCCTCTTTATAAATTATTTCTTTTCTAATTATTTTACATATAAATATTCATTAATACCGGTATCGGATATAAGTTCATGTTATTCCTCATTTATAATAAAACTTTATTTTATGTGAACCTTAAATGAATTATTAATATGTAATTTGTATCGTTTTAAAGTATGTATTACTTTTGAGACGAATAGGTAATTACCAAGTTTAGAAATAAGGGTTTACGTCGGTATAAAAAGCACCTGAAGGAGTTAACGTCGTCAAGTTTTATGTTATCCTCTAGAAGGCTCAAGAAGGTTAAGTCGTTACTACGCAGCTTGCTGCCGTCTCCTTCAAAGACATTAATAAATCGTTTACTCCGAAGTTACTCGTTTTTGTCAATGATAAATTCCCCGACTCCTTTCAGAAGTTCGTGTCTTGATTCTATAAAGCCTTAAAAGATAAGTTGCCCTCTAACTATTTCGAAATCGGTTACAAAATTAATTTTTAAATCGATATCTTAATCTAACCATTTTAAGTCCCGTAGGATCCGTTATATGGTATGTTGCGATGGGAATTTCTTGTATCAAAAAAGACGTTAATCGAATAATTCGACTGAGATTATATTTATTCAAATAGCTTTTTAACGGATGCCCTTATATTCTTTATTAAAAAACTCGGAGGTAATTTACGTCCTTATATCTATTACGTTGAACTTAATATTATTACGAAGGTAGACTATTACCTTTCCCCTCTTATTTAAAAAACGCTTCCAAATATCTTTCGAATTAAATAGTTTACTAAATGAGATATTGAAATCGCATTTCATAAACTTCGAATTGATTATGGAAAAAGAAGAAAAGCTACGTTTCGTCTAAGTTTTAGACTCTTCAAATGGTTAATTACTCTTTTCAGCCTTTTCAATATAGATATTACCTTTTAACAATATATTGATAATTCGTTACACCCATTTTTCTACATTTTCTCTTTTGATTTTTTCGACAATATTATAATCTATTTGGATAATATCCTTCATAATTACAATACTAAAGTTATATATGTATTAAAAGCTTAAAACCTCACGAGCTTTAACCACAATATATTAAAATTTCAATTTGTCATTGAATAGACGTAATATTTAAAATTCGTTATTAAAACCAATATTAGCATATTTATAGATCCGGAAAACTACGTATTATGCTGAAATAAGTAGCTTTTACGTTTATATTGAAAATAAGGATGGTTTTCGGGTTTATTGACTGTTTTTGGTAATGTATTAGAAATTATTGAAAAATTGCTAGGTCTTTAACTTTACTAATCCGAAAAAGTACTTCATTTCATTAAGGGACGGAAAAGGGAACTACATTTGAATAATTTAAGTTTAGCGTTTTTTCCGAACCCGTTTTTATTTAATGGGATCCCGACTTTGAAACCTTTTTAAGAGTGAATTACTTTGGCTACAACTGAGGGGCTGTTTACTCCAACACATAATTACGGTAACATACACTTAATAACATATTACTTTCGCCGTTTATTAAATACTGAATATAATTACGAAATTTACGATAAGGAGTTACTTGAAATTATAAGTTGTTGGAAAGTTTGAAATATGAAGCTTCGGGGTGTAATTCGTCCGTTCATTATATCTACAAATTACAAAAACTAACAGTATTTTATAATTATGTAACGACTTTACAAATAATGGGTACATTCATTGGTATGCTTAAACTGATTTCGGTTTTAACTCGTTTATAATGAAGGGGCCGATTATATACAACCTAATATATTATTTGGACGAAATTAGGCTATTTTTAAGGGTTATTCTGACCTACACCTTTTGGGCCGGAAACTTTAAATCTTACGCCCCGAATAGGTCGTTTTCGAATAGCTTTCATGCGCGTATGTTTCCTGGTTAACCGTCGCTCACGAGTTTATTCCAAAGGGTTACGAACTATTTAGTAATATATATTTTTAAATTTTTCGACGTTTTCATTCACCAAAACATTACTTATCTTCGCTTCATTCGTATCATACGTATAAGCAACCGAAGTTTTCCTATAGATATTCGTATTAACTAAGACCAATTATTTCAAGTCTTTATTTTGAAATATTTAATAAACAACGACAGTATTTTACGGTTTCGTAACCATATTTAGGTACCCGTTAACCAGCTGTTTATTACCACGTTAATATGAATTACCCACGATTTACCTTTTACTAATTACCCGGGCTGTGACGTTATTATCGTTATATTTTCTAAAATGTACTTTTAATCCAGACTATGCCGTTTGGTTCAGCGTTTTTTCTGGAATTACGATATTTGTAAACGTACAACGTATTAAAAGTATCGTCGAAAAGAGTTGCTTGAACCCCTACCGATTAGGGAAAGAAGTTTGAGGGATTGATTTATTCGATAATTTTCGAGGAGAATTTTCCAAGTAAATGCTGAAAATATAGTATACAATGCATAATTCGATTTCTGAAGTATTGGAGGCTTCACTACAAAGTGGAAGAATTAATACCTTAGGTGGTAAAAACGGATATATTATGAAAGCCTTGTTTATTATAACATAATTCGACGAAATACAAAATTAGGAAAAAAAAGATGTGCTGTAAGTAAACTTTCTGCAATAATATTGATTGGCGGAATGTAAAACACAGATTATTCAAGAAATGTGGAAGAAATTTAAGAATAATTTATATACGAAAATTTTAAGGCGTTCCGAATGATTGACCGCGCCCTGTAAAATGAATATAGCGTTCAATCAAATGATAAAAAGGAGGAATGATGGCATATATTATCTAGCACTTTGGTCGAATACGGATTTTTTTTACAACTTACTTTTGAAAAGAGTCATGAATAAGACTACTCCCAGTATACAATTAACAACCCTTTTGGTCGTAATAGGAAAGGTTTAAGTAAGGGAAATAACCCTTTTTAAAACAAGATAAGCGGTGTAAAACGATAATAACAGCTTTATAAACCAATAATTATCAATTACAACCCTTACCGCAACCTTCCGTTACACTAGTTCCCTATTAATAAAATCAACTTTACGAATTTTATCAAGTTTTACAGGCTATAGGATAGGGACTAGAATTATAATAGCAAACCTTAAGACTTCCTCGATAATAAAATCCGTGTAATATTAAACATTTTTGAAAAGCTGGATATTAAACTTTTATAATTTTATGTATACATTCCCGGTATACTAATTGTATAGGCTAAAAAGAATATATATACTACTTTACTTAGAAAGATATATTTGTGGAGTGTTATGAACTTTTGAAAACATGTTTCAATACTAAAATAAATTATGAATTGTTTGATAATGATTGAATGTGTATCATTTAGGAATTCGTAAGTAATTAGCATGATAATGTTAATAAAACAATATAAAAAATATTCACCTTTTTATTATCGAATTTCCGGTAATTCTAAATGGTCTTTCAGTTAGAATATAAGGACAACAAGCTGTTTATTTAAGTATTAACAAAATTTTGCTAGTAAAGCTCAAACTTTAACTTTATATTATTTAAACCGAAAAAAAAACTTAGAGGCTTTTTATATAAGATTTTAAATATCGTTTAAAACCTCGATGTGCCGATGAACGAGTTTTGGATTAATATTTTTAATCGAGAAAAGTAAAGACGACGGCTAAATCACTAAATTGAACCTCGCCAAAATAATACACTTTGTTTCTAACCGATTATTTAAAGTCTATTTAAGATACAATAAACGTTATAAATACGGTTATATGGATATTACTATATATCTCTATAGTTAGTAAGCGGCCACGCTGCAGATTACACCTTTGCAGAGTGTCCGGTAACGTATTACTCTGTAAAGTACATTCCTGTAGAGTGTATAATAGCGTGCCACTACCGAAAAGTGGTATTGGTAGAGTGTACGGTAAAGTGCCACTGGCTAGAAGGGAGATTAGCAAAGTGTATGGCAAAGTGCTACTGCTTGGGTAAGAGGTTATAAGCTCTTACCTATGGCGTATACTTTCCGGATACCTCTTCTCCCTTTTATCTTATCATTTAATTTAATATACCTAATCTTTATATTTACTTAAATATAAAAAAACCTTACCAACACTAAGTAATGGCCGAATCGGCCGATTATAAACAATTTATGAAAACAGAGGCAAACCGAAGTTGAATGCTTATAGTAGGATGCTGTAACGGTTTTAACTGTCCGTTTTTTTAAATACTACGACTTATAAAAAATATATGGGAGTATGTAAATACGCGGGAGCGCTTTTAAAACCTGAAGCGTAAAAATACTATAAAATCCGGAATAATTTTGAGAAGGATAACTTTAGTATGATATTATCAATTCAATTGGTTACCTATTTACTCAAAGCTCTGTTACTTTATACATCAACTTGTTTTGGCGTTTTGGACGGTCCTGAGCACTTTTTAGAGAACATCCTATTACGTATTGAGTTAAATAAATCGAAACCATCAAGTTCTAGAACCCTTCTTTGAAACCCATCCGATTTAAATATAGTATTGAAATCGCTTATATACTTTAGGGGCGGTTGAATCGTTGCATTCAAACCGTTTACAAACTTTAGGAAAGATTAAAATACGCTATCCGAACCGCCTACCAAACACATACCATGTACCAGATATAAATTTCGAAGGATTACCACGTTACTATAACTTATTAAAACCCCATATACCACCTTAACTTTTACTTATACATATATACCTTCCCGAATCCTTTTTGCCCGTTTCACTACCTTATTCTCTTTTCCTTGTTCGCCTTATACTACTTATTTGAGTTTATTACTTACGAAGTTTGAATATATTAACTATGTGGCTAATATAACCCTTATAAAGCGTTGAAATACTAATTTAGGACTTCTATCGAGCATGTAGTCACGTTTTATTTGTATTTCATGTAAACTCCATTTGTGCTAGTAAGTGTTAAAGACCTTATTTTAAACGCTTTGCTGTATTTAATTTGCTTTTATTATATATACTGTACGCTTTTATTTAAACCGAAACTTTTCAAATACTGCATTTTAAGCGTACCCAAATCTTATCTACTATGTAAATTTCTACTTTACACCGCTTCAACATTTCTGGTACACATATAAACCAGCTTCCTAACCGCTCTAATATACTTCGTACTTTTATAAACATAGCTTTACTCATCACGAATTTGGAAAAACCTAGCGAATATATAAACTATTTATTTAAAAACATATCTTTTCGTAAAAGAATTTTCAAATGCTTAAAATTTGATTTGTTGGATAGCAAAATTAAAGCTTTAATAGAGAGTTTGGACCCTTTTACAGAGAATATATATTTTATAAACATTTTTTCAAAAAATATTTTAATGGAGACAATAAAAAAGTGCTATTCTTTCAATAATATTCTAGAGGACTTGAGGGATTGGACGCCAAAGATGTAACGTACAGTTAATGGTACAATCTCGAAAATACTACAAAAACAACTACAAAACAAAGTCATTAATACGACCGGTAACAATAATAACCGTAACGCAAAAGTATTGTTAGCAAACTACCGGTTTACTTAAATGTCAAAATGAACCGATAATGAAGTAACAGATTTGAAATTCGTAAAGAGACACTAATTAAAAAAGCGTTAAACCCGGCTTTTTAAAAAAACGGATAAGAAACAAGAAAAACCTCTGTAGACAAAAATGGTAAGGCGTTTAGCAAGATTAAATTTACGCTGCAAAGTGTAGACTGAACTGGAGAAATCGATAGAAAAAGAGAAAGGTTTATAACGATTATTTATTTCTTGGGTCGAACCAAAACCCTTTTTAAACCGATCTTTTGAACAAAATTACAGATAAAACTAATCCCCGAATACAATTAATATCTAGCTCGGACGTAGTAAAAGCAGCCTAAATAAGGAGAACGACATACCCAAAAACGGGATAAACGGTGTAAAACGATAATATAAGCTTTACAGATTAATACCTACTAACTACAATCCATATCTAGACCTATTACCATACCGTTCTCGCACCGACAAAATTAATTTAATAAACCTTACCGATTTCGACAGGTTATAAGATAAAAACAAAAATTATAATAACGAGTCGTATGATATCCTCGCTATTGAAATACGTATACTACTAAATAAGTATAAAATATTAAATATTAATCCGTTATAGTTTAATATTCTTCTGCCTGAGATATCATTTGAATAATTTAAAAAGATATATAGACCATTTCAAGTAAATAAATACATTTACATAATGCTACAATCGCTTAAAAAAACACTTCGATACGTAGATAAACTACGAATTTAACGATAAGGATTAGATTAGTACTACTTGGAAATACGTAGAAAACCAGCATAAAAACGTTGATAAAAGTCTATAGGAGGTGTTTACCGCCTAATTAGTGGAGTTACGAAAGTATTAAGCGGCCCTTGAACCGGAATCTAAGGGAGACAAACTATTCATTCAAGTAATTATAGAAGCGTATTATGGAAACGAAAATTTCGACCTTAAGTTATTGAAACCGGAAAAAAACTTGGCGGCTTTTTGTGAAAGCTTTAGAAATTCGTTTAAAGCCTCGAGACGTCGATAAATAAGACTTGGATTAGTATTTGTAGTCGACAAAACCAAAGTCGAAGGCTAAATTACCAAATTAAACCTCGCTAAAATAATCTACAACTTATTAAACTAACGATTGAAAGTATATCCGAAATAAAATAAATTCTTTGAATACGCCTACCAAAACGAAAGATATTGAGGAGAAAGCTCTGGAAACTGAGAATAAAGTAGTTATTAACGAAAACGACCTTATAACTAAGTACGAAACTTACTACGTATATACCAATACTTACGAAGAAATATAAGAAGCTTTGAAATTGTTTTAAACCGTTATATTATATGCTCCAAAGTTGGTTATTCATTAACTAATTACTTAATATACGAGTAAATTTGGATTGAACGTTGATTTTACGCTAATTACCCAACTAAAAATTGAACTAAAACTAACCTTACAACATATATAGCCGACTATGAAGGTAAAATGGCTAAATTTGATAATTACTCCTACGAATATACCCTTAAAAAGAAATATTTTCAAGGAGATAAGTTTTACTTTAAAGTCTAGGACAAGGAAACAGACTAACGAATTTTTTACGGGCTTACAAAATACCCTATTTGTATATATCTTAAACTCGAATTACGAAAACAGAGTGCTAGACGCTTATATAACGTTGAAATTAACGTTTTTCAATAAATACAGTAACCTATTTTAAGGTATTATTCCAAATACCAGCGTGATTGAAATTTAGACCGCCGGGAAACGGTAATTCGATACGCTTATAACGAAATTTCCGAAATTTCAGTTCGACCGGATAAAAAATATCAAAAATTCCTATTTGATAAAGGAAAAACGTTATCATTTAGTACCGTCATTATGAATATGCGATTTAAACCGGTTAAGTTTTATATAATTTATTTTAAAACGCTATTGTTATTATTATTAACTAATATAAATAATTTCTTCATTAAGGTTAGAAATACAATAAGCCATCTTATATACCCCTCAAATAGAATATTTTAACCGCTTCGACTTAAGTTCGGCTATTTATACTTTTGCTTTAAATCATGTATATTTCAAGGCATCTATTTAACGTAAACGGAATTCAATATATTATATCTCTAGTTTATAAATCTAACTGCTATACATATATATGTAGGGGGGAAAACATTAAAAGTCATCAAAACATTTTACCACGAATAACAGTTATACTTGTAAGCCCTACGGCGGTTTGAATCCCGTCTTTAAAACGATATGAATTCAAATACGAGGTAATTATAAATATAATATACTTTGATGACCAATTAATTCTATACACTGTCAAAGTAACAATATTATTTCAGCTGGTGAAATTTACGCGAAACGCCTTTGTTACAAATTGTTAGAAACCTTTGGTAAATTTCTAATTCAAAGTTTACTTAAAACCTTCAAATTGATTCACCTATGACATTAACAAAACGTTCAACTTAACTGAATGAATTAACAAAGTTTAAATCGCTGGCGATAAATGTAAATAAATACTAGTAAAGTACTATAGAGTATAGGAAAATACGAGCGGTATTATAAATCTTTTAAGAAAGTGTACATAGTATTATTTAAAAACCTAAAAGGTACCAGTTTGAAGTAATTAACCTTATAGATTGCGGTTAATACCTTAAATAATATATTCAGTTCGAACGGTCTAATCTTAATACTCTTTGTGATCGGTATTAATCCTAAAGTCCATACAAATTAAATACCGTCGCCAACTATAATATAAAAGGCAAATATTATAGCGAAATCTATAGAAGCATTACGTTCCCTACTATCCAGAAATAATATTTCGAAATCATCAAATATTACAAATGTCCCATGTAAAACTAACGTTTTAAAATGACTATTACAATTTAAAGTTCTAATTTAAAAAATCAAAGGATAGCTGGATTAGCCTTTAAAGGATTAACGGGTTTAAACACTACGATATGCTTATAAACTTTCCAAGTAATACGAGTTCATTTCGCAAGATAATAGTAACAGAATACAAAAAGGAAAAGGTAGACAAAAGCGGCCCGAAACCGTAATACGGAAAGTGGTACTTGCCAAACCACTCCCAGAATAACGGATGTAAGCCGCCCTTAAAACCCATATACCACCCGAATAACCCTTTATAACCTTTACTATCCGATATAATCGGCCCGCCATTGCTAACAAAACTATTACCACATCGCTAAGGGCGCCTACTTAGTTTTAAAAATAAAAAAACGATACAAAGCCTTCGTTACAGACTCTTTCATTACGTAAAAGGAAATGGTAAATCGTAAATTAAATTTAAAGTTTCGTCGAAAAGGTATTATCACCACCTTCAGTACTCCGGTTAAATCGTTTACCTAAGCAGAAATCTTTAATTTAAGCGAATAAAGAGTTTTTCGTTTTGAAAGGTTTAAACTAACGATTTATGGCGCCTATAGGAATTTTTCATACGCTTAGTTTACGAGGTAAATAATAGGGCCGGCAAACATCATAAAAAATCTTCCTCATAGTTAAAGGGTATAATATGACCGGTATAGAAATATTATAACCTAATCCACCAATTCATAAAAATTAAGTTATCGTTTTATTTTAACGTTTAATGCCTCCCTAATCACGCCTTATAACCTTTATAAATAATTTCGTAATATTACACATGCTGATATTTAGTCGGAAAAGCGGTTTAAACGTCGTATTTATGTCTATATACTTGCGGAGCTCTGAAAGCATTATTTACCTGTAACGATTTTACGTATTTTAAAACCGCTTTACGGATTCGTTAAGGCTGGTATATATTGATATAATACCTATTAAGGGAGTTATAGAGAGCAGCTCAAAATAGTTAACTCGACTTTCGACCCGTATTTACTGGTTTTTATAGTTCGTTTAAAAAGATTTACACTTATAAGTATACAAATGGATAACACATTAGCACCATATGTCGTATCGTTTTTAGTAACGAAAAAGAGTAAGCTTTTGGAGGCTGGTTTAGAAGTAAAACTCTAGGCGTACCTAGCTAAGAACCGTATAATCGATTTCAATGGCGTAATAATTACGTTTCAGAACGGCGTTTTAAACTTTGCGTAAAAGGGATCATTGGATATAGTTGCCTTTATTAACTTGGATAGCGTTAAAAAAAACCCGACGAATACAGGTGTTAACGTGTATATGGTGCTTAATTTGTATCAGTAATATAGCTGAAGGCGGCATTGAACCTTTCTGTAATTATGTAATATTAAACCGATTTTTTGAATAATGTATATAACTCGCTTAAGAAGCGCTTTACATGGTAAATGTATAATTCAAACCGCGGTTAAGAATTTGTACCGCTCAATATATATATTATAAAACTTTTCGTTTTTACTTAGTGATCTTTTACTAATAATACCGAATATAATTTGAAAGTAGGATTTGTCTTCGTTTTCAATATCGAAATACTGGATAAAAACGGGTTAATAATTCATGAAACTATTATTTATTAATACTAGATTAAATATAAACGAGTTATATAAAACTTTTCAGCTTCGTAAATTTACAGCATAGTTAAATAACTTAATTACGAAATTACTATTACGATAAAACCCGGATTATTATTTCGAAATTAAGTTTAAAACCCCTTCTTTTAGTAGTTTATATTTCTTTCTCTCTCTACGGGTACTTTATTAAACTTGGTGTTACCAATGAAAAGCGCCTTCTGATGGGTATTATAAATTTACGCGAATTGTACGAACGTTTCGAAATTAAAAAGAGAAGATGTATTGATAGAACGTTAAACCTAGAAAATATAATAACTAAAAATGCCCTTAATAAAGCGTTAAATTCGTTCGTTTAGATAAATATACTTTTTGTTAGCGTTTCTAGAAAGGTTTTGAGACTTAAACCTAGTTAAAGAAGTTACATTACTTTTATAATTTTGTCGTGGTTTGAATCTAATATCTGCGCCATTTCCAATATTTCATTACTGTTTAAATTAAACTTTCGCGTCGCTTCTAATATATTATAGCTTTTTTTTCATTATCCACGACACTCATAATATATCGTTACTTTTTATTTTGTTATTTATAACCTTATAGGAAATACTTTTAGGTTTATCTTTTCCATTTGTAACATACGTTACGAATTTTTGAAAAGTAATTTCAATATTGTGTAACGAATTATATTATAGCCGGATAAACCGGCGTAATAATAACAGGATGTTAACTGTTAGTAAGGGAGGAGGGGGAGGGCAGCGCCGCGTTTTTGTCGTTGTCGTCCTCGTTACCCCTTTTTTCTCCTTCCTCACCCTCGTCGTCGCCGTTAACGTTACCGTTATCACCGTTATCGACGCCGTTACCGGCGTTATAAGAGGAGGGGCCCTACGCTTTGAGTTGTATATATTTAGGCAGAGATGTAGACAAGTCTTTACCCTTTTTATAACAGCAATTAATGACGTTGTCGAATTCGCCTGTGTATTATATACTTAGGCTCCGTTTTTAGGTGGAGATAATGGTTGCCGTTTTCCTAAACCACTGGTTAACACATATTATTAATTAGTATCAGTTTTTTTTAGCTATATACTAAATATTCATTTTCTGAAAGTACTCTAAATGGTATATAGGTATAAATAGAAGATTTTTTGCTTGCAGTTATATTAAACGTTTAAAATATATTTACCGTGAAAACGGTGGGCGAGTAGTAAAGCCACGGTTTACGGCCTTAAGATTATCGAAACGGGGGCTCATCCGTTACCGATTCTTCTATAACGATGGAAATGGGTCAACAGACTCCAGTTTTAGTAGCAATAGATAATGGATTTGCCCGTGACTACGGACGTGATATATGGTGCGTAGGGTGTATTTATTAGCGGCCTGAGATCATGGATCCAAATACATTGCTTTGATGTTTTACGCATTGGAGAGGCCTTACGGCGTACTATAGAAAATCGTAGCTCGAGGCGGCGGGTAAAGTCGGCCGCTTCCGCCTCGTTTATAAAAATATTTATATAATACGAATTAAAGAGGGAAATTAGTAATATAGATCGCCTTATAATTCTATTAGGCCACGCTTTGAGCGGTGAGGGGAAGGGGGGGGGTTGTTACAGGTAAAGGGGCTTTACCCATAACGAAAGGGTAAAGTTTATAAATTTAAAAGCTTTTCGTTTCTCCTTTTAGGTGTTGGGAGGAGGAGGGGAGGTGGAAAAGAGGAGAAAGAGGGTAGGGGTATCAGCGGTGGCAATGGCGATAGAGGTAAAGTCGAAGATAAAGGTAAGGATGGATAATATCGTACCGAAAGAGGTAGAACTAGGAGTGGCGGTGGTGGCCGCACGGCGGGCGGTAGTAATAGCCGCTTCTTCTTTTTTATGTATACGTATTAAATGGCTCCTTACTTCCTTATATTTACGCGGTATCTATTTGTAAAAACGGTTAGTATATAGATTTAATTAAGTAACTTATTTATAGGAGTGGTTTGAATAATAAATTGAGATAGTAGTTTATGTGTTTATACATTAGTTAATTAATTAGGATTTACGTTATAAGGGGGGGTACATTGTTAAAAGAAGGAAAGATTTTTTTTTCTTGGACCGATAACGATATATCTTTTTATATTAACCTTAAAATACGTAACACCGACAATTAATTCTCTGTAATTATACTCTTATGATACCTCTGTAATTATACCATTATAGGGATTGACAACTATATTGCTATTGATTGCCTAAACTAACTAGGGTTTTACAATAATTATTACCACAGTTGGAATTGTTAATTGAAACTTTTACAATTTTTACAGTACCTAAACTGTTATTACTAAACTACGGATACATATTATATTGCAACCAAATTGTTATTACTGAATTACAAATATAAATTGCATTAAAAACTAAGTTAATACTACTAAACCACGTCAAATATTCTGTACTACTATAAACAGTTACTATTAAATTATGGATACGGGCCGCGTTAGAGAAAGAAATGATTACTTGTGTAAGTATTACTATATATCTTTATAGTTATTAAGCGGTTACGTTGCAGATTACATCTTTATCGAGTGTACGATAACGTATCACTTTTTAAAGTATATACCTATAAAGTGTATAATAGCGTATCACGACCGAGAAGTGGCATTAGCAAAGTTTACGGTAAAGTGCTACTGCCTAGAAGGCAGATAAAAAAAGAGTATGACAGAGTTTTATTGCCCGTGTAAGAAGTTATAAGCTTTTATATGTGTCGTGTACTCTTCGGATGCCTCTTCTCCCTTCTATCTTACTATCTACTTCAATATTCACAATTTTTACGATTGCTTTTCTACTCATTACGTTCATGTAAATAAGAAAAAGTTTTACCAACAGGTTATAAAAACGAAAGATATTAAAGAGAAAGCCCTGCAAACAGAGAGTAAACTAATTATGAACAAAGATAACCTTATAGCAAAGTACTAAATACACCACATATACCACAATATTTATGAAAAGATATACCAAACTTTATAGTTTTTTCAAAATAATATATTATATATAATAAAATCAGCTGTTAATTTACTAATCATTTAGTATACGATCAAATTCAGACCAAACAATAATTTCAAACCTATTGGCTACCTAAACACTAAATGGAAACCAATTTTAAAATGTATATTACCGACTGAAAAAGAGTTTAAAAGGAATTCAACGTTTACCTTTACAAGCATACCTATAATATAGACGATTAGGAGGAAAATTAGATATATATAATAATTAAGGATAAGGAAACAAACTAACGGGTATTTACAAGTCTAAGAAATACCTTATTTTTACAAAATATAGGCTTCGATAGCAAAAATAATGTGTTGAACGCCTATATAGCGTCGTAATTTACATTTCTTAATAGTTATGATAACAGGTTTTAAGTTATTATACTAAATTTTAACATAATGGAAATCTTTACAGTCGGGAAACGATAATTCAACGCTTTTACAATGAAATTTCCCAAATTTCAACTCTACCAGATGAAAGAATACCGGGAAATTCTATTCGGTAAAGGTAAAACGTAGTTACTTGATATAGTTGTTGTAAATACACAATTCGAACCCGTTAAATTTTATATAATTTATTTTAAAACTATATGTCTGTAATCTTTAGCTAATATAAATAAGGTCATAATTAAAGGTCCGAATACGACCAATTAACTGGTTCGCGCTTCGAATAGTATATTTATACCATTCAATTTGAAATTTAGATATCTATGATTTTTTTGCGGAAGCACATATAATTAAAGCCTTTTACCTAACATAACCAAAACTAAGGATATTATACAGACCATTTGAATATACAGTGACGGAATGCCTTTCACTATTATTCTATGTAATAAGAAATGTAAATGTAAGAAAAATGTATTAAAAGCTATCTAGAAATTCTGATACGAATGCTAATTATACTCGTAAACTTTATGGCGAAAAATTCCGCTTTTAAAATAATGTCGACTTCAATAAAGAGATTATTGAAATATAATTTACCTTCGTGACCAGCTAATATTGTACACTGTTAACGTAACAATATCATTCCAAGTCGCAAAATTCATGTGGAGCGATTTCGTTGCGAATTACTGAGATAATTTAGAAAATTGCTAATCGAACGTTTATTTATGGTCTCCAAACTAAATCACTCACGATATAGGCACGGTTTTTAACTCAACCGAATAGCGTATCAAAGCCTGAATTACCGGTATTAAATGTAAATCAATACCGGTAAAGGTGCCATAAGGTATTAAAAAATGCAACGGTATTACGACCAGCTTAAAAAAGCGTATACGATATTATTCAAAAAGTTAAAAGGTACTAACTCGAATAAATTAATACTGTAAATAGTAATAAACGTCGTGAATAACACTTATGGCCCGAGTAAACTAATTCTAACACTTCCTATTTTCGATATTTACACTGGAATCTATGTAAATTTTATAACTTTACCAACTATGATGTGGAGGACGAATAAAGTAGCAAAAGCTAAAGCGGTATTACGTTCCCTGCGAGCCAAGATTGATGTTTCGGAAGCATTAGACAAAAGAAACGGCCCGTATAAAACTATATTTTTGAACCTATTATTGTAGTTTAAAGTCCAAGTTTAAAAATAGAGATGGGTAGACATGCTTTAAGAGAATTAATGTGTTGAAAAACTACAATATATTTATAAACTTAACGAATAATACGAATTTATTTAGCTAAACAGTGGTACGAAAATACAAAAAGGAAAAGGTAAATAAGAACAGCCTAAAAACCTAGTCCGAAAAATAATACCAACCAAACCACTCGCATAATGGCAAATCCGGACCACTCCCGAAACTTATATACCCCTCAGATTCACTATCACAACCTTCGATACTTTATGAAACCAGCTAATTTACCAAAATGAAACTGATACCACGTTATTAGGGGCGTTTAATTGAATTTAAAAAAGTTTTGAAACGTTTATATCAAATTCCATGATCACCTAAAAGGAAACAGCTAACCGTAAATTAAGTATAAAACTCTGCAACGAAGACATTATTACAGCCCCTAGTAGCCGTTTTCAACAATTGATATAAAAAGAAATCACCGCTTCAATTTAATAAAGTATCTTACGCTTTAAAAGGTTAAATCTAGCAATTTACAACGCTTATATAATTTTCCCCATCCGTTTAATTTACAAGGTAACAAACAAAACCGGAAAACCTTAGAGGAAAACGGCCTTATAGTTGAGGGGTACGATAAAACTAATAAAAGAGATATTATAACACAATTGCCTACTTTACAACGAGCGAACAATTGTTTGATTTTGGCGTTTAACAACTTCTTACGTACCCCCTAAAACCTTCATGATAAGTTTTATAATATTATATAAGTTTACCCACAATCGAAAAAAAATATTTTAAATAAGATATCTATGCCTATATACATGTGTAACTCCGAAAAAAAAATTTACCCAGAATGATTTTGCGTATCCTAAAATGACTTTACAGATTCTTTAAAGTTAGGCTATATCGGTATAACACTTACTAAAGACATTATAAGAAATAAATCGTGATAATTAATTCGACTTTCGAACTATACTTGTTGGTCTCAACTCTACGGTTTAAAGGATTTTTACTTATTGGAATACAGATGGAATATATACTTATATTATATAATACTTCGTTATTCGTTTTGAAAGAAAAGAAAATTGAAAAGACTGGTTTAAAATTATAACCTAAAGTATGCTGAACAGAAGACTATCTTGTAAACTTCAATGATACAATAATCACGCTCTATGATAATATTCTAAACTTTATATAAAATGGACAATTAAACACAACTGCTTTTATTGACTTAAATAACACAAAACGATCTGAGAAATACAAATATAAACGTTTAAATAAAGCTTAAAATGTATTAATTCCATAATCGGAAGCAGTATTCAACTTTTCGGTCACCGCATAATATCAAACCAACCTTTCGGATAATGTACGCAAAGTGTTTAACAAACGCCTTACGTGCCAAATAAGTAATTCAAAACACGGCCTACAATTTATACCGTTCTGTATACTTATAACGAAACTTTTTATTTTTATCAACGGATCCTTCACGAAAAACACCGACTATGACTCATAAATAGGATTCGTTTTTATTTTTCAAAACGAAATACCGGCTCGAAACAGATTCACTTTTTATGGAAATATTGTTTATTAGAGTTTAATTAAATACATGCGGATTATTTGAAGCGTTCTAGCCTCAAAAATCTACGGTATGTTTCAAGAATGAAACTCCGAGACCATTACAACAATAATGGTTCGGATAATCATTTCAAACCTTAGCCTAAAACCACACCCTTTAGTAATTTATACTTTTTTTTTCATTTTACAACTACCTTGTTAAGATTGGTGATACGAACGAAAAACGCCTTATAAACGATATTATAGCCTTACTTGAATCTTACAAACGTCACGAAATTAAGGAGATAAGGTTAATTAATGGAAAGATAAATTTAGAAGATATAATAACCAATTGTGCCCCAAATAAGGTATTAAAAGCGCTTGTATTTATAAGCACTCACTTCATTAACATTACTGTAAAGGTTTTACGACCTTACCTTCATTAAAAATTATACACTTCGAATTCGTCCTTTCCCCTTTATTTTACTTATTTACAACGATTTTAACGTTTTTATTATTATTTAAATCTACTATTTACACTATTGCTAATATATTATCAATTTTTAAATTTTCAATTTATGACGTTTCTTACATATTATCATTCTATGATCTTTTCATTCACGATGGTATTAAAATTATTTTTACTTGTTACCTTTATAATTTATCATTTACTTTACAATTTTAAAGAGAAACTTCACTACTTTGTAACAAACATTTTTAAAACTAGATGAACCGGTAATAATATAAAACTAGGCAAATAATTTCTGTTAAAGGGAGAGGGTAGGGGAGGAATCACGTTGTTATCGTTGTTTTTCTCGTTCTTATCCTCTTCCTTTTCGCCGCCCTCACCATTGTTACTGCTAGAGCTACCGCAAAAAGCGCTATATATGCCGTCACTAACTTCGCCAGAAGAAAGGCCCTGAGCCTTGGACTATATATCTTTAAGCAGGGGGCGCGGGAGGTTCTCACCCTTTTTATGATGATGCGTGATAAGGTCGTCGAATTCGCCTACGTAATACATACGTAGGCCCATCTTTTAGACGGAAATAACACTTACCATTTCCTTAGGCCACCAGTTAATACATATTACTAATTAATATTAATTTGTTTAAGTGTTACAAAAGTGGTTGTTTTTAAAAGTGCTTCAAACAGAGTATTGAAATAATGGGTAATTATTATTTTCTATTGTGATTTTAATTACGAGAAAACTTACTGTGAAGACAGAGGACGCGTAAATGGCCTCGTTTTACCGCCCTAAAATCACTGGAAAGGGGGTGTATCTGCTGCCAATCCGCTTGTAACAGTGGTATCAGGCCGATTGACCCCCGATTTAACGATAATCGCTAATAGATTTGCCCGCGGTTGCGGATGCTATATATTTTACGTAAGGTATATTCATTAAAGGCCGGAAAACGGGAACTCGAGCGCATCGCTTTAGAGTTTTACGCGCTAAAAAAAGCCTCGCAGTATACCCTGGCGAGCTATAGCTCAAGGCGACAGGCAAAATCGGTCACTTTGGCCTTGTTTATGAGGATATTGAAATAATATAAGTTAAGGAGGCATTTGATAATACGGACCGCATTGTAATTCGATCAACCTATATTTTTAACAGTAAAGGGTGGTTGTTATAGATAGGAGGGGTTTTACTCGTAGCGAAGAGGTAAATTTAATAACTTGAAAAGCCTTCCGCTTCTCCTTTTAGGTGGTAAGGGAAGGAGGGGAGGGGAAAAAGAGGGGGAAAAGAGTAAGAGCCTTATCGGCGGCGGCGGCGGAGGGAGAGCCGAAGAGAAAAGCGGTGATAGAAAATATAGAGCCGGAGTTGGAGAGTTTTATGCTAAGGCTGCAGGTGGCGGCGATTGTTGTTTGTTTTCGCTTATATTTCCGCGCTAAACGGCGCCGAAAAGAGCGATTTTTACGAATTATCAATTTTCAGGGGATGTTAAACTATGGAGTTACTTCAGTAACCTACTTATAAGAGCAGGTTGAATCATTAATTGGGATAGTATTTTAGACGCATATTCGCTGATTGGTTAATTAGTGATTTACATTATGAAAAGAGGTGTGTTATTGAAAAGATTTTTTCCCCCTTAATCAATAATAATACATCATTTTATATCAAACCAAGATACATAATACAAATAATTACAATATTATAATTACACCATTATAATAATTAATAACTATACCACTATTAATGACTATGTTGCTACCAACTTCCTAAATTAATTAGGGTTTATATTTCAACTATTATCAGAAATGCTAATTCAAGCCTTTAAAATTTGTATCGTAACTACTACCATTATTAAAACTATCAATTCGAACTTTTACAATTATGTACCGTAATCATTACCTCTACTAAAAGTGCTAATTGAAATTTGGACGAATTACACCACGAAATATATTCATTACTAAATGATTAATTAAGTCTCAAATAAACTAAATCATCATTACTGAATTACAGACACGGGTTGTACTATGAAATACTACTACTACTAAACGATTGATTGAAATTCAGAAAAATGAAATTATTACTATTGAATTACGGATATGGGCCATATCGAAAAACATATTACTTGTATAGATATTATTATATATCTTCGTAGTTAGTAAATGGTCATGCTATAAGTTACACCTTTGTAAATTATATGATAACGTACCACTCTACAAAGTGTATTAATATAGAGTGCATGATAGTGTACCACTACCCGGATAGTGAATTAGCAAAGTGTATATTAAAGTGCCACTGCCAAGAAGTGATATTGGCAGAGTGTATAGTAGAGTGCCACTGCTCAAGTTAAAGCTTATAAGCTCTTACCTGAGGCGTGCACTCTCCGGATGCCTCTTCTCCCTTCAATCTTTCTATCTATCTTCAAAATACACTATAACTCTACTACTTTTAACTTTACGTTAACTTACCCAGTACAATAGACTTTAATAACATAGACGGCATTTGAAACACAGGTTCTTATTTGGTCATCGTTGATATTTTATTAAAAAATATGAGCCGTATTCTTCACAGCGTAGAATTTAGGTCAAGTCAATATCAATATCGCGTTGTTTATCATCAGTTAGTAATGCATGTACACCTATTATTATAATATCCGTTTAGTTGTCACTTATAGTTATAAGGTCGAAATTCTTTCCGTTACTATCGCTACCATTATTATAGCCGTTACTTTCGTCATAGACGCCGCCGCTACCGCCGCTATATCGAGTATGAAGATTATACAACCAGCCGTTGATAAACTTCACTTCGACAACTTATTTGTCATATTTTTTGAGTACATTTAAATGTAGTAACCTGTCAATTAAATTATAGTAAATGACCTTTTAAAAAATAACAAAATGAACAACTGGTTCTGAAAATACACTTTGGGGCTAGGCTAGTAAAGCGTTTTTTTACGCTTTATTTTGAATTTTAAAAAATAACAATAATCGTTTTCATTACATTCAGATTGTAATGATGAACGCCAAGAATAAAAAAAAAATAAGTGTTACTATTATGGTTATGATCCGTAAATATAATAATGTTTGAAACGATTTAAACTGTTTTCTTTCATTGTTGAAAAGTGGAATATAAATGCTTCTATACTAATTACATACTCATTTCCCGTGAATTCCGTGTCATATTATATTTATAAACGTAACTAGTATATTGGCGCTATTCTGTTAGGTACAAGTAAAATATTAGCGAAAGGCGTAGTTTCCCTTCATAGATTTAACTTATAGGGTTTTAACAAACCGCTCTCATTAAGTGGTTAATTCTATTTGTAGCAGGGTTAGGACTCTTTTACAATAACTTGGTAACTGGTAGTAGATGCGTGTTATAAGAAACCACTTTAACGCCTTGAGATTTAGGTTCAAATTATTGTTAGAAAAATATATTGTTCTAATCCATAGCTGTTGAAAGCTAGTAGTGATATCGTAAGAGACGAGAAAATAAAAACATATATGTGAATAGATTAAGTTAAGGCAATAACTTTAAGCGGTTGGATAATATTTATAATCCTGGATAAAAATAGAGAAAAAAAGGAACCTTTTACTATAAAGCTGCTACACATTTACTATAATTTATGTGGCATAGTCTAACTATGTGATTAATTATACATAATAAGCATGGAAAAGAGCATGCAGAAGCGTCATAATCGCTATAACTAGATCTCTGGCGACCCCTAGCATAGGCACCAGCCTATGACATGATGTGCTTAGACAAAAGGATTTAAGTATCTTATTTAGGAAAAAGATTAAACAAGTCCTTACAAACTTGTGTGTAGTAATTAAAGATCGTTATTGCTAACGATATCTTTGATCTTCTTTATCAAGTCCTTCAATACTTCACCTATAGTGGCGTATTAATAGAGGATATTAGTCTGTTTTACTTCCTTTCCAATCTAATCAAAGACAAATATATTACGTTTGCGGAATTTCCCTGAAACTAATCTTAGTGTTGAAACAGAAGTCCATTGCAGTAGATTCTAGTTAACTATACAAACAGTTAGTTGATTTTACTGACTACAAATTGACCGTAGTTTGTGGAATTGGCTGCAAGTCAATTGTAGTAGGTGCCTACTTCAGGTTAGGGCATGGATCAAGCAATTGGTCATACAAATTAGTGTGTTCATCGGCGAGCAGTCTGATAAACTTAGAAGAAATACATTACCACTTTCAATTAAATTCTAGTTACTTCGACCAAAGATTCTAATCGACTACGTTGCAATAATAAAGGCCTACCAACACTTAGCTAATTTTACCGTTTCTTTTCATATAACAAAAAAACAATCTTTAGAGTATTTTGTGAAATTTCAGTAGGCGTATGCAATAGTATTGATTTTTTTGGGAATCTCATTTAGAGATGAATTAGCTGATGTAGTTAATTACGTGTTCTCTAGTATAATTTTTAATTAACTCCTTGTACTCCACCTCTATATCATAATATTTAGTGATGATAAACCCAAACTTTTCAAGGCATCATCGATGTTATTTTTGGTTATGTTAAGGTTTTCTTCTGTATCGAAGTGAAGGTCTTATAGTAAAGTGAAGTATTGATACAGAAATTGTAAGAAAAGGTATAGGTTTCGTTACTTACCATTAAATTTATTATTCATCGTTAAAATGAGTTTATATTTGGCGGTTTAGGATTTAAAAAAATGACTTAGCCGTTTGTCAACTTTCAAGATCTTATAAATATGGTGATCTATTTCTTAGTGATTGATTTTAATACTTTTGATGGTTAATTTCAACGCTTTCGAAACTAGTTTTATACAGATTTCTTGATATTTTAGCTATATTATTACTACTTCCAAATACCTGTAAACATTATACGCACTAAGAAGTTCTCCTTTTCACTACCTACAACTAGCAGACGTAATGGTGGGGGTACTCTATAATTTTTTCCTTTACTTTAATGTTAATGTAAGGCGTAACCAGAAACTAGTTTTTTTTCCTACCTAACTTATCTATACTTAATCTAGTAAATACTTATAAGTATTGTTAGGCTTTTATCGTTGTAATATAGTCGATTCGAATTTTTGGTAGAAGCAACTGATGTATTGCATTGAAAGTAGTGATGCAGTCTTCTAGATTTGGTAGACATCTAGCCGGTTTGCAAAAAAAATTATATGGCTAAATGTTTGGCACATGCACCACATTTAATTGGCCACTCCCTTTCAATTGACTTGCAGTCAGTACAATCAACTTACAGTTGATACACTTGACTTGACTGTATTGCAATTGACTTGTATTCCAAGAGTTTCCATTAATATTAAATTCAATATCACGTTAAATCAAAACATTTTATTCATAAGGAATAATGAGTGAAATCCGTGAGACGATTTGAAATATTATAAGGAAATTATTTAGGATTTTCAAAGATGCTTACAAGTGTATTAATATGTTTTTATGCCGGTTTTTCTTCCAGATTTTTTGGCAATAATAAAAATATCATTGTTTTTTGAAGCGCGGTACTTGTTATATGTACCAAATAATAGTAGTATTATGAACTCCATTTTTATTAATCTGTATATATAGTCATCTCTATCACTTTGTTAGTGTTGTTGTCTCTGCTACTAAGCTAGTATATATTGGTTTCAGCTTAACTGCAGCCCGGGTTAGACTTTAGTTCTTCTTCAACCTCCATATTACAGTCAATTGTCCTCACTTATAAGTTCAATTTACCCATATTAAGTTTTTTCTTTACCTGTACCAACTTTCAGTTTCTTTAACAACGATAGTAATTTTATTTTTACTTTTTTGTAAACATTTAATCATGTTATTTCATGTTCCCTTTGGTTTATTTAAATTGGAATAGCTTTGAGCACTAGTGAGAATAGATTCTAACATTGGTAAATAGATTTGGTTCTTTCAAATACATTCATTACCTATAGTTTTTAAGGTTTCGTCGAAAAATATTTCCAAACTTTCATTTACATGTATTAAGAAACCTTTATTATTATATACTCTTAATATATGACATCAACACATAACATCAATATGTAATATTAACTCGTTGTTGATAGGCCTCGCCACATAGGTCTTGAGATGTTGCAACGTTGTCGATTCAAATCATGGTCGAAGTAACAGTAGTATTGCTTGATCAAGTGGTAGATGCATTTTTTTAGGTTTGGCAGACCACGAGCAGGTCTGCATACTAATTTGTATGGCCAAATACTTGGCTCATACCCTAGTATAAAGTAGGTGAATACTATAAACTTACGGTAAACCCCTAAAACAATACACTTGACTTGCAATCAGTACAGTCGGCTTATTTATAGTAAATTTTACTAATTGTATTACAATTACTATTATTTCAATACTGGCGGCTTTTCATTTTGTATTCGTACGCTAGCGTAGTCCATTAATTGTTTCCATTTACTGTCAAATTACCTTCTCGTTAACCAACCCCACGCTTAATAATTCTTCATATAAATTAACATTAATTACCACAAAATTCCGAATTCCGAATTTATTAACTATCACAAACAAATCTTTTCATATGAACTTATACGAACCTTTAACTTAACTGTATTAATTACTCAAGTCGTTGGTTTTATTCCCCTAATAACCTTTCAGTTTACTAGGGTACCCCTTCTTCCTTCCTTACTCGCTAGAACATGATTTAATCTTACCATGTAGCCTGTTAACGTAGCCTTCTATACGTATAATTAATCGATTATTATCCATAAACCTTTTTAATGGCCTTGTTTAAGGTCGATTTCGTTATAATATTAGCCGGATTGTTTTCGCCGTCAATCTATCTAAATTCATCGATCTCTTTGCTTTCTTAAGCTTCTCAGAGTGCAATTACGTGCATTATGAATTGTTTTGCGCTAGTAGTTCTGAGTTTTAAACAGTATTCAAATAGGCTACTCGAGTTGGTACAAATTACCCTCGGGATATGTGAAATTTTGAATTGTCTGGTAACGATATTAAGGGGTTTTCAAATCGATATACCTATATCAAAAAGGGCTATTATACCATAGATTTTTAAAACCAAAAAGATTTGAGTAATTCTTTTAC
This sequence comes from Anisogramma anomala, assembly GCA_038502455.1. NCBI lineage: Eukaryota > Fungi > Ascomycota > Sordariomycetes > Diaporthales > Gnomoniaceae > Anisogramma > Anisogramma anomala. The sequence continues at coordinate 943,515 of JASMMZ010000008.1, read as the reverse complement.
ACTTAACTGAAATGTAATAAATCAGGTTTCTGGTAATTCTAAATGTTTTTTTTTGTAATTTATTGTTATTTATAATACTTATAAGAAATCCGATTTGCAACGATAAGTTGGTATTATTCATAAAAATTTAGTCTCTAAAAATCATTCACTTGGCTTTTGAAAGGTTAATTAAGACTATATTAATCACTTGGTTCAAATTTTATATCTATCAATACAACCTTTCATTTAATCAAGCAAATTTCATATTCATTAGGCTTTACGATTGTGCCGAAATCCAAAAAACGTAAAAAAACTCCGGTTAATATAAAGTGGCGATGTAGCTGCTACAAGCGCATTGCTCTCTATATCTTTAAACTTTAGCTACGTTGATCTTATTGATTCTAGCCAAATCATCATCTTAACCCTTTCAACAGAAATTAAGACGAATATTAGTATCGTTAACAACATGTTAACGAATTGACGATCCGTTAAAATTAAAATGTTTACCTTTTGCCAAAATCACAACCAGATTGTAATTTCAGAACTTTCAATCTTTAGTTACCTATTATTCTGATACCATAAAGCTAGTAGTTCTAACGAAAAATGTGTTTTCAATCTATATACCTATCAAGTCTCAATATTTATCCTACATAATTATCAAATACAGGTCGTAGGTTAAAGAGTTTATATTTAACTTTGATTTGAAATTTAATTAATCCATTGGGAACCTATACACGCTTACCTCGTCCAATCTATACAGTAACTAAATACATTGTATAACCGTTACCGAAAAGTATTTATCCCGAAATTCTTACAACAATTTTAAAAAGACAATCCTTTGTAAATTAATTGATAACTACGCATACATTTGGGTGATATTATGGTCATTTGAAGTGAACTTTCCCTTAATCCTAGTTAACAAACTTATTATTCATACGATCCTAAGCGTATAATAATCTTTTAAATCGTTAGTGATTACGTAAGGATTTTGTCCTCGATTCTATCGCTATATTTTCAAACAATTAAAAATTATTTTTTCGTACGGCCGCCCCATGGTTTTACCTTTGACCTCATGTTTAATTCTCGATTTAAAGATTGTAATATTTGGATTCTAGAGGCTAAAGTCGCGTTTCAACACGAATTATATAACTTTTTGCGTAAGAAGTACATTAATTTTAACTCAATCTTTCTTTTTAAGACGCCTGCCAAAGGTTTCAATAATTATTTATTCCTTGAGCTTTACAAATAAGTCTCAATTATTATTCCTTTTCTCTTTACCTGAATATTATCATAAATCCAGCCCACTGTGTATTCCCTATCTCAAGTATTTCTTCTTTTTACTAGTTAGCCAAATCGTTAACGTTTCATTAGCTTATTAATTACGTCGTAAGAAGGATTGCATTAACTTATTAGTTTGGCTTAGGGATCTTTATTATCATTATCGTTGTTACTGTCAGTTGCTCCAATGTAAAATTTAACCTGAGTTATATAAAACGTTACGGATTCATTAATAGTTTTAATAAATACTTTATTGTTAGAGATTTCTAACATATTAAATGTGAAATTTCATTCGCCTGATCCTTTGTATATAAAAATTCACGTTATAACGGTAAAAATAACACGTTAATCATTGTAAGATTTTTTTTAATATTAAGGGAGTTATTGACTTAACGTCGCGCCGATTCTTTCCATAATTCCTTCAGCGTTTTTCCGTACAATACAACCCTCTTTTAGGTATTTACTGATGGCGAAGATTCAATAGTTAAATGAGTATATACTTTAAAGACCAATAACGTTGGGACCAAGTCGTCAGGTCCCATAATATTATTAATTCCCTTTATCTTCATTTAAAAGTGTGTCTATTAGTCCTTAAATCTTCAAATTTTTAACGTAAAAATATTATGCGTCTTACGAAGTAGTGCGTATTTTCTTTCGATCTTTCTAATATTCTAGTTGATTTTAATAGGTACCTATTCATACTGAGCTCCTAGTATTTTGATATTCGGTTGAAACTCCATTACCGTAAATTTAGTATTAGTATAGTAAATGACGATGTCTGATATACCAGTATATGTATTAATCTATAAATTCTTTAACTTTTCCTGCATATCCTTATTCGACCGAAGCTTAGGGAATTTTACTACTTGAAATGAGGTTCAATAGTCAATAATATAAAAAATAAACTTTTTATATAAATTGAATACGTGGGGAAAAAAATATAGTTATTTAAAATTTTATTGTTTTTAATGTAAATTTGAAGTTTTAGGGGGTTTATATATATGTTTGATCATGGTAATCATGATTTTCGATATTATTTAAAGAAAAGTATTCCAAATTTCAATACCCTACGGATTTAAGGTCTTTATATAACCTATTGAAGGTTAGGTAATTGAAAAGTCGGTACAAATAACGCATATCTAACTTCGTTGGATTTAATACCGTTACCTCTAGGCCTTCAAAATGAAACCAAAGGTACTTCCATTTAAAAGAAAAAGAGAATCTCCGGTTATTTTTAACCAGTTTATCAGTGTTAATGTCGAGGTTAAAGCCAAGGATTTTTACATTTTCCAAGTAAAGAAGGAATATAATAAAAGACTTCGAAATATGAAATATAAGTGGTCTAATAACCATTTGAATAATCGTCGATTTCAATAACGATAATTGTTCGCCAAAGTCAAACATAACTTTGGCTTTTCCAACATCTTAATGATTAATGTCCGTATCAATAACGTTTTACCATCGCAGTTCCAAATACTACGAATAGCTTCCTATTAAATACTTTACTTCCCCTGTATCTAGCATAATACTTTAAAACGCATAGTGCGCGTAACGATTGCAAAGATTAAAGATATGTAATAGGTTAAGTACTTCTTGTCTAAGTGTTGTATAGTGATGGTATGGTGGTGTTTCTGACTGTATTGAAGGATGAAGAAGGAAGAAACTAAGTCTAGGACTGATTGCGGAGTTTGTAGTAAGGTATGTACAACAACAAAAAAGCAGGTGGAGCACCTACCACCCCACTTTGGTCCAACAATTTTCCGGGGGATAAAAGGAACTATAATGTCCCTATCATAAAGTAAGTGTTCTATTACGAAGTAACGAGAATCTTATAGTTTCTCGTGAGAATAGCTTTTCATGAGTAGGGATACTTATAAGCACTTATTTCAAACTCTTATTAAATTTTTTAATCAATCATTTGCAATGTTTCGGGTCTTTTAAGCTTGCCATTAATCTTCTTTTACTTTAAGTCCTTTCTATTTGACTAGGTATTATACCTGTTAACTTATACAAAAGCAGCGGTTAGACCTTTCATCTAGTATACTTTTAACTTTCCATTTATTTTTAAAACCTTCGTATTTAAGATGCTCTGGAAGCGGAACGATTTGTTCAATGGTTTTATTATCCTAAGTAGATGTTAGGTATAAAATACTAACTGTGGGATAAATTCAGAAATTTGAAGGGAAATCTAAAGTAAAAGCGAGTTTTCCGACTTTATTCATAATAGTAAAAGGTCACAAATGAAGAGAAGTAAATTTTCCTTAACGATAAAAAGGATTCTATACTCGGTCAATTTTAAGCTAGGCTCAATTACCGACTTTTAAGTTATGTTAACGATACTCCTAGTTGTATCTATTCTCAGCTTTTGCAATTACAATATCTATTGCTAATTAAGTATCACGTCTCAAGTATTTTTTAATAAAGCGAATGTCGGCTTATTAGCAAGGTGTTGAAGGTATAAGACAATTAACCAGTAAACAAAACTTAAATCTAAATGGAAATTTATAAGGACTGACGTCAATTGTTCGAAAAAGGGCATTTTTATGATATTATTATAAGGCGGGGATGTAATTAATCAACAATTGATCAGGATATTAAGCCATATGGTATTGTAATGCTAGTTTTACAAACTGATTATTTTTCTTTAATCAACCATCTACCTTGAGATAATAAGCTATCATCCTTTTAACTTTATATTAAAGCATTTATAAAAACTTTGCAAAAATTCTGATAGGAATTTAGGGTTATAATCGTAAATTGGATGTTACGAATAAGACTAATTAAATGAGAAAAATTGCCGGATGAAAATATCAGCTTATTTACTTATGATATATATGATATGCTATATTGAAAGAAGTGTTTCCTTGAAAATATTACAAGTAACGGATAAAATAATATAAAATGCTGTTCGCATAGGCAAACTCCCTGGCATTCCAAACGAAGATATAATTGGTGAGACGATGATAAAATCTATACAAATGGTAAATATTGGGGTTTGAAAAGCATTTTTTTAAAAAAAAAATAATATCACCAGGCAGAGCCCCTCTTAGAAGAGCGCTAGCTGCTACGAAATATTCCTATAGATACCGGCGGAGTGGATTGCAATGCGTACCCTGTACAGACCCGTGAGGCCAGTAAAACCCCGCGTTATTCACCCGATCGATAATTTGTGGTGCCCCGTAGTTTAAAGACCCGTAAATGTAAGGGCTGTAGCTCTGATTTGACACCGCTTTAATGCCGGTTTAGTTTCCGCCCTACGCCCATTTATGTAGGGTATATAATTATAAGGACGCTTTAGTAGGGCCTTATAAAGTTTATAGTAATATAAAGTAAAGATTTATATAGCAGGGTATTGGTAAAGTCGAGATGCGTGGAGGCGCATTAGGGCTCGTACGTATACGCGGGTACGTGTTTATATATAAGAATTTCCACTCGTTGTTGTGGAGACGTTCGGTCGTAGGATCCTTACGCGCGGGATAATCCATATATTAAGTCCATATTTAAAAGCGGGACCCCTTGTTTAATCTACCTTTAACCCTAAATTCTTTTATTAATAATAAATCGCGTATGTACCAGTACATACCTAATCTTTTTTTTCTTTGTATAATTGATGTTTTAAACTTTTAGGTTATAATTTCTAACGATTTTATGGTTTGAATTAACGTAAATCAATGGCTTTCTCGCGTAAAAAACGATTTGTACGCGTGACGTGCTATCGGACCCATTTTCTTACCCCCCTACGCTTCCCTACCACCTTTAGACGGGCTATGCGTACCCGCCTTTAAACCTTCTTTCCTTCCTCCTATTCTCCCTTACCCTCTTCCTCTGTTACCCCGGCCCGCTCCTTTTAGCTTCGCGGGGTACGGTTTTATACATTGTATCCGGTAATTTTTAGTTAAGGCGTTCGACGGCATATACGTTAGAGGAAAAGGCCTGGACGTTCAGTACGCCCGTTATGCCTGTAAAAGATCCCGGTATCGCGTACAGGTTGAAATTAAAAATCGAATACTAATTATTGTTTGTCGGTAATAACAAAACGTAAAGGCGGTTACGTCCCTATGTCGTCGGCATTACGGGGCCTTTCGTCGCTTACCGCATCGCCCTTGCCGTAAAGGTATCGTCCGGGCATTTTAATGCTTTATGGCGCCCGCTTCGCATTACCGTCGAGGTAGCTGAAAGCGGTGCGGCGCAAGCGATGGCTGCGGCTTTACTAAGTCGGCGGATCTTTACTTACGTTTAGGGGGAGGCTAACGACGAAAATTTAGACGATGGTCCTAATAACAGCGATATAGACTTTATCATTAACAAGCTTGTTGTCGTCGCCCCCGTTCCTTCGCCCCTTTCTCTTTTATCCGCCGTGCCTACCCCCGCCCCTAACTCATCTCTAAGCCTTATTCCTCCTCGCGGGCAAAGCTGCGGCTGTAAAGCGATGGCCGTAAAGGCTTTAATAGCCGCGGTTATAGATCTATTGAATAGATATGCCTATAGTTGTAACGTAAACTTAAGATATAGCTGGCGAGTTTAAAAGTAGATATCTCTAGCGGATGTAAAACGGTATTCGTTGCTGGTGGATGGTCAACGCGACCTAGTTAAGCCAAAATATTTTAATTTCTAACTAATTATAAAAAACAGGCTATAATATATATAAATACCCAGAAATTCGTAAGGTTCGCTAAAACCTTATATATATAGGTTTTACGTAACTATTTGTTCGAAGGCTTTTTAAACGAACGTAGCTACTATTTTTAAACCTTAATAAAAGTTGGGTAGTATATTAGATTTAAGACGTCCCGCTCCCCGTTATATTAAAGGTAACGCTTATTAGTGTTTTATAACCGTAATAGTCGGTGATAAGACGCGAAATTCCCCTATCCGTACCCTATAATTAGGAAAAAGTATAGGAAAAGTCCAAAGAACGGCGGCGTAGGTAGAATAAGTCCGGTTTATTTCGTTTTCCAATACTTTAAGCCGGATTTAGTTAAATACGTAAGGGCTTATCATTTTTATTATAGGGATAGACTTTCCTCCTACCAATTATACTATTTCTATTTGACCGCCCTTCATTGTGTTTTTAGGCCGAAATTTACTTCGTTTGCAAAGGGCTTATCATTTTTGTTTAGGGGTAAGGAGCACCTGGTACTAATATCTGCCAGCTTATCCGCGACTTCGTTTCCGCTAATAATTATATACCCCATATACTATTATATTATAACCTGACCTATATAGGATTCAGTCGCCGCGTAAAAATCCCTAAAATCTTATTACAACAAAATATCTGGGTTTTCCTTAAGACCTTATATTATAAAGGTGTTATTAACGCATATTATAATCTCACCTATCGTGGTATGTATAGCCGCTGTTAAGCCGCGAAGAGCTCCTACAACCTCGGCGTCGAAGACGTATGTAGTATGGTGTAGTCTCCCGGATCCTTCGGTGATTGCACGACCGTTTCAGAAGACCATAAATCCGTACTAACGTTTCGTTGCCCTTTCAACACTTGTTCGGAGCCGTTTGTAAAAACCGTGGTGAGGTTGTTACTAAGATTAAAGTACCATGTCTCAAACGCAAACGCTGCTTGCATTTTCGTAAGCCCGTGTATGGGAGGTTCGAGGGATCCAAATGTATACCAGGTAGCTAGTAATACTGGTCGTGTAAAGCTAAGGAACTCCTTGTTGGCTGTAAGTTTCCTGGGTTGTAGATAAAAGCTTAAATTAGCAAAAGTCTGCCGATAGGTTTTAGGTTGTTATTTTACAATTAACTACATTGTAGGTAATACCGACAATAATTTTACACGAGCTTACGTTTAAAGCGAAGATAAAGGTTATCGAATATTGCAATTATATGTTTAAGATTGAAATAATAACGTTTATCGTAAATATCCGCGAGAGATTCCTAAACGAAAAATGAATATAAAACCAGGTGGTTATAATCTAGTAAATTTCGGTTGTAAAATAAGCGATCTAAAAGTCTAAAAAGGTAGCCGAATTTTGATGCTAAGATAGAATTTTCGTTTCTATTGTTTCGTTTTAACTTATATAAAATGCCTCTTTATACGAAATTAGTATGGTTTCTAGAACAAAATCGTAACTTTAGGGCATCCAATATTTTCGCCTTAGTTAAAACTCCATTATAATAAGATATAATTTACTAGAAATTACTGAATAGTTATCAAATATTCGGTCGAAGATAGGAAAATCCTTTTTCGTACGAAGTTTTTCGTCTCCAAACTTTGATAACTTAGAAAATGTATCAAGAATGAGATTTGAGCGTCTAGTCAAATATATAACTCATAATTTGTAAGTGTTAAGGTAAAAAAATGCATTAATTAATTTTTCATTTGTTTTATGCATAAAGATTGTATTGAGTAAAGTTTCATTTAATATTCTCTTGTTTGATTCACAGTTTGTAAACACCATAATCAGGTGTATATTTCTAATAAAAGGTATATGAAGTCGAATATAAGCCTATATAAGGTATAGAATCCTGAACTTTAAAAAATATTAATATAATTAAGAGTTGAGAAGATATCACCTTAGTAATAAAATATGTTTCATTTCTATAATTGGGATATGATATCTAGTAATTTCAATATAAAACTTTTATAATGAGAAAACCATAATTTTAAAACTGCTATTAATTTGATGGCAAAAAAGGTGATTGGGGTTAAGATAATGTAGGTGTAGGTGGTTGAATACAAATTTATAAAACTTATAAAAATACTATTTAAGTATTAGGACGATCCTCGTAAATTACATAAAATGTTAGCGTTTACCACAATTTCCGAATTTAAATCGTCATTTATAACGGCGTTTTACAAATAGATCGGTTTTGAGTATTAATAAAATGTGTAATAATTAAACGAACTAAAGTATTATTGTCTTAAGAAATCCAGTAGTTCCTAAGTACATTATCAAAGCTTTTAAGTTTAATGAGAATAACAATATACAAAAGACTTAAATACGTTCTTAGGCAGTAGAGAAACCGATACTATCGACGTAGAACTCGAGTAATTTTACAAACTAAAATCCAATATAGGATTTATCGGGCGATGAAGATAAGCCTTTTCGTAAGAATGAGACGAGTACACATTTTAAATATTCGAGGTATTTATCGAACGTATCCAAAAACAAAAAAAAATACCATAACGTCGATGAAGGCTTTGAAAAATTTACGAAATAGAGTGAGTGTACAGTTAATATATCTTTATATGCAAAATAATTAATTTTGAAAAGTTATAAAAATTATCTTTAGAATTTCCAAACCTCGATAACTAATTATAATAGAACGGTTTCGGTATCATAGGTAAATTAGTAATGAAAAATAATGTTATTATATTTATCATAAGCATCCACTTTCTTCTATATAAAGATTCAATAATTTTGCTTTCAAGTAGTAAAGGGTAAGTATCCGGAATACTTTACTCATTAAGTGATTTAAAATCCACTACGATACGTCCTTTTCGACTGACATTTATAAAATGCTATATAATAAAGACTGGTAAGGTAAAAGGCGAGATTTTATTAGAGTTTAACATACGATTTTACTTATAAAGTTTTTTGAATTATTAATCCAAACGAAATTTATATCGTTTGGATACCTGATAAGGGTAATAATTTAATTTGACATATTTCTAACCTTTTAGCAAAGGTATCTTTACTATTTATTTTTTCGAAACCTTTATTTAACTTATATCCCTTTTTATTTTAATGAATAACTTATAAATTCGCTGAAATTCTGAGTTTTTCCTCTATCGACGACGTTGATATAAATTTCTTGAAAAGTCTAAATTATACGTATATTGTCAGGAGTTTTTATATTGAATAAATCAGTTAATATACGAAAAGTGTTATTATTCAGCTAAACTTTGTTAAATTATATTATGCCGATAATAGGTCAATAATAACGTTAGTAAATAAAATAGGCGTTTTCAGATCGATAAAATCTTGACAAAAGCTTGTAAGTCGAACAAAGGCGATATTAATAACATAAAAATTTGAGTTAAATTTAACTTTTAACGTAAGGATTAACGCTTTAACGTTCAAATTTTGAAAACACGCAAGGGTTACTATATAATAACCTAAAACAACCTTTAAAATATCTGTTACTAAATAAGAGATTGTTCTTAATTCGTTGATTAAGTTACCGTTGAAAAAGCGCCGTTTTAATCGGAGTAAAAATACATCAAATTTTCGTATTCAGTTATTGTATCGAGTTTAATACGTTTAAAGATTATGATAACTTTTTTCATTATATTATATGATTCAATAACAATATTGCAATAAATGTATAATAATATTTCAAGCGATAGAATACTAAAAAATGAATATAAATGATTTTCCTTTAGAAATAGATGTATTTTACTAATACTTAAATCATTTGGCCTAGAAGTATAATTACCGTAATTTGATTTTTTACTTTATATATTATTACCTTAAAAGTAGTTTTTTAAATGGTAAATAACAGGTTAAATTTTTAATATAGAAATCCATTACGTTTCACGATATAAAAACGTCGGCTTTATGTGGTTTATAACCTAATATTCTTAAAAAGCGTACCGGCTTTTAGGTTATTAACAACTCAAGATTTTATATCTTATACAATAGCCTCTAAATATCATCTACCTTATAACCAAAGGCCTAAAATATACATTTAACTTTGATATTTAATCATATTAGCGGTTTCATAACGCCGGCGTCAATATTTTGGATTTTAAAAGGTACTTTAAACTTAACGAAATCTAAAAGGTATTTCTTAATGGAGTAAATGTTAATTAGGTTTTTCCTACGCCAATATCGAGGTATATTGTGATATTCTCATCATTATCAGCCACTTTTTCGCAGCCGCGAACGGTAATTTATGAGTATTATTGACCTTTTATAGTCAATGTAGTTATATTGTCAATAGTACGAGTAACTACGACATTCAACTTTTAAACATTATTAATAATATTATGGTAGATAAACGTATCAGTTTTTCGTAAACGCTAAATGACGGTGTATTTTTCGCGAGGATATCGAAGAACGATCCTGGTAAGTTTTAAGGTAAAAAAACAACCGGTTTCACAAATCGAATGAAATAAGGTAATAACCGTGAACTCATTTACCAAACTTATAATTAGGTAAAATAATTAAGTATTTACGAAAACTTTAGCCCTCAATAACGAAGATTTTGTCAAGTACGTAAAGGAATTTCATGAAAATACTCGAAAATATTATAAAGTTGATTTATTATTAGCTTTAGAATTAATGTTGTAATTATCATTATATCAGAGATTATGGTTATATTAACAACTGCGATAACGTCGACGATTGTAATGATATCAACGATTATGATTTATTAAATTAACTCCATAATCTCGCTAGCGATCTTTAAAATCTCGTTCTCGGTTTCACCCGTGAGGACGATCTTTGTGACGCTACCAATTCTCACGATATTTATCTTGTTTTTTTCGATTTTAATAAAAACTATTAGTTGAAACATAACCGTATCTTTAATTTTCAAAGTAACACGAAGTATTACCAGGGTAACTAGTATCTTTATACATTTTACGAGACATTTTACGGTTTTAAAGAAAATCTTAACTTCCCTTCATTTTATTTATAGAAATATAAAACGGTAAAATATAAATCAGCGGTTTATGGCTACTAGTAAAACCGTTTTACTTTTTTAACCTTACTGATTTACCCCTGTATTATTTAACTATAATTAAATAAAAGCATATATTTTTAAACTTTAACATTTGACGTAACCAAAATATACGCTAGAACGCCACGCTAATTATTATTATATAGGTTTAAAGTCCTGATAACATGCGTATACTCTATCTAAATTTAAATGTGATTTAACCCATAACTATTATTTAAAGGATCCCGTAAACTAAAGGTATCGTTACGATAGTTATTAGATACTCGTTTAATATCACTAGTGAACCTGTTAATAAAAGCGTTTATAATTTTGAAAAACCTCGCGAATACATCTTTTGACAATCGTAAAAAGTAAATTTAAAGTTTCATGAACATATTATTAAGCTTTATCAAAGCGTCTGTAACATTTCGCTTAATTAACCTTTAACCTTAGGATTGAAATTGGTCAAAAAACCTAATATCTATGAAAAAATTCATATATTAGTAAATAAAATATTTTTACCTATTATAACGATACCTAAGTCGGCGAAATCAAAGTATTTAAGGTTAAATATTTCCATCTTTTATCGTTTTAAACGACGAGTTTTTGCCGAGTATTACGAAATAAGCTAGAAAGGTTTTCGAGTAAAACGAAGGTATTTTTGGGAAAAGTTGCATTCGTTTTACTGAATTCGTCGGTTATAATAGCGAATATTACGGACCACCTCGCGAGCTCATTACTTATCCTCGCGAATACGGCGGGAATCCTTACGAGAAGGATGGGGCGATTCTTGCCAACGAGGATGGTAATACTATTTAAGCCAAAGGAGATGATAAGGCGATTCTAACCGATAAAAACGATAGGGCGATTCTTGCTGGCGAGAAAAATAAGGCGATTCTTATCGCCGAGGATCATAAAGCGATTTTTTCCCGACGAGGACTATTATCTTCACAGTGGAGAAAGGGCTAAACGCAATCGACGAGGCTTTTTATAAGATTTTAAATACTATTAAAACATTTATCCATCTTTTGTACAAAAACGTACCAACTCATTACTTTTGACGATAGGAGCGGCTAAAGCAGCTGTAACGAGGTACCTGGTAGCTCCTCTAACGGGGATATCGGTAGCGGTTAATAACATTATTTAACGCGGGGTATAAAAAGGGGTATAAACTTAATTTAAAACTATCAAAGTTAAGGGAAAGGGTATTATTAATAGCTTACTAGTAGGCGATGTAGCAGTATTAATATGAGTGATAAGCAACGCAGTAAGAGGAAGGATAAAAGCTTGTTAACGCTTTGTTTTACGTAACAGAGTAATAGGTAATAACTAATCGACTAATTAGGTTTACAATTGCTTGTTTGTTAAAAAAGAAAGTAAGCTAATCAACAGCTACAAAAGGGTAGGCGAAGAAAAGTTGACGATTTAATTGCTGAGGGAAGATTAGAACTGGTGTTTTAATTGCTATAAGGTGACTCTTTAAAGCTTATGATAGTATTGTTAAAAACAACAAAATTTGGTGACAATATAAGCGTCTAATATCGACTTGATTGGTAGGTTACAGCTACCACTTATTAAATCTTAATGGTATGGTGATGTTTCTAACTTTATTAAAGGATAAAGAAGGAATAAACTAAGTCTAGGACTGACTGCAGAGTTTTCAGTAAGGTATGTCTAATAATAACAAAGCAGGTGGAGCATCTGCTACCTCACCTTAGTCCAATACTAAGGTAAATATAGGGGTCTTCACCACTTAAAAGATAGAGGAAAACGTGGTCGGCTAGTTTTTAAGCTGCTCCAGGAGAGTTATATTTATGCCACATGACTTATTTGGGTGTATCATTATCGTTAACTACCTCTTTAACATTGTAATCTACGATGTGAAACAAGTAATTTAACTTCGAAATAATAGAGTATTAGGTATAATATATCACTTGTTATTTATTATGGTTAGCCGGATGGTAGCAAGTTTACCAATAACTGGACTTGCCGTAAATACAACACCTTTTACTATTATCACAACGATAGCTCTTGCGGTTAACAGGTCCGTTTAAGTCTAGTCATCGTCATTGACGCTAGTATAGCCATGACTTCTAATTCAAAAGCCTTGAACTAGATTTTGAAAGTTAGGGTCGCAGGTATTTATAATTAATTTAATATGCTATCGTACGATTTTCTTTATCCTAATTATAAAAGTCATTAATTTAAGGATATATATCAACCGAATTCCATACATGAGTTATTATAATTGAAAACAAGGACGGTAATTAATTGAAAAGCCTTTATAAATAGTATATAAACGATTTAAAGCGTCTTCAAATTCGTTTACGCTCGTAATTGAAATCCGTACCTATTTATAAAGTATGGCTTCGCGAATATATGTTTTCTCCATTACTTATTAATATAATATCAATCTATCCAACATTTTATTAAGGATATTTCTTTATATTTTTCCCTTTTTCTCTTCACTATTATCATTTTCCTCCTCTTTACAACATAATTCATGTAATATTACATAAAATGGAAGTTATACTCGAAGTAGTTATTTATATCATAGTAAATTTCCCGGAAAGTTTTCAATTTTATTATCAAAGTTGGATAATAATATTTGGTGTACCTTGTAAATATTTTGGGAAATAGTAAAAAAAAACTAAAAAGGGGAATCTTTATTTACTTAGATATGTTTAAAAAGTGTATTATTTTATATTAAGTAAATTTTAGGGTTTTACTTCATACTTTTCATATCATTTTAGATCTTCGTGAAGTTAGTAAAAAGTTTATAGTTAATATAAACCATTTTGAAAGATGAGATAATGGTTACGATAATCGTTTCAGTCGTTAATAATATTTCCTACTGTTAACTCAAACCTTAAATCCCTCAAGTTGTAATAGTGGGAGTAATTGCTAATTGTTTAGCCTAAGGGGTAAATTTCTATAATAAGATTTGTGGTAGGCTTTTATATGTTGGTGTACCTGTTTTTGGAAGTTTCATCTTGTGATATTTGATTATTTTAGGGGGATTTTCGAGGAATTTGGTTGGTTTGACGATTTGAAAGAAAATGTTAAGATTTAAGAGGGGTTTAACGATCGCAGAGGGGGTTTGAAAGGATTTGACGATTTTACTTTATTAACCAATAAATAGAATTAACGTCAATTCCTCTTACTATATTGACAACTGTTACTTTACGTGTTCTTCCACCACGAAATGAATACTTCGAGTTGTAACGTAAATATACTAGGCTATCAAGTAAATTAACAGGTTTTTTGTTTTTAGCGTATAAAAAATTGGTGCTAGTAGGAAGGTTAGCTATTTTACTTAACTAAAAATTATAAGGTGGTCTCCTACAATATATATAAGGGCGTTAATAATCATTTACTACCTTTCATTTTCTCTATAAATCTTAAGAACAATGATTTAAAAGTCAATACTTAACTTAAGCCAGTTTGTAAAAAGTCTTCGCTATAATAATTAAGGTCTTTTCTAAGATATAAATGTTTTGCCGGTCAAGTTTAATCTTTAAATTTAACTTAACTCCCTTCAAATTGTTTTTGTCTATTAATGGTCAAATCGTTAAAAAAATTATGAAAGTGTAAAAAGGTACGAATTTTATAATTAAAGTCTTTTTTATATTCTTAGTCGAAGATATAGTGTTTAACGAAATTGGTTAGATATCTTCTATTAAATATTTGTTAACATCTCTTCTCTAAATTTCTCTATTGTAATGCTCAAAAAGATAGGTCTAAAGGCTTTGATTTCCGTTTTCCTGACAGGGTTGGTATTAACTTTGAAATAGGTGCTTATAGTAGCTATTTTGACATTTTAATTAATACATGACTTAGTGATTAAGGTAAGTAAAATTAACGATTTAGGAGAGTGAAGACTTGTTCATTTATCGTAAAGTTGTACAACGTGGTTATTTTTGGCACGACGTGGTCATTTTTAGTGTTTTCACTCAAAATAGCGATTTTAAATGTATTTAATTGAAGATTGTGACGTAAGAGGGAAAAATAGTGATATTGAAGGAAAATTTGATGTAAAGGGTAAACTTTGGTATATGAAGTAGAGTTAAAGGTTATTTGTTATTATATGGGGTAAGACTTAGTCGTTTTTGTGGTAGTAACACCTGTATTAATATTGACTTGGCCGTTTACTAATTTGTCTATTTTCGAAAATCTTAATGGTTAATCTCAACGTTTTCAAGAAAGATCCAGTAAATATTTATTGGTGTTTTTCAATAACTATACAATATTTTACTACGGGCTGCTTTTATAGACTAACATAACTGAAAAGTTTTTCATTATTAACTTCCGTTGTCTATTAACGTAATAGTAGAGGCCATTTGCAAGAGGTTTTCTTTTACCTTGTTTTTCCCCTCAAAATGTAACCGCAAAGTAACCTATTCTTCTACCTATATAATCTATGCTTACTTAATAAAGACTAATTAATATTAATAGGTTTTGCTAAATAGTTCTTTATATATTGCAACGTTATCGATTCGAATCGTAGTCGAAGTAATAGTAATAGTATATAGTTAAGTAGTGGATGTATTTTCGGAGGTTTGGCAGTCTTCTAGATAGTCTGCACACTAATTTGCATAGTCAATTGATTGGTCTGTTCTCTAGTGTTAAGTAGGCATTTACTGTACTTGAACTTATAGTAGATCCCTAAAATAATACACTTAATATGCATTTAATACAGTTAACTTACTTACAGTAAAGTTGACTGACTACACTGTAGTTACTATTATTCTAACATATGTAATACTAATTTTAACGCGTTAATATGATATATAATAGTTTTTTTGTATGGATTAACTTTCATCAATTATTATCAACTATTACCAATGCTTAATACCATTGGAATTTAATGTTTAAGATTGATTAAAATAGCATAAAGGAATATCTAAACTTAATTTATCAGGTTATTGTAGATATTATTAGATATCACCATAATTAGCAAGCCTAGGAAACCACGTTTGCGGAATGCATAATAACGTATTACGCTACAGGAAACACTATTGCAAAGCATATAATAACGTGTTATGCCACAAGAGGGATATTAACAAGGTATATGGTAAAATGTGACGCTCCGGATGAAAGCTTATAAGCTCTCATCTGAGCGTGCACTCTCTGGGTATCTCTTCTACCTCTTAATATATTATCTTACCTTACTACTTAAATACTGTAATATCTTCTTTATACGTTAACATACAAACTTTACCAATATTAATGAGTAGCCGGTTCGATCAATTATAGACAGCCTGAAGAAAGAAAAATGATCACAATTTAATATCATGTATGAGATGCTGTAACGGTCCCAATTATTTCATATTTTAACATTACAATTCACAAAAAATACAGAATAATTTTAAAAATTATAAAACTCGGAGTAACTCTAAAAGGAATAAATTTAATACGATATTGTTAATTCGATTAATGTCTTTTGATTACTAAAATCCTTATTACATTATCTGTTTACTTGGTAAAAGCTTTAAACGCATTCGTGTACTTTTTAGAAAGCTTCCTATTACGTATTGGTCACGCAAACCATTAAGTTTTGAACCTATTTACTAAGACTGATCCGGTTAAAACATAATATCTACACCGCTTACATACATTTCGAAAGCAACTAAAACAACTTTTAAGGCGCTTATACTATTGTACTAAGCCCATAAAACAGATTTCGAAACGCCAACCAAACATATTCCAAACGCTCAAAGCACTTTCTGATGCGCTCCAATACGTTTCGAAAACGCTTAAAACAGCTTTCGAAACGCTCACCAAAATACTAAAAGTCCCCAAAGTAACACCCAGAACTCCCACAACGTCTCAACTCACTAACAGTTTTGAAAGCACCTATCAAAACAACAAACACGCCCAAAACAATACCCGGTGTTCACATACCATTTCAACTCACTTTTACGTATGTACCATCTCAACCCTCCCACTAATTCCCCACTCTAAACACCTAACTTTGCCCCTTCATTCGCATTATCATACATTAATAATTTAAATTGTTATTTACAACGTTTGTGTTTATTATTCACTTTATTAATACAAAGTTTGTAAAATCGAATCACTTATTTTGAAATTCTTAATTGGTTTGTGTTTACCCCTTACTTGGAATATATCATTAATTAGTAATTACATCTCATTTATATTTCATTTATATCAACAAGTGTTACATAATTTACTGAAAACGCTTTATTATTTTTGATTAATCTTATTTATATATTGTAACTTTTATTTACTATTCAATTTCAAAACTCCTTTAATCTCATTATTTCAAGCGCGCTCGAATCCCAGTAACTTTACTACAATATATTTTATAAGGCTCCGATGTATTTGAAAAACGATTGAAACATCTTTTAAAGCGCTTCAACATATTCCGAAAACGCCTGAAAGAGCCCTTAAAACACGTAAAACGCCTATAACAAATTTTGAAACACACAAATACATTTAGTACCTCCATAATCATAACTCTATCAACGAGCTTAATGATAGCTAACAAATACATCAAGTTTTCATTCCAATATACCAAGCCTTTAAACAAATGTTTTAAAACTTGTTGATTGAAATTAATAAAATATCAAAACTTTTGAAATGAACGTAAACTCGAAAATTACGAATACATACATTGTAAACATGATTTTTTGCTATTTAAACAAAAAACATTCAAGGGTTTAATATATGTGAGAATTTCCGTAAAAAGATTTCAAATTCAAGGGTAATAATATGACATATAATAGACCACTTATTCTGAAACTTTCTATAGATACAACAACGAAACAGATAAATTACCACACCCGTTAACAAAAACAATTCTATCGCAGAAACATTGATTATAATAACTTACCTTATCCAAATACCAAATTGAATAAACAAAATTATATTGAAAATAGAATTTATAAAATGATATTAGTTAAAAAACGTAAAGACCAACTTATTCAAAACTTGCGAAACAGGCTATAATACAGAAACACTACACGTACACAAAACTAAAAACCCACAAAAAGAGCTCTTAAGATTATGTTTCACTTGGATTTAAAAAGAGTAAATGTAGGTCAGGTTTCTATTCACGTGAAGTTAAATGAAAATTAATCGTAAGATTAGTATTGTAGTAAAGATAGATGATCGGTCAAGAAGAAGCATCCAGTGAGTGCACGCCTTAAGTGAGAGCTTATAAGTTCTCACCCAGAGCGTACCACTCTAGAACGCCGCTTCTAGACCGCGCCACGCATGATGCACTCTTAAAGTGCAATCTGCAGCATGACAAGTTATCGTGCATGCTGTAGGAGTACACCTTGCAGTTTTCAAAGTAGTCCCTATGTATACTAACTATAGTGATATATAATAATATCCATAGGAAACACCATAAAGATCATCCCCCACTCGGTTACAAAAGACGAAAGGGCTGTAAATGTTATCCAGCATTCGATTTTGAAGAAAAAAAAACAGAAACACTATAACAGTAATCTACTACTCGAATACAAAAGATGGAAAAATCGTATGGGTCATCCAACGCTCGAATTTAAAAGAAGAAAAAGCAACGAAAACTACCCTTAACTCGGCTTTAAAAAACGGAAAGGCCGTAAAAATCATCCGTTATTCGATTTCAAAAGGATGAAATACCGAAAAAGTCAGTTCACACTCGGATTTGAAACTTTCCCATTCTGAAAAATATTCTGGAAAAGGAGAATAAGTTAGATTGCTTAACGAAGAATGCATTTGAAGATCTCATGAAATACATAAAAAACATATACTATCCAATTAGAAATAACAACCCTTTCAACCACATCAAAAGCGCCTCAGGAAAGGAAAACCACATTTTCGAAAGGCATATAGATAACGCTATAATAAATATAAACAACCCTTCCAACCATGCCAAAAACACCTTAAACTCATTTCAGATAAATAGATATATCTACTACCCAAACACAAAAAACAAACCTCCGAATATAAATAGGAGTACCCTAAAAAAAATAAACAGCACTCTCAGAAAAAAACATTAAAACTAGTAACGCTTCAAAGAAACACATAAAAACAGCCTTCTGTACCGCAATAGAAACACGTCAAAAACAAAAAAACGGCGCTCCCAATGGACACATTAAATATAGCCCCCTGGACCGCAGCAAAGGGGCTTTTAAAAGGGTGAATGAGGCTTTCAAAAAAACGTTGAAGGCGATAAAAAGCTATGCGGACCTTACAAACCAATATCCATAATCGATAACCTATACCACAACCCTCCACTATATCTGCCTCCTCTATATCATATTAGTATGTTATAATTAAGGAGATAAATATTAAGTACCGCGTTATAGCTCTGTGATGCTACGCTTATGGCGGCGGAAAGATATTATGGATAAAGGTAGTGTTTTTATCCATAGAAAAAAAAATAAGGCTTATAACCTTTGAAGACCTCCTTTCCTATCTCTAGAGGGTGCGGGGAGGAAGGGGGAGGGGAAAGGAAGTAGAAAAGGGGAAAGTAGCGGCTGCGGCAGCGGCAGGAAAAAAGGGGCAGAAGATAAAAGCAGGGATCGACGAAATGCTATTACTGCTAAGGCTGGTATTGGTAACGCAGCGCGCAGAGGCTGAGGAAGCCTTAACGCAATGTTACTGATGCGCAAAACAGCGCTTTTCAAAACGGTTCTTACACAATATATATTTGAAATAATTAGAACATAGTATTGATCAAATGATTAATTCATACGAAATCGTCAAAGAGCTACTTGAAAATTAGTTATTTAGGCATATGAACGCCAAATAGCTAACTGTGTACTTACCTTATAAATAGTAACAAATTGTTACAGGGAAACGAAAAAAAGTTTTATTTGATCCAATAACAATATACCATTTTATATTAACTCTAAAACACGTGATACTAACAATTAAACCTCTATAAGAGTCATCAACCCTTCAAAATAACCATTTAAAACCTACACTACTATCACTACCAAAAAAAAATTAAACACTTAAAAGAATTACGGTATCACTACAAAACGACGGATTAGGAGCTTTAATCAATTGCGCTGTCATGAATGAATTATAAATACTAAATTATTTAACAAAGAAAAAATTACCTGTGTAAATATCATTAGATATCACCATAATTAATAATCGTAAAATACCACGTTTTCGGAGTGTATAATAAAATGTCACATTGTAGAAAGTACTCTTGAAAAGTGTATAATAGCGTGCCACACCCCAGGATGGACGTTGACAGAGTGCATGGACAAGTACCTCGCTCTGGGTGAGAGCTTATAAGCTCTTACTTGAGTATTGCACTTTCCGGATGACTCTTCGCCCTCTAATCTTAACTATCAATCTATCATCAATACAAATCTATCTTCTACTTCTTTATATTAACGTATAAGATACAGACTGTATCGACAAGTATCGTATATAATAGTATCATATACAACAACATTATATATAATACTATTACAAATAATATAAAAGTTATTTGAATTAATGTTTAATATTATTGAAACTTAATATATAAATTAATTGAGATATATATTCAACTCAATTTCAATTTTACATATAATATAATTGAAACTGATACTTAATTTCATTTAAATATGATGTGCGGTATTATTAACACCTATATTTAATGTTACTTAAATTTCATGCACAAGGTTTCACAATTGCAAAAAAAAACATAAAGTAGCGATTATATACATGTAAATAAAGTGAAAGTATAGAAAATATTACAGGGGTGGTTTTTTAAGCCATCCTATTGGAATAGCAGTAAAATGCTGTACAGTCAAGCCAACTTTACTTGCAGTAAAGTTGATTTTACGTGGTGTAAATTTACTGTAGTTTGTAGGATTTGAATATACTGCACTGCAGGTGTAATGCAGTAGGTAACTACTTCAAACTGTGGCACATACCAAAGCGTTTGGTTATACAAATCAGTGTACAGACTGGCTAGCGGTCTGCTAAATTTAGAACCAACACATCTCAATCAAAAATATCAATATAATACAAATTACTTCGACCATAGTAATTCGAATCGACTACGTTGTAACGATAAAGGCCTACCAATACTGATTAGTACTTATTAGATTAAGCATAGATTAACCAAGTAAAAAAAGCTGATTTCTTATTGTTACGCTTTATTTAGGCAAGGAAGAGGAAAGGTTTTTGCGAAGGGCCCCTATACTGTATATCAATTTTCGCGGCAGCAAATGGAAAAGACTTTTAAATTGTACTAGTTTTCGCGGTAATTTAAAAGTAAGCAACTGTATCACTACTAAAAGCACCGAGAAATATTCATTAAAAATCCCTTTTAAAAAGCATTAAGATTACCGCCTAAAATTTTTCAAGGTTACCAATCCGGTAAGTTAGCAAACGGCTAAGTTAGTACTACTACTAGTATTACTGTTGCAAATTTTAAATCGAAAAAAACGATAAAGTTACACGACTTTTAACTTACACCAATTTTAATGGCAAACCTTTAACCTACTGCTTTATACCACTTATTTTTCATCTACACTATTTAATTTTCATTTCCATAGCTTTGAATTACATCGAAATTAATACAGTTAACGACCCCAACTGTAAAAAAGCAATTAAAGACCTCGGTGCCTTTTTTGAAATGCATTATAACAAGGACCTTGAGTTTATAAACTTCGACGAAAATTAACTCTAAAACGCTTTACCAATGCAATTAGGCGTTATATACTTGATACATATACTATTATAAACGTTTAAAGACCCCGAGTATTCGATAACTTCAAAAAACAGTTTAGAAACTAGATTATAAATACGTAAATGAAAGCGGATGAATAGGTGAATATAAGTGCAAAAGTAAAACTATATAACTGCATGATTAATATTACCTCAAAGAAAGGAAGAAAAGGTAGTTTAATATATATCCTTTACAAAGAAGTTATGAATGAGGATCTTTAATAAACTAAAGCTAAGAGAAAAGGTATTACTAATAACAGTATCCCTTAACGCCCTTACATACGTTTGCAAAGATCTGCCTAAGCCCAAATAAGTTCCTTAGACCCTTTTACATAAAAGTAACGATCTAATGTCACTACCCATAAAAATAATTAAATTATAGGCTAAAAGCCTTTAATTCTATTAATCGATTAAATAGAAACCTCTTAGTACCCCTTAAAACAAAAATGATTATTACTTAGTTCGTGAAAACCCTTAAACTTATTTCCCCTACACCCCTTAACACGTTTAATTTTCATAGCTAAATTAAAGAATAACTAGCTTTATACGCGAGCCTATCATAGGTACAACCATTAGTTTTTCCCCCTAAAACTTTACTAAAGGTAACTATCCTACCTACTAATACCAGTAACCTTAGTAACTTTTCTAATCAAGGGATTCGATAAACCCTTACGACCAGTACATTACCTTTCTCCCTCGATGTATTTCAATAATAAATATAGCTTACACAGCAATTACCACGTTCTTTAAAATTTAGGGAGGAAAGAAGGAGTATAACGGTAAACCATACAACTTTCTCGACGTCAAATTACGCTTGTTTTTTAACATTTTCTGCCAGATAAGACTCAATATATTAGGTTTTCACTCGCTATTTTCTAGTATATTTACCGGCTAAGTGAAAAATTACTACATTCGGTATCTAACGAATTATTTCTCCTTTTGCGAAATCTACAATAACCTAAAGAATTATTTCGAATACAATATCAATCTAATCTAATACTACATCGACTAAAATATTATAAGTGGTTTTGCATATAAGATTTTTAAAAAAAGTAAAGAAGTAAAATGAACCTCCTTAATTAAATATTTAAAAAAACTAATGATTTATTAATGAGGAATAAGAAACGTAAGAGCTGGCGAAGTTAACCTATGTCAATAGGTTTGACAAGTTGTTACGGGCTATAAGGGATTCGAATACACCTTCCAATACCCAAATACCACTTGCGAAGAATTTTTTAGATAATTACGTTTGTCGTTGGCAATCGTAACAACTCGAGTTTCTAACTCGACTGGTATATACCATTCAGTCTCTAAATTTAGTAACGACAAAAAAGACCCCTTTTACGTGTATTACATTGAGTACAGATACGGAAGACCCGGCAAATACGGCTAATGGAAGGCCCGGACCTCTATTTACAGAAAATTATATTATTTTTCCCTAAGGTTTTTAAGTCGACTAAATAAGTTTACCTCAAACGCCCAAAAATGCTGGATTTACGGCAAGTAAGACTACTAGTTAATACGTTATACTACTTCCAAACGCAGAGTAAAGTAGGTAATATATTATATATAATTCCCTTTTACTTTTAGTTAAGATTACATAGAATAAATTCCATAATTAAAAGATAATAAAATTGAACAAAAGGGAAAATAAGCTAAAGGCTATCGGTTAATACAAAAATACCAATACTAGTATTAGCCCGGAAACAATGTACTAACTCGCCAACCACGACTTTTTATACTGTCTTACACATAAAAACCCCTATCTCCAACATAAAGATAAAGACCATAACCCTATATACCTTTTCAATATTCAAAATAGATATGCTGAGTAGGTTTTTTAGAGGATTATACCGGATACAGGAGTGTTACGGTACTTGATAGGAGGCTCTTCGTAATACTTCGCGTTATAAAGGGACATAAGTACTATTACGAAACTAGACCACGCGGATATTGGAAAAGTTAATGTTAGCTTTAACTTTGGAAAAAAGCTATTTTTACTAGAATCTACGACGGTTAATACTATTATAAACCCTATTGTTTTCCACATCTTATAATTCTCTACCCTTTTCCTTTTTACTTTAAAAATATAAAAAACCTGAAAGTAAAATTTCACGTTTACACTAACGAGCTAATATAAATTAAAGCTAATTAAAGTTTTTTACTTAACCTTAAATAAATGTAATATTAATTTCATTTCGAAAGGTAAAATTTGATAATATTAAAGCTAATAAAGGCAAAACTTCGCTAATTACATCGTAAGTTTAATTATCCGACAACTAACAGTCTTTATAAAATTTTAAAACAAATTCGTTACGAAAATATTAACTTATTAACGTTAAAAGCAATCAAACGGCTTTACCACCATTATCAAATATACTTCCAAGACCTCCTAAAATTCAAATCCATATTGAAAAAGATTGAAATTTTAACTCGATAGTCTTTATAAACGTATTTTATCTACTGATAAATCAGTATTATACGTTATAAACTCCGATATGTCTTTTTACGGCGTTGAATTCCTTAAGATCATTATGACGAAGGAAACATAGAAGGTATTACGGGCTTTGTAAATTAACACGTACCTGAAGTTACTAAACGTATTAATCTACGATACCGGTATTAACTTTACTACGATAAAGTTCTAAAGTATTAGCAGATCGATAGAAACTTAGAGTAAATAGGTTCCCGTTAAAATTTACTAAGGTATTTGTAAGGTCGAAAAGATATATGCCTTTTTATAAAAAGATTACAATATTTTTACATTGGAAATCGGAAGCTTTACAAGTTAAAAAACACAATTTTAAATAGAAATAAAGGACTTTAATGATATTATTAGCTTTGATGGATTTATACTAAATTTACTAGTATTTGTGACCTATATATATATAATAAATAAGTTATTACTCTCATTAAATGCCTAAAAACTTGTTACTGCACATGATAAAGCTTTAAAGGAATTAAGGAAAGAATCGATAAGCCGTTAATTCAATGGTGCCCTTAATACCGGAAAAAAATTATTGATAATAAACGTACTATCCCTCCTCCTTTAAAATAAAGTATTTACGTGGCGCGAACCAGGTAAATAAAATAAACCGTATAAAATTTTAGTATTACTAATTTAAACGTAGTGGTTAAAACTGCTAAAAATCCCGTAACTTTCCGAGATATATAGGTTGAGCCGTATAGACGACCCCTTACGCCTAATAAAAATCCTAACGTAGATAAACTCTGAGCTAAACGGATTGGCTAATATAATCCTCCCGAAACGGTTGTTAACAAATTGATAAAACGTTGATGCCCTAGAAAACTATCTAAAATTAGGATATACATTAAATAGGAAGACGAAAATAGGGATTACAAACCTAGCAGGAAAAATATAATAGCGTGGGTATCTCAAAAGGAAAATTCTAACAGAAAACTTGCCTTTAAGTTACGCGTCGTAGGTATTATGAATATACCTGGTAAAGCTTTTGAAGAAAATAACTAAGTGAAAATTAATGGCCCTTTTTTATAATAAGATAAATACTTTGTGCCTTTAATGTAATTTAAAGGCTTAAACGTCATTATTCTTAAGTCAATTATAGTTTACAAGGTTAAAAGCAAAACTATGAACCAGCTATACAAAAAGTTACAATTAATTGTTTAAGGATACAGTAATAAAAGTAAAAAAATTAATTTTTACTTTATCGCCTATAATTTGAGAAATCAGTTAATGTTTAATTGTTTTAATTGATATTAGTTCAATTATTATCATAAAAAGTAAATTTATATTTAATGCCCAGGATATCACGTAAATATATACGCAATTTACCACCAATTTTCAACGGATTATGTTATTGAAATTGCTAAAAGAATTAAGTATAATTTTCTGTCTCGTATAATGATAAGTTATATTAAGTCTTTATACGAATTAGCGAAGGTAAGTATTTATTAGTTTCTAACGTACCAGACGTATTTTAGAAACCGGTTAGGTATAAAAACTTGAACTTTTAAATTATGCATAGTAATTACAAAGGATAAAAACTTTAGTATCGTGTATATATAAACTAATGATACCCTTTTTCTCCGAAATATTAGGTTTATAATGGTGGAATACCGTGTTATTAAAATATTAGGCCTTGAAAAATGTATGTCGATTAAAAAGTTAGCTGAAATTATATAATTTAATTTTGATAAATCGTTAATCCGTATTTATGCTAATAAAGCTAAAAACGACACTTATATTAGTTTATGTTAAAAGGGCAAGTTGAAAACTTAACGATTATCGATAAGGCCGACGAAATAAAATTATAAAAACACTTAAAATAAAGGGCTTATACGGTTTATATTGCTACGCTATGTTAACCGAAAGTATCGTACGATATTTTCATTATGGTATAGGTATAAAATCTATAAAATGAGGACTTTAACAGGTTAAATAAACGGATTTAATAACGAATGGACCATGGGTAAAAAAAAATTAATATAGTTTTCATAAATTTGGCGAAGGCCAAGTTAATAATTTTGGCGAACGGGTTATTTATTAATAATTTTAACCTTATATCGTAAATACGCTTTTTAACAATACTTGTTAACAAAAATAAATTGAAAGGACAATTTACAATTACTAAAAACCTTATATATTAGATATCCATGAAATATAAACATGTAACCTAGAACGTATTAGTTTTAAAAGTTTACGATATAATGGTAAGTTTTAACGTCAGTATAGTAATTAACGGTATATTAGGGATTATTACCAAATAACTCGGATTACATTCGATATTTGTAGTAATATTTACTAACTTTCAAAGCCTTTAAGAATACCTGTTAAAACTAGGTACGACTAATAAATAACGACTGGTGATAAACGTAATAACTTTTAAAAAAAGTATATGAAGCTCAGGAAATTAATATATTTAAGTAGATGAACAGCAAAGATAACTTCGTAAACATTATTACTAGGGCTACACCTAATAATGCCCTGAAAAGGTTTATAGATAGTAATACATTGATTTTATAAATCGAAGGTTATATAAACTAACTGGCACATAATGCGAAGGAATAGAGTTACTCTAGCAAATTACAAGATTACCAGAGTAATAACGTTAATGATAATGGTGTTAATAGCAGTAGGCTAAATTATTGGAAAAAGGTACGTAATTGGTAGCGTATTTGATTTATATAAGTCTGTGGCGAAAAACCTATGTACGGAAGTTAAGGAACATAGGTCTAGGAAGGATGGAGTAAAAGGGTTACGAAGGGCCGTAATTGAAGTTGATTTTAGTACAGATTTATCGGAATTAACAGGGTTTTAGCTTGTGGATTAAGGAAGAATCTCAGAGGTTACCACCAATTAATGGTAAGCCACATTAACGTGTAGGTATAAAAATAAAAAGCTGTTAGTATTGGAATAACAGTTAAATACTGTATAGTAAAGTTGATTGTACGTACTGTAAATTGACTGTAGTTTGTGGGATTTAAATAGACTGCACTATAAGTGCAGTGTAATAGGTGCCTACTTTAAAGTGGAGCATAGGCCAAAGCGTTTTTCCATACAAATTAGTGTGCAGACCAGCTAGCGGTTTGCCAAAGTTAGAACCAACACATTTCAATCAACAATATCAATGCAGCACCAGTTACTTCAACCATAGTGATTCGAATCGACTACGTTGCAACGATAAAGGCTTACCAACATATCCACTATTAATAAACCCAAAAATACGAAATCTATTTACTTATACTAAAAACTATTTTCATTTAAATTAGGCTTTTATTCGTATCCTTGTTTTATATGATTTGTGGTAATATTATATTGTTTCTAGTTATATTAATGATGACGTTGTAAATTTATAAACGTTAAGTATTTATTTTAAGTTTAGAAGGATTTACAACTATTTTGATAATCATAGATTTAATTTTTATAATTAAAATTTGATGAATATAGCTATTATTCAATATGTATTCCATATACCAAAGTTAATTGATTGGTTTAAACTCCATATTATAGTAATCAATACACCCGTATTTAATATTAATATTAATTGTAAGAGTTCCGCCAATAATAGTTTAGTTGTTATATATCCTTTACTCACTAATATCAAAGTTAATTAATTCGTTTAAGTTTAATATTACACCAATACACACACCGATAACCAATACCAATATTAATTGTAAAAGTGCCGTAAATAATAGTTTTGGGAATCAAGGTATGGGGTTACTTAAACGAGGCTGCTAAGGCTATACCACACCCAATTTACTAGTTGCCTTGTCAACTTACATCAACCAATTCCGCATAACTTCCCTACATTGGCATCTAAGGTACTGAGGTAGCCTTGACCCAGTACCCAGTACCCTGACCTAGCCGATGTGGGGCCGAGCTACGAGAGCGGTCCGCGGGCATCCCATCCCCAAAGGAGCAAAAAAGCTGTAGTGCGACCAGCAACCAAACACCAGCCGTTTGCACCGCCTTCCAAACGAGGGAGCCCTACCACCGAATCCAAGCCCGTCATCACTGTGACTGCCGCTCGTGTCCATTCCCTCACTGAGTCTCGAGCGCTCTTCACACCATGGCTGCCGTACGTGCCTGCGCATTGCCCCCACCCGCTCTGTTCCGGCCTCCCTCCCTACTAACGCGCTACCATGTAGCCAGTCGTCACAGTCTCGGAGACCAAAGAGCTCCGCGGCATCCATCTCATTGCTGCACACTCGCACATCCGTGGTCTTGGCGTCGACCCCGACACCCTCGAGCCTCGTGATGCTTCCCAGGGCCTTGTCGGCCAGGCCAAGGCCCGCAAGGCCGCCGCCGTCGTCCTGGAGATGGTCAAGCAGGGCAAGATTGCGGGCCGCGCCTGTTTGATCGCAGGGCCGCCGAGGTAGGATGCTCAGCCTCCGCTCTCTGCCTTCCGAAAGATGCCCCGGGGGCCCCCAACGCTGATGTCCCGCCACGCAGCACAGGCAAGACCGCCATCGCCATGGGCATGGCCCAGTCTCTCGGCCCCGACGTCCCCTTCACCTCCCTGTCCTCCTCCGAGATCTTCTCTCTCGAAATGTCAAAGACCGAGGCCCTCACCCAGGCCTTCCGCAAGTCCATCGGCGTCCGCATCAAGGAGGAGAGCGAGATCATGGAGGGCGAGGTCGTCGAGATCCAGATCGACAGGAGCGTCACCGGCGGCGCCAAGCAGGGCAAGCTGACCATCAAGACCACCGACATGGAAGCTATCTACGACATGGGTGCCAAAATGATCGATGCCATGACCAAGGAACGCGTCATGGCGGGCGACATCATCTCCATAGATAAATCCTCGGGCAAGATCACCAAGCTCGGCCGCTCCTACGCGCGCTCTCGCGACTACGATGCCATGGGCGTCGACACCAAGTTCCTGCAATGCCCGGACGGCGAGCTGCAGAAGCGGAAGGAAGTCTTGCACACTGTCACCCTGCACGAGATCGACGTGATCAATTCGAGGACCCAGGGATTTCTGGCTCTCTTCTCCGGAGACACGGGCGAGATCCGCAGCGAAATCAGGGACCAGATCAACACCAAGGTCGGCGAGTGGAAGGAGGAGGGCAAGGCCGAGATCGTACCCGGTGTTCTGTTTGTCGACGAGGTGCACATGCTCGACATCGAGTGCTTCTCCTTCATCAACCGCGCACTGGAGGACGACCTGGCCCCCATCGTGATCATGGCGAGCAACCGGGGCTTGTCCAAGATCCGCGGCACCGACTACAGGAGTCCTCATGGCTTGCCACTCGACTTCCTCGACCGAGTTGCCATCATCCAGACCCAGCCTTACGGCTCCGAGGACATCAAGCAGATTCTTACCATTCGCGCCACCGAGGAGGAGGTGGACTTGTCTCCGGACGCGCTGGCCCTTTTGACCAAGATCGGCTTCGAGGTGGGTCTGCGGTATGCCAGCAACCTCATCACAACCTCGCAGCTTATCGCGGCAAAGCGTCGTGCCAAGCAGGTCAGCGTGGAGGATGTTCAGCGCAGCTTCAAGCTGTTCTACGATCCCGTCAGGAGTGTCAGCTTCGTTCACGCCTTTGAGGCAAGGCTGATTGGCGTGGATGGTGCCGTCGACTTCACTGTCTCCCATGGGGCCGCTGCTAATGGTAACGGTGTCGTACATGCCAGTGACCGCATGGATGTCACTGTGTAGGAGAGCACACTGCTACGACTGCTGGTCGAGATGGGCAGCTGATGGAGCATGAAGCAGAGACACGGCGTTTGGGTTGCAAAAGCTTGACGGAATGTTTGGGATCTTGTGTGTTAGGGAGATGTGGAAGGTCACTCGGAGCCCTTGGACGGCGTATGAGGGGTACTCGTACTCGGATAACCCTGCTAGGGAATTGCATCTTGATTCAAAATATCGAGTCCACAGGCTCTGCTGGTTTGGATAGCGTTGAAGTACCCGCGTACGAAGCGGGCGGACCGCTGGGCACTTCACGAAGCTGTTGGGTGCCGGCTACCAGTCGACAGATATCATATCGCTCGCTGCTACACCAACACAAGCAAAGCGGGCAACGATTCCTGGTAGAACACCTCGCGATGATGTGTCTGTCTTCATGGCGGGTGCTACATGGGACAGACATCTTAGAGCATTGTATCTTGCTGGCGTTGCTTATAAACTGTCGTCACGGCTGAAGTGGAAGCTGGCGTACAGACTGATACCCATGGTTACTTCGGCATAACGGCAACTCCACAGTTGGGGGTGGGGCGGAGGGTTCGCGATGAAGCAAGCGGTGGCCATGGCGTCTGCCTTGATCCTTGTGAGTTGATTGCTGAATTAGGAACTCTACACAAGACTTGATCTGGTGGTGATCGAGATATGGAAATCTGGCACCTAGTTCCAAGAGACCAGTCATCGTCACCCGGTGATATGGATGAGCAGTAGAAAGAAGCCTGTGGTTTGTGCCGTCCGTGCCCTAGTGCAGATGTAGCAGACCTGCCGGACACGACTGAAGGACATCAAGTACATCCAGACCTGTGCATAGGGGGCAGACTACGCCGTACAACGGTGAAGTTGAGCAGCTATTTTGCTTGCCCTTTGCACGGTACCCTATCCAGACTCACCCTGGTTCTCGGTCAAGGCCGGCTCGACGATGTTGAAACATCCGGTAAAGGTGGTAGCACAAGACTTGTGCTCAGGGCTTGGTAGTAACACGTCCCTGGCGGGAATGCCCCCCCTGTGATGTGACAAATGAAGAGGGTCTCGTCTTCTGAGCCTGGGTGCACCGGAAGGGGGCTTTGGGTGGTTCTCAGGCTGGACCTGGAGGGTGTTGTTAGTGTCGGTGGTGCCATTGTAGGAGCTTCGTATGCAACCGCCGGCGCAAACGCAGCAAGTTTTGAACGAGAACGAGTCAAAGGGAATCCGCCCCAACTGACAAGCTGAGAAATGGGAAAGGGGATGATCTCCTAGGTAATACCATACCGTGGGGTGAAGCCTTGTACGCCTCTCATTTGACCCCGAGATGTCCTGACACGGCCGAAAACGGACGGATAGCCCGGTCAAGGTTTGAGCTGAAGAACAACACGGCTGTTATGTCGATCTGTAGCACCATGTAGACGCCCCGCTCATGGACACACAGTCTGAAAAGTATATAGAGAGCTCGCCGTAGCGAACTACACACCACCGACTTTGCAGTGGCGGGGGAGCTCCATTGCACCGCGGGCTAGGGGTCGAGCTGTCGCTACTGCTGCTCTAGCGAGCCGCACTGTGAAACGTAGGGACCCAGCCCCTCTGCCTGTCGTAGGCAACCTCTTCACCGGCATTATTGACCATGATCATGTTCGGTGAGATGGCGGCCTTGACGGTGGAGGGCTCCCATGCATGGTTACCCTGGATGAGTTTAGCCAACTCGACTCTGTTGTGCATAGGTATCACCGCTCGTGGCACGTTCAGCAGCGCCTGCCACTCCGGGCCCAGGGCGTCGATGATGTCTTGGATTCCCCGATCCGCTATGCCCTCGGTCCACCAGACAGGGGGAACCAACTTGAAGAAGGCTAGGTAGTAGGCAATGATGATCAGGGCCCGTGGGCGGTGCCTCCGGGCGAGTTCGACGAAGGGCTTCGGCAAGAAGGTGAACCAGGTCATGATGCGCAGGCTGAGGACGGGGCTGAATCCAGCCTCTAGCTCGGCGTAGATACCGCCAAGGAACTTGAGCGTGTCGTAGTAGGTGCCGACGTGGGGGTAGTCCTCGTCGCCCTCCCTGACGGCGGTAACCATAAACAGCAGATTGCCGGGTATGTGCAGAGCTGCGGCTTTCGAATCAAAGGCAGGCCGCGAAAACAGCTTTTCCAGACCGGCACTGTAGAGTGTGTCGACGGGTATTATATTGAAAATGAGCCCAATGCCACGCCAGACAATCATCCAGTCAATAACATATAGAGGCTTCATATCAGCCTCCCTGAACAGTTCTGAGGACAGCGCGGTGAGCAGAAGCGAGCAGACCAGAAGCGCGGGAAAGTCGTTGGGATCAGCCCGTTCAATGGCCTGGCGGTAGCCAGCAAAGGCCCTTGCACGGTAGGTGATGGCTTTGGACTGGGGTACTGGGAGGTCCAGGGACTGCATGTGCAGGGCTGAAAGACCCAGGACGCAGTCCATGAGGAAGCGGCTCTGGAAGGCATATTTGGGAATGGTGAACTTGAGAATGTGGTCGATGAAGGGAATCTTGCCCTCTTCGATGGAGAAGGAGGAGAATGTCTTTGTGGTGTAGAAACACAAGAGTTTCATATCGTGGTCATCGGCGCCCTCGAATTTGAAGGGCGGCTCGTTCACGATGATCAGGTCTGAGCTGGCGTCACTGGTGGACGAAGCATCATGAGACTGACGGCGAGAGCCGGGCAGGGGGGCCCACGGCGGCGAGTTCTGGGCGCAGGCAAGCGAGAGGCCTGGGGAGAGGCCTGGGGAGAGGCCTGGGGAGACGGCGGCGTGGTGGGACAGCGGTGAGGCGGATGATGCCGAAGGGGTGACGGGATAAGAGGGCACAAGAGCGCCGGTTGATGGAGCTTGAAAAGCGACTGTGGGAGTCAAGATCGGGAGATGGGCCGAGACAGCGGAGCCAGGCCCGGAGCCAGGCCCGAAGCCAGGCCGGGAGGCAGAGGCGGAGGCGGAGGCGGAGGCAGAAGACGCAGAGGGTTCAGCCGAGGCGGTTGTGCAACACGATGCGGCAGGGCCGGAGGAGGAGGGAGGAGATTGGGGCTGGTAGTTGCAGGTCTCCTTCCTCATGATGCAGTTGCGGCAGCTGGGCTTCTTCTCATCACACTTGACCTTGCGTGCCTTGCAGCTGCGACAGCCCATGCGGGATTTGCGATGGGGCCGCTTGGCATGGTAGGGCTTCGCGTCAGCCGGCGGGGTGGGCGGCATGGCGCCAGAGACAGCCTGCTGTTGTCGAGGGTTGTCAAAGCTCCGGTCGAATAGCACCATGATGATGGACGGGTGACGGGTCTTGACATGCGCGTAGTGCCCCTGCGGTGGGTCGGTGCTGACACGTGTGCGAGAGGGAGAATTACTGTGACACGGCGAATGCGGATGTGGATGTGGACGTGGACGTGGACGTGGACGTGGACGTGGATGTGCTTGCGGAGGTGTGCTGTTGGCTTGTGGGTGCACAGGGACCTTGTCGATGACGAGGACACTTGGTGTTGTGGTGTTGTGGTGTTGTGACTTGGGCTGTGGATGCGGGTGGGTGAGGCTTGTGGGCCTCAGCCGTGTGCGCCCTGACCTTGCTTGTCCGTTGCTTATTGGATGGTGCCGAGGTTGAGTGGGCTCCATCGGCGGACCCTTGGTGATGATCAAGATACCACAGGCCACAGCGAAGCTTGGCTGGCTGGCTCGTCATTATCATCTGTCAGTCAGCCTTGGAAGCCCATGTGGCAACCCTGCCTCGTGTCCGAGAGGGAAACCCTAGAATATCGACTGCTACATACAGTTTCCGCCGAAGCGGGAGGTTCCGCCAAGGGCTAAACAGACTTTCAACCCACCCCGTCGCGCTCCACACGGACCAAGAACACGTCAAAGTGGCCCGTGCGCTGTCTTGTT
The DNA here is from genome assembly GCA_038502455.1 of Anisogramma anomala. NCBI lineage: Eukaryota > Fungi > Ascomycota > Sordariomycetes > Diaporthales > Gnomoniaceae > Anisogramma > Anisogramma anomala. The sequence goes on along the minus strand of JASMMZ010000008.1, from coordinate 909,916 downwards.
CACAAGCCATCTC